>CATQJL010000326.1:3519735-4119735 GCA_958299035.1 Cylicocyclus nassatus | reverse complement strand
AAGTTATTAGGTTTCATCTTGCACCCAGTTTCACAGGTTCTCTGTCTATTCTTACGACAGAGAAACTGAGAATTCAGCCTTGCTAATCAGCTTTGATAGCTATGATTAGTTTTCACTTTCGATTATTTTTTCATGAGAAAAGCACAATGAAAAAAATACTCTTGAATCTCTAATAAATTGATCCATATCAGTAGGAAAGCTCTCCAGAAGCGTAGTAGCACTATGTTTAAGCAAAATGCGGAATGATTCACTGTGATTCATCTAGTTCAAAATTCGAGATTCAAACACTGTACGATAATGTACAATTAATCTCAACATTATCGAATTTTTATTTTAATACTGAATGCAAAAATTTTATATCACATTTTCAAGCGTGTTTGAGGAGTTGTTGAAGATAATCTATGCAGAAAGAATCCTTGTGTTTATTCAAAAAAGCCGAAATTGCGAGAAACCGCGCGGCTCCCGCAACGAAAGCGCCTGCAAATTTAGCACTTTACGTCATTGGTTCACTAGTATAGATAAAAGCGCACTCATTTCTTATAATAAGGAAGCTTACGTGATTTGTTGACAATAATTGCGGAAAAAAATTGCATACGCACTCTAGTGCTAAAGCTTGCTTGTTAGATTAAGATTTCACCGATTTGTGCGATTACACGTGACTTGCATATTACGCTAATGCCTGGTTTTCGAGTAATGTCTGAAGCAAGAGTGCTGCTTCAGCAATTTTTGTCATATTTTATGTTCCGGAGCGTCAGTGAACGTGGCGAAAAAAAAGGATTCTGAAACACGTGTCCACGATGGTAACTGAAGTTACGGCTTGATCAAAAATAATAATAAAAAATTCAGTAAGCCATCTTTTTATCAAATCTCGAAGTATAGCTTATAGCATAGCATAACATAACATGCGCAGCTGACAGTGTGAATGTTGGTCAACATCGATAACTTTGAATCAGAAATACACAAACACAAACCGAAATGGATTTGATTTTGCGCCCTCTAACCAGGCAGTTCGTACAATATAAATTTCTATTGTTATCTCATTCTGTAAAAATTTTGGAACGACGTCGGGTTCCAAAAAAAGTTGCCAGCTGCCCGTTAGAACTTAATACATTTTTAGTTCATAGATATATTATTTCTGCTATTTATGAGGCGATTGGGTCAATGTCTATATGTAATGATGGCTTATTTACTTATTTTAAGCTCAATAAACTTTGTTTATAATGATTTTTGGGTTATTATCGCTTTCTTGTGAACAATTCTGGTTTACTTTCTAATTTATTTTCGATAGCGAAGCTTTGCGCACACGTCGGAGTGCTGACAGTAATGACGTTATATGTTTCTCGCTGTGTTTCAGATGTTACTTTGTTGCTTCGAGGACTTTGGTTCAGAACAAAGCGCAAATCTTTTTCTCAAATGAAGAAGACCAACATCAATCTGTGAGCAAATGCTCTCTCGAAGAGTCTGGCTCTCAGAAGATCTTGATGGGGCTCCTTATTTGCGCCATAAAATTTACTTAAGACTTCACCTTATACGCCATAAAATTTACTAAAAAATTCAATAAAAAAGTGTTAAAAGATACAAAGGTAGAATAGAACGTTCATAAATGTTTTATTGCGCCGATTGTGCACATCATCAGTGTCCCTGCATCCACTCTGGGCTGTGATAAATGAGACATTTTGCCTAAATTGTGCTTTGAAATGTGATACTTAGTTAGCACAGGAAATTCGTAGAAAAAATGGACCAGACTCTTTTGAAAAATGATACTACGAGTTTTTGATTGAAGGAAAATTAGATGCATGAGAATGTATAGACGGTGAGAATAAGGTACAATTTTTGGTCATGTGATCAATTTTTCGGAGTTTGAATGATATCATAAACCGTGACAAGGATAGACAGTCACTTGACAAAGATAATTTCCTGGCACAGACCAACTCGTGTCAGATATTTTCAGAAATTCCATATTAGGGGGGGGGGGGTAAAGTACAATCACCCCCGGTGTAAAGTAAGGCTAGACAGTAAAGTTTTCCCGAACTTATAATGCTTATCACCTGTGAAGGAAGGACGTGGTAAAAGTAAAACGCCGGTTTTTCCTTGACAGCATAAAATACCATTTTTATTGCGAATTTTGATAGGCAGGAAAAAAACTGAGGCATCCTTTTAAGGTAAAGAACATGGCTGATGACTTTGCTTTTCAGACTTAGTTATTCATTTCAATCAAAACATCTATCTCAGTCGCCAAAATCAGATGAAGACCAATCCTTGCAGCAGTGGAAACAGCACTAAAGGTTCCAAAAGTAAAAAAGAGCGTAACTGTAATTATCTGGAAAATTTGAAATAAAAGATACAAGGAAAAGGTGATCATTGTGAACAACCGAAGCACATAACACATGACGCTTAACAGCAAAAGCATTATATAAATTTGTTTTAAAGAGACCATTTTGGACATGGACAGTCTGGAGTGAGGGTCTTGTTTTGACTACTTAGCAAGTAAATTACTTAACAGGAGGGATCTTGTGAATATGGCAGTGAACACAAATTAGTTGTGTATTGAAGTTCTTACACCATCTGACTGGAATCTTCGTTATCGTCCATAAGTACAAATCTTAACCACTCAATCAAATTTTTGTTATGGTCCTATAAATGAATCATGTAGTTCGCAAATAATTTAGCTAATGTTGACATTTCTTCAATTACAAAGTTGTTCCTTAGCAGATTGCAAATGCTTTGTACAATGTCGAGAATATTATCGGAAGAGCTCCAAATCTTACAACCTTCACCTTTGAAGTAGTAACACTGCACACTATGCCAATTCTGGGCCAAAAGTTCATTATATGAAGTGCCGCTGGGGCAAAGGCTTAGCTAAGGTTTACGGATTTCAGATTTCGGATTTCATCCCAAATCCAGTCATTCAAAGGAGGACACTTTTCGAAATAAAATAAACTAAGAGAAATGAATGATTTGGCATAGAACGCATTTTGATTACATAATGGCAAGAACTCTTGGGATTCTTTATGGGAAAAATACGATTTTTTCTCATCATTCATCACATCTTGGTTTGATCTATCGATTCTTGAGGTGTTGGCGATTGCAATCAATGAGTGTCAATATGTTTTTCAACAACTATTTTTTTCAATTTGCTTTACTCTTCTTTTTTTTCTTACATTCATGCTTTACCAAATGTTGCTGAAATTTTCTGCAATCTTCAAATATGACTTTGACAATTTCTTGAAAATTCCATCGGTTCGATTGCTTGAAAAAGCTCTTTTTGTCTTCATTCATCTGTAAGGATGGAATCTGCCAGAATGAAAAGCCACATTTTGATGGAAATTTTCCCGTTCCTATCAGATATGTCTTACATCTTCTCCAGGGTTTCTTCACTCTTTGGGTTTCCCTCTCTTTCAGACCTTTCTTCCAAAAATTTTACCTTCAGTCTTGTTTTTTTTCGTTGCTGAAAATCTAAATTTGTCTATCTTAACCAGAGTTTGCGTTTCATACTTGAAATTTATTTTTCTTACATTTAAAATATAGGGCACTGGAGGAGGAAGATCTTTAACTTTACGGTGAGATTTAGTATCGGCTACAGATTTAGCAAAGAAATTTTCTATATTATGTACTTCAGTAAACTGATATTGCTGCAAAAAATTTCAAAGCCTAAGCTGCAATTTTCATACATTTTGACAAAAAATCAGTTATTTTTACAATTTCTGTTCAAAAACGAACCACTGTCTACGCTCAACACCTCATGTCACTCGAATGTGACTGCTGACAGCTGATCCATCACCGGCATGAACAAAAGCATGATCGATGGTGAGTCTTTCTATTCATCTTGTATACCAATGCATTCATAATCGTGTAATTTCAAGAGTACAACACTTAAAATCTATCTTGATTAATTGTGATGGATTGCATGAGGGTGCTATACTGGTTTGTAAATCAAGAAGGTGTGGATTTTTCGCTGAGAAAAATCCTGAAACTAATACTCGGCCAATTTTTGCAGTTCCATATTACGTCGGAAACAAGTCCTGCACCGAAATTCTTAAAATCACAATTCCCAGTTTCAATGAATCCATTTAAAATAATCTAGGAAGAAGGTACCTTACCCTTTTCAGACATTCTCAGAGCAAGAGAAAACATAGATATATTTATCTCGGCAATAGAATCTGTTCAAAGCAAACACTGAATTTGCGTTTTTTCCGTGTTTTAATCCCCAAAAATGCTGAAAGGCCAAAAAATCCTAATTTTACCTATTAGGGTGTCTCGACGGTCGTCTTTTTGTATCTTTCCATCAATTGATGCAACTTGAGCAACCATTCGACAGAGCAAAGCAAGTTCTACAGACTGGCTATCAATAGTCTGCCCAAATCATATCGTATGTGAAGTTTTAAGCTGAAATCTGATAGTAGTCGAAAACGGACTTTTCTGTAGAAAATATCGTATCTCGGCCCCAATAACTTTGAAATTCTCCATTTATCCTAGAATATGCTTGACACATCAAACATTCAATTGTAAACTTTCCGAAGTTTTTCCATGGCTAGAAACAACGAAAAAATGAATGGAGTAAAATGGCAATCTCCGCCAGTAGACGTCCTGAGCTCCTCCCACACATGTGATCACATAACTCATACATACAGAAGCACGATCATGTATTTGTACCCTTTGTAGGTGCCCTAATTCTCGAGAAATGGTTTAGGGAAAAAACGGCAAAAAATTATGAGACACTCTAATAATTTGGCTTTCAAATTAGTTTGGACCGAAAGTTCTGCCGCACCAGTTTCAAAAAATCGTAAATTTTTCCTATCAAGATGTTTTTGCATGAATAATCCTCGTTGAAAAGAGCAAGTCATGTGCTTTCTAGTGCTATCTTGGCTGCTGTCTAAGCTCTGGATGCAGAGACGAAATTGGGAGAAGGAAATTCCGATTTCGGATTGTTGAGGCAAGTCCGTTGAAAATTCCAGAATCGTGCAATAAATACCAAAACAGAAAGTAACCTATTTTTTGAACCACTCTTTCTAGTGAGCGAAATTCGCGCTGGTTTTCCGTAGTTCCGAGCTCTTCTTTAAAAGGATATGAATGTATGAGAAAAATGCCAAAAAATCAGTTTCTTGAAAACATTGATTGTTCGACATTTTTTACTCAAAAATCACAACTTTTCAAAGAACAGCTCGACCAGCTCGAAATTTGCTCAGCTAGAAAGAGAGAGTCAACGAATCTAAGATACTGGCTGTTTTGATGTTTATAGCACAGTTTTGGAGTTTTCAACGGACTTGCCTAAAAATTCCGAAATTAAAGTGATTATATTTTCCCAATTTCAACTCTGCGTTCAAACTTATTGTTAGCAGATAGCAGCCAAGGTACCCCTAGAAAGTGCATGATTTGCCTTTTTTAAAAATAGTTTTTAGCCGTGCACAAACATCATGACAGGAAGAAGTTACGATTTTTGAAAATGGTGCGACGGAAATTTCGATTCAACCTAACAACTTACCGTTCAACAAAATGAGTTCGTGCTGGTAGGAGGTCTCTAGGAAAACTTGCATTATTTGAATTTCTATTTTCGAGTTCTGATATTGTTCGTAGTAAACCCTCTGGTTTTTACAACAAAAATTCGTATATAATTACAACGAAAAAGATACAAAACGGATTGAAATGCTGCACTGAACATTTTCAAGTGAATTTTTCAGAATTTTTGCTGCAAGACTTATGTTCCAACTTGATATTCCACACGTCAACCTCCCTAAAACCCTCATAAATCAAAAGATAGACTTTTATCTCCAAAACTCATATTCTTTGATATATGCCGATGATATAATCTTAATTACTAACACTACATGGCTTTGAAATTCTCTCTTCCTGAGGAAAGGCTCATAATGATGGGAGTTTCCCTCGAAGAGAACAAACGTCATTTTGCTTGAAAATCTCGTAAATTTTCTCGTCAACTTCAAGATAATGGCGTGTACATTTTTTAAAAGATGCTGGCCAGGCTTGATAAAGCATAGATCTTGGAACCACTCTAAACTCATGTGGAATTGTCAGAATAGTGTCAAAAAAACTTCTCGAAGCAATAATAAAATGACATCGTCACGCGATTTGTATATTTAAGAACATTTTGAAAATGTGTGCAATTTCAGTGTTCCCTCAATCCAAAAAGAGTAAAGAAAGGAAAACCTTATGAACGGAATGGGCGCGGCTTGCCCTTTTCGCTAGAGCAGCTAGATTTTTTAAAATTCAATACATTGAATATTGGGTACAGTATTGGGTTGACTGAAAAATAACTCGTTTTGGCACAAAAATCTCCATGTAAACTTTCCTAGTTGTTTTTTATCCATGATTCAGTGTGGGGAAGTAGCAGCTTCTTCTAACATATATGAACTATTCAGGTTTCCAATCATCAATAAGGCGCTTATTGCTAAATTTCCAAAAACTTGATTCTGCGACTTTCCAGGCTTCGTGTCCTTGTTTTGATAGATGTACAGAATAGTTTTTGTATTTGGATACAGACACGTTTTTCCCACTTAGCGAATAACAACAAAATTCTTTGACCAAAAACCAAATTTTCTCATATTTGCGCACAGCGAGGAAGCTGGGATTTTTAACTTGAGGATTTCTTTCGTTGGGATTTTATTCCTATTCAAAGAGATTTACATTCCAATTCGCAATGAAGTGCTCTTTCCAGAGATACCGAATACTGGAAAAAAATGTCTGCAGTGTTTGTAGTAGCCGCAAAAGCGACTGAAATATTTATTAGCCAACCTAATGATTGCCAATGTTCTGAACCTGTTATGCTCATACCTCAAAAATAAGGCATTTTCTCATTTTAAAAACTGAGTGGGGCTCGTGCCAAACCATTATCCACCGCTAACTACAATAAACTCTTGAAGATAAGTCCGTTTCTTCAACCTAAACAAGCCCTTTAGATATGTCCTCCCGACAGATACGTCCTCTTTCCTCTGCAGACGGACTTATCTTCTGAGAGGCCCTATGTATCTGTGAGATTTCAGGGTAATGTGATTCATTTTCAATCTAGAAATCCAGATCTAAACTCTCACCTGAATCGTACTCCATAAAATCCGAGGACACTGATTGGACCATTTGTAGAAATTACTCGGTTCAAGTTTACAGTTGAATCTCTCCGCCGCAAATGAGTGTTAGTGCCACCAAATGTTGTTGTTTTTTTTTGAATTTAAGACCATACAATTACTATCCACATGAGAAGTCCAGGTTCTTAGATTTGTTTGGATACTTTTCTTGAGCATCACTCGCTACATGTCAGGGAAGGTACCAAAAAAAAATTTTTTTTTGGGTAGCAATGCCGTTAGCAGAACGTTTTCGTGGGAAATGACGATCCTTCAATGTTGCAATTCTGGAAGCAAAAGGTGTGAATGGCATTTCTCATGTTTTAGCTCTTCCCCTGTGTTTCAAATTTCCAGTAATATTTCGTTCTGCGGCTCTAAGAGTATTGAGTTTTCTAGAAGTTTCATATGCCACAGAAAGAATGAATTCATTTATGAGATATGGCAAGTCGCGAACTTTCATTAAATGATGTGAAAACAGTTTGGCGAATATCAATTTTCTGGCGGATTTTTCTTTTGTTCTCGAGTAATTAGAAAGAGAAAGCAAGATATATGTTTTTCCAAGACTCAACCCTTTACGCGCAGTTTTCCTATAAGCCATTAGCTACAAAAAATCCTCAGAAACTATCTAAAATTACGATAGCTTTATTTATCTGTTTATGTAGTACACACGAAGATGTGACAAAAGAAAAATCTGTATACAATACAAGGTGTATGTACATATGTGACAAACTATCACAAAACTCCCAATCAAAAATAAATCAATGTCTGAAATACACTCGAAATAAGTCTGGCATAATCCTTCCCTAGTCTCTATTTGCCTTACTTCGCCGATTTACTCTTGCTTAACATCTATTAGGTATTTGCTAAATCCTTTGTTTCACAGATTGAATCGTTTGTTAAACCCAGTCAAACTTCTTCTCTCCTAAAATGGGCTACTAGCTGGTCATTGCATTTCTAGATCGCATCGGTACAAGGGTGAAAAACATCGAGGAGTCCTTTGAATTTTTGTTTGTGCGAGGTAAACTAACAAAGCTAGAAAAGAAAGTAAAAAAAAGAAAAGTAATGAAAATCAAACATAAGAGGACAGAATATGTAGTAATGCCTAGGTTCTCTAGACCCAATTACTCATCTTGTTTAAAACTTTCTCATATTAATTTTTGTCTAAATGAATGTTGCTTTGATCGTTGCATCTGCTTTCGCTTTACATCATGCTGCTAAACCCACGCATTTTTCTCTGTGCAGAAAATTTCGTGTGAACCTCGATAGCGTCTATCAGGCATCTGTTTGAGACAGTCCAGTTGGTCCAGAAATTCGGTGCCGGGGGTTAGGGTTTAGCAGCAGGTCCATTCGGGGAGGTCACTAGCGCAACCTGATGCCCATCGCGTCGCAGGGGGGCACTGTTTACCACTTAACAAATTAGGTGTCAATCGCGTCGCGCTCACCGACGATGGACTGCGAACACGTGCGCAATATCGTTGACATGTTCGACATGAGCTGAGTAGATCGCCGGAAACCAAAAAGTAGGAGTTTACGAGAGCTCTTGGCGCTTTTGCGCGGAAAAATTGGCTATGGAGCGCAAAAACTCGAAGGTGTGCGCGCAATGGCTATTCCTTACGCGCAAGTGCTGTCTCCCAGTGCAACTACTTTAATCGTCAATTTTACTATACTATAACTGCCAAGATGTCCCTGTAATTCTTCATAATTCCATTTTAAGGTCCCGTTAACACTTCTTGAAGAACACATGTCAAATGACCAACATTTGCATCCTCTCCGCTGGGGGCGATCGTTCTCCGAGTGTGTTCGAAGATACGCATACACGTGCTGAAATTCGAAATCTCATGGGATTTTGGGGTCGGTGCACTTCTGGATAACGCTAACGAACAGAAAAATGAAACATTATCACAGCTGCAACCTCGCACTTCAGCAGTTTGAACTTTAATCTGCAGCAGAAATATACCAACAAAGAAATAAGGAGCTTCCAGAAATACAATGAAAGCAAAGTTGCGCTTTTTCTGGTTTCATTTTCAAAGTCTTTGTAATTTCTTATTTTGAAAAATCTTGATGTTGAGAGTCAGAAAGGATTTTATCAAGCTACTAAATTTCTCAATAATAGAAAATAAACCCAACTTTTTAGGCTGGCCCAATAAGCGCTTATAAAATAATATTGACATCATGGTGTGTCAAACCTATGAGATTGTATTACATCATTAAAGATTTTATTCAACACGCAAATTTTTTTCGAGCACAGCAAAATTTTCTAATTTGTTTATTCGGTTTGTTAACGTTTCTTTAGTGCACATTAAGAAGTTAAATAAACTCCAGCTTTTAAAAAAATTTGAACAATGAGGGAAAACACTACCCTTGTACAGTTTTGAAAGTTTTTCACGTCTTTTTTTTTCAGCATTCTTTTTGAATGAAGAATAAAAACTTAGTCTTTCTATAATTTAAGTTTTCAGCATTTTTGAAATTTCTACCAATTGCTTCTAGGAAGACATGCAGAATTACTTCACTCTTTTGAAGTTCACATTCCTGGTCTTTTTGAAATTTCCAATTTCCAATTTCCAAAGGCTCTAAATGAAGGATGAGCAAAAATATATCACCCATCAGTATTTGGGACATTTCTTACACTTCAAGGCTTTGCAATAAAAATAAGCGAAGTTACTCTGCTTTGTAATTTCATTATGTCTACCTCCTCCTAATCAGTCAAAATTGACATTTATTTGGTAAATGCTACCGATTCGTTCCTTTGCATATTCTTGTTCTCTTTAAGAAAAAGCTAGTAAAATATCTCCAAGACAACCGTTACTGCTGTTCTTGTCGAGATATTCGAACGCTAGTCGTACATGATGAACGGCTGCTCGTTTTAACGTAGATTTCAAAAGCATAAGATGTTGTAGTGCATTTTCTCCGACTAATAGTGGTCATTATGAATCGGTTGTGTACGATGAACTTCGGAACAAGCGTGTGCTACCAATTACGTTTTTTAGTTTTTAAGTCGAGGGTAGAAACAGTGATATCTCAAAATTTTGCCTACTGAGGAAACATCGTTTATCCACAGGTTTCGATCGCTATTTGCAAATTGGGCAGGAATGCATCCATTTTTCAGACTTTTTGAAAATCCGCTCCAAGCATCCGTTCTAAACAAATGGCCAAGCTTGGAGGATTATACAAGCTTTACATTAATCACTGTTGGGCGAAACATTCTTCACAACTTGAGGGGGGCAGCCCAATTTTTCTGTATACTTCGAATTTCCGTAAAAACATAAATAAGGTTTCAGGATAGAATCAAAAACATGAAAAGTGGGAATTAAGCTTGTGTCTTGGGTATTACTTTTCTAATTATCTGCTACGCTTAAAGTAGGTATGGCTTACCATTGAGCAAGAAGGAAAAGAAAAACAGAAAAAAGAAAAAAAATTAGCAGAAACGCGATGGTGATTTTTGACAATCTAGTTACCAAAAGTCTATAGTACAATCATGTACACCTCAGAACCACTGACGTACCCAGGACTTCCGCTCGGGAAGGGGATAAAAAATTTCTTGTGATGAAGGTATGTGGCTCATGGGCTCCGAAAAAAATCTTTGGTGTATTTCCCGAAATTTTTGTGGGCCCATAATTCCGTACCAGAACAAAATACATGGCGTGAACCACGTCTCTGAAAAAATTTCTTAAGGCGAATTGAATGTTCAAAAATTTTGAAAATTAGTTCAATTGTTTGCAAGTATAAACAAGTCACTTGCACATTTTTACGACTTAAGTAACTTCCAAAAATTTCTCGACCCACTTTTGGGCCCTCTCCCTCGGTACGCCGCTGCTCAAATCCAGCCAAACACCGGGAACACACAATTATTTTGTGTTAGAGTTGCGGAAGAAAGAATTCATTAGATAACAATAATAATAATTGAATAAGGCTATTAACCTACAACTAGCTCAACATATCTACTTTGATAGTGCTGTTGCTTTTGGGCAGGAACTGCTCCATCAAAAAATTGATGAAAATTTCTAACCTACCCTGTGTTCCTATTTTTCTTGTACGCTGTGTATTTGCTTGTATCTTGGAATTCGTGACTAAGTTTACCGTAAACTCCTCCAGATTCAGCCTAAAGTTCAGATTTTGCAGGATACCGTCTAAATTACCGAGTTTGCCGTTGGAGGTATGGGCGGTCGCGGTGCCGGCGGTGGCGGCGTCGTTTCGCACCTCGGTTTCGCGGTCACGCCCACGTTGGCTCCGTCGGCGCTTTCATCGATGCCAATCGCCGGCAGACGCGGATCATCAGTCCGACAGTCCGATAAATCCACACCCGATCGTCCAGCGGTCGACAATTCCAAACAAGAATCGTTAGACGATCGTGCATCGTCGAAGCTCACGCTTGACGATGAACTCTTTGACATCCTCTACGCGTTTGGGTGAGTTCGCAATTGACATTGCTATTTTTGTTTGATTTTTGCTCCATGAAGGTTTGGGCATACTGTAGCAGATCTCATTTTTGCACACTCTAATGATCACGTATATCTCACTTTGGATTTTCTAAACTATAAAAAGTGATGATTACTGGATTATTGAGGTCGTTTTTGCTGGCAAGCGAGGAAGGCATGGGTACAAACTACTGAGTTATAAATTCCTGGCAGAGTCTGCTTGAACAAAATCTATTGCTTGGAACTTTTATTAGTATCAAACTAGACCTGAATTGACAATGATTTTACCGTGTGTTTGCCTCCTTTTCTTTTCAGTATCGTAATAACTTAGCTGTACATTTTTTTGATTTTTGTGGCACTTCTCAAAGCGTAAAGGATGAATAAATAAATAAGTGATAAGAAAAATTTGCCATAACTGCGTACCCCTATGAAAGTTTTTATAAAAGCTCAGTGTTCTTCTCTTAGTGAAACGCTCTTTGCTACCGTAATCCATCACAAACCTAATTACTTATGCATGCTTTTTCTACTGCTTTTTACCAACATACGAAAGTCTGAAAACCCCTCTGCTAGCTGAAGATAATGTGAATTCAGTTCATTATGTTTGTACAAATATCCCGCGAAATGAAAAAGAGCTCGGTGGTCACTCTATTACCTTTTCTGCTGCTTACAGTAAGTTGAACCATAGGTAGCGACTAATTTTTTGGTACTAATAATTTTTCAAAAATGCGCCATACCTTTCTCATTGGTTTATATACATATGGTGTAAATTCTTCGATGTAGAAATTGCCTTTGATATACAAGTTTACATTGAAATTTTAGCAAGTACGTAATTGAAATTACTGTATTATAGTGCATCCGTATAATGTGAGGTTTGTCCAGTTGTGTAGAAACCGTTTATGGCTTATATAAAAAAAAATTTAAATTTATTAAGAATCTGGCTGTGATTAAGTTTACCACCAATTAATTTTGTGTTTGGAAATTTCACTCTATCAGTATAAACCAATTTATATGGTATGATATCATTCTGTTATCAATCAAATTCGCTTTTAGCTACATTGAAATTCATTCTTCTACTCATGTATCAACAGTTCTAATTTGTACATATTTTTGTTTCAAGTTTGTGCAAACAAGTTCCGACTTTCTACTAACCCTTTTTGCAATGAAAACCTTTGTACTATGAATCGCGCTTGGTATAGCGAACAAATTCATTTCCACAATCCTTCTTTCTTCTATCCCAGATTACTGGTGCATTCTATCTAGCTCTTTCCTGTGCTTCTTATTCTCTTCTTCATGCAAAAGTCATTTCTCCAATCCTCCTCTGAGGCACATCACATGGACTTACATTACGAAGTTGAAAAAGTAACATGAGTCGGGCTGAGCGGGAAAATCGCTAAGGGACGACCTTTAACATCAACTGTCATGTTTCTTACATAGAAATGTTAGCTTCACGAACGCGCTTTTGCGATGAACGGAACAGGAACAGCACATTTCGAGCTGGTGACTGAAAAGGCAAGAGGACTAGGGGTCTTGTGAAGATAATTGGAGATTATGTGAAAGGGAACATTCGGAAATTCGATTTTTTAGAAAAACATAGAAATGAGCCAAGAGTAGTAACCAAAAATAAAAAAGAACAGAATGAAAATAACCCAGAATTTTTTTTCCTGTGGTCGAGTTTAGTTTTTGGAAATTTCTGTTCGGTCAATACTTTGCTAAATTTTTACTTGAATCCCTTGCTTTTTTTCTCCAGCACAACGCTAACAAAATTAGTGAAGGCCGCTCTCAGTACTATTATAGTCTTAAATTTGCTATTAAGTGTTATAGCGTGTATAGTTGAGTAAACTTCTTCAATACTGTGTGCAACTGCACATTTTCCAAAATAAGCCTGGCTGCGTTAACTAACGCTTTTATATTTGGTCTTTTCCTAATTCATTCGCCTAGGTAAAACTGTGCAGAAGAGAGTTGTCTAATCATTTGTTATTTTCTAACTAATAGAGCGACCTTCACCATGTTGCCAACATTTTTGAAAGTGTTTACTTGCACAAACCTACAGTCAAAAGAAAAAATAATCAAGTGGAATATCAAAATTTTACTGTTAAAGCTCTCATACCTGCTGTTATTCCGACTTTCTGGGAATAAGTATCTAGGGCGAAGTAGCAAGACAAACTCAATAGTATACGACAGCAAGAAAAAAAATCTCCAGTTTATGAAAAGAAATATCTCCAGTTCATGCATGCTCGGAAAACACTAAATGAAGCTAGGAATAAGCTAAAAGACAGATTTTCGTAGTTGTGGAAACTCTAAATGAAATCAGCACAGTATGTTTGATAAAGATAAATTCAATCTTCAATGTAATAAATAAAAACTAATGAAGGGTTACTGTTAAGTCTGTGTCGCCTCTACCCTCACATAAGTAAAAACCGCTCCCGAGGCTCTTCAGGTAGGGAATAGTGATCAATTATGAATTTAACGAACTGTTCAACATTTTTGAATGAGTGAAGTTCTATATGTATGAGATAATTTTTGGATGTGAAGCATTTGATAAAAGCATTAGTAATTACATTTGGTGTGTAGTCTAAATTCTTGAGTTGTTTAAAAAGCATTAATAATCTATGTAGAAGATTTTCAAAATTAGTACAGGTTCTATAATCCATCCTATTTCCTGTTTTTGTCTAACAAGTTTACTTTGCTTTTGTCAACATATCTCACACCGACAGACGTTCGTCACGCTTGGCCAGATATTGTTACCTGTGATGATTCAGGATTCTCTGTCATCACAAGCACTTATGTTGCCCAGTAACGTGGCACCTTGTCGTCCGATCACACATTCTGACAAAATTACGACTTTGTTTATCTACTAGCCACCAGCTCTCTTGTTAAAAGCACACCTGTTAAACAGATTGATTTTGCGGTAACCTCATACTGCGATTTTTCGCGCTAATCCGCGTTTCGTCACCCCTTCCCGCATGACCAATTCCAACGAGGATGTCACTAGACTAACTCCAGTCCTATCGCTTCATGAACTTCTGTAAGATTTCTTTTTCTCTTTTTCAAAGCATCTCATGATGTAATTTATTTTGTCGAAGAGGTCATTCCTCATAGAGAATATTTGATTTATTGCACCTTGACATGGGCGGCGGAGGGTTGGGTGGGTACTTTCAATGGGGATTTGGAACAAATTGTATCTCCTGGAAATCAACATATAGATAATCCATAATGAACAGGGAATAGCAAAACCGGTTATTTTATTATACCATCGACAGAAAATGAAAGTATTGTACTCCTCAAAATTATTACAATCGTCTCAACTGGAATAACCCATTTGCTGCCTATAAAACGCGAAATTCTACAATGAAACTTCAAAAATCTCAGTCTACGTCGCTTCTGTTCCTAATTGCCCCTAGAACAAAGGGCATTTGATCAGCAGTTTCTTGCTCAATGATCGTAATTCATTCTGCTTGCTCTAAAGTCTCAGTTCACGTCTTAACCTTGCATTCACTATTCAGCCAAATTTTTATCGAAAAAAATCAGCAAAAAAAGAGAGTTTGGCGTCTTCGTAATTATCATGGCAGCATGAACAACTTGAGCGCATCTTAAAATTCAGAATGATAATGCATAAATGAATAAAATTTTCTGTATGAATGGATTAAATCTTCAAAGTTCAAAATTATTACTGTAAATGCCATAATTTTTCTGAAATACGCATTCTCGATCTTTTGAGACATTTCCTTGAATGAGCACGAATCTGTAGTTCCTTAATTATTGTAAGTTCTCTCACGTTTATTTTTTTCTATCTTCAACAGGAAGGTAGCAAAATCTGAATAGAATTACAGTTTGCTTAGCCCAAAATCATAAGCACAGATTTCGAGAAAAGCAGGGTATGACCATGTTAACTTCAAAAGAACCCACTCAGAGGTTTCTTAGCACAACGTGAAACATGTTAATTTATTTGTCTAGTTTATGTACTTATTCAATTTTTCGTTTACACCCGAAAATGTACAAAAAATAAAGGAAGCGATCGAATAAGAAAAAAGAATCTCAATCGTTTTAGTACTAGTAATAATGGAAAAAGATTGTAAGATCAGGTGCAAGCTCGAGGTACCGTTTTGTAGAGCTGGCTTCAACTTAGATGTGTAGTATAGAACGAATCACCCATCTTTCTTCATTACTGTAGGATTACGGTAAAAACTTCAAAAAGGGTTTTGAGCAATGAAAGGCCATGTTTTGCCTTCAGAAAGGAAACACAGCCTGAAAACTTTTACAATAGGCCAATTAGAGTTGCTGATTCTAACTGTAAAGTTCCCAACTTATTATGATGATTCATTGAAGAGTTATGCCGGGTAAGAGGTAGCGGCCATTATTTCAATGTTCCTAAAAAGTGCGGTTACACCGTTTAGAAAGCTTTGTAATTTTGTGAATAGTTGAGTACTGAACTCGCGTCCATAAAAACCCTATTACACAAGTTTTTACATTTCTTGAAAAATTTTGAAACGGCAGCTTTTTCCATATTGACACCATATGTTTCAACTTTCTTCCGTAATCCTACCGTAATGAAGAGAGATGGGTAATTCGCTTTATACTGCAAATCTAAGTTGAAGCCAGCTCTACAAAGTGGTACCTGAAGCAAGGCAAAACATGGGAAAAGAGATATTAACGATCAAACAGTGCATATATACTTTTGGGACACCCTGTATTTACTGGTAGTGTCTGCTCGAGCAGAACCTTAATACTTGTAATTTCCATTATTATCAGAGTGGACCTGAACTGACAGGATTTTGTTGTATATTTACTTTGTCTTTCTTTGAGATTTGGCTATCTCAACTGCACTTCTGATGTTGATTTTTGTAGCACGCTTTAGAGCATAAGAAATTGATAAGTAAAAAAATAAATAAATGAATAGATAAATATCATTTTCTCTTGATCGGCTGCAAAATAACTCTCTTAAGAATGATCAAACTTCTTGCAATAAGTATTCAAGATTCTGATGGCTATCCCTCTTCGCAGCGGATTTGTTATAGTAAATTTTGTTCTCTTTTCTTGATTCCAATTCTCAAAAACTTCAGTTTGCCCCCTTGGCGAAACATTTACGAGCCAGGTCTTGCAGTTTGATATAAATAATGTTGACAGCGCAGCACAAGCACTCTAAGAAACTTCCGTTCGTTCTGCTTCTATTGTTTCGGAACGGAGATCGTTTTTATGAAGAAGCATTTAAGCGTGATTCTCGTGCAAGATTGATTGCATTTTGTTGAGCGGTGCATTTGTGAGCAAACTCTGTCATGCTAATGGATAACATAATTCTTCTGAAGTAAGTAAGCTTTAAAGGAGTAAAGATTAGCAAAAATTCCGCAATAGAAGAAAAATAGAAGCGTTTTCTAATTCATAGAAGCTGCAACCCTTGTTTCCTACAAAACACAAGAAAAATATAACGAAGTTTCGTGACGTGTGTGGGTTTGCACACAATGTGCGAAAATTCACGACTCATTGGTTGTGAACACGCAGTGATAAATTACAAAAATGTTGAAAATTTCTACCTGCATATGTTTGCGACATCTTTGCTTAGAGAAAGAAGGAGACACAAAGAATATTCAAGAAGTAGACAACTCTTCAGAGAAGAAGTCGTAGGTTCGTGCGCATGGTGTGCACTACACATAATAACCCAATGACGATGACGCCTAATTTTGCATGGCGGCGTTGTGGAACGACACGATTTTGCACAATACTTTCGGCGTAGGAAAGTTTTATGATCACTTACGAAAAAACGTATTTTTTGAAGAGTCTACAGATTACAAGAGTGCAAAAAATTCGAAAAATACTGAACAATAGAAAAAATACTATTCCGGGAAAGGATAGGATTTTGCAAGGAGTGTGGACCACCGGTGGTCCATATCGTTGTCAGTGAGTTAAGTTGCAAAAAGCTCGAGTGTAGGTTAGTCTTGTAAAGAATATGAAGAGTACAGACATGGAATTGATGCGTAGAAACTTGGTCTTTTCTGCCTTCGAACGAAAATTGGAGCTTTTAATTTGTGTTGAAGTATTATACTCTATTTACAAGAAGAACCAACTTCAAGGAGTGCGCATTTACTCGCGCACAAGAAATTTTCAGTTCAAAGGATAGCAAGGAATTCGGATACCCTTGAGAGGCGAGAGGTGCGACCTAGGTGTGACGTAAGTGCGAACTTAGGTGCGAGATATACAAAAGTCAACCCCCACCCCCTCCTTTTCCTCCAGTTTCATGGCCTTACGCATCAAAAATTCGCTGTGAAGACTTCGGAAAAATTTGAGTGAAAGCTGTGAACGCGTGAAAAATGCAGATAACTACTGCGTATGTGATAAATGTGCGTGTGTAGTTACGCCCATGGTTGTCGAAATCGAACTGACCGCTTCGGCATCATATCCGAGAGCGAAGATTCCACAAATGCTTCGCTGGAGCTTGAATTCGTCCTGCAGCGATTTCAGCGTGCTTCATCAACTCTTTCACATGCAAGTTATTTTATTTTACTTTGCTGACTTTGTTTCAATAGCACTTTTCTCACATCTTAACCTTATCTGACCTCCTTTCGAAAATCGTAAGTTCTCTCTTGCCAAAGCTTTCAACTAAATGCAGACAATGGTTGAACGATCACACAACATGTTGTCGACACATTCAATCCTAGCGTAATTTCCTGATTTCGGCAAGCTTTTAATTTAGAGTAGCGCTTGAGTGGTCCGTAAATGCTCGAGCGACCAAGGCGACCGATATTTATGACAGCTCAGTTCGTAACTAATCGCCGGGGGTTTCGCGTCTGGGCATGTTCCTTTTTGTCAGAACTGCTCAGTTTTCGACGAATAAAATAATGTAGGGGGAATCTGGAGCAAATAGAGGCAAATCTGGAATCAAGCATTTCCGCTAAATGGGGAAAACGATGAACTTGGTTCGGTTACGGAAGGATACATACCACAGAGCTATGAATTTTCTAAGAGAGAATAAGCAGTATAAAGTCGCCTTTCCAAGATTAGCGTTAGAGGATTTCTCTTAGGTCGTATAGGAAGTTTTGGGGCACTTTTGGAATTTTTATTTTCTAATGCATTTTTCTGACGCTCGGTCGTACCACCTTAACTACAAGTTTTTTATACTGTTCAGTAGAAGGAAGTCTGAGCTTTTCGAATCCGCTTCTTCTTCCATTTTTAGCGTCGAGCTTTGTCTCTTCTGCGCATGCTGGTAAACCACTATGTGCTGCTGAGAAGCCAACAAAACAAAATATGTTGACAAAATTGTCTCTGCAATGAAATTTGTAGCTCTAAAAAAGGATCAATCTGCATAAAGTTACAGCGATTTAAAAAATATTCGCAAGTGCCTCGGGACTTTTTTCACAATCTAATGGTTTGGATTACAACTAGATGATTCAAACCCTCTCTTAGGTGGTACCGGAAATTCGTGAAATTCATGTCTAAATTGGAGAATGATTTGGAGAATATTCTATGTATTTTTACAGATAGTACATGTAGCATTTTATTATAATCTTGACCTATCATTAGATCCAAAAATTCACAAAGATGACTATGTTTATTGCTAGAAACCTTCAGCAGCTCCATTTATAATCTGTAAAAGTAAGCAATACATAGTACTTTTGCCATTTCAAAAGATTCAGATGAATTTGATCACAAGATTTTGCTTGAAGATTTTGCAACTTGAATTCGCTTGTTATGTCAACAATTATTACTTTTTTTTGGCGCTGCTGGAAAGCATACAATTTTCAGTCTGCAAAAATTTTTCATACCTTTTGAATATGTCAAGAAAGTAGCTAGATAGCTAGACTTCTGATACAAAACTAAAACTTCACTGCCATTACTGGCTGAGAAAACTGCTGAAGAAGCTAATGAAGTTATATTTGGGTATTTTGACCTGTGAATCGTCACAGTTTGCACTAGTTTTATTTCTGGCAGTTTCTAAATATCTACGCTGTTCTGGGGTATCGGTTAATTCAGAAAAATTTTTAGCGTTTCAATCTGCTTTCAAAATTTTTTGAATGACTACACTCCTTTCTCTCCTATACCACACACGTCCGTTGCAGTCTTTGCTAATAAATAGCTTGCTATTGCAGAATGTATTGCTAGAGAAGTCTATGGATTTTATAGTAATCCAGACTACTCCATCTTATTGGTATAGAACAACGTCTACTGGGATTAGTTGTATACACAACCGAGCATAGATCCTAAGTCGTAAACTTGTATGAGTTGACGCAAGGAAAGAGTTGTGAACTCAAGCGACAGTTTCATTTCATATTAAGGGCCCCAGCATCTTGTTTTTTATCCAAAATTGGATAGAAATTTGAAAAAACACAAGCTATTCGTATTATCTCCGTATTAAACACTTTTGGGGATGAAAAATCTTTCCAGATCCAAAATGCTGGAAAATAGGGGGGCTTGTTTATAGAAGACCCTTTTGTGGGCATCCGAAAAACGTTAATGATCTGCTAACGATCTGCTCGTCCAAATTTTTTTTGGACTAATTTTTCTCGAGAACGGATGTTTTTGACTCCATTTTGAATGAGCCTTGCTGAAATTTGAAAATGCACATTTTCTCCGGAATTTCGTTTACAATTTGAGTTTTCCATTGCGTTTTTACTTTTTTTTTTCTGGGCTTCTACTTTACTTCAGCAGTGTCAACTTGACCTTTGAATGAAGTAATGCAGATTGTCAAGAATTATTTATTTGAACAGTCAAGTATGTTTGGAAAAGGCAAATCCATCACCTCCTTCTTGCAACAATAAATTATGGGAGCCATGCATTACATGGTCAAGTTGTGTAAAGTTTTCAGTTTCTTTCAAAGTGACTGTCTGTTGATTCATCAAACACATCGTAAACCTTCAATCGTCATTTCACTTGAAACTAGATCCTTATCATTGACAGTTATACAATTAGACTAATTAATCATATTGGCTTTAACATACACCTCACTGAGTTCGTTTCTAGGCTTCTTGAAAACGAATCCCTTGACTTTCACGAGATTTTACGGAATCTCCTTTGACTCTCAGCTCTAGAGTAAAAAGCCCTAAAAACGTCGACTAAAAAAACATTGCAATTTTTGGCCACAAAAACAAAATTCCCTTTGCTTTTTCGCCCCAAAAACGAAGTCCAGCTTGCTTCCATACGATCTGTGCGGGGCCCTGGTCGAGATGCCAATTTGTCGAAGGTGTGGTTGGCAGCCCCTGGTTTGGCTATTCCAATTATCTCAAATGGTTCAACTCTGAGAGCAACAAAGATCTTAAAAAGCCTTCGCCTTTGACCTTCTTGACCTCAAAATGATTCGAATAAATGATCAGAAAGATGGAAGAAGGATAAACATGATGCAAACAGTCCAATTACTTTTAATCGCGTAACTTCAGCCGCTCAATCAGCAGCAAAAAAAAGATTACTTGATCCATTGTAAAATGCTAGAATGCTAAAGGCAATTAGTACGTCTTCCACTAACAGCAGGCTGAAAGTGTCCTCAGAGAGGCTAATCCCCGCCATACTTGTAAGGCTATTCTTACTGTACAGACTTTTTACTTTTTGAAGCCTTTGATGCCCCATTAAATTTATGAGGCAAAAGGAGGTATAAGACCGGAATAATGAATGGTATTCTCGGACACGCGAAACGCTTCATGCTAATGTAGTATACATATATGTATATACGTGTATGAAGTTCCAATTGTAGAGTATATAATATTCGTTCAATGAAAAATAGCAAACTCCGCCCCATTTGATCCTAGTTTCCTCCCACGTACTTGTATGGTGCATACATATGAACTGCTTTACAATTTGAATACATCAAATTTATCAGTTATAACATTGTCTAGAAATTTCTTGCCCATATATTAGGTTGATGTTAAAATTCTGTAGCTCATTTTTGAAAAATCATAACTTCTTGCTCTCAACGGATTTGCACAAGCTTAATTCTGCTAGATAGACGAAACCCTTCTCTTTGTGACCGTGCCTTTGCTACCCTCTCGTAAGGGTTAGCTTTTCAGATGGGAGCCGGAGAATAGAGTCATTACAACTTTGTTCTTGAGTTAGGCTGTTGAGAATCTGAAACTTGCGATAAAATTCCAAGCAAGCAGTATCATAAGATCCACAGTTTTGATCCAAAGTTTTCAACAGTGTAGAGTTTGTACTAAAACAACATCTCTGTGAAGAGCTACGATTTTCGAAAAAGATGCCAAAAAAATCAAAAATGGGTTTGTATTGCTTGTACTGTTTTGTATTGGCGGACACGGGCCCAATGGCATTCCATAGCAGTACATTGTCCTAAAAATCAACACATTTTCGTCAAAATTACTCACGTTGAGCTAATGTAATCGTTGGCAGAAATTTTCCAGAAAAATGCTGGTTGAAAATTTGGTAACCAATTTCGAAATTTTGAATTTGAAAATTTGGTAACTTGAAAACGCAGAGCACTTCTCTCATCACTTTGTTATCTAGTAGCACTGAAATTTATCAAATCAATAGTGTTCCAGTATTTTTTAATCCTTTATTTCATATGCAGCAAACTATAATCAGCATTGCTTACATAAGAAGGAAGCCAAACAATCGAAGATGGCATGATATTCGGAACAGTTATGGCTCATTTTATCCATTTGTCTTGTGCTAACCGAAGAACGTGGGCGTTCGTTTGTTTTGACGATGGCGTAGTATGAAATTGCTGAGGCATGTCTTGGCATGTGCTCGTGGTTCATGATAACTCGGCATTCCGGATGTGACACGATAGCGGCTACTTGCTTTTGGTCCCTGATTCCCAGGAGAACAGCGCTCAACACGCACATTCGACATAGTGAATTTCAAAATCATGGATCGCTTTTTGGGTTTGGTGTCAATGAAATTTTGAATGGAGAATGGGAAAGATTTTGGAGCCATTTTCAGCCACCATGATTGCCAGAAATAATGGTCATTGTACAGGATGTCCTAAAGAAATGTGAGGAACGTTCATTGATTGGCTCTCTTGTCATAGAATCTTTCAAAAATTTGTGTATCATTTTGTAGAACTGGTTTCAACTTAGTTACAGTATGCCACGAATTACCTATCGCCTTTCATTACTGTAGGATTACGGTTGGAACTTCTGGCACATGGCGTCACTGTGAAAAAGCTGTCTTTTCATTTTTCAAAAAAAAAAAGCCTGGAAACTTGTGTAAGGGTTTCCATAGACGCTGAGTCCAATACTCAACTTAGTACAAGATTGTGAGGCTATCTAAACGGCGTAAGCACGTTTTTCACGAACATCGTGAAAATGCCTCCTACTGCTTAAATAGCATAAATTTTCTTTGTAGATTCAGCTATGGTCTTTTATGACTCAAAACCCTCTTCAAATTTCCTACCGTAATCTTACAGTAATAGAGAGCAATCGGTGATTCGAGCCAGGCCGTAAATCTGGTTGAACTCAACTCTACAAATTGGTAACTAGAGCTTTTCGAAAGACTCTATGACAAGAGAGTTACTGGCAATCCGACGTTCCTCACTTTTAGGACACTCTGTATATCACTTTAGTAGCTTCGGTAAAGTAGTGCAGTTGCGATAGCAACAACATTTGCGCGAACTAAAATGGTCATGGAGTGCATCCTGCGTCTGGCAAAGAACAGCTAGTTAGAAAGCAATAACACTTTATTTATGATTTTCTTCTTTTTGAGTGTGTCGATATCTGCAAATTGGTTGGTATTGAATATTACAAACAAAGAGTAAGTAAATTATGCGAAAATAAAGGTATCTCAAGTAAAAGTGTGCCCTTTATGGCCATTATTCAACAGCTGTCGAAATCGCACACTTACATTTTTGAAATCTAGTAAACTAAGGACACTAACTCTAAGTGACCATTTCGAGTACAGAAGGAGTTTTAGCCCATTTTATTTTGTTACGGGACTGACGGTGACTCGGTTTTTTTCTACACAAACCTTATGCGCAACAGACATTGAAGAATTGAATGCCATCGTTTTTCTTCCGTTTATGAGCTTTCGTTCGTGAACGACTTCGTAGACTTGTACTATAGTACTGAAAAGCAGATTCCGTTGAGACTTGCAAGGGCAAAGGGCAAGCCCTATGAGTAACGAAGCTTGGTCACTCAAACAACTTGAATGAGAACAATGAGAAATATAAGGCTTGATTAATAATGTGTTGATTAATTTCTTGGTAGGATTATTTGATTATGTATAATCTTTCTTCGTAGAATGGATTAGTTAAAGGGTCGCAAAGTCTCGTCATTCTTTCATTTCCGTTTTTCCTTTCGTATCATCCATGAGACCAGCAGTTAAACTGGCAAATGAGGATCCATGCCTACAGTTTCCGATGAAACGCATGCCAACTTAAGCTATCTGACTTCTCTTTTGATTTGTTCACTAACCAGTTTCGAACTTATTCTTGTACTAACAGACTGAGCAGAAACTGAGCTTGCTCTGATAGATGGTTTTTGTTTTTAATTGTGAGGTCAATTTGGG
This sequence comes from Cylicocyclus nassatus, assembly GCA_958299035.1. Classification (NCBI taxonomy): domain Eukaryota; kingdom Metazoa; phylum Nematoda; class Chromadorea; order Rhabditida; family Strongylidae; genus Cylicocyclus; species Cylicocyclus nassatus. The sequence continues at coordinate 4,095,812 of CATQJL010000326.1, read as the reverse complement.
CTACTAAACAGAACTGCTAAAGAACTACTAAACATCTTACCGAACGCGCTGAGAAGGTTTTTTACATTTATAGATTGCTTATAATGCTTATAACGTTCATTTAGAAGTTCTAAAATAAATGTTCTAACGCTAATTAAACGGGATCTCGTTTGTTTTTGTTTTGCCTGATGTATGGAAGCAGTATTATTTCTTTTTATATGGGTTTTCGCACCGAACAGAATCAAAAATTTACTCTTCGATCAAAGGGTGTGGGTTCTATTCTGCTAAAGAAGCGCAGCTGTACCGTAAGAATTGAGCGGGATGGTAATGGTTCAACTTTTTCTACTTGCGATTCTAAAGTAGGGGGGAGGGGTTATGTTTTATCCGCAAATGTAAAAGAACTAGTAGGAGGTGACTTTGTAGCTTTTCTCAATAATATGTCCATGTTTTTATTTCCCTCATACTCATCGCAGACCCCTTCAAAATTTTGGGAACTGCTGGTTGATTTAGTAAGTGTGAAATGAAAAGGCTGTTGAACACATAATTTACTGGGTAGCCACGTGATAACTTATTTCCCACACTTGAAGTTTGCGGAACTCGCTTGTGAGAATCAATTTAGCTCATCGCTTTGTGGCAGAAATTGCGCAAGGATATTTATTGACGTGATCCGAGATGTGTCATATCGACCAGCTAGCAAGTGGCCCTTCGATCACTCATTTATAATTGTCACACGCCCACATACGCGACGACTACATCGTTCAGCGGCTTGTTCGCAAGTCGTGAAATTGGCGGGAAAATGAATTTTTTCGAGGTCCATAGAGTGGCGTCTGGTTCAGGGCTCGGCACGAGGTAACTTTAAACCAACGTCTAACTTGTATTTTTTAAAATAATTTTCAACCACCCTCAAACTTCTTCTAGTGGAAGTGAACAATATCGAAGTAATAAAACTTATAACACTATTTTTATTTTCTGTCCCAAAAACGATATCCAGCTTGGTTATAAGCCATCTGTGCAGAGCCCTGGTCTGGTTCTGCCTTTCTATTCTAGACGAAGAACAATTCCAATCTTCTCAGAAAACAACCCCCCCCCCCCCCAAATTTTCTTCAAGGCTCCCATTCCAGCATGAAAATACATGAATCCATACCCCAACTCCTACCATCTGTTAGTGCTTCCGATAAAAAAATGAGATTCAGTGACGACATGGGTATCCCTGACAAGCGAGCGCAGTAGAATTAATCGCTCAGGTGCCAGGTACACAACAACTGATAGCAAGAAGAAAAACATAATTTGCAATTGTTGAGATTACTACGAGATTGGAGATTTATTATCTTGGGGATCGATGGCGACAATGTGTCATTGTCTGTTCAACAAGTTCTCAGATTATCGTAGAAATTATGACGAAAGCTGAATAAGTAATTGAGAAGTAAGATTTCAACGGTTATATGTTTTCCTCACTTCTAAATAACTAAAAATTGATTATTCCTCTTCAGAGTGGGGAATTTTATCTCAACTCTATTTTTCTATGATAAATTTCTGATTTAGTTCCTTCATAAACCTTTCTTTACCTCTTTTAGTTTCCAAAAACCTACCCCTTAACTTCCAAGTCGTCGATCCTTCCCTCACCTCTGCACTTCCTGCAAAAAATAATTCTTAAAAAAACCAAAACTTTCCTTGCAAAAAACTTTTCGTTATACACCGTAAATCAAAGTAAGTATCCTCCATTTATTGAGTTTTTTCCACATCTCTCATGAGAATCTTATGACAAATGAAGGCGATTAATTGGGATATCCAAGGTCACCGTGGATACCTATATATTACAAGTATTTTTAGACTTGTACAAGGCGGGGGGGGGGGATAAGTTATGGGACTCATAAGTAAAAGGAATTTTCGGAACAAACTAATATTAGAGTTCCCTAATTTATATTTATTGGGGTTTATTGCACGTACAATAATAAAGACATCTTAGTAAACCCAAGGTAGACAGACCATCATGCACTCCTGGGCCTAATTTAAATCAAATAAAGAGAGGAACTGAAAAAATTTAATTCAATTTAAGGCTTATCTATATAGTAGTACTTGATGCAAAACTTTTTTAGCCTGACAGAGCACGTCTTTGTTCTTTTGAATGCAACTAATTTAGAACTGTACAATTTGTTATAAATCTGCGCAAAATATTTCTGACAATCTGAGCTACGAAGCAATTGCTATCCACTAAGTTTGAAAATGTTCCTCTCCTTAGATTTCTGACGAAAACCTGGAAATAATTTAGTCTTTTAACAGACTTGTAACGATCCAGACGAGTTCTCAGGTGCAAAATTTATTTCTATGATTTCGAGAAATACTCATTCCATAAATATTTTTGAAATAATGTTGTATAAGCAAAAAGTTTATGAGAGAAAGCTGCAATTCTAGCAGATTTTTTCTGTGGAGTAAGGAAAAATTACTTTGTCCGCGAACACGCAAGAAATTAACTCAACGATAATAGTTTTTTTTTCAAAATTTCTTAGGTAAATCACAGATCATCACCAATTTCTAGTTCCAAAGTGCATATGAGTGAAGAATTTATCAGTCTAGACTTCAAACTTGTCAACGCTTCAGTGTTTGGCGAATCGTTGAACAACGAACAACAACTTAAGAATCCCGAAATGTTTTTGGCATTCGTCCAACATGTTCATATCGAGACCTCGAAGAGCGCGGGTACGTGTGTGAGTGTGTTTCGCATAGCGGGTGCCGACACGAGATCCGGACGTGCTCCCGTGGAATGATGGAAGAGCACGAGGGGCGTGTCGGGCCCCCCGTCATATCACCAGCTATCAGTTGCATCAAACTCTGCCAGCATTGTTCGCGTGTGTGTTCCACGGGGCCCCGTGTTCCATTCGTTGCCCATATTACCGTAGCTGATTACGGTCCTACAGTATACCAGCACCTCTCAATTCCCTGCAAGACCCACAAGAAAAAAATCGTAGTATGTGACCCCCAGCTATTCTCACATTTCTGAGTTCACACTTTCAAGTGGACCAATTTTTTTTACAACTCATCATGCCTGTGCAAGATGAGGCTGAATGCCTACCGCAAGGCCTTGCCTCGCATCCGATGGTCCAGCGACGATCTTCTGTATTTCATGACTTGATTACTGTATTTCGTAAGAATACTAAAGGGAAGATAAGTCTCCCCTCAGCTGATCATCATCATCATAAGCACAGTGATAGCGATACCGCATCTGGAGACGATGATCATGAGTGAGCAAAAATTGAATATTTTTTTATAAGTTCCTTTTTCTTTGAATCTCGGAATGATGATGATATATTGTTTAGCTTCTTCTATGCCAGAAAAATAATTGAAACAATTTTCTTCTTCTACGCAAGGCTCAATAAAGAGTTCCAATAAGAACTTTTTGTGGCATAGATGAAGCTAAACAATATGAATATTCTTATTTTGGGTGAAGGAACAGGGCAACGGGTTCGCGGGCCCGGGGGGGGTTGAGGGGACGCGAGTACGTCATGTCATGTGATATCCTTGTTATGAGAATCTTCGCGTTCTTAAATTCCGCAAGACTTTTTTTTCGAATTTAAGATTTTATTCGTAAGCTAAGGGTTTTATAATTGAACTTTTCTTTTTCAACAGAGCGCCGTTATGATTAATTTTGATAATCTGTCTGTGACTTTGATGGAATATGCTTATCTCTGTGACCTGTGCCAAATCGCTCAAAATTTGTTTTGCAATGAATTTTTTTCCTATTTTTTCAGAACCCTCAAATTCTGGATCAACCAAAAAACTTCAAATATTAGCATCCAATCGACAAGAAAAAAACGTGTCTCTCGTGTCAAATGACAACGTTACGTTTTACAGCGTCACACAATCGCGATTCCAGTGTGGAGAAAGGGGGGCCCCGCAAAAGCAGCAGCAGCTGAGCCAATTACAACCAGCAACCGCTCTGCATGTGTTTTCTTGATAGTATTTTATGGCTTGTCTAACGGACCATTGACCGTTTTCACATTGTTATTTTCACACTAGAAAATGACGGGGAGACGCAAAGTTTTATTGCGTGATGCTTGATTAGAATTCTGTGCCAATGGCAAAAAATATCGCGATTAGGAACAACTTGAAAAGCTTTGAAAACCGATGAGTTGAGATTAAACTTCAGAAAGCCTGAAAATATATTATTTTCAGCGAAAGTGATGCATTCCTAGGGAAGTCGGATCACAAAGAAGACGCGGACGAAGACGGTAAACCACTTACAAGACAGGTGAGTATGTTAAAAAAAATTTCTGCACTTTTTCCAAGCAAATATTTTATCCAATTCTTTTCTTCTTTGTATCTGGGCATTTTGATCTATTTATTTTAGATGTTGGATGTATTTCCAAGCCCAAAATGCTACTTTTATTTTTATAACTAGATATTCTAACTTTTCCCTTTAATCCGAAAAACCACTGCATTCACTTGAAATTGAAATTTTGTATTTCCCATCAAAATTTCCACTCTGTTATTCATCATAGCTAAGCTTTGCCATCTTCATAGACCTCAATCCCCAAAAAGACTCTCTGATTGAAAAAATTGCCGTACAGCCAATTTAGTTTTTCTAAGGAATGTCGCCGAGCTTTATGCGTCGTGCCAAAAACAAGTATCGTAGACATTTTTGGAAAGCGAGGAAACTTTTATTTCTATGTTTATGAAGTTAAAACTTGTTTAGGTGCTCCTAGAGCGGATTCGGCAAAAGAAAGAGGTTATTGGCAAACTAAGATGTCAACCATGGAGTATGACAAGAAAAAAACGTACCCTAAAGCAAGTTTGGACTTCTACAAGTATTTCCACACTTTGAAAATTGTGTTAATTTTCAGATTAGCACAAAAATATCTGGAACAACACGAATCACGTGTATCTCGAACGCATCTTTACATGGAAGAACTACGGAAGCGGATGCGATTGTTAAAAAGAAGTTTTGCAAATTTTAAAACATACCTGATACCGTGGGAAGGAAAGATTAAACGTATAGAAAGTGAGTGATTTGAGAAAGAAGAAATGAATTCTTGCTATGGTGGCTTTCACTACGCTATAAATCATTGTCGATTTCTGCTTTTTCCATGGGGAACTGACTCAGTTTGCCCATCACAAATAACAAAGATCCTTAGTGGAAGATCTTTCATGTGGAAATTAAATTGTTTTAGGTCATTTTGGCTCTGTCGTATCTTCGTATTTCACATTCCTTCGTTGGATCGTTTTTGTTAATGTAATTATAACGTTAATTATTCTTGCGCTGGTAGTTTTGCCAGAGGTAAGCCTTTCATTCTAGCAATCAATACCTATGATTTGTGTTACCTGAAATATTATCGCTCAATTCAGACCCTCGCTGACGCTGCTGCTGATGAAAATAGAAGAAATCGGACTGAAACTAGGAAACAAATCCCTCACAATGAGCGAATACATGCTGATGAAATAGCTGTTGTTTGGCATTATGATGTGGGTTTGATATTGAAAAAATATTTTTATTATTATTGGACAAGTTATCAGAATCTTGGACAAGATTCCGGTCTTAATTTATTTTAAATTCTCTCAAAAAGCAAAGTCATCAACAAGGCTAATAATTGCTCTTTTCTTCTTTACACCGTTTCATCCGCAAGTCCTTTTTTGTTTTTGTAAAAATGTTTTATTTCAGGGTTATCTTCGATACTCACCACTATTCTATGGGTACTACTCAGATGATGAATTTCTTGGAAATAAATATCCTCTGCCGCTGGCATATTTTTTAGTTACTATATTCATATTCGCTTATAGTTTCTTCGCTATTCTTAGAAAGTGAGTTGCTTATGTTTTGCCACTAACAATTCAAGCTTATTTCTGCAATAATTCATGAAAATGGGACTATGATTCAGTTTTTATCCAGTTCTTACGATTTATATCATTTTGCTCATCTAATCACTGATCTTCACTTGCTTCATTTTGCAATGCAGCTAAATTTTTCTATCGTTTTTCTTAATTCAGATATCTTCCCAAATCGCGTTCGATTTCAAGATATGAGTGAAGTGTGAAATTTTACTATGATATTTCGCAACATCATCACCTGACGGAAACAGCACGTCTGGCTCCTGTCAATTACTCAAAATTACTTAGAAAATGTCCTATACTTGTCAATTATAGTTTCTGTTTCTTGGAAGTGCACATGATCTTGCAAGAAATGTAATGATTCAGAACTCATGAAGATGATTTTTTTTGCTTGAGTTTGACCAAAATAGGATGGTCTATCATGATGATCTCCTAACCCGGATTCGCTTTTTTTCGCTATTTGTTCGCTGGCCGCTAGTTTGTTTTTTCGTTAAAACTTTGGATGAAAGCGAATTGATCCCTAAAAGTATCAAATTATTGCCTTGTTTATGCTGACACAAACAATAAGATTAAGGATTGAATGGTGAATGTAGGCAAAGGGAGGACGAAAGGCTTAGAAACCCTACATTTGATGAAACGTGTTTCAAATAGAACACGGAAAATCTGAAAAATTTAGAAGTCTAAAAATGTACTCGTTGATCAGAATTTTATTGTATGACCAGCCTTTGCTGCACTTATCAACTGTATGCTAGCTGCAACAATATAGGTTGACATGCAAGACTGGTTCGTAAAATTCTTTCCATAGTTTCTTAACTTTTCCCTCAACAATCTTCTATGCTTGACTTGAAAAAGAGACAGTGCACTTCACAAAAGCATTGTAAGGAATCATGGAAAATGTTCCAAAACACGTTTAATCAAATTTCGCATGTTCGATTTAGGTTTTGATTCTGAAAGATTTCCCACTAAGGATTGTGGCGTTGTGACCCCTTGCCCCTTTCGAGGGACCCTTTCCTATATGGGACGCTAAATATGAAAGTATCGAAAACACTGTCCAGGCAAAGCGCGGCTCTCTGAATTTGTGTAAAATGTCCTGTGGAGACTGACTGGGAGGCCCCAGTTATGCTCTTATCAAGCAGCATTTCATATTGTTTATTAGTAGCTAATAGATACGCCTCCAAAGTCCGGAGACCGTATACCCTACCGTACTCCTAAACGCTAATTGGTCCGCGCTTACAGACGATTAGGGATCAGTCGTACCTCGTTGCAGCGCGATTTTCAATTTCTACTATTCTTCATAAATTTCTGTAGGTGCATTATATTCCATAAGCGGTAGATTTGTGAACACCTGGCAGATTGCCAGGTCGCGTATCGCCGCGATTTTGGAGAAATCATGCGTGCTATATTCGAGAGTTGGGAACGAATTATTTATTCATTCCAAATAGTTATTTACAGGATGGCAGCCAATGCTCGGATGTCGAAACTGTCCGGAAGCAAGGCAGAACAGTACATATTCAATTGGCGGGTTTTCACCGGGTGGGACTACACAATCGGTAATCAAGAGACGGCAAGCAACACAGTCATGGCGATAGTTATTAAGTTGAGGGTGAGTTTTGCTCCTTTTCGCTAAAATTGTCGTTAGAGCGCAGTATTATGTGACATCTCCTTCTATAGGAATCTATTGCTGATTGTCGCGTCTCACTTGGCTCGAATTTTCGCTGCCTACAATTTACACTACGAGTAATAGCAAATCTTGTTATATGTGGAATGCTTGCATTCTCTATATACTGTATCTCATTTGCTGTATCAAAATCGCAAACAGCCGTTGAACAGGAAGGAAATCTGTTTACTAAGAATCAGGTATTCTAATGTAAATAGTTGGGGCTATAGAAATAATTGATCCCAAAATCCTCAGGTTCCCTCGATTGTGGCGACAATTACTCACGTCTTTCCTATGATTTTTGATCTTATTGGTCGTTTGGAAAACTATCATCCACGGACCGCTTTGCGAGCTCATCTCACCAGGTATATAATTTTTGAAAAATTATTTTTAGAAGAAATTGATGCTATTCTTTGCTGATTACTGTATTGTGAAAAAAGCATACAACATCGGCCCAAAAAACATTTCTGCTGACAGCGTCCAGAGTTTACCGTGCCAGCGCCGTGCCGGAACGTGGGTCGATGAATGGCCCGTCCACAGAGTGGTAACGCGCTGGCACGACGTTGGCACAGCGTTGCGGCAACTTTGAATGCTACCTCACTAGCAATTCCATTTCCATTTAGAATTTTCAAGTGACGTTTTTCAGAGTTCTTGTTTTATATGTGCTGAATTATCTCACATTGATAGTAGCTTTATTCGACAAAATGGGTGCTATACGAAATAAACAACCTGATGCACTGGAGCTGCTTAGAGCAAAGCGCCAGTTGGGCGGAAGGAACCCTGTAAGTTCAGATTTTTTTTCGTTTTGACTACAGTTGACAGTATAATTTAAGAATATCCCACGTCCTCCGCCATATGCTAGCAGAACATTTGAAAATCGTACGGACCTTCTTCGCTTCATTGCAAAAAGCACAAAACGTTTTGAACAAACTCGTACAACCAGAGGCGTGTCGACGACTCCGTTCACTGTAAGGGGTTTTTGTTAGATATTACTAACAGGGTCTTTCTAAAATACATCAGGTTGCACCTCAATTTGGACCAGTTAACGTTAACAACCCGTACGCGATTTTACGAAATGGAACCTTGAGAAAGGTTTTTGAAGCGAAGCGGATCGGACCTGATCCGTTGCCCATCTACACGCCACCGCCAAGAACATTCCCACCGCATGAACGTGGAAAAGTGAAGGAGGTGAGCTATGTACTTGTAAGATTTGAGCAAAAAGTTCAATGTTTTCGCATCCTCACTTGTTCTTCAGAGAGAATTACTATTTCTTTGTTTTCTGGTTCGTGAAGAAAAGTATGTGGTATAGAAGAAATTATGTCAGTGAAGGTCGGAGCCTACCTAAGCTACATTTCGTTCCTTTCCTTAGGCCCTGAACTTACCTCACGCGATTTCAGTCTCGATGCGGTTTGGCAATACTACAAATGTTCGTAATTTCGTAAGGGGTTTCTGAATATACAGAAGATAGTACGACATTTCATCAACCTGCGCAAGTGATACATGCTGTGCATTTAAGGGACTGAAATCGCTTGAGGTATGCCCGCGGCCTTAGGTGGTAATTTCAATGCGTTCTCTTCGGAAATTTTCTTTAAGGGAAAAGGGCTCTTAGTTTTTTTATTGCGGAGAAAGCTATAAAACTGTATGTAGACTTTTATCCAATATGGAAAGGCATAATATGAATTTTTTGTGTTATTCCATCCACCGATAATTGTGCCAGACGTGCCCTTAGGCATGGTATACAAGAGTACAACTGAAATCGTTTTGGGATGATATTATCAAAGTTGTTTTTTCTTTTAAACATCTGAGTTACTTTGCAAACAACAGCAGAAATATTTCATGCCAATATCTTTGGATTAATGATCAATTTATAAAATGGATTTACAAGTAACAAAGAATTTTCTTTATGCAAGTATTTGAAAGCACTAGATGAGATTTTGATATAGTCATCAGAGTCGGTTAATCGTCATTGTTGTAGAATTTTCACATCAAACATGAAAAAGGAGCGTTTAATCCCAATTCAATACAACTGGGACAAGTTTAAGCTGTTATTTATTACCACTTTTTATCACGATTTTATCACAACATCAATCATACAACTGTGCATGTGGTATAAATTATTTGCTCAGCTTAACCAAGGAAGCAAAGCTATGTCTTGGAGAATAGCTTCGAGAAGCGAATATTTTTTGAAGTACACTGCCTCTATAATCGTTCTCTGATTTCTAGTTGTTGATTTGAATCATATCACTTGAATGTAACCTTCAATAAATTTAGAAATTCGGTGGCCCGGATTTCGCACGCGAAAATCAACGGGTGACGAGACCACCAGTACGCATAACGAGACCTCCTGCCACCAGAAGGACCCTTGCTACGACTGCTGCTACTAAGCAAGTAAAAGCTCCGATGATTCCAAATCGAGTAAGTGAAAGTAAAGTGTAAGTAGGGCTGAAAAGAAATTCACCACAGTCACGTTTTCAGAGTGACCTCCAAGCTGAGCCTGATGCCGAAAACGATGACGATCCGCCTGATGATGATGGTGCGATCGAGGAACTCCTAGACCTGAATGGTAAGTATAATGTAACTTTCTAATTGCCGTACATTTTCAACCAAAGCTCTGAATATTTTTGCAATTTTTCGATTTTTAACTTCAAAAGTCACAGTAAGTCGAAGCGATACAATTTCATGCCACAGATTCTGTCACCGAAACTGTATATAGCTCATAAAACACAAACGTCATTTTAGCAAAAATGTTTGCCTTGAAACTGCTTAGAATCTGTTAGTTGACCAATTTTCTTCCTGAAATTATTTCACAAATCAAGTCAGAAGATACGTAATTAGTTTGCCGACGTATGTGTTGGGTCAACCAAATGTGAAACTGACTATGTTTTATACTTTGCGAATAAAATCAAAAGGGAACTCCTATTTCCTTGAAGAATCTGACGAGCTTTTCTGCATCAAAATATGTAGCAGTACAGCTACACACAAGCTTCTCCTCCTACAAAATTCCTCAAAATAATGAGAGTGATCGTAATACCCCGCCAAAGAATGAATAGCGAAATTTATGGAAGTGATCTATTGTTTCACAGAACGTGACTTGTTGTTATCTGTAAACGAGTTGAATACTTCTTGAATCAATAAGAATTCATGTTTGATAAAACTGTAAAAGAAGTTATCACTTCAGCCAACCTCCTGTCTTTATCTTTATCTTTCGCACTCAAGGTATACCATTTAAACTATAAAATAGTGTTAATATAAGGCCAGTTGTCCTTGGCATTCGAGAAACAAAAAGGGAATGTTCGAAAAAATTCAATCCCCACCCCCCATATGAATGTTCCGCGGAAGGGACGCTACTGGCAGCAAGGACATACAAGGAACATGGGCTTTGAGCTAAACTGAAAGATTCAAAATTCAAAAATTCAAATACAGCATTCAACTGAAAGATCATATAGCTTTGAGCTATATGATCTTTCAGTTGAATGCTGTATTTGAATTTTTTTTAAATTTTGGAAAACTTCATTTTAAGGTTTTCCACTGCTAAGCTGTTTATCTAGTAACATACCTAAAGATATTAATCTCTTATATGATACCAGCAAGCCTAAGTGAAAGTAAATTTTCAGAAACCATGCGTTTACCTGCTGCTGCCGAACGAAAAAGCTCGGCAGACGAAGTCTATAACAGCGATATTTGCTGGGAGACCATCATTGGCCAGGTAATTTCTCATAACATATGTGTTCTACTTTCACTGAGGAAATTCTAGGAAATTGTCAAACTTGTTACTATGGATCTCATCGTGACGATTGTTTCCATTATTGTGATCGATTTCCTACGTGGTCTGTGGATCAAATACTGCTCGGCCTGGTGGTGTTGGGATATCGAGACCACTTTCGTGAGTTTAGCTAGTGTTTTCTTTTTTTTTGCAGATAATATCGTCCTCAACTGTGTAACTTGATTGCTTTGCCTTTCTCAATCTGTTAGAAAGAAGCTCAAGATGTCTGGCATAACTGTAACTTGACAGCATTTGATTTTTTCGTTCGAGCAAAATTCTGACCTTTAGACTTGCAAAAAGACAATAGCTAAAAGGCATTTATAAGTAAAGATTTCAAGATCTCGCGGATTCAAGTTTAAAAGTGAAACCCAATTATAGGAATTGCCTTTGATGACTACCACTGCCAAGGAATAAGAATTTTCGTTCCTTAAAATGATTCAAAACTCATTTCAGCCCGAATATGGCGAGTTCAAAGTGGCAGAGAATGTGCTGCACATTATCAACAACCAGGGTATGATCTGGCTTGGGCTGTTCTTTACACCCCTCCTACCAGCTCTAAACAACATCAAGCTGGTCATAATCATGTACATCCGTGGATGGGCTGTCATGACTTGTAATGTGCCGGCAAGAGAAATTTTTCGAGCCAGTAGGTGAGTAAAACTTGATTTCATTATTTGTCTAAAACTTTCGAAGTCCCATATCTTCATATTTATTCTTACAGTTTTTGAGTTACAGAAGTGAAACAATTTAGGTCGAGCAATTTTTACCTCTTGATTCTGCTTCTATGGCTCCTCCTCTGTACGTTACCCGTTGGTTATGTCATAGCATCGACGAGGCCATCCAGGAAATGCGGACCTTTTGCGTACGTTCTTACCATTACATAATTTTTCTTTGAAAATTATCCGTAAAAATTTCTTTCTAGGCGCCATGATCACTTCTACACTGTGATTACCAAAGAGATTGAGAAAAGAGTGCCTCCATCATATTTAGGTTACATCCGATATGTTGCCTCTCCCGGAATTGTTGTACCAATTCTACTATTTTTGATGTGAGTTCAATTTCGTGCGCCTAAAGCATTTTTCAGTTACTCTATTTTTTTTCTACCAAATAGCTTCGATGGTAAAAGGTTCATATTGAGAGCTTCTATGGTAAAAGGTTCATATTCTATTTTGCTTTACAAATTTCAAGTAGATAAAGATTCTTGTTTTTCCGAAGAATTCTAATCCGTTGTCTTTGCTTTGGCTTTTCTAGATAGTTCTCAATCTATGTTTCGCACAAGAACGCGATTGATTATATTGATTGAGATAATGTCCACATTAGAAAATAAAAAAAAGAATTATGCTATTGAAGTTCAGCACACCGCTAAAATTTTATTCTAAAATACGAATAATTTTTTTTAATCCAAACATGAACTCTATGATGCGTCTGCGATTCAATACTGTATAATTTATTGAACTCATTATGAGATTAAAGTCACAATGCTTGGTAATCGAATATTTACCATAATTATTCAAATTTTAGCCACCTTTACTATTTTGTCCAACCAACAAGTTCTTTTGAGAATGGTTACTTCTAAATTCTCCTTGTGGTCGCACCTTTCCATATAATCCATGTAATTCTAAGGCATTCAGTTAGATTTCAAAACTCCTCGTATCTCTGTCCTTTTCTCCACTATACCTGAACTCCATTAAAAAGTAAAGTATTCCATGTCTCGTCATCCATCATCTGTTTCAGGCTTATCATCTACTTTTTGGTGTCCCTAGTGAGAGGCTTACGTGAAGCAAATACGGATCTACAACAACAGTTGATACATGTAGGCTAATTTCACAACTTCAAATGCTTCCCTTTCATCAAATCAGAATTTTTTAGGAGCGCACAGAAGAAAAGAAGAAGATCTTTGAATTGGCTGGTGGAGGAAAGAAAAAGATTGAGGACAGGGATCGTGATCATAGAAAAATCATGCAGTACTTGCCTATTATCGAACAGCAGAGGCGGGAACCTTGGAGAGCTTACAATGACGTACGATTTTCGCAGTTTGACGAGCAGCAGTTCACAAATTGTTCATTTCAGTTACAAGAAGAGCCGCTTCGTGCTGAAGACTCCACAGAAAGTGAGGAAGAAGATCAAGAAGAATCACCGTCGCCAACGTTTGTGCACAAAATGACTGCGCCGGTGCCCTCGAGCACTTCTGAAACGGTGGCGGCCATGCATTTTCTTCCATCACTAGGGTAAGACCTGATATTAATTTTTATTGCTAGTTCCAAGCATTAGGATCAGAGTATTACAAAAAAAGTAGAACGAGTTCCAAATTTGGATTTTATAATTCCAGTTCATTTTATGTTGATTTGGTAGTAACAAAACTGAGAACAATTTTTTTATTATGGTTTTATCTGAGTTCTATTTTTTGCTGAGACTATTGCCTAGACTTTTTTATTAGTCGATGGCGCACCTTTAAGGGCAATCAATAAATAAGTAAATTGATAAATAATTAAATTTACAGCTCGTTAGACGAAAGAGAAGAAGCTGAAGAAGACGAAGGCTCACCTGCAAATGGCACCACACCTCCTCAAACTGCCTCCGTCCACAAAGGCACACAGCGATTTTCCAGCATTGTTGGTTTTTTTCCATTTTTTCTCAATATGTAGTTAGCACTAGATATCATTTATACATGTATTGAAGGCTCGAAGTGAATCGGAAACGGAAAGCATAGATGCGCATAGCAATGTTATAGATATCGCAACACCAGAGGAAGTTCGGTTAGTGAAAGATTTATTTTGTTTTCAGCCAAATCTCCTCGTGTGTATATCATTTTTTCGTTTTTTATACATCCCTTGCATTTTTTTTTTGAACTAACCTGCATGAGTTAACACGCACTGTCAAATTCCTCGCCAATAGTTTGAAGTGAGATGAAGAGTAGATTTTTGTTTCAATTCCGTTGTTTTACCCTCGACTTTTACTCCTTAATCATTTCTAGGACTTATGGACGAGCTTCAAAGATATCCCTTGGAGCTTGCAAATCTTCAAAAACTCGTTTTACCATGCAAAAGTGTCCTATGGGGAGATTTGCCAATCAGCCCTTTTTGCAGCGATCGGCTGGTTCTTCTAGAAGGATGGCGCGTGGCTCAAGCCCCGCCCATTTCTGCTTCACCAGCCAATCGCGCCTCTTGTGTTGACTTGCCAACCCCTCCCATGCAACATTTTTCATTGGTCCGAAGTAATATCCCTGATATTTGATATTTCTGCAATTTTTCAATTTTAGCACGTCTAGAAGACTCAAGAATGACGACCAAATCAAGAAGTGCTTTGAAACAATTTTAGCACGTCTAGAAGACTCAAGAATGACGACCAAATCAAGAAGTGCTTTGAAAAGCATTCAAATAGCCAAAACTATGAAAATTCTGTTACGTCTTAATTTTATGAAAACAGTCAACATTGACTTTTCAAGGAAATTGTTGCAATTTTCTAAAATATGATGTTAGATTGATTGTTTTTGAAAGGCTGTGTGCTTCGATTTACCTGAATTTTCGCTTTTTGCACATATTGAGTTACCCAGGTAGCATTTGCCTAGAAGAAATGCTTTTTTGCAATTAAAATAAATAGCGAAAACACCTGCTACTTATGCGTTGAGATTATCCAGCATTGAAGAGTGTGTGTAGAGTTGTCAATCCGATTTTATACTCACCTGCATGTTGTTTAGTAGTCTGCTTCGACCACTTCTTGAGATGAAGATCATGTCTCAGCTGCGGAGTTCTCGTGCCTTTCCAAGCGAGACGCAACCCGGATCTTCCGGCTCCAATGACGACCAGGGACCATCACGTGAAGACTCGTCCAGCGCTATCGTACCGCCGCCTTTGCTCATCAGTTCTCGGCGATCCAGCAAAAGACTATCCTACATATCACTCTACGAGTATCCTCACATTGGTGGCTGTGCTAGTGGCGCGACTCGCGACGATGGCAGTCCTCTCAATCCTCTCGCTGGAGCTCCCACGTGTGTTTTGTATCACGAACATTTGGTTTATTTACCCTACATAGTGTTTTTTTGTACGTAGTTTCGCAATGTGTGGAGCACTCAACCTTCACTGTTTATCTTTTCAGTTGAGAAAACTGGTGAAGTAGGGAATTGGGGGGGGGGGGGGTGTGGAGTAAAAGAACCGGATTTGAGAAATCAGGAGTCGTTTGTACCCTTTGATTCAACAGGATTGGCGGGCGGAAGGCGGCCGCTCGCACCCGCGACGCAGTCTGCGTCTCTCTCGCTGGCGCGTTCTCTTCGTTTCTGACCCTGATTAGGCCTCGAAGCCCCGCCTTCCAGTCGCCAATTCCGTTGTCAAAGGGTAATATTTGTGTAGAGTAATTTTGCAGTAACACCTTTCAAATTTAATTGAAGAATGGGTCTCTTTTTTCTGAGGTGAAAATTGATACATGTCACGAATGAATCACGTCACTTGATTATACAGGGCGTCTCAAAAATTGTCCTACTGTTGATTGATAAAAACTCTCTTGTCATGAAATCTTACCTTTAGTATCTTTCGACCATTTCGGTTGGTTTCAGCTTAGATTTACAGCAGACTTTGCACAAGAGTAAAGCTCTGTAAACGGTGAAGTCACACTTAAGAGCATCGAAAAAACGGCGTAATGAAGGGCTATCGGTAATTCGCTCCATATTTTGAAATTAAGTTGTTCAGTTCTACAAAATGGTACCCAAAGCTTCTCGAAGGACTTCATGACAAGAATTATTAACAATCAAACGTAGGCACATTTTTGGTACACCCTGTATACAGTGAAGGGCGGGGGGGGGGGGGACCGGGTACGGTAGGCGAGTCGAATAATTTTTTAGCGGTGTATAGAACCCATGATGTTTCACTCGCGACACAATCACAGAATTCGCTTAATTTCCTACCACATCCATATTCATGCCTAGAACCACCATAATTGTCCCGTGCAAGATTTGAATCAGATTATACTAGTTAGAGGCAGTGAGGAAAGTTGCGAGTGTGAGTTTTTTGCACCTAAATGGCCTTCTGGATCCGCTGAGTCCGAGATTGTGCTTGAAAAGTCAAAAAGTGCTTTTTTGACGTTTTTTGCCTTGAAGATTGCTAAGGAGCATTTGCGTGGGATTCCCGCCAAAACACCGACTGGATGCGGGATACTGTAACTCCATCTATTTTGGCGGCAATTGGATGATCGACTCAGGCAGCCAATCGCGCAGTTGGCGATGGCTCGCCCATCCCTTCCAGCAAACTTCAAGGCCAAAAAACGAAATGAAAAGCACTTTATTGACTTTTCAAGCATAGCCCTAAACTCAGCGCATCCAGAAGGCCAAGGAGTGAAGGAAAGCTCGTAATTGCAACCGAGCCACTGCCTTGAAGCTCTTACTGTATGCCTGTATACGGTAGGAATCTGGCTCAATACATGCTCACAAACAACACATCAAAAGATGCCATGAACATTGAGCTATGACCAATGAGAAAATTCTGCGAATGATCTCTTACTCTTGCCGTCTCTTTTTTTCTCATGACGAACTATCGTAGTTTAAAATTCTTTATTTGTGAATTTTTTTGGTTAAGTCTATAATCAGCTAACCACTAACCAGTCGTGAGCATGTGCCATGATCTGAATGAAGGTGAACCCTAGCATGTGATGGAGTTAATTTTTTTTTAGAAAAGAGGGGGCGGGGTTAAGACTTTACTACATTTCTTGCGAGAGGATACATTCCACATTCTGTTTGGTCTTATTTTCAATCTCTCGAGCAATCCTTTTAGGCTAATTACGTCGCAAAAAATGCGAAATGCTCAAGAGATGCGAGCGGAAGTTCATCGCTTACCGTCTACCAAAGAAAATGAAGAAGTACTACAACAGAAAACACAGTCTGCTTCCACATCTGGTGCCGGCACGAGTGCGAATGGAAACAACAACGGGTCAGCGTTCCCGCTACGATTGAATATGATAATGCTGACCTCATGGAACTTTTATAGGTTCAACGTTGAGAATATACATTCGACATTCCAACCATGGCCTTCAATCGAGGAAGTTCGAGCGAGAAAGGAGCAGCTGCTGAAAAAGTTTGTGATAAAACCTATAGTGGTATTATTGCATTTAGTTTTTTGTTCGTTTTTGACTTTGAGGTAGTATTACCGAATTTTCAAGCCTTTCCAGGACGCCACTACCTTTCTACAAAACTCATGTGCATCATTCTGGTACTGCTGTTAGCCCTCAGCAACAACCTCAGCCTGGTCCAAGTACAAGATATCCAAGCACAATTCCAAAGGCAGCTATTCCTCCACACAGAAAGTATGAGCAAGAGGTAAAAGTTTATCCATCAATTGCGTTTTGAAGCGAGAAACAACATCAACTGTTAGTAAAATAACTGGTAGTTGCTATGACTATCTCAGATCATTTTAATGTTTACTACAGCTGAAATGGGATCCCGAATATTGGAAGCTCTTGATTTTAGAGAAGTTTGATGCGTTTTCTTGCTCACCAAGCACTTTGCTTGAATTGCTGTTTAGAAAGATTATGATGATGATAACATAGATGAATTTACTCCCTGAAGCAATACGAGTTAGAATCTGATTTATAAAGTTCACTAGTAGTCAAAGACTTCCAAAAGAGCCCAATAATAAATTCACTTACTACGATTTTATTTCTGCAGTGTAACTTATTGGTACGTTTTGCTTATTATTTTTTCTTTTCCTTGATGCCACTCGAGCCAAAGGGATAAATGAAATGATTGAATGACACAATGAATTTATGAAATAATGTTCAAGCCACGCAGATTTGTCAAGTTGTTTATTCAGTCTAGCGTTACGTTTTTTTTTTCATTTAACTTAACATGCGTAGCTTAAACATTATTTTACGAGTTCAAGACAATGCCCAGGTTTCATGACCAGAGAACTTATGGAATATTACACAACAATATCATGTAAACTCGTATATTTGTGAGGTAATTCAGGCCTCACCGGTTATTTCCTCAACTGATGATGAGGGAAGATCATCTTCTCCATCGAGGAGATTCCGCATATCAGTTTCGCCTACGAGGAAAATAGAAACTGATACTGGTGGCAATGGGTGAGCTGATATATTGTGACTTTACTACTTTTCAAACGAATACGTAAATTTAGAAAAGCAAGGCGATTCACCATCAAACAAGAATCGGCGGCTCCATCGATGGTTTCGGTTCAACGGGTGACACCGCCAAAAGAGGAACGGCTAATAGTTGGCAAAGCGCCATGTGTTCAATTTGGTGATGACGATAGCCCTCGTGTCCATGAGTGTTAGCTCCAATGTTATCATCCAATTTTTACCCTTTGATTCAAGTGGCTTGGCGACTGGAAGGCGGGGCTTCGTGACCTAATTGAGGCTAGGAAGTGATCAGAGAACACGCGCGCGACAGAGACGCAGATTGCGTCGCGGGCGCGAGCTGCCTTAACTAGGTGACAAAGCCCCGCCTTTCAGCCGTCAAGCCAGTTGAATCAAAGGTTATGTTCTTCAACGATAATCTTCTCACGTGTCATATTGCTAGCACAGATTTTACTTGTTGTTAGTGACTGTCCTGTTATTTCTGAAAATCCTTCCTGCTGAGCTTTCATTGTTATCCCCCATCAACTGCCCCGTATAATTTCTAACCACCTTCTTCCCGGTTGAATTTTCAGTCAATCCACAATGCATTTTCATCACTTTATACGTGATAGATGATTTCATATTTACTTTATTTGTAACATTTATCATTATCGACAGCGTTGCCTTCGCTCTTCAATGTCACATTCCCATTCAGACTCTCATCACTTGAGATTTATTTTTTTTTATTTAGGTGAAGCTTTCTCATCATATCAGAATCTAGTTGTATGTACGTACAGATGGGATAAATCAATTTAACCTATGCTTTGCATATATGTGTTTACGGATACACAGAACCATGGAAGGTGGTTTTGCACCTTGCACTTCCCACTCTCCCGGAAACACTAAAAACACAGAAGAAGTTCCATGACTTTTCTCGTTTCCACCGTTCGTTTCATTCGAATCAAATTAAGGTGCACAATGGAATATATTAGGTCGTGCACTGTTACTTTCTTCAGCATCAGTGAAATATTCTGATTTGCTAAATAAAAAATGAGCAAATCTTGCGCTTTCTATTGAGCTAGAATTTCTTAAGGGCATATGGCAGCGATATGAGCTAATTAAGAGAAATACTCAAAAGTGATTTTTGATTTTTGGTTGCCAAAACTGCTAAAACATCTATTCAAATTCAAATATAATTCCTTAGTTTTATGACCTACTCTTTTTGACTAGGAAAAGTTGGTAGTGATTGGATGCTCTAGGAATAGTCATGAAATTCGATTTACAAAATCAGCCTGTTGATTTTGTTTGATATTGTTTTTTTAGAGTAAACTATAAAACACTACTTTTGTTATACATAACAACGAGCATATTGTGTAAGTTGATTTCGTTTAAACCATTTTTAAAGTGGTTCTTTTTCTAATTTTTGGTGCAAGAACTGTGCATCAACAAAATACGTGAATGCTCCCGTATGAGGGTTTTCTGGAATCGTTCGAAGGCTGATAAGAAGCTGAAATAGTTTATTAATATTAGTGCCGCCGCGGCTGAAAATATTCTGATAAAACCCTTATCACATTTTTCTCCTGCCACAATCTATGTGAACATACTATCTAACCAATACTGCTACATGCCTGTCTGCTGTATTGTGCGAACTTGCTCAAGTATACTACATTACTGAAATATTTTTCTGTTCTGATTCATGACAATTTAATCCTGCAACTATAATACTGGATTAACTTACTGGCCATTTGTGCATGCTATCAATTTTTTATTCATGGCGTCATCGCCACGACTAAAAAGTGGGTTAACTGCTATCCAAGCTAAATGTGTGCCTGACTTGTTCTCTCTTTCCCTCTTCCTCTCCTCTTTTGTATATGACTTGTATACCTAATATTAGAGTAAGGACCGCATGCATTAACATACCCCCCGAGGAGGGGATTGCAGCTCAAAAGAAGCTTTGTATGTTGAAGTTCCAGATGTCTGGATTTCACACTATCTACCTACATCCGTGAGTATTCCTATGTCTTTCACTATAAACGTACTGAACAGGAGAGAAGCTGTATAAGCCGCATTCTGATGATCCGCAAAGGCCGACCGTTTTTGCTTCAAAGTCATTTTCTTTATTCGAAGTCAACGAAAACATTCCATAATTGTAAGGATTGTTGCAGCCAACGTTAAGCATGTTACTGATGAAAACAAATGAGTTGATAAATTGTCGCAATTTTCGATAAACCCCAACTCTCGACTTGTGCTTTATTGCAAATTTCATGATTTCGAAACACCACTTATTCTTATGATTAGCACTGTTGGATTATGTAAACAACACAACCCTTTGGAATGTTTTCGTTGACTTCCAAGAAAGAAAAATGACTTTGAAGAAAAGACGATTGGCAGCCGGGGTTCACTAGAGGATCATACAAAAAGTGCGGCTTGTAAAGCTTCTCCCTTCAATACGTTTATGGTGAAAAATAGTAGGATTAGTTGAGGATGGGTAAACGGCGTAAATTCGGATATCTGGAGCTTCAGGATATCTTAAGCAGCGATACTGGGATGTTAATGAGTATGGCCCTAAGAGTTTATGAACCCTACTATAAATCAAATGAAAGGACTGCAGACCTTCCCGACTTGGAAGTCCTACTGAAATACAGCCTGTACTGCTGAATTAGTTGCAGGCTGCTGAGAGTATACCTGACTCAGCTCAAATACATCCTAGACGTGTGAATGATCCATTTCGGCCGGGATATGCTTGACAGTATGCTGGATGTACGATGATTTTCCTCAAAAAAATCTTCCCCTTGCCTTGATTAAGGCACATTTACAAGGTGAAGATACCGGATTTGCATCTAGAGTGGTTGTGAAAAAAAATCTGCACGATTATCTTGTTTGGACTCCTGAGAAATGTGGACGACTTAAGATGGCTGGGAGTTCAAAAAACTGTAATGGGTTTGGTCACTCTGGAAGAAGCTAACATGTTGGAGTATTATTTTGTTGAGTGGCCACATATGAAACAAGAAGGACCATTGGATTTATGGGCACAGGAATACAACCAGTAACCTGGGCCTCTTCAACAATTGAAGATACTGACCCCAGTATAGCTGCAAAACTCTATTACCGACCAAAGATTTATACTAAGGTTGATATGTATAAGGATATGGAACAAACCAAAACTGGACCATGTAAAAAGCGTTTTAATAAAGGTATGGCCGCTGAAAGATAAGATTTGGCTTATACAACAACATTCTACGAAGTACTGAAAGATGAGAAGATCAGGATTAAAAAGTTCGCTAAAGGAAAGACTGGGGTCCTTACGGCGAAATGGATTTGAGTATTGGTCTGCGAGCCGTCATAATGGACATCTGGGACGCATAATTATGAAATGGAGTAGGCACCGCATGAAAGTTGTTATAAATCCTACTCTGATTGAGCTAAATTCTATAATGTTTAGTTTCGCGATGAAAATTTTGTGACATGGATTACGCCGCCTATAATGGGTCAGTTCATCCAAAATGGACCTGTTTCTCAAGTGTTACCCGGATATATGGTGATGGAGGATATATGTTGAGGCGGACATTGGACTAATACATTTCGACCTGTACTCTATATGTAACATTTTGTTCAATATGTAACAATTTGTATATAGCAATTACTCCTATCGTGCTACCCAGGAGAATCCATCAGGGTGCGCAATAACAACATTCCTGAACTGTTTCGCGAACATGTGCATATACAAACAACAATTGTTTAACTTAGACGAGATGATGCATCGTCGAAATACAGTGCACCCCTATCGTTGGTACCATGATGATTCGTGAACTTCCTTCATTTGGAAGATTTTTTAGCGAAGCAGAAATCATAAACATGCTCAATTTTCACCTCAGGGCCTCAAGCGCGGGACTCTGTTTGACTGGAAAACTGTGAGTGCAAAGCACTTCAAGTAAAAAAAAATGATTCATCTTCTACGGTCGTGCAGCTTCCACGGTCGTGCAGCTTCCGAAGAAAAGGAATAATTCACAAGGAAGAGAGGTTTTCGACGGATTTATTCGAACTGGCACAATTCTCCGTTGTGCTCTCCATTTTCAAGCGAAGAAGAAGCATCAGACAGCTAAAAAGTAGTCAGTCATCTTTTCAGAAGATACGAAATGAGGAGAACCGAAGAAGCATTCCAAGTTAACGCTAGCAAGAACAAGAATCTAGCTAAAGAGGAGTTTCAAATAGCGAGAAAGTAAATGGACTTTGTTCGATTGTTTCAATCAAGTAAGAGCATCAGCACGCACAACGATTCACTTCAAGAAGCTTGGATTAGATAAAATGATCACTTTACCACTGAATTCACTGATTTGGAACAAGGTAGGATCGGACCATGTGAAAAGCGTTTTAATAAAGGTATGGCCGCTGCAAGATAAGATTTGGCTTATACTACAACTACGATGTATTGAAAGATGAAAAAGTCAGGATTAAAAAGATTGCTACAGGAATGATTCGGATACTTACGGCAAAATGGATTTGAAATATTTGTCTGCGAGCCGTCACAATGGATCTGTGGGGGGACATAATTGTAAATTGGAGTAGGCACCCCATAAAGTTGGCATTAATCCTAGATTGGGCTAGATTTCATAAACGAATGTTTAGTCTCGACGAAAGTCAACCTTACCTGTCAGCCGATAGGCGGGGGGTTGATCCATTACGCAGTAAGCCGGGACGGAGAGCGCCGCTGGTAGTCTGAGGACGATTAGGCGCCGATGAGCCCGCGGAGCGAAACATTATTTGTGCATGAATGTCGACTCCATTCAAGAATACCCAGATCAAGATCAGAAAGTAATCCCACACATTCGAGCCTCACATACAACGAGGACAGAACACAAACCCCGAGTTTGGCGATTCGAGACCACTCTTCAAAAACGGCTTGCATCAATAAAGAATGGACCATCCTCAGTGTTGATACACTCCCCTTATGTCAAGAGCATCGGTTGGGACGAAGGAGCGGTGCTGTCAACCATACCTTTTTGGGGCATGGTGTACCAGAGTGCAGGGCATTCATACTTCCCGGCCGATGCACCATGTGGAAAACTCCTAAGACTCATTTAGGTAATCTTTAGCATTACCACAATCACAATACAAGAAATCTCACATGATTACGATCCGAGTCACCATTGCGTATGAGCTTTCCATTGCGACTGACTTGCGCTGGCCGCCGCCGTGACCACGCCTCTTTCGAGACGCGTACGCGACAGATTGGACTAGATTTTATAAACAAATGTTTAGTTTCGCGATTGGCAAATTCTGCGACATAAACTACGCCGCCTTTGATGGGTCAGTTCATCAATGATTCTCAAATGCTACTCGGGTGTATGGAGATGGAGAATTTGTGTTAAGCCGGACATTGGACTCATCAACAAGTTCGCTGCCTGAGAGACCTGCCGGACGTCCCTCTTCATTTCGGAAAACTTACAATTATTAGTGAAGGATCGCGTCGCATTGTACTCGAAAGAATTGTAGCTCTGATAGCAAGGAGTGATGAATACATTCCGAAAATCAGACTGTATAACTTTCATGGAAATGTCACGCTTAGAGAAGTATTTGCCACGGCTAAGAAAGAATATATACTCTTGTAAATGTTTTTTATGAATAAATGTTTGTAAATCTATGTGTACTTGCTCTTTGAGGCACTCAGCCTACGAAACCTTTCAATAACGATTTTCATTTTATATTTTCAGAGTACAATACCAACCTCAGCCTAGGTGAAGGGGGTCGTCCGGAGTTTGGCCTCAAAGTGAAGGGGGTAAGATCCATCACTCCCCCTATCGCAACTATGATAGCACCTCAACTAAAAAATGACTCAACTCTTACGATCGCAGCTTGCGAAGAAAGGGGACACTTCACAAGAAAAAGAGGCTCTAGACAGATTTATTTGTATTGGCACCATTCTCCGTTGTGCTCAGTGTTGAACCATTCCAATTTAACGCTAGCAAGAGCAAGAATTTAGCAAAAGAGGAAATCATTTTACTACCGTGACCACCTTCGAAAGGACGCAGAAAGAATCTCAGATACTGTAACTCTGCATATAGATATGAATACTTTTTTCAGCAAACATGTGTTTGCGTTTGTGTTTAGCAGCTGGAGTACTGGACCTGCAATAATATAATCATGATTCTCAAGCTTCCCTCTCAAATTAGCTTTCCAATCTAACTCACCCTCAGGTAAAGGAGGTAATCGGAGTATTCTTGCAAAGAGATAATGCGTCTGGTGAAAGACATAGTCAAGAGGAGAAAATTCGCTCTACCAAGCACTCTGACGACGGTTTTGAAGGTCGAAATTGAGATCTCAGATTTAAGATCAACCTCAATAAAAAACTGGTGGAAGTGGATTCCGACGATCGAGCAACGATAACATTGCTATTGTATTCCGGCTAGCATCAGCGGCCTAATCGTATTCGTTTTGAATGCATGTAAGAAGAATGAATCTGCCAAAAAAAAAGAAAACTGCCAGAAGGGACTTGGTTTTCTTCCAAAGCAGCCAAGATAACATTTGGCGCGCTGGCCAGTAAAACTCATGGTTAGGGTTCGACGATAACACAATAGTAAACGAAAGACCACGACGCAATATCCAGGAAAAATTCTTTATTTAATCCAAGAAAGTTCAGATCATGGATGAATTAAGATCAATCTTGTTGCTGTTGTTGATTCGTTGACCGCACGGACTGCTCAAACGCGGCGGACCCGCGCGGCGCGGCTAAAATGGTGAGCACGATTTGTACAATGGCGGATTTATACTGGGGCAAGCGTTTTATCTCGCGGCGCGTGCTCCGTAGTGATGTCCAGTCCGTGTGGTCAGCGAATGAACTATACATCTATTTAAGGCATCTTCAAAAGGACAAAGAATTACAAAAGCTGTTTTCGAATTGTAATCGATATGAATAAGCATTTTCTGGATTGCTAACAGATCAAAACATGACAAATGTTCCATTCTCAATCCAAACCTCAAGTCATGAGTTACACTTTCTCGATTTGATCCCCATGTACGCATGCTATGAAAATCGTCGTCTGTTACCAAACAAGGGGCACTTGGAAGATTTACATAACCAATGAAACCAGCTCATCTAGGCGCGGTCTCAAGATTTGTATTACAAACAATTTTGATTGGTATTTATAGGGTCATAAATATTTCAGAAGAGGTACGTTGAGATCCACATGCGGAACTCCTTTGCTACTCGTACGTCGCCTATCAAGGGCAGTGTCTCGGCGGAATTTCGTTTTCCTTTTCACTTTTTTGGAGCCTTCTCGCCATGAGAAATCCATATTTGGGCTTTTCAGCGCATGAAAATCGCAAAAACGAGCTTTTCTTGAGGCTTTTCAGGTTTTCCAGTAAAGTTAAGCTCGAGGTCATTCGCGCCCGCCTCCCTCGTACCGGGCCCCGCCCACTTACGCGTCTTCTTCAGTGATTGCGGACCTGGAAAGCTTCGAAAAAGCCTATTTTCGCTATTTTCATGCGCTGATAAGCCCAGATATGGATTCCTCATGGCGGCATTCCAAGTTCAGTTCTACATTGCATTTTATTCCAGAACAGTAAAGTCAACAAATTTCTGCTTAGTAATGATCTTTCGGGTTGGCTCATTCGAAAATGCTTTGTAATCGCATTTATTCTCTATATATTGTGATGCATTGTTTACCAATCCATAATTGAAACTTTTTACTCGTTGTTCTCATTTTAGGACAATTTTTCTGCTCTTACTGTAGCGAAGATAAGACACTGTTTCTGCCCTAATTATGAATGGTAAGCAAATTCAACAGTGTTATTGTCGGTGTTCCTGTAATTCCTAAATTTTCAGTCAAACTCTGGCGCTTTGCCACACCAACACACTTGGTCAACTGGAATGCTAATTGATATCGTCTATTTATCTTTGGGGAGAAGTTTCGCTCTAGGTGTTTCTAGACTATTTTTACTAGTAATTAGCAATTGCTACTTGGCAGACAATGTGATTTTATTTTCTCTTCAGAGCACTTGTTGATTTTGACCCTCTACTTTCAATGGCGAATTCATGCGCTTAAAATCAAATGAAATGAAATAAATATAGTGAAATAGAATTACCATATGTACGACAACTTAGCCTCTATGAGTCTTATGATGCATTTTCGAAGCATACTCACCGGTGAATAGTATGTTTCTGAAGTTTTGAACCTTCACCAGATTAGGACGAAACTTCAAGTAACTTAGGACTCGTTTCTAGACATTGTCCAGAGTTCGGACAGTCCAGTCAGCATAGTCTGAGGTTGGGACACTGTACAGAATTGCTATGGTAACTATGTCGTAGGCAAGGACTATGCACAAAAATCTGCTCAGATTCTCCAGCTATTATTGCGATTTTTCTGGAAATCCAGTACACTTGCATAGGAAGTAAAGGACGAGAAGAGCCCCAGGCCCATCCAGAATTACATCGAGTTATTGTTTTTGAATTCTTCGCCTTTAACGTTCAGCAAGCTCAAATTTTGCGTATACACTTTTTGGCATGCTGATAACGGATATGTTAAACTCGGAATCGACTATTGACTTCTCACACAATCTTCATGCTTGCGAAAATTCTACCATAGTACTATCTTTGATCCCACGTAAGAGTCTTGCGTAAAAAATTATATTATATTCGAGATCAGAACATGAAAATCCTCAAGAGTTGATGATGTTGATTTCTTATTTGGATCACAGACTTACAAGCACAAATAAGCATCGTGAGCATTGTAAGTATTGTAAGTACAAAATAAATTTTAACCTTTGGTTCAACTGGCATGGCGGCTGGAAGGCGTTGCCTTGTGACCTAATTAGGGCCGCTTGCGCCCACGACGCAGTCTGCGTCTCTGTCGCGCGCGTGTTCTCTGATCATTATCTAGCCTTAAGCAGGTCACGAATCCCCGCCTTCCAGCCGCCAACCCAGTTGAATCAAAGGGTATGTTATCTCCATAATTACCGCATTCGTTAAGCCCTTATGCAAATTTCTGAATACGAAATCCTTCCAAAAAGACTAACATTTCGGATCTTTCAACCGTCGGTGGGTCGTAAATTCTACATGCAAATAAAAGCCTGTACAAACAGAGCCTATGTATTATAAGAAGCATCACTTCAAGTTTAGATACACTCATGACTGATAAACTTACGTATATCTCTGCTGTATTGTAAAACACTCAAAAATCTTACAGAAAAAAGTTTTGAAAATGATAAGAATTCACTCCAAAGAACAATTCTATTATTAGAAAAAAGTGAATGATCTTACCAAGCATGGCTGTAGCAGCCCATAATTAAAATGAAGAAAATGGTGACGAAGCTACAACAACATCAGAACTTTAGACAAAACATACTAAGCTTGCCATTGACGAATCATAGCTAAGAAGAGAGAAAGCGATAAATGACACTTACGACAAAGCAAATCATTCTCGTACTCTCCTTGTACTGCATCTTCTAGCTGTTCTTTATTTTTTGAGAAATGTCTACTACTGATTATTCACTTGAAATATTCGCTATTCACTTTTGATGTACTGGAAGAGAAGTTTTATCGTTAAATTGAGATAACCTTAATGAATTTGCCCGAGCGATGATTGAGGAAGAGCAAGCCCCTCGACGTTATGGTCCATCGTCCAACTAAAGTTATTTTACCTTCCAATCAACTACTTGTAACTCGAACATCCACCAATACTATTTGTTTTCGATGCTTTTCATTTTAGGGCTGTCTAATTCGAAGCACACTAAATGATTTATAGTGCCCCCCATCCTATCGGATTAACTCGGTATTTTTGGAAGATAACAGCTATTTCTAAGTAAAGAACTAACAGTGTAGATAACGCAGTTCGATTCTTACCAGAGAAGGACACATTTCCCCTTCAAAAGAGGAACAAGGACGTCCTACTGAGACCTAGTATGATGAAGGCTGAGAGTAAGCCTGATGTGAAGAGCCAAAGGAAATTCTAAGAAAGTCTCTTGCACATCGGATACCAGTTATGTGTAAGGGAATTCTGTAGTATAGGTCCGAAACTAAATGCGAGTAAAGAAATGACAAACGAACTGAGAACCAAATACATGGACACACACAATTATCACAGTAGTCGTCTTGCAAAAAGATAAATAGCTAAGAAGCTCAGCAAGCTATCCTACAGAACTTGAGGAGCTCAACAAGCTATCCCACAGAAGCTAAGAAACTCAGCAAGTTATCCCACTGCTATCCTAAAAATATGTTGAAATCGGAATTGTTTGTGCCCCCAAAAAGTTGTCATACTTATGCTAGCTCTTGCACGTCATTTTTTGCAAATGTGACCGGAAAAATGTAAAAGAGCGCTAACATCTGAATGTTGCTTCGATTAATCCCACCCGTTCACAGATCGGACGGTGCCTTTAGGCGGAAATTTACTCGACTGTAGGTTTTCACGGGCTAGTCTTGTCGATCTGGTCATTGCAAATGCCTGTCGAGCGAAAAATTAACTAGATTCTACGATTGTTATCCAAGAAGAATTGTTAAATTTCAGATTACAAAGTATGACAACTCGTCTATGAGACAGAAAATCAACGAATATCCAACAGATGTAGCTCAGAGAATTCATCAACAAAACACTATCTATAATGTTACCAAAAATAGGTGAGTTCTGTAGAAATACTCTGTTCATAATTAAGAACACTTTTGCAGATGGCATGCTTTTCTCATCTATTTTTGATATTCCATTAATGGGATCTCAGATCAGAACCCAAACCTGCACCGGAATGCAGTTGATGTCCCAAGCAAATCACATTCAACAGCCCATTAAGACATTCACAGAGATGGGATGGGCTAAGACAACAATAGAAATTGAAAATGAGTTGCTCTATTGTCAAGTGTCATCAAGATTGTTTACGAACCGTTACTCCCAAAGAGAAGCAATGTTGAGTCAAATGCATGCATTCCTGTAACTCCTTGCTCCACAAAGTAGTTAGGGACCAAATCACTGGAAAATACTAGGAAAAACAGTATTGAGCATTACTACGATTTATGTAGCAGTTCTTCATCCCTTAGCCAGATCTGAACCACAGGTGAACTGTCAGAAAAGATCGTCACAAACCTTTCCAAGGATACTGACATAGCGAAGTGTCTAAGAATCTGATTGGAGAAAATCTCGGATTAGTTGAAGAGTTTGTGGCCGAAAAAAAGAAAAAGGAAAAAAAAGAACATGGCTTAAAACAGAAAAGAATGAAATAACACCACATATTCTCATGGATAACAATCTAAGGATCACGATTCTGAATCCCAGAAATCGCGAAACTCACAGACATATTAGGCTAAAAATCAATCTCCAGTTTCAATCTGAGGATGGACAACAAGGCTAAAGGCGATTTCATGAAGAACTGACTAATCTAAGGATCAGCCTATCATTAGGAAATACACAAACCAAAAAGTGATTCTATCCCACGTGAATGTTAATTGTTCCATTTCAGCCGTTTAGTTCTGTTTGCCTTCCTCCATACCAGCTGCACTCCGAAGAGAGTCCTACAAGATGTCCCACGAAGAGCCCAAGAACTCAATAGAGGAAAATCCCGGCAAGGTGGGTTACATTTTCAAACAAGGTTAAGTTTTTGGTTATAATACGTGTCGAAAAGAGAGTACTGCTAACGACCGCCAATGTAGGTTTGATCACAAGAAAAAAAGTATCCGAACAGACCTTCTTGACTCATCGATTCTGTTACTGATTTCTATCTTCGTGAAGCTCTAAATGAATAACGAATAATCAATCTGTCCTATTCCTGTAGTGGCGGATCAAGAGGGAGGAACGAAATGAAAGCGATCCACATTGGTTGCAGAATTGTGAAAAGATTGTTTGTACTTGTAGATTTGTCTTGAATATTCTAAAATTCAGCTTGCTTTGAATAAATATTGCCCTCAGCGATCTGCTGAATTTGATCCACTGAAGTAGAAGTGAATATACATTCGTATGATCTATAAATAGTAACTAGTAATATGAAGGGTTCGTTATGTCTGTTTCTCCAATTTTACAAAGTTTTCACATCCATAATTGTCGCAGGACTCTTAGCCACTATTTCCCAAAAATCATCCGAATTTTATTCTCCTTTCGTATGACAAAACAAGCTTCGTTTAATAGGGCGAGTCAACATTTTGAAAAATTTCGAGCAAACAAGCGAAAGGATTTTCTAGAGACTCAACGTAAGAATAATGTTTTAAGAAAACTTCCTTTGCAACTGCCCACTACTATGTAGATTATTACTTTCGACAAAAGTTGAAGGTCATATACGCTTTAGGTAACAAAAAACCTATGAACTCAACAAGCAGAGCAAGGAACTCAGAGATGTGAAAATGAAACCTTCGGAAGCGAAAACCCCAAAAAATTTATTTCTAATCTAGAGCATATGATATTACCGCTGAAATTCGTCCTAGTACATCGTGAGAACATTTTTGATTTTGGTTGTGGATTCGTATGAGTCTTTCACATTATCGTTCGACCTTTCATTTTTACTGATAAAATACAATAAAAAATATTGGCATTTGGAGTACCGTGTCCATAGCGATAGAAGCGTAGAAGTGGCTTTTCGGTTTAATTCTTGGCCTGAAACATTACAAGTTACGGGTTCTTCTGTGAAAAAGATCAAAGCTCCATGCAGGTAGGAAATTTTTGTATGTTATTTCATTCAATTTTGAATATGAAGCAGCTCCCCTATATGTAAAAAAAGCGTTTTTGAATTTCCTTATCTGGTCCAAGGCTTGTGACTATACAACAATAGTAAAAAACTGCTTCGTTTTGCTCCACTTTGAATTTTATACTCCATAACTTCAGCAACTTGACGAGAAGGAAGCTATCTTTGCTATATTAAAGTTAAAGCAATGCTTCCATTCTATTTTCTTTCATCACGGAAAAAAATGTTGAAGTGAATCTACCTGGAAATAGTTTCCTGCTACTGGATTGCCCAAACCGTTGTCTTTGACAAATTTGTGGGTGTCAAAGCTAGAATCAAATAGGGCATTACAAAAAAGCGTACAGGATTGGTAGAGTTCGAAGAATCAAAAAACTTGCTTTGCTCTAGCTGATTTTTCAAGCGATACCGATCTTGTCTGTTTATAGACGAGGAAGTAGTATCGATGTAAACCTGCGATATTTTTGCTACTAGAATGCTTGACTGGACGAGTTTTCAGATTACCTGTTCCAGAAGGTGGGGCCGGTCCCATGTATGAGACAAGTTCTTTGCCCTGTTTTACATGACTTCCGGGGACATCTATCACCACCCAATGTAGATAATCGCGAAGCGACGGTCTTTTGCGAGATGGAGCATCAGGATCTGATATAAATGTTATTTTCAAAAGTGCTTTTATATGGAAACAAAATCAGTGTAAATTCAGTACCACATCAGGAAGAACGTTATATATTAGGTTGGAAACTAAGTTTTGCAACTGGTCTCATAACTTCCCTCACTCAACATGGCGCACTCAAATTTTGCCACTGCGTTGGTTATTACGTAAGCTACAAGCGCAGCTGCTACCCTACCAAATTCTGACGTTGCAGTGAGGGTTACGGTAGTGCATGGTATGAAGGGGAAAAGTTCAAAGTTTGACGGATTTGGCTGAAACATGGCATAGGGGTGAGGGTGTACGATATGGGGTCTCACTTTAAACAAGTAAAAAGGTGTTGATTCAACAAATGAGTGTGATATTCGCGTTCGGCAGGTCAAATAACCTTACAAAGTGAAGTCTCGGCGGAATTTGAGCTTCGGACTCTTTAGTCATTGACGGTCGTCCCCAGCAGCCCTTGCGTACGTCGGTTCGACTTTATGAGGACGCCAAATCTTAACATGCCCCTGAATTTTGTTTCTTTCTTAATAGGCCAAAGGAGTCAAGCTCCAGCAATAATTTATAGACGAATCCGGATTACTGCGCATGGTCTAGGCTGCCAAAGGCTTCATTCTAGCTTGAAATCTCAAAAATTCTCAAATTTCACTAGCTTTCGAAAAACGCTTGAATCTTTCCCGAAAATTCTCAAATTTCACTAGCTTTCGAAAAACGCTTGAATCTTTTCTATTTCGTATTCAAATTTAGACAATTTGTGCTCACGTGTAGCTCACATTGCCTTCTACATAATGCCAAAGTTTGAGTGCGCCATATCCAAAGAGAGTGAATTTGTGAAACCATTTGCAAAACTTAGTTTCCAGCCTAATATTTTTCACCATTACGAGTTTGGTTTTTTGCTTTAGTTAAACAAAAGCAACTTAAGTTTTACAGTTTATGTTATAGCATTTTGGGCCAACCCTAAGCTTAGCTATATGAAAAATTTTCAAATTACAGCGTACCATAGTCTGTGAAAACATTACGCTAAAGTAAGAGAACATATTTCTTGCTTTCCGCTAACTAACAAATAATGACCAATTCATCATCTCTAAATAGTTCAATCAAATCTATTAGGTTGTCCCGAAAGTTTTGTCCGTTTTTGCAACCTATCATAAACGCGTGGAACGAAGATAGGGAAACGCTCTAAGCACCATCCGACGCATCTTTTCCTTCTCTTTCTAACTGTCATGATTCCATGCCGATTAATCTTTTGTTCACTGAGATAAACGCCAAAATTTCGAACCCATGGTTTTCACTATGTCCAAGTTTGGCAATTTTTCACGATCTTTATTTTTGACTTTCGAAAAAGCTTTGGCAACAGTTAAATAGATCAAACAAAGGGCAATATAATGCAATTTCGCGGCATCTATAGCCAGCCTTGAAAATTTTTTAGTATTTTTTCTCTGATGCGATGCCATCAAATTCCACTTTTGGTGATGCCAAAAGACAGAGATCATGAAACGGCGTACAACTAAGGTGTTATTCGATGCAGCTTTTCCTCCTCTTTCCAGTGAGTGTATTTTCTCTCCAATTTGCCGGGTCTTTGGCGATAAAATTTTCATAATTCTTGAATTTGACCACACCCCAGCGTGTACACGTAAAATGCAAAATCTTATATTTCGAAGCGGTAAACGCTCATTTGCTTCGTAAAAATAGTGAATAATCGTAATCGGTTTTTGAAAGCTTCAAAATCCGATGATTTGTTAGTGTTCGAGGCGTTTCTGTATTTTAGAACTTCGCAAAAGTGAAGAATTTTGAAAAAAATATCGTTAAAAATATTGAAAAGCCAGCTAGATATGCCAAATAATTGCATTGCATTGCCCTTTGCTTACTCTATCTGAGGCCTATCAAAGGTCTTCCAAAAGTTGAAAATGAAGATTGTGAAAAATTGTCAAACTTGGACATAGTAAAAACCATGGGTTCGAAATTTCGGCGTTTATCTCAGTGAAGAAAAGATTAATCGGCATGGAAGCGTGACAATTAGAAAGAGGAGGAAAAGATGCGTGGGTAATGCTTAAAGCGTTTTTCTATCTTTGTTTCACGCGTTTTTATGATAGGGTGAAAAAACGGACAAAACTTTCGGGACAACCTAATAATAAAGGATGTAATTGACAACGCTGTCACAAAAAACCAGGTCAATAAACTGTACGTCAAAGAATTATAAACGTTTGTAAGTAATGAGCAAGAGTAGACTTGTTTTAGTTTAGTGATAGTCAGTGTTGCATAATTTAGCAAACGCTTTGCATCTTTTTTCATATCAAAAACAACTCACCGACCATAATGACAGTGTACAAAGATTCCGGAGATGCATTCCAATTTAACGTTGGCTTAGAAGATGTAGCAGATGGAGATAGTTCATTTCCCAGAGAAACCTATACTTGATTGAGAATGAGGAAAATTCATTACGGTATCAGATGCAAAAAAAGATATAATCAAGCAAAATTTCTGACCCAAAACTGTTCTTTATTGTGATTTGATATGGGGTGATATTGTTGAATGTGGCAGTATAACAATGCAAATAAGAAATAAGCAATGCTAAAACCATAATAAAATTTCTCCTCAAGGTAAATGTAGTCAAAGTGGCTGATCATATAATCACAATATTTTCGACTACTTTATGATCTTTCCTTGGTAATCAATAAAACAGGGGCCTCAGACTGGAGATGATCTGATTCGATTTCACGCTCCTATTTCGAGGCAAGAATTTAGAGGATGTATCGAGGAGGATTTAATTTCTACTGGTATTCCCGCAGTAGAGAACGGCCTTGGTTAACCGCCCGGCCTGCCTTATTATTTCTTGACTTGAATTTGCTTTATTCAGCTTACTTTTATGAAATTAAACAAGTTGAAAAAGCAACCTTTTTGCCGCCATCGAAGGTGACGTCGAGCTCTGGAGTACCCGGCTGAATATATTCGTCAGACATGCAGATATGTCTAAAACATTGTAAAATTTTCGGTCAAATAGAGTCATAAGCAAGATGTATACCTTGTAAGAATGGCAGTAAATGTAACAACAGAAAATCGGAAAAGCATGATTTATACAGCACAGAGAGAAGTTCTGCAAAACGCTAAGAAATTTCGGAAAACGATGAGAGAAGAAGGGCTTTCACATATAAAAAGTGCACAGCGCTAGCAGAAAATCGGCCAACGCAGCTAGCGATCAATGAGGAGAAACGAAGAGCGTAGTAGTGGAGGAGAACAACAAAGAAAAAGGTCTTACTACCAGTTCTATGCTACGAAATAGCACACAAAGAATTGCTGTGTTCGATGAGAATGGGTTGGATTTGTTGGCTGTGATCGTTCTTTCAAACCATAGAGCTCATGATTATTCAATCAATGGGCTGTGGTCGTGCCTCGGCATACGAAAAGAAGACAAAAAATGAATTTTGGCTATTGGTAAACTTACTGTTTTCCTATCCCTTCGTATTTTTCCTTTTCTACATTGTATGTCAGTTTTACCTAACTTATAAGTAACTAAACTAGGGACAAAGGCAAACGCTGGAATTTAGCAACCAGTAGCTTTCTAACAGCGAAGCAATGCACTCACTTTTTGCTCGAGCATACTGCACTTGCTGACGCATGACAAATAAGCAAAACTTCTAAGTTTCCGTTTCGTTCCTTTTCTTAGGGAACTGATTTCTAGACCCTCTCCGGACTTTTTAGTAAGGAGAGAAGGCTACATTTGGATGAAAGATTTTCAAGAAAAATGTGACTCTCTCAAATATTTCGATGTTTCTTCTGTGGTACGATTTTGAATGATGTAGTTATGAGTTTTTGTACTGCATTCGTTTTAGAATAGATCATTTACAATACTGTCTTTTATTCTTTGGTTGTTCGTAACTTATATGCGTGCATAATTTGTAAGATATCATAATTCTGATTCTAAAAGTTTTGTAAATTTGTGGTTGAATATGTTGTAAACATAAAATATGAATGGATTTCGTTGGTATTTAAGAAGAGAAGATGTCAATTGTAATTATATCCTAGATTAATATTCTTATGTTCAGATTTCCTGCAAATTACAGGACTCTATGAGGTGCTCCATGCGTGTTTAAAGTTGTGTATTTTAGAAAAAAACGGTTCCTTAAACATTTATCTGATTTTGGCAATATTCCAAAAAAAATTTCACTCTTACAATATAACTTTTATTGATTTGATCAAGTAGTAAGTTTCACACGTAAAACGCCAAAGTGTCATCATAGACCGGTATAGCATAATGATTCTACGGTATCTAATTTCGCTTTGATTTGTATCCTTGACATAGAAAATTCGCTATCATTAACTGAATACAAATTCCTCTTGATGCCCTTTTTCCAACTTCTGGGCTTCATTCGCTTTGGACCGGTAACTTCAGACTCAGCACATGGGATACAAAAATGAACCATTTGCAGATTGGACTCGGAACGAATTTAATTTTGAAGTCTAAGTTCGTTCCGAGACCATCAGCAAATGGTCTTTGCATCTCGTACTTTCTTTTCGGAATTCTGAATTTGGCGTATCTGGCTGCAATACTTGGCCATAGAAATTGTTATGAAGTTATAGGACATGTCTACCCATGCCCTATTATTTTATTTGATTTAGATAAATCTGGAAGGTTTGGATAAAATTAGTCAGCATGTCACAAAATTCCAAATGAAATGTCGGCTTTTCACTCGTTAGGTGTTCTTTTTCTGTGATTTAAGAGTTCAGGAACTTCAAATTTCAAAGTTTCTTCAGAGGTTCAGTAAGGAATGAGATGATTCAACGGGAACAATGAAGCGACTGTTCAAACGAATTATAGCAGGACTTATAAAGTTACTGCCTATCTTTGTTGATTTCTGCGGGTTATTTACACAGACTGTAATTTATGAATGGAATACTACTATCCCGTCCTAGTGTGGTACTCTTACAAGAAAT
This sequence comes from Cylicocyclus nassatus, assembly GCA_958299035.1. NCBI lineage: Eukaryota > Metazoa > Nematoda > Chromadorea > Rhabditida > Strongylidae > Cylicocyclus > Cylicocyclus nassatus. Next base: position 4,059,308 of record CATQJL010000326.1, on the reverse strand, counting down.
AGTGCATTGTTATTGCCATTGTTATGTGTCATCACTTCCTGAAAAAAGTGGTCTGACGATTAGTGCAATGCAATCCAACCATCTGGCGTTTGGCCCTGACGTACAAATATAACACTTTTTCATGTTTTTCTCAGAAGGTCAGTCTTCTCATAGTACAATGACGATAAAAGAAGAACGACGAGTAAACAAAAAAATTGAGTTATATAGGATAACAGATACGACAAGTGCGCAGTCGGCAACATATTCAAGCTAATTAATTTAGCGTAGGAGGAAGCACAGTTATAAGACATATTTTCATCTTATCTTATATACTTTTTGTATTTGCACTCCAGATATGCTTTAAAACAACCAAGAAATGACTGAAAGATGAGACCAGCTTGTCCTAAATGTGTCAAAAGCATTCAGTAACAAAAAGAGCGCATGTTTCAAATAAAGCAATGTCACGACATTATAGAAGAATAATTGAAACCAACTGGTTATCGAATGAAGAACGGTGATGTTCAAAAATGAAATTGAATATAAAATTCTTGGATTGGAACATAAGTCTTGCATCAAAAATTCCAAAAAAAATTCAGAAAGGTTCAGAACAGCGTTTCAACTTGTATACTAGTTTTTTTCGTTCTATATGATTTATGCACTATTTTTCATATACATTAGAGACTTCATTTCGAACAGCATTTAAACTGAAAATAAAATTCGAAAAAATAAGGAATTCTTGTAGAGATGTCCTATGAGCACAAATTCATGTAGTTAAACAGAGTAGATCATAAAACTCGAATGAAAAGTAGATTCGGAAATTCTTGGGCCTTTCAGCATTTTTTAAAACCAATGTTGGAAAAACGAAATTTGAGTGTTTGTATTCAATAGGTTCTGCTGTCGTAATATGATCCATGATGATTGCTGTGACAATATTCAGAAAGGATAAAGTTTTCTCTTTCTAGATCAATTTATTTTAAATATATAGATTGAATCCCTAGGAGAATATGGAGTTTTGAAAAATTTTAATGCAAGAGTTGTGTTCCAACGTATGTGCGAAAGGGAAGAATCCTTCAAGTAGACATGTCGACAGCCCAATTGCCTTTTGAGATTTCATATGGTTCTTTTGAAATGAGCTTTGGAATAACTATGGAAGTGAAACACTATCGTTATCGCATGCTTCAATTTCAACACTTTGATCCATTCCAACAATTTTAGTAACTTTGAGGACCAAGCTGCCGGTGGGTACTCTAATCTTACCCCTTGGATTGACTCTACTGTAACTAAATTATCGGGCTCATCAAGATGAATCAGCAAGCTCAGGTTAGAGTTTGACGGACTAACCATACTTTCAGCGTGTCTTCTTTACAAAGATGCTCTGAGAGCGTTCCACAATGCCAAATAATAAAATTACTCAAAATCGTTATGTCAAAACACAAAGTTATTTACAGCTATGAAATGATCAGCATGCGCAACAATCTTTTATACGTTCGACGTATTCGAAGGCAATGGCATTTTTTACTTTTTACCCTCACTAAGGTCATAGAAATTACTGTGCATCCAATCGTGGAACACCATTGAAACTTGAATATGTCTCAGCGATGATAAACTTGCACATTCAATCGAATTTTCTACACAAGCTAATATTAACTACTAAATTTTTATGCTAAAACGACGTAACTGATATTCTGGATATCCTATTTCTTTGCGGACTTTACTCAAGTGCTTGATTTTTTTGTGCAAAACAATATTTTTATTTCTTATTAGGACCGTTCTAATACCAATCATATCATCCCTTACGAGTGTCAAGAACATCATCTTTGCAGAAAAGGCCATGCCGGCAATAGGTATATCAATATGTCTAAGTATAACGTGATCTCAGTAAAAGCCTGAACTCTGGATTTAACCTTGCACCTTTGAGAATGAAAGCATAATACCAGAAAATTTCCATTTTGCGGGCTTCCTAGATTATCAGTAATGAGTCAGACTAGACTATTGAAACGTTATCCGCCCTACCATTGGTCTGTGGAGCACGGCAAAAATCAATCAATAGCCTGTATTATCGAAAAAGAAATTGAAAATTTGCTGCTTGATGAACCTAACACTGGGCAATCAAATTGGCCTATTTCGAGGTCGTAGTGTGAACGATTAGTTCTATGGAGTTTTTAAACAGGGAAAATTTCAGAAAGGAAGAGCTTACTGTGAATTTATGACTTTTTCCAACTCTCATTGCCACCAGAGAAAAATGTCACTCCAAAGATATTTTACGATCTTTCTTTCACTTTGGAATCCTCTAGCTTTTCATGCGCTTGGACCAACAGAAACCGCAAGGATCACATCATGGAAACCTCTATGTAAATTACTGTAAATAGTGCAATGGTCCGTAGAGTCCAATGGTAGCCCAACCACCCTCGTGTGTCCTTCATAAAAAACATACGAAGCCAAGCTAGCATGAATCATCAAAATTCCGTATTCCCACTAATCTTCACTGTCCTTGAGTTCAACTGCATACAAAGAAAACTTATTGCTTTGATAATCGTGCAAATTATTGAAAACACGTATATAATGACACCTTCAATTTTTGAAAGCTTGCTCATTCAGCACAAAGAACATCGAAAGTCATTTATACGCAAATTCGAAGGACTATTTAAAAATGTGACGTAGAAAAGGAGAAAATTCGTCACAAGGTTACGCAAAGGACATTATGTAAAGAACCTTATGGAGGATTTCAGACATTTGGGAAAAAAAGAAAGAGAAGGTTAGAGAATTTACTTGTTGATTTCAGCAGAGATATTGGTAGATATGGTTTGAAGCTTCTTCACACAGAAGGTTGTCAAACCTCAGAATCGAGTGAAGTCTGGCTAAAAAGTTGCTATTGAATTTAAAACCTCTTCATAATCAGAAAGTGCTGAAAAATTGAGGAGAATGAGCGTTAAAAAAGCAGCAACCGATCTTAGCGATAGAGCAAGAAAAATGAGTCTAGCGCCGAAACTGAGGTAATATGCCGCATTTATCCAGGAACTATGACATATCCAAATCAATGAATCTAACTTGCAGTAACACCGATATTCTTCGAAGAAAATCATATTTTCAGGAAGTAAGCACTCTCAAATGTGAAGACGCTCATTAAATTTTTTTTATTCACGGAACATAAGACATCACTGACAATCGTCGACTATACAGATTTTAAATAGCGATTACATAAATCGCCGTTGTTTTTTCGCTTAATTTTTCTTAAACCAACACAATAACGATAATAACACTATTTATGCATGGCCAATGGTTCTGTGTGGACACGTTAGTTATCCAGGGTCTTGTCAACGGCGAGCTCCATAGTGAACACTAGTCGATGCGAAGATCTAAATTAGGAATTTGAGAGCGTAAATTTAGGTCTTTGAACGAAAATATAATGATTGCTGACTATTATCTGTAGCAGAAACCATTTAGGAAAACAATATACGCTTCAAAATTGGATAGTTTTATTGATTGTAAAATTGTCGTAGAACTGCCTTGTGCTCATTTTTTAACCATCAAGTTGCTAACCCACATCCCTTTCAATATTGTATGTTTGAACGGAACGAACTGCAGCAAAATCGGGTTTAAGCCACTTGATTCACATTTTACTCAAGCAATTAATTATAACTGCTTCCTTAGAATGAAAGTATACCATACTGCGCAATGCTATAAGAAAAAAATGGTTTTGATTTAATTTGAAAATCTGACACTCTAGATTTCCTCCCTGCTTATTTCGGGAAAAGGTGTAAGATCCAAAAATAGAATTTAGCAGCCAGGAATCTAACGACACCCATACTTTGGTCCCCAAGCTTAATTCAAAGCACTTGATACACCAGTTATGTACTCCTAAGCTGAACTTGATGAGTATCATTCCTGAGGCCTTGGTGAAATAGCAGATTGAATACTGTAATCGTTAGTGCAGCGATTACGAAAAAATTACAAAATCGATTTTTTAAATTTCTGCCAAATATTTTTTCCACTGTCAGGACATACATTTAACCTTCCATAAGGTATCAGACAGAATTAGGATAAATAGTCAATCAAGAGTGCTGTTCTAATGCTAAAGAACAAAGGAGCATACCACATAAGACCAGGAGAACGAGTTCACAGACTGAGCGATCAGAGCCAAATAGAAGTTTCCTTGTCATCTTTGATCACTTGTTCACTATGACAAATCACCCATAACAATTCTTAACGCGAAATCCCATTATTTTTGCTCAAACCACTAACCCAGACCGCTCCTAATGTGAACGGTAATTTGCTGTTTACCCCTCTGGCAAAATCGCCATTATGTTGATTGTCAACTGTGGATTTGACTTTGAATCGACAATTTTACTAAGCGCTACACATCGGGCATATCAATTTATGATGAAAATGACTTACATGTATGACTGCGTTAAAGTTGTTTTGAATGTCCTTGCAGCAGAAGTTTACCTTTTGAGAAAGTGAAATATGGGTGGACTGAAAAAGATATTTTCAAAATTGTAAGGGGGCTAGTGGATAGCCATGACTCACCCTTTGTGACACGTGGGTAGTATCGTTTTTCAAATCCAAAGCCCTCACCCTCTAACGAGTTTAGAGCTCTTTTGTCAAAACCAAAACCTTCGCCTTCGATGGAATTTAACGAGCGCTTGTCGAAACCGAAACCTTCGCCCTCAAGCGAATTCAGCGATCGTTTGTCGAACCCGAAACCTTCGCCTTCGATGGAGTTCAGCGACCTCTTGTTAAACCCGAATCCTGTCCCGTCGAGTGAATCCAACGCTCGCTTATCAAATCCGAAGCCTTCACCTTCCAATGAGTTGAGCGATCTCTTGTCAAAGCCGAAACCCGTGCCGTCGAGCGAGTTCAGCGAACGTTTGTCGAAGCCGAAGCCAGTTCCGTCCAGTGAGTTCAGTGACCTTTTATCGAATCCGAATCCTGCACCTTCGAGATCATCCAGCGCTCTCTTCTTTTTGCTAAAGCCAAATCCGGCACCTTCTATACTGTCGAGTGCCCGCTTTGTGCGACCTGGAACGAGCAACTTTGTCGGATGGGTCCCGACGCGTCGCGCAGAGCTGGCTTGTAAAATAACTCACTCGCTTGTCTGCTGAAACCACCGAAACCAGTGCCTTCAAGATCATCTAACGCGCGTGGGATGTGCTTCGCGTCTACCAGAGCACAGAGAAGCTGCGTGCAGCCAAACAATAACTGAAAACTAGGTTGATCCAGTTTATGAACAGAGGTACAAACTGAAGAAACTGTGGATTATAAGTCCTCGTTTTGTGATCTACACAAAGCGAGAAACACTATTATCATGATATGCACACTATGAATATTAGACTAAAAGCTTACCACGAAACGAGCCAGAGAAAACAGCATGTGGGGGTACCCGATGTCGAGTAATCACTGAAGCGATAATGCACTTATATACGAAAAACACACAAAAGACTCGAAGACGTCATACGGGGGAAGAGGACAATCTCGTGATTATGAAAATACTGAATTACAGTGGCGGCAAATTTTCTTAAGGTCACTGGAGACAGTTTAGGAGATACTGAATGGGCCACAGGTGGCGCAATTGCAATTAAGACGGTATTCATGAGAATTTTGAATAAGTCGTTTGAGCCTAGGGATGAATAGACAATGGTTTTTAATCACAGGGATTTGAAGATGGGAAGAGGAGATTGGAACTGATTTTGATGGGATTTTGGAGAGCAGTAAAGGTTTACTGTGTTTCCACAATCTCTTAACCACTATTCCCAGCGGGACCGTCAGATTCATCAAAATCATCGAGTCAGAAGAGGTGAACGACCTCGGAATTACGAATGTCGATGCTGCAGAAGAGTGTGCCCGCCTCCGAAGGCGTCTGCTTTCATCAACGGTAAAGCCATCCGAAAAGATCCGAGCCGATAAGGTTCGTAGGCATTCAGAAGCCGTTATATAGGGTTCAGTGACACACACTGGTGCCTGGGGGTAGGTGGTGTTGCCGAACGGGGTGCGAAAATTAGCCTATTACTATGCGAATTCTAAATGCACAATTAGAAATGTGACAAAAAACACATCAGTGAGGCGAAGCCCCTGGGGAGAATATCGAGAGAGAACGAACGCAAGGTTCGGTTCTGAATAAAGTGACAATTAAAATTGTGGTGGAATGAGGTAGTGAGAGCCGACTCCACTGAAGCATCACATTCGATGAGCGATCTGTCACACATTCATCTTCCTCTCTCGGGAGCTGTTTGAGGACCATGCTTTTGAAAAAGCATCAGTTCCTGGAACTTGGCCCCAGATCAAAGCTAAACTTTTGCAGCTTTCAGCCAGTTAATTCGTAGAGTAAATTGCTATACGTCAAGTTATGACTGATCCAAGCACTTTTTTACGCATCGCTGATCACTGATTGTGAGTGAGAGGGAACAAAACTATGTATGTGTCCCTCCACTCTCACATATCATAGGTAAACATCCGCGCCAAAACATGCCACCTTCAGCATTTCCTTCTTCGTGGTGGGCGTTTTTGAACAAAGAGACTTTGTTGAGACGAGTACGTTTTGAACATAAAAATTAGGAGCTTGTTCCACTTTGAGCGCAAGAAATGGTAGAGAAATAGCCACGGAAGCTTTGCGAATTAGGCTGGGTAAATTACAGGGAATCTTAATTTATATCTGGATGTCAAAAGCCACATAAAAGATTTGACAAGAAAAATGCACATTCTTCTGAAGGTATAGCGTGCCGAAAGAGATGATACCTAGCCAATATACTAGCTTAGCAGACGAAGCGCATATGGAGTGTAGGAGGTGACGACGTACAACATGCGCATTGCCCTAAGGCGTAATGCCTCTGAATGTGCTCGAAAAGGGTGCTTAATATGTGTTGTAAGGAAACAACGGTGTTAATTTGGCACATGGCTGAACTACTAGTGTAAATCTAGTACAAGTAGACATATGTGAGAAGAAGAAGAAAAAGATATCTCTTCTGGTAGCGCTTCTGAAGCGAATAATGACTTCTGTGATGAAATATATAGGTCAATTGGTGATGTTTTCCGAGTACATCAGCTCGGGTGGAGTGAATGGAAATGCCAGCGGGTCGAGCTCTTTGTGATGGCCAGGCGGATCGCCAAACTCATTCGTTATCGAGTTAGGTGAATTCCGAGTACGGTGACGTAATGAGATGGACATCACTGACGTCGCGATGTCAGCCCAAACATCGCGAATTTCGTGGTCCGCCTACCAATTTGATGCCATGGACCACACAGGTGAAGGCTGGAATTTTGCTTTGCCATCTCACCCCTCCACTCCCCTAACAAGCAAGTTCTGCAATCTGAAGCTGGGAGCTGCACCCACGGACTAAAATTGGCACATGAAGTTAGCCCTAATAAAACGAGTTCCACAATTCTAGAAGCCAAAATTTAGATGTTATAAATCAAACTCAAAATCTTGCTTTTTGTAACTTTCTCAATGTTGCTATTAGACTTCCCGTAAAATCACAGTGAAATGGTCGTCGAGGGAACGATACCACAGCTTTGATATAAGGTTGAAAGTGTAGCTTTTGAGCTGAAACGTGCCAAATAGCAAAAAGAATTGCTGATTTTTTATGCCAAATAGCAAAAAGAATTGCTGATTTTTCAAAAAAGGGAAAAACAAAGACAAAAACAAATTACTGCACTGCTTTCCAGGTGTTAGCTGGCTGTTACAATTTATAATTCATGCTGATTAATTGCTCTTAGCAGATCTTGTTTGATTCACTCTTAATTAAAGGAGGCTGTGTGGTATCACATTTTTTGACTAATTCTAAAAAAATTGCGTGGTGATTTTATAGGTTCTACTTACTGATTCTTACAAAATTCTGTTTATGATGTCACCGAGTTTTTTTAACGCCAACCGTTGAGATATCACCCTTTACATAATAGGGAAGCAGATGGCATTTACCAGATTTGTTTTGAATAATTGAGAGTGTGAGTATTTGGGTTTCAAAGTTTGAGCTGAGTCATTAGCAAGTTTAGTTCGTCATTTTCACAAATGGGCCATTGGGGATTCGTCTAGTTTAATGTCAGATGTTTTGGCAATATGTAATTCAATGTTTTAAATGTTGTTCTTTACATGGATACTTCAATGGATATCGAGAAAGACTATGAGTTGGTCTGACAATGAGTGACAATTTTTAACACTTTTTAGTTCTTTTCTCGAAGTTTCTATGACTTTGAAGAGCTTAGGATAATCACTGAGCAATTCTCAAAGGAATTGAATTTGATGCAATGATCTCACCTGCACTTCCTCAATTATTCTCTGCCTGGATCAGAGGAAATCATTACTGGGAAAAAATTAATACAAGCAGCTTTTAGTGGAAAAATATAATAGGTGCTAGCTTATGAAAAGCCAACGAGCCTTAGTACTTTATAGGGTCAATTACTATGAATTCTGGTTACTGTATCAACTTGGTCCACAATATAAACAATGAAGTCAATCAACAGAAAAATGGATATTCTTATCCTAGAATTTACATTGTCAGGGATAGCCAAAATTAGTGACAAAGCTGACAATCCAATCCAATTTTGACCTCACGTTTCGGTTTTCATCCGAACTTTCTTCTTCGCTGAACTTCCTTAGATGTTGTTGTGCAATGCGAGAAATGTATTATCCCAGATTTTAAGAATTTTAATCGTAGCAGAAGTTTTCGTGGCAGTAAGTTCAGAATTTTTAATTCATTGTTTTGCAACAATGGGAAGTATATCTATAATAGAAACAGCGTTTACACTTCAAATCAAGTTAAAAAGTTTTGTTTACCAAAAGCGATCTCCCTGGTTTTGCACATGATTTTAGTATATACATTTTTACGGCTGTTCTAATGATATTTAACTGCACTTGGTTTTTTTCTCACTATCTCGATTTCACAATTTAATGCTAAAATTGCTCTTTTATCTTAATTTTTATCTTTATAGGATCGCCTACATAGAATGCCAAGCGACACGTGACAATAGGAGGAGCCACCATGCGAATATCAAGGCTTCTAACTTCTATTTCTCATTTTCTGTTGTAATTCAGCTGATAAACAAAAAAGCAAAGAGAGTACGAAAGCAAACGTCTTCGAAAGTTTGCCGAATTTTATTCATAACGTCAACGAAGGATCTTTGGATCGGCTAGTATTTGACGCTAAGCCGCCAACATTACATGGATCTTCTCAGCGTAATTGCCAACTATGCGAAGGCATGCTAATGAACTGAAAATTTCGTTGGGGATAAGGAATACGCATACAAAGCGATAGATACGATCAAACTGCATACGAAATGATCAAGAATGCTCAGAACAAACATCACTGGTCAGGCAGAAGCAATTCCGAAGCCGTTGATGTTCGTTTTGGAAATTAGAAACACGAAAAATATGAAAAGTCCTACAGCTCGGCGATTCTACTATGACCAACACAAGAGAAGCCAAAAAGAACTCAAAAAGCTTTAACTCTTAAAAATCCTTTGTGGATTCTTATTTGAATTCCTTTTTGAGCAGAGAATGAACAAAATTCATGCTTTCATTACTTGATTATAGATATGAAGGGCATTGAAGTAAGTAATTAGCAGTGATTCGCTTCACTTCTTCTAAAGTGCAAAAAAGAATAGGTCAAATCTGGTTGCGGAACTGAATATGTGGCAAAAAAGACACATTGATGAAAAGCGATAGGTTGAAAAACATTCATTTCAAATAGTATTTGATTTCTCATTCTTTTTGAGAGAGATAATAGAATTGCGAATTATAGAGAATTTGCCCAAAAACGTCGCCTGATTGAGAAAATGATAGATGTTGTGACGTTCTAATAGTTAATCAAAAGAAAAACAGAGTTTACTTTGAGCAAATAAAAGTTTATGGGCCTTAATCTTATGTCACAAGAAGAGGAAATGAACTACGTACGATTCAAATTGCTAACTACATATTTGAATGCCGCTAAATTACTCTTTGCAACAAATTCAAATCAATCAGTATTGCTGTGAATGAACTATAAAATGCAAAAATTTCTATCTTTTAATTCTTCCTATGATGTTACAAGAATAAGAACTATAAATCATAAATTGGGGTTGTGAATAAAATAATACCTGGTAATGTTCCTTATATTCTCTATCGTTAGTGCTATTCCACCAAAGTTTGATTTTGTACAATCAATCAATCAATCAATATGTGAATGAACTATAAACTGTACTGTATTTGCTTTAGAACTAAATTGAAGTATAGTTTAAGAGATCTTGATCTTGATCGCTGCATTTTACAAACCCATGGTAGTGGAGGCCACCGGTTGTCTCCTAACTTTTAGTAAGATTTCTTCTGAGATTCTGTGAATCTACTCTTGCATATGAGATTCTTATCATTACAAATCAATCTACATACTTTGTCCTAGATGAGAAAATCTTTGCATGTCGAATAAGCGTCTGTTTAGAACGCAATGCGTCAGAACCCAGGTCCAGAAAAGTTGTGCAAAATTTCGTCGCCACCAGTAGTTTGGTAAGATGCTGTACTCATGCTATGCTATCAAATAGGTTCCGAGAACAAGCAAGGAATCCCAAACATAAATGAAGTCGTACTGATCGCTAGAAAAGGCAACGATTGCGCGAATGCGAGCTTATAAGTAGCATCATCACGTAAATTACGTATCGCCTCCGGGTGCGATAGAGCGTGGGTGGGAAGGAGTAGCCGAAATAGTGACGCAATCGTAATCAGTTAATTCAATAGTGAAAAAGCTTTTAGTAGGCTTAGAGATGGCTCTGAGAGAAAGGTGATAGGTCTTTTAAAGAAACTTAAGCTTCTAATCTAGCGCTGACGACAGTATGACAATCTAGAAGCACGAATTTTATTTCTTTACTGCGTACGTCATGAAATTTGACCGTGGAAACGGGATATTGTCCATTTTAGACAGATTCTTCTGGATTTGATAGCGAAATGACGAAACTTATATTATTTACATCTTATTTATTAGGTTGGCTTCAAAGTTCCGCTACGCAACCAGATTTCATCGGCTTTTTGACTGAGAAACTTTTTTTGTAAACTTCGAAATCATTATCAAGCAGTTCGTACCATTGGATGCACATAGAAAATTTCGAATAAGTTTTTTCAAAAATTATCGGAACGAGAACTCTACAACTAAAGTATCGTATAATTCCGAAAATTAAGCTAGATTCTTTCAGCCTCTTTCAACAGTACCCTTTATAACCTACTCGCTTTGCACTATGACACGATTACTGTAGGGATTCTATGGCTCTAGCTTGTATTGCCAAAGTGTATATGCACTATTCCCTCTTTGAAAAAATATTGAAGAACAGTCTTCTCATAACATTCTTAATTGACCAGCTTCACCTGATTTTCTAGAAGGCAGAGCGCTTAGGATTAAAGAAAATAATGTCACGGATATGTAGATCATATAAACCGAATGGAATTTGATAAAATCAAATTTTCCGAATTGAACACCAGCATTACCTATGCAGACCCTTCATCAATATGTGCTAACCTCATCACACATGCATGCTATTGTTTACGAAAACCATTGGGATTCGGCTTAATTTTGAAAGAAATTGAAAATGAACGATGAACTTGAGGAGGCCACTAGCTAGACGTATTTCGTACAGAAATTAAGCTTTTAGAATAAAATGCTTGCGTTTTTTATGGAATTTAGAGCACTGAAAATGAAATACCTATATCAACTTTCCTTTAACAAAATTTTTAAGGTGCTTATAAATGCGTATGTGCTAGGTCGCTTTGAAAAACTCTAATAAAATCAAACAAACATTCGGCGCATACTCTTTGACGGAGAGCTTCAACTATAAGATCAGATAGCCTGAGCCTGAAAGGGCAGAGACTGATAGTTTGTGGACTTGCTTAATGGCTTTTTATCTTCGTAACTCTAAGAAAAATTTCTAATTAATTTGCCTTCAAAAAAAAAGGATTTTTTACCACTCAACGGAGTAAAACTTGAGTACAGCTTTTCGAACTTTTCTTTGATTGTATAATGTAATCTCGAGTATATTACTCTTTGTAGATACGAATCGCTCTTCCAAGTCACAACTGGGAGAACCTTTTTTTGAGCTCACAGCAAATTGTTTGCGATTATTTGAATGATTTGTGTGTGAAATTTTCTCTTTGCTAATGTCTTCATAGACAATGATATACATAAATTGAGTATAAGGACTATCAAGGGTATGATCGAAAATTGAAGTGGACATTACAAAGAACTTGCACATCATTAGACAGAGCATAAAACGCTGACTTCGAATCTGTATTCTATACCTGCTTAACGCCTATGTGGCCGAAGTTATGAGCCGTTAAAGCCAGTTATTTTGCTAAATCATGCATACAAAGCGGGAAATTGGCAGTATAGATAAGTGAAGTTTTTAATTAATAAGAAGTCCTGTTTCGCAGTATAGGGCCATGTTCGGCTTAATGTTGGACAAAAATATGCAGCTAGATTACTTTATATTCTTAACCCGTAAAACTGAGCTGAAGGTGCAACATTGTGCTCAAATTAGTTACTTTTACTTACTATTTTTTCGTAATAAATTTGCTCATGACTTCGTCCACAAAAGCGCTAAGCAGATATGGAATATGGAGTCGAAATCAGCGTTGAATGCTGCATCGAATGGTGGGAAGCTTGCTGGATTGGCCACTTCGACTTCTAAACATTCCCTTGTAAGGTCAATGATAATGTTTGAAACTAGGAAAAAAGCTCGCTCATGAATGTTCAAAAAAACTATTCTTTTTATGCATTGTTGGAATGACTTTAACACAATAAGTGCGTTGAGAAACGAAACGCTTTTGGCCTTCCGAGCTAGAACCCACGCATGATTTTGGAGCAAATAAATAGTCGTTTCCTCCACTCTAAGTCTACAAGGTTTCGGTACTATAATATTACGTCAGTGCTATTGTTCTGTGGTGTATTTGCCCTTTATGTTCACTTAAGCCATTCGTTTATCTGCTATAAAATTACTGTCGGTGATTAAGAAAATTCCGATAATTTCAAAAGACGGGATCAATGATATACCTGTGGCCAATGGCATACTGGTTTCAGAAACTACAGTAAAGCTCAAATAACTGCTCAATCAGCAGAATTTATTTCTCAAGTGCCGGACCTCTTCTTCTCTTTTTTTTGCGATATAGCAAATTGATTGTAGAGCGGTGTAAACTGAAAACTTGGTCTGAGCTGTGAGGGTGAAAAATGGACTATCAATATGCTACTCTTAAGAATGGGATAAAAACACCGTTAGGACATCTGCATGTAGGTCTAAAGGTTTGAAAACGATAGTTCCCCAACTGCAGATTTTTTGACAGAAACTTATCGATCAATAATCTTTGATGTTCTCGGCTATTCTACTACATAACAACTCATGGTTTGTCAAATGATTTTTTTCAGCGAATTTTGAAGCTTCAGGTATAGCTCACATATTATATTTCACATCAGTGTTCTTCGCGTTAGGTCCGGTCAACTTGCTCATTCCAAATAATAATGATTAAAAATGATTCTCAGACTTTAAATTGACAGTTCTAGACTAAATACTACAGAAAGAAAAGTCATACTGGATTTCCTTCCCGTACTCACATCATTTTAAAAAATTTGCTTTCGTCATCGTCACGTGGAGGCGACCAATCCAGGGCAAAAACAACGCGCAAATCCGCATTGAGTGCTATCTATTCGTCTTCCGGGTATAGTGAGAGCGAAAAAATTGGGAGAATGAAGTGCGAAAATTACTAAATCACTAGGCCTCTAATCAAATTTATCCCGTAGAGAAAAACGTGCAACTATGGGCGAGAAATAGCAAGATTGAAACAAACTTCGCTTGGTGGATTTGTTGGTATCATTTCTTACATGCTACCTGAGCCAAGATGAAGAATTTTTTTCGAATGTTCACATGTATAGGAAGCAAGAGGGAACTTTTGCAGCAACTATGAAAGGTTTCGCTAACTACTGAAAATCCTTTTCTACAAGTGGTTTGTGTGAGAAAAGTGAATAGACTAGCTGGAGTGACGAAACCTTCAAGAAAGCTAAAGGTGTTAATCCGAACCGAGGCGCAAATGGATAGTCAACAGCTACGAGGAAAATATAAGGAGTTTTGGTCACTTTCCTATTTAGCTGAAAATTGGTAGCCCTTATATACTGTCGCTGTGCTCATTTATTCAAATTTCAGTCAAACCGGCAAACTTCTTTTTCTGTTTTTGAGCATGTATATTCATTATCGTGCAATCAGGTATATAAATTTAGCACCACTGATGGTAGTACTAAAATAAACATTGCCCACGCCATTTTATTCTTAATTTTCAGGAACAAGCAGGTCACGGGGCCCATAAAAATCAAAAGCGTTGCTATCGGACGTTTTTAATGGGGGCCGAAACATCCCCCTATAAATTCACGCCTAAAAATTGTCGCGCATGACGTGTATACGGCGACCAGAAGTCAATGTCCCTCTTTCTATAAACAGAGGTATTCGTATATTTTTGGCATCTAATTATAACTATGAAGGCGAGACATGTCGCGCAATGATGCCAAGTGGGTCACCACGAATGAATCACGCAAATACTCGGCGCGCGACCTGTCACTCTGAAATTGAAATGGCCACAATTTAATTACGGACCATGTGAGTCTAATCTGCGGACCTCGCCAGCTCGTTGATTAAACAGAGAGCAACTTCGGATCTCACAAACCGAACTGGATAAGGGCATCTGGAGAAGGTTATTCGTGCATCAGAGTTCACGACATTTTGCACAAAAATCTTTCTACGGTCACCTGCAAAGTTTGGTATGGTATGAGTCGGGTTTTATGATATAGACAATGCCAATACACATTGCCGGACCTAGGGTACCCCCCGCACCTAGATGCTATTTTTTTGAGTGACTTACATGGGTTAATATGAAAGTGACCTGTTCTATTCATTTGCTTTTAGCTGTTTTAGCTTAGCAAGCAAACAAATTTTTTTCAATGTTAAAAAATTCAAGCTAGCTCCAAGGATTTTTTTTGTAGTTGTAAGAGCTCCTAAAAATTTGAAAAACCTTAGCAACTTTTTCCATGAGGTCCCGTGATGTAGACACTACTCTTATCGCGCTCCTAGCCCTCCCCCCCCCCCCCTTTCCCCCTCACTACCCCTGAATAAAATTCTGTTGTCTGTGCTGATTAGCTACCCTCCTAGACCGAACAAACAACCTAATACAAATAATCCCCGCTTATGGTATGAAAATTATCAAGTTCTTGACTTTGGTTCTGAAGAGCCTGTAGATTTAGATTTCATACAATTCTGCTTGACTAATACAGTATAGGAGGAAAACTATTAGAACTAAAGTTGATTCGCTAAGGGCCAATCGTAGGAGATTTTAAGCTTAAAATCAAGATATAAGAGATTGGCAATTACCGACAAACATGCATTTCCTCTGACGAGATTCCTCGACAACAGCATTTCTTGTTTTTAGGCAGCATTACGATGGAAATTTAGCCACATTACGTTTTGTTATAGTAGGGGGAACGTGAACGTTAAAACTGCAAAAACATTCTAGGCTTCCCTAGCTTTCTCGAATAGTCCACATAGTCGCTTTAGTTTTTGGTCATTCTAAGATAGCGGAGCTTATTGCTAATGACTTCTGCGTATATTCCTAGAATTATTAGAGATTTCATCAACAAAATCATGAGAATGGACTAGGTTTCTGAAGAAGCGAGAGGAGATGCTAGTCTCAGAAATGATAGAAATTCATATCGAATATGAAACGCCATAACTTTGACAGTTGAGGGTTCAAAACGAATAAAAATACTGTCATAATCAGAAGTGTGACAGTCGCAAATTGTTTTCCAGATTTTAAACCAATGAGTCACCGAAAATAAAAGAGAATAGTACACCTAAAAGAAGACATAATTTTTGAGCAGGCCTTGCTAAAATAAAATCAGACCAACTTTGAGTTGGCCATTTTTGTGTGGCTCATAGCCCAACAATGTGAAACATTTGATCCTTTGGCTCAATGTGAAGCGGGGCTACTTTTACAAGTTTACCTACAGTTTTGGTCTTACAATGAAGCGCCTTCAGATAAACTGAGTGAGAAGAACATAAGCGGAATGATCACTGATGAGCTGCAAACTCAGGCTATAAAAAAGGATATTCAAATATCAAATCTGTAGATCTAATCAGCTTCAATCATGGTTGTACATACACAAGTACTTTCTTCGCGATTGATTTCTTATAGGAACAGTGTACGTTAAATAGGTCTAAATTGGAATGTTTCTTTTTAAAATTTTCAATTTGCCAAAACAGAGCGAAACAGAAACTTAAAATAGACTATGAAGGTGAGCTCTTACATAGTATTGATAAAAAGACATGTTATCGAAATGGCCTTTTTGAAAATGCGCCTTTTAAAACATGACCAATTTTGGGATAACCTAT
This sequence comes from Cylicocyclus nassatus, assembly GCA_958299035.1. NCBI lineage: Eukaryota > Metazoa > Nematoda > Chromadorea > Rhabditida > Strongylidae > Cylicocyclus > Cylicocyclus nassatus. The sequence continues at coordinate 4,042,961 of CATQJL010000326.1, read as the reverse complement.
ACATTTCTGAAATTCTATCCTATAAGCAAAAATGTAGAGAATCACGTGGGAGTCCATACACAAGTAATTCACAATCTCTTTTCGTTCCATCCTTAACTCAGATGGGATGCAGGTCTAGTTTTGAACCTCGAGTAGTTATCAAGCACGAGCGTAAGTGGACATATTGAGTTTAGTTCCATACGAAAATTCAAGACTTGAAAAAACTTAACGCCGTTACTTACGCAGTTCAAAGTGAAGCTGCCCTACTTTGAAGGGATCTGCGAAAGGTAAAGGTGTACATTAATTGAAAAAACACTGTCACAGCTCGATTTATATGGTACGGTGAATGGGGGCGAACCTAGGCGGCAGGTTACTACGCCATCAAAATCTTTTTCTATTTCACCATTATTTGAACTATACACATTGAAAAAGAAATCCACGAGAACTAGCAGCTGTTCCGCAGATTAACAAAGTGGTTGAAAAAATGAAAGCAATTACAATCTTGAAACAGTAATGAAGTACTTACGCTGAGAAAAAGTGGTTAGATAATTTACAAAGCGGAAATTTGGTTGAAGAAAGAAGTTACGAGGCAAAATGAATAGTTCAAAATTCAGCAAATTGTTCAAATTGCTTCCTCTTCAACAAAAAAAGTTGAATGTTCGCCCACCAGAGCAGTTCATTTAGACTAACGAATAAAATATAGTCATTAGCTGCATTAGAGAGACCCACGTGACTTTCCGAGTTGTTCTAAGTCATGACTTCAAGAGAAGAAGTAAAACTAGTGTTTTGTAGACTGAACTATAAACTTGTAAGGACTACAATATAACTTTACTCATTTAACATTTGCGAATCCGAGAATGATTAACATACACAAATATTTCATCCATCAATGCAATGTCTCAAAACAGAGTATTATTACCACCGTTTGCGCATTTTAAAGTTTGATATTTTTTAATCTAGGCCACTCTCATCACTAATTCAGGTAAGAAAGACATGAAGGCATTTTGTCTCAAAAGATGGTTGGTCTCTGATAATTTTCATGTGATATTCCACAAAACTTTAAGTCTCTTTTGTAGAGCCTGGATTCAATTTGAATCAGAAGTGTACAAAAGGTGATCCCTTCTCATTACTGTAAAATTATGGTAGAGAAATTAGGGAGATTTTACCCTTGTGAACCAAATCATGCCTTGAAGGCAAATTCAGAAACTTCATAACTAAGCAAACGACAACGAAGCAGAAAGCAAACTTGATTTCTCAAATCAGCTAATTAACTACGTAGCTGTGAATCTTCCCGATTTTTCAAATCCTGTGAAACAAAATTTGGCTGCCAAATGCTTACAGCCCTCTTCAAGATTCTTACCATAGTCCTACAGTAATGAAAACGTATGATGACTTGCTAACACTGTAGGTTGAATTGGAGCCAGCTACACACAGTGATACCTGAAGGTTACAAAATATATTGTGTTAGATTCACAACCAACAGCAGACCGCATTTGCCGACGTGTACGTGTATATTTTGCTTCAAATTTGTCACATTTTATAAAAATCTCCAAAATCGGCTTCCAAGCAACGTCCACAGTGTTTTTGTTAGCTCCTAGCTACAGGTGATTCAAAATGAATGATTACTTTATATATGATTCGTACTATGAAGAACTCTCAGAAAAACCTCTGCTGATCAATTCCATTCGATTTACTATTTAGCTGTCCCATAAGTCTTTTCATATGGGGGAAATTTGTATTACCTCAATATTTTAATCTAGAGCTTAAGGGACTGTTTGAAAGAGCAGCGTAAGCTCTAAAACATAACCCTCCAAAAATCGCAAACTGGTAGTTTGAGAAGCTTGAAGCTGTCAACCAAAAATTTGCAAACGCTCGAGAATTTGAATCTCAGCACAGAAAAATTTTGCAGAGTCTAACTTGCTCTGATATACAGGGTGTCCCAAAGGTAAGTACCTCAATATTTTAATCTAGAGCTTAAGGGACTGTTGAAGGGAAGGGCTTTTTGCACCTTTCAATCGTCAATATCTCTCTTCCCATTACGTCTTCTTCCGCCAATAAAACACCATTTCGTAGAGGAGGCTTGAACTTAGGTTTACAGTGTTGAGCGAATTACCGATCGCTCTTCATTACTATAGGATTACTGTAGGAACTTCGACAAGGATTTTATGCCAATGAAAGCTATATTCTGCCTCGGAATGAAACCAAACAAGCCAAAAACTCTTGTACTGTGGTAACGGAAGCCGCTAATTTCGTATACAAAATTTACACTTTACTATGATACTTCTTTCCAAAGTTATCCCAGGTAAGCCGCAATATCCGAATTCCCAGTATTTGTTAGAAATGTCATTACACCTTCAAAAAAGCAGAACACATTCGTAGGAAGTTGTGTAGTGGTATCAGCGTGTGCTAAAACCTTAGTACACAATTTCTCAGATTTTTTGAAATTTTTTTTGTCATTTAGCATATTTCACAATGGTTCCACATGCTGGAAGTTCTTACCGTAATCCTACAGTAATGAAGAACGATCGGTGATTCGCTCCATACTGCAAATCTAAGTTGAAGTCTCCTCTATAAAATGGTACTTGATTGGCGGAAAAAGACATAATGAGAAGAGCGATATTAACGATTGAAAAGTGTGTACTTACTTTTGGGACACCCTGTATTAGGTTGTCCCGAAAGTTTTGTCGGTTTTTTCAAACCACTGTAAAACCAGGGACAAGAAAGGCCTGAATGACTTTCAACATGCATTCGATACCGCTTTTCCCTTTCTTTCTTGGGGATACATCTTCGAACCACAATCTTGTATGTTTTTTTTTTTGATAATCGCCAAAATTTTCGTTAATTTTATCTGCTCAAAATTAGGCTAATTTTTGAAAATATCATTCCAAACTTTCCGAAGGTTAAATATGTGTCAAAGACAGCACTCGAACTACAAGGTAAAATTTTTAGGTTCTCCTAGTCTGCTGTTTTTAGCTTCAAAATACTTCTTCGGAGGTTTCGATTTTTGGCAAAGTCATGAAACGCGCAACTGCTGCATACACAAAAGCTTTTGAAGTTTCTCTGAATTGAAACACGATTTTTATTAAACTTGTTTATGCAACATTACCAAGTTTGATTTGCTCTAAAAAAGCAGGTTTCTGGAATTTTCGGTACTTTTACGTTGTAAACGTAATCAAAGGCCGCGGTTTTTATTAAATAAATAATTAAAACGGATTAAAACGGACTTGGCAAACGTGGCTCATGTAACCTAAAATGGGTACAAAGTAGCCGAAGCTTTGCTATACATAATTTACCAGCGCTCCTTGGAAGTGTTAGGCAGAAATTTTTTAAATTCAGGAGAAATTTGGCGTTACTGGTGAGCTGCTCAAAAGCCATGGCGATTACATTGCAAAGACAGGGTAGCTCAGAGAGCAAATACAGGTGTAAGAAAAAGAATGAAAATCTGAATAAAATGGCACCTAAGTCGTCCATGGATTGGTGTTCTGTGAGTTTTAGTGAGCGATAAAAAATGAACAAACTTTCGGGACAACCAAATATAATCCGCATATCAGACATCTATACTCATTTGCTTCAATTTTCCATGGCTAGAAACCGAAGAAATAAGCCAAAATCACCAAAAACCCAGAAAATGTCGCTGTTTTAAGTTTTTTATGTTAAATTCGTTTCTTGAAAGGCAAAGCACATAGCTGGCTGAAATTATGAAGTAGTACTCACAAAGGTTATACTAAAGATGTGTCTATGTAAGAACAGCTCAGCAGAGCTTTTAGGAAAGCATGCAAATTTTCATTTTTCTCAATTTCTGGCAATGAAAAAAAATGCAGTAATGTATGAATGTCTGATGTGGAAATAATCTAGAACGAGTTATAAGTTCGTAGGAGTTTTTAGACGAAGATTTGATTTTTTTTCAATTTTTTGGGCATTGGGAACTTTTTAGGTTTCTTTCTAGGTATTTAATTTTGTGTGGATCACACATGGTGCGGATATTTGAACGTCATCATGTATAGATAGCTTTGCTCTACTGTAAGGTACCCCAATTACCATGAGAAATTTATCAAAAAATAACTTATGGCAGTAGAGAATCAAACATGGATAGATTGTCGAACATCCTACCATTTTGTGGTTGGTATTTGTCAATTGGACTACTTTGTAGATAACTAACTACCGGAAAATGATTTCTATGATAGATCTTCAGATTCTCATAACTTACCAGAATGACATAAGCACAATATGATTTTGTCGATACGGCATGAAGTGATACTAGATATTGGCGTGAGCTGTGCTTGAAAGCTGGTCATTTTCAGGAAATCTGAACTGCATAGGTGTGAACAAATCATGAAGTCCTTGCTAAAAGAGTGATTTGAAAAGCTGAAAGAAATTTCCAGTCTACGGATGTTTCTACGTTCTGAGATGATGACAAAGCATAGTTTTGCTGATGTTGCTATTAGGTATTGCTCAAATGAATTTGCATAGTGTGAGAAAATGCTTTGATAAGGCTATACTCTATCTCACGTGAAAAATTAAACTTGCTTCTAGTCATCATTTGTATGAACTTGCAGGTTCAAGGAAGTCATGAGAACACATTTGGAAAAAAGACTTACCGCGAAAAGATGAAGTGCAGATTTCGTAGACCAGCAGTCACACGGATAACTCTCCTATCGATGAAGTATTTCTTCTAAAGAGGCGCTATAACAATGCTTTATCCACTTATGAGCAGGTTAACCACGTGAAAGATTACCTGTTGCTTGTTTTATTACAAGGGCATAGGTTTGATTAGTCACAGATCAAACAGCACGAATTTACTACTTCTTGCTAGCTAGCAAATTGATGCATCAAAGAAAATGTTGATGGACAATATTAAAGCTGTAACAAATCAACAGTTTGAATCTTTACTCATTTATAATCACTTGCTAATGATGTATCTTGATCGTTTGTGATGCTCCTAACAAAGAAGCTGACAAAGCCCAGGCAAGAAGCTCAATGTAAGGGCTTGAGCGCATCTCCTTCGGGTCATGGAGCGATTTGGCAATGTTCCAATCATTTACAAATTTAGATTCCGCAAAGCATGAAGCTTTTGCATTAGAGTGTGTTGTCGGACATTACTATATTTTGTGGGTTTTGAAGGATTCCAGAAGTTTGCTGAACCCAGACCTGCTTCATACTTGAGAAGTAACAAGTCTCCCCGACATGTAAGGTGCTGCAACTGCGTGCATGACCACAAAGCTTACGACACTTCGGTAAATACCCACGAGTTTTCTTTTCTCTTCAAATTTTTTTCTGCTTTCTTTCGCAGTCTTTTTAGAGCTCTTTTTCTATTGTGCGTAATGCAAAGACTGGAATGGGAAACTTAAAAACACTTTTGAATCTTAAGAAAACTGTCCTGGTTAGAATACTACAAGAATGCGAAGGGTGCGAGGAATCCGCAACCCATTACGCACATGAGTTGCGTAGCGTGTCTGAAGCTTCTGGCAAAGTGCCAAGTTGTGACAACTGTAACAGAACGAGCGATGTATGCCCCAGGCAACTGTACGATAGTACTGAGAAATTGTTGAGAAAACGATGCACATTTGGAAAATGTCATCTTAAGTAAAGTAACAGTTCGAGGATAATAGTTGAGCCCTTTCTCGAAGTCAAGTGCTCCTAGTCACTTTTGAGCTTTGGCTGTCCAATATTATACTCAGAAGCTCGTTTAAAGCAGATTTATTAGAAGGCTTGAAGCTTTCAGAGGCCTAGCTTAGAGCTAAGTGCTTTTAGTGTAAGCCAGTGGTCTCTCAGGACTCTCATTCAGCTAAAAATTTCGCTTTCGCTTACAAAATCCCAAATAGGAATAATGAATCACTACACCTTTATACACTTGAACACAGTTGCACATGAATACATCAATAATCTTAGTTTGACTTCAAGCTTTATTCTCTCCTCGATAATATCATAAGTATTTATTCGCACACGGTTAGTGATAGCTATAACAAGCTCACTCTTTGGTGATTTAATTAGAACCAGCTGCTTTTTACTTTTCAGCGATCTTCGGTAGAGCGTGGTCAGAAAGCAATCAAGGCGTAACTAATATTGGCTTGTTACTACAAAGTAGAGAAGTAAAGGCAATGCCATTATACAAAGCTGTTAATTCTGCTCTCTAATTATAACTTCGCGTTAGTTTTACCCGTGTAGAGTGGAGCAAAGTTGCAAGAAAAAACTAAATTTTGTACCAATAATTTATCTCTCTTCCAATAATTATTTTCTACTTCGGGCTGCAAGAGATTCTAGCAATTCTTGGTAAATGAGCGCGGAAGATATAACTCTTGAAACTTTTGAATAAGGCTTGGGTTTTCGAAGCGGTTTCTAAATATAAGAATTTCATCAGTAGTTTAAGGTAGATTACCAATAATAATTTCAGGGTAATCCTTGATGCTCAAAATTACCTTCATTTTTTGTATATGTATAAATGATTGCTTCTTAAAACCTTTGAACATTTCACAGAACAAAAACGTGTGTTTATTGCAAACTTTTTATACATCATCCCGCAGTCTGACTTCCTTCGCTCTTCTAAATTTTTCCTTTCCCGCCACAATTTATTTCTCTATGCATTCCCTTCTAAATCTAGTCTCACTGAGTGCTATTTTTGTATCCAAAATTGCCGTGACGTAAAGAATAGATTGTCTTTCATGCCAGACGTCTACGCTGGTACACATGCCAATTTTATCACAATCCAGGCATTGACGTTTCCGGTTACGGCGACGGAAACCATGTCTTCAAGCACTTATGTCTGACTATTAACCTCTTTGATCTTTTATCGAAGCTTCTAAGCCCAGGTTTAAAATGATTCAAGGTATTTTCACTAAATAATCTGCTGAGATTTGCCGTAACTTTTTCATTTTTAAATCTCATTTTCTCTTTTCTCAACAGTACGATTTTGGAAATATTAGGTTGGCGGATAATTTCTGTTACACTTTTTTCGTAAAATTCTGGAAAGTTTCAGAAGTTCTCTAGAATCTTCAAAGTTGCTCCATATGTAGGCCACTGCAGGTCGTACACAACAGTACGACTGATGCCGCAAATGCACAATTAGCCAGCAACTTTACGACAACTTTATAAGAACATTCAAAATTGTCATTTTTTCTTTGATTTTTTCTCAGCGTTTCATTGTGTTTTTCCTCTCCCATAATTTTTTTAGAACATACTTTCACATCCTCTCTTTTATAGTGGGAGTCTGGTGCCACCAGCACGCCAAAAACAAGGGGTGAAAAACAGCTCAAAAAAATCAAAAATTCATCGAAAATTTTTTTTGTGTGCTTCGTGTAGGATTTGATACGTAAAGGTTGGAAATAATTTTTGTAATTTTTCAAAAATTGTTCTTCATGTCAAAATGCCAATGTGCGCTGACATGGCGCAACATGTAGCTCATGTGATCGTGTGCGGACATAATTGCGCCATCCCCTTACTTCGCTAAAAACTATGAACCATACCCTGCCCGAATACCACATCGCCCGATCACTTCCCAATCACCTGGATGAATGCCAACTGTTTTGAACTGCGCTTACAGTCCAAATATATATGTGATACACAACCAAAATAACTTTATTGTTACAATAAACACCGCCTACTACTAGCATCCTACTTTCCTTCCATTCCCACTCAACAACTTCTATTACTTCTCATAACTCAGCTGGGATAATACTAGGTACCTACTTCCATTCCCTTTCCGGCGGGCGCTATATATTTCAATAGTGGCTTTACAGTCAGAGACGATGGACATAAAGAAGGGGAAGCTTAGAGGACCGACCCTGTGTCGGGAGCTAAAAGAATGAAAGCGCGAAAGAGCCTCGCTCTTGGCTTTAGGCAGCTTTTATACTCGCCAACGCGCGTCGCGCGCTTGCCGCTAAATCAACGTTCATCATGAACGAGAGTTCATGACACTCCCGACTTCACAATTGTTTTCCATGGCGATTGCAAAAGCCGTTCCTCCGCCCGCCTTTGTTTTTGTAGATTTCCACAAAGATAACAACATTACACAACAACAGTCAAAGTTATTAAACTAAAATAATATAAGTGTTAACAAGAAACTATTGACATGTTTCTACTTATTATATCTGATGGAGTGTAGAGGGCGTCTTGTGTTTGCAATGATGTCTCTTCGGTTCGGCGATGTAGGCACACTGTTCGTTTGGTGTTGTATACTCAGCAGTTGAGGGAAGTAAGCAGACGTTGACGAAGCATCAGTTTGAAGACGATGATTTTTCCAGTTGTATTTCATTTTCTTTCATTTCCGCTTATATTTCTTTCTTTTTTGTTTGTTTTTGTTTGTTTTGTTTTCAGTTTGTTTCAACCATGATTCCATAAAATAGTAATAGGGTACTTATTTTCATACAAGAATATTTTACGCAATTTATAGGCTTTATCTTAAACTTCAATACCATGAATTCCGAGATACACTATCAAATTATAAATGCTTACAATTACATTCTATCATTGCAAATGCGAAAATTTCACAAATTATTACAAGCTTTGCAATCAATGATATGAAATGAAGCTTTAGATTACAACCTTACAAGATTACAATAAGTTCAGGAATTTCAATCATCTTTCGACATAGGGAATGTAAAAGGACAAAATGTGGAATGATGTTTTTTAGCTTCATCATCCCTTCCATCTCTTTCACAATAAAAACACAATGATTTTGTTTTGCAAAAAGTAACTAAGTGATTTGCGTGCTTGAGGCACCTTTCACATTTGTTCAAATCATGAACGCGGTGGTACCTGTCTTCCAGTGTTGCATACTTCTTACATTGGGTCGCGAAGTGTTCGCCATAGCACAGCATGCACGGTCCCTGACGTTGAAGTCCACTGGGTCCCGGTGATGGCGACCGCTGTTGCTTTTCCCTTTCTTTCTTCTCTTCCCTTTCCATTTTCGGGTATGATTCCCTTTTTCCCGTGCTTTCACCGAACCGTTTCCCGTTTCACCCACGCGGCCCGGGTTCGATTCCCGGCCGATGCACCATGTTTTGAACTGCGCTTACAGTCCAAATATATATGTGATACACAACCAAAATAACTTTATTGTTACAATAAACACCGCCTACTACTAGCATCCTACTTTCCTTCCATTCCCACTCAACAACTTCTATTACTTCTCATAACTCAGCTGGGACAATACTAGGTACCTACTTCCATTCCCTTTCCGGCGGGCGCTATATATTTCAATAGTGGCTTTACAGTCAGAGACGATGGACATAAAGAAGGGGAAGCTTAGAGGACCGACCCTGTGTCGGGAGCTAAAAGAATGAAAGCGCGAGAGAGCCTCGCTCTTGGCTTTAGGCAGCTTTTATACTCGCCAACGCGCGTCGCGCGCTTGCCGCTAAATCAACGTTCATCATGAACGAGAGTTCATGACACCAACCCGCTGACAAAAATGTCCATAAAATGTACTGCCGCCGATAAAGTGGGTGTTTTGTGCATGGACCGCGGATCTGACAGTACCGGCCGGTAGACCTTTGCACCCCGCCAACGCTCCTCAAACATAAGAATTTTCGAAAGTTTCTTAGATTTTTAAAAAATGAAAATAAAAGTGTAACAGAAATTATTTGCCAACCTAATAATTTCAGTTCTTCATGCATAAGCTCTTCCCTTTACTAAAAACAAGTGATATCGGACAAACATTCACATTTCAATCATTTACTTGATTGAGAAATGAAATTGAAAAATTGTATCAAAACTGGACTGTGTAAAGTGTGAAGAAACAAGCTACTAACATCGTGGTAATTAGTTCCGTCTTTGTAATTACATTTATAAATTACTATAGCAGTTTTCACCGACATTTTTTATCTATATTATCTCAGTCCTCTGAAGTAGTTGATGATCAATCACAGATAAATAAACGCATTCATTCTCCCAACTCTTTTCTCAGAAGAGCGGAACCTGCGTAATACGAAAATATTAGATGTATTTGCTTGGTCCAGTAAACGTCTTCACAACACCTCGCTTTTTTTAATGATTTAAAATTTTCTACAACTTGTTCACGACTTGCGGCCGAGCAAAAGTACTGCTGTCCATTCCATATAAGTTTTCTCTGAATTTTTTGTTCTCCAGAATTGCAATGCAATCACCCTTGCTCAAAGAAAGAAGTCGCCTTTTTCAATAGTATTTTGGAAATTTGCAAAAATTGTTTCTGAAACGCATTAAAATTCAAACATAAGTCTTGTTATTCTCCACAACACATGTGACCCTCCATTTTCACCGTATTCTACTATGCGCAAAAGAATACGCACTATACGGTTCGAGTAATAAGTATTGCACTTTCTCCACCTTTTAGCCATTGAATTTCACGCTGCTTCTATTTTAAAAACAACGGCAATTATATGGCTAAAAATCTCACAGCGCATTTATTTTCACCTATAACTGCAGCAGCCACCAGACTTGAATACTTACGAGCATAGCAATCACCTGGCTTTGTTGAATTGGAGTTTTGCTGGCGTAGTAGTAGTGTTTCCTGTCAACAATGTGCAAATACATGAATTTTACACATCTACTTCCATAACAGCAATATGGGCATTAGAAACAAGTGTGCATAACAGATCTTTCTTCCTTGTTACTTCTCATTCTATCAGGTCCATCCAGGGGTCGGTACAGCTGGCACCGTCAGGCTTTATATCGCTTTTGGGACAAAAAGCAAAGGGGACACCGTTTTTGTGGCCGAAAATATAAAAATGCAATGTTTTCGTTTAGATTTGGGGACTTCATACGAGATTTTCAAGAACAAAGGGGAGTTGTTCCAAATATCCCCGGTGTCAACTGAGAGCCCTGGGTTCATCTATAATTTTTGCACTGAAAACTATGAAGTTCGTTTCAGATATGTGAGAAATATTATATTTGTGCTTTATGTTTTTGTTTCCTTCTATCTCCGTATATGACAATCTCTATTCTTGCTTGGGGCACTGTTAAAATGTGCATGATTTCTTCTTTCTTGGCTGTGTAGAAGAATAAATAAAGTCATCAGAACTGAAATTACTATTCTTAGAAACTTCCCTGCACCATAAGCCAACATAACGTACCAATAATTTGGTACTGAAATCTTTACCCAATGATTATTAGGTTAAGACGAGTTCAATTCAATAGAAGCTTTCATTCGGCGAACCATTTATGTAACTGAGCTTCGAACAAAAAGTTTTGCTACAAATGGGTTCAATATAATGTTATTAGCTAATAGCTTAGAAAAATTGCACGACTTCAACTATAGCTTACAATATTCACTTACGACATAAATAGCTGAGCTTATTTCTCCAAGAAATTCTTTTCTGTTGTGCTACAGCCACCTGAAGGATACATTTTAACTACATTGCTGACATTGCGAATATTCTGTAGATCCAATATGAGTCTGATTATTGAGAAACTTCATGTTTTACTTTCTTCTTATCTAACCCCATATAATCAATGCTTGTCACAGACTTCTGCAAAATTCAGGTTGTGGAGAATACTGCACTCAGAAGTTTTGATCTTATTTGCTTTTTTTCTATTTCTACCACACCAGCATTTTTGGGAGAAACTCCTAAGATTATAATTTAAAACTAGGAAAAATTGTTCTGTTTTCGACAATTACACGATCAAAAGTCGAATGCGTTGTAAGAATCCTTTTCACTTATCGTGCCAAAGTCTTTCTTTTTTGAATGATCGGATCACTATTTTGGTGGCTCGCAATCATTTTTTGCTAAAATACAACTCGATCATGACTTACATTTTGAACTTGCGTGAAAACCAATTCGAGCTTTCATTTCTTCGACTGCTCAGGAAAGGCCATAAATAAGTGAAATGGGATTAGCCGCTAACTTCATTTCTACGTATCCTTACTGCGTCACAAGCCTGAGTTTAGTGTGGATAAATATAACCCCTTTGGTTATTTTCTTTTCAGTTTTCAGTGCAGTCATGATTAGCTAAGAGCTCAAATATTGCATTCAAACAATTAAAATAAGCTAGTATTATGGTAAAATTTGGTATGACGAAAAAAATTGTATTGTGTTCCTTCAGAATAGCCTGATTCTATATTCTTCGTGTTCTAAGGCTCTCTCCAAGCTTTAGCATTGTGACAGTTATGTCGCGCAAATCACTTTGCGACGGCAAATTTCGAAACAATTGTTTTTTAGAAAGTTAGTCGCAGTGCTGATCCAAAGATAGGCGAGACAGACTGAATAAGTGATCAACGAGTAAAGCCCTACAATTTGCGTTCAAGTACGAGTATGTTGACTACAGTTGCTATGTGATAACTACAACAACTGTTTGTCTTGCGTCATGACGTTTTCGCTACATTCACTATAGCTAAAAATTAACACATATATGTTCTACATACTGTGTTTGGACAATAATTTTGATTTGAAGATTTAATATTTTGAGGAACTTGCAAGCACACACTCTAGTTACTTGCATATTGAGAGAAAGTGAATGTAAAGAATTTCTAGAAAAAAAATATTACTGCTTAGTTCTAAGAGTCCTCGGTGTTTTCCAATCTTCCAGAGGAAAGTCACAAACCTTGTATTTGTCGATATTCGAGGAGCAGCAGTATTATGAATGTTTTCTTCTAGCAAGAGTGCCTTTTTATCACTACGATACTATCGAAACGATTTATTTTTTGCAGAATTTTCCAAAGGATTTGTCCATGCAAATCTAAACTTCTTGTATGCGTAACGTTTGCGAAGCCTTAACTATGCCTTTGCATAAGCAGCTGATTTATTTGTGGACGAAAATCCTAAGCGAAACCGCCTTCCAAAACGTTCTTTCAAGAGAACCAGCCAGCTCGGGTACGGTAGGGGATACGGTTTGGGCAAGACACCCAAGTCGAAATATTTGGCCGCAATCAAATCAGATAAGTTGCTGCTTCTTTACTCTCCTAGAAGTCCTTTAATGCTTCTTCCCTAATTCTCTTTCGTTGTAAGGAACCCAATTTTATTTGACGCTGCTAGCGTATATCATAACGAAATGGCAAGAGTGTGCCTGAAAATGCCAAAATTTTGCCGAAAAACAATCGATGCACCTATTTCAGAAAAGCCCAATATGCTGCTGTGATTTATGTTATTTCTTATTGCACTGACGAGTGAATGGCCATGAATGGCCGAGTCGAAGCTTCAAATTATGCTTCGGCCCATTAGGCACAAACATCAAACGCTACCTGCACCTAGGCAGAATGCGCAAACAGAAATGTCTGACACCTGCGGCACAATGCTGCTTTTACCTTTTGTTTCAAAATGTCTTAATCTGCTCACATGCTTACAAATACCATCTAAGCACTTATGTTTTATAAAGTGACCGCCGTATCGCTTCAATGGAATGTTAACAATTACAATCGCAAACGGCACCACAGGTGATTCATTCGTGCCCAGAAATATCAATTTCTTGCCAAGTACAGTATGAAAAGGGTTTACGGAACTGGGCGAAAGTTCAAATTTGATTTTCTGCCAAAAAATAATCGTACGAACTTTCGCTTGAATAATGGCTCAGCTAAATTTTTGCTACCGGTTCCATCCTAAGAAGGAAAGTCAAATTTGCCAGACACTCTCTTCAAAAGATTCTTTTTGCAAAAAGTTTTCGCCGTTTTAATTCCATCTTAAAAGTAACTACAAAGTAATTAAGTGAATTGCGGCCAACTCAATATGATGACGAACAAATGCTACTCACAGGTTTATTGTACACAGATCTGCTATGATTGCTTTTTTTAGTAATGATAAGCAGCATTTTAGTGATTTCTGAAAGTCTTGATGACGCTGGACTATTGCCGATATATTCGTTTCAGTTAGAAAATCCTACCCTTTAATTTTCCCACCATGAAGCTCTACATAATTGTAATCTCAGTTATTCTCAGACTGAGTACTCCAATTGTACAATTCTGTCTAACCAGAATTGTACAATTTCTGTCTACTTCCGTATAGCACCATTACTTTATCATGAGTCCACGTTGCATGAAGTAAACCTACTAGTTTTGATTATGGTTTTATTTTTGTTGAATAGCAAGCGCCATTAATACTAATGAGCTTTTGATTTCAATGCTATAAGGCTTTACAGTTGAGTTGTTTTGCTGAACATGAGGAACGCTATAATTTACAGTATGATTAATATCAGCTGCTAGTTTGTTCTCCTCTGCAGTAAAGCAACTTAGAAAATGGGGACACATAGGGAAAATCTGAATTGCAAATTTCAGTGAATGATAATATTGTTCCGTTCTTTATTGCCTCCTTCTTTTCTCCTCTTTGATGACTTCTTTATGTCCTTAAATACTCCAAAGATTTTAGCGATCTTATGTGAAATAGAGATGAAGCAACTTATAGCTAACTACTTTTAAGCTTTTATTCATAGAATTTCTTAAGAGCCTCTTAATTTCTCTGCAAGTCTTTTTCATGAATAATGCTCATGATTTGAATGTCCTTTGATGCTGCTTTTTTGATACTTATGTTATCTCTACGACCTAAGCATCTTTACAAAGATATAATCAAATGAGTTGATTACTTATCCTTCGCTGTGCTTATTTCTGCTTATTCCTTGGAAGGTTTCTAGCTCACAGAACATGTAGAAGTAGCAAATCATCTTTTGCATTGGTTCGTTTATATGTATCAACTCAATTAACTGTTGAGAACCCCAGCTTTCTTGGCTGCAATGTCGTTCCAATACATTTTTAAAACATGGAAAGTTTATTTCTGATTTAACAGGAAAAACTCAACAATTATTCAGATCGAGGTGGAAGGGTAAATAGACGGTAATTGCGGGATAGTTCCTGAACTTATAAAGTTCCTGAACATTTTTCTGCTGCAGATAGTGCAGCGGCGGGTCGTACAAATTAGGCCCACAGTCTTGGCTGCACACCCTTATTGGTTTTATCATTTTTGCTCTTTTTGCTTCAAACTCTCACAACCGTCAACGCCTTCAGGTAGAAGAGTTTGAGCATTATCGTTGTGCTTCGTCTCTGAGACTAAAAACGGCTAAAGGGATCAGCCTTGGAACCAAATGTTTCAGATCGGGTACATCAATGTACTTGCTTGGACAAGCATGGAAATAAAATTTCTATGCGAATACTTATTGGAAGGCCTATAGGTTGTTGTTCAGCAGCAGATCATACGACTCATTGGTGGCCAAAAGATCAAGTCTCAATTAGAGCCCAGACCATATTCTCTACCACGTGGGCTCAGGAAGAGTACTGTATGGGCGAAATTTTAAAATCATGTTTTTGCGCCACAAATGAATCACGAGCAATAGCTTTGGCCATGGCAGTTAGAAATCCTTGGTCACCACAAAATAGCCTCGTTCAGATCGGCTTTTGCACTGCCCTTGGGACTCCACACCTTTGACAGGGAGCGTAGGTTTAGTCAGACACTAAGACCTTATCGCAGAATATCCAGGAATATGATAGAAATGAAGTTGCTTCCATACAATCAGTTCTGATATTTAGAATTTCTAAAAATTGCTCTGCGTGATTCACGAAGTCAAAACGAAACATTCCTGATCGCTAAGGATGTTGTCTGTTTCTGACCATTGACTTGTTTACGTGGAGCATTAAGGTTTACCTCAGTTGTCATGTCGCAGCAACGCTCCACTCAATCTCGTCCACAGATCGTTGAAATTATTTTCTGGCCTCTTGCGATTAATGACGTGTGAGCAACTTGGAGTTAGCCCTGCTTTGCTTGCTTGTTGTGCTTGTCCATGCATTCATTCCTGATCGCTAAAGGATGTTGTTTGTCTCTTACACTTATGGTCGTTTAGGTTCCTTTGCTATCGTGCAGTTGCATATTTTCCGACATGGGATTGACCACGGAAATCTAATATTCTCTTTTCTGTGTGTTTTTAATTTGGTTTTCGTCGCTGTCTAGCCAAATCTGTGCTAAAGGTGACTAATTACACATCACTTCTTAAGGGAGACACGCGTCTCATCGTCAGCATCCTGAAAAAGTGTAATTACACACATTAGCTAAGTTATTATTCGACTGTACATGGACACTAGCTACCGTACCTTTTTGCATTTTTGCATTTAGAAACTCGCCTTGGATTTGACAAAGATCCATACTGAACAGTTTTTAGATGATAACTTCTCTGTGTAATGATCGTTCGTAAGAAAAAGCTTTTTTGAGGCTGAAAAAGTGTCAGTTGTGGAACTGTGCTTGATTTCTAAGCTAATCTTGAAATTTATAGTTTCTTGTATGCTAACGAAAATAATGCTTTTTTCATTTAAGTATTTCGGATATGATTGCTATTTTAGGAGTATGGGATTTTACAGTAGAGATCAATTTACTCACTAACTGTTTAGATTTTTCAATGTTTTGTTGGCTTTATTAAAAGAATAGTATAATCTCAAGATTTATCTAAGTTCTACTTCATTCGTCTGTAAAATTTTGACCAGCAAATAATAATTTTTTCCGATCTGCAATCATAATCTCACCTTTCCTTAGCTTTTGCTAAAAAACCCCTACATGCGTTAGTTTTTATAGACCATGCTGCAGAATCTCAGATGAATTACTCCTTTGTGTTTTTCTAAAAATAATCCGAAAAAATTGCCTTTGTACTTTATCTGAATGCTAGTTTACTCCTTATAGAAAGTGGAAAGCTATTATTACCTTTGTGAGTCTGCTACACAAAGACTATGTTTTTCTCAACAACGAGTGTGAAGCTTTTAAATCCCTTCTACTCAGCAATTTTCAAAAACAACACCTGCGGCATTATTCTCCACTTCTTCAGCTGTTTTGATAACGAATACAGAATAGAATTTATGAAGATTTGCTAATTAGTTTAAAGCATAAGCATGTGAGTTTTTCGCATATATGATCAGCGTAATTGCACAACTTCATGGCGTTTTTGTGAATCGAGTAATTAGCAAAATGTTTTTCAAGAATTGAGACTAAATTCTTCCCACGCATGTTTACCATGCTAGGTTTCACTGATTTCATCCATAGCTTGATGTTTGGGTAACGTTTACCGTTATCCTGCTCCTGAACAAATCAAACTGCGCCTTTGCTCCTCAACTTTTCATTCTAGAAATCCTGCTTTACTGTCTTTTTCCTTGAAATGGACTTTGACATGTACGTACGCCTTTCTAATATCAACTGTATAATAATGCTATGATTTTTTGCAGAACAAGAGGTATGGATGTCGCGCTGATTGTTGTGATAGCGTTCTGCCTATTACTATTACCAACAACGATATTCCTCATCTGTCGGCTACATCTGAAGATGAAAAGGAAAACGCATAAGTAAGTATAGATATCCACTCAGCGATTGCTAAGTAAAGTGGAGTAAGGTATGGGCCTAACTAGGGCTACATCTTCTAAATCACCGCAATCCTATCTGCACCACGCTAAAATCAAACTCAAATTGCGCTTCTTTTGCCATCAGGACTTAGCACATAGATGGCAGGTGCTGAGTTGAAGCTCTTTTATTTCATTACGAAAAAACTGTAGGTAGAGGTAACACAGCCTTGTCATTAGAAGGCGTCAACTGGTACCAATTACGTGAAGCAGGTTGTTTATGAGCGTTACGTCATCAGAATTTTTCAAAATAAATTACTATAGATCAAGCTCACCAAACATCATTGGGCCTTGAGCCTTCACGCGACTTAACGACGCGTTTGGCAAATGTGGCAAGTGGTGAAATGTCTTTAGATGCAGTGCTTGTAGACTACCAAGGCCTAGTATGTATAATTCGCAAATTGAGAAAGTGCTCAATCTTTTGTGCTTTCAAAATGCGCTTGCGATGTGTGCCAATTCGCACCGCTACTAATAAGTCGCGTGAAGTACAGTACCTACACTGATTATTCGACAGAAAACGCAGGAAATGACGTTCCGGTTTTTTTTCGTTTTTTCGTCATAGCTTCCTTCAGAAGATCTGCCCTGACGATCAAGCATGAAGCTTTTTCCGAATCATTTTTGATGTAACCTGAAAGGAGTTGTGGGGCTGTGTAGTTCACGTGATTTGCGCGATCCCACCCATGTGGGGCAAACATAGCAATGTTTGATAGAGAATTTCAAAATTTTTTTAGATTCGAATGGTGTAGAAAAGTCCAGAAAAACTCAAGTTATGAGGAAAAAAACGAAAAAAAACACGGATCGTCAGTTTTGCGTTTTCTATCGTATAATTAGTGTGGGTACTGTACGCCCGAGCCTTAGAGATGTTCAAGAACTTCCGAAAAATTCCAAAACCCACTTTCATGCTTAGTCCTGTATATTGTAGCTGCAGAAATTTTTTGTTGATTGCAGAAAAGCTTCTCGAGTTTCCGTCGTATCTATCGCTCCGGTTCCAAAGAAGAAGCCCTCTCTTACCCTTCCTCCAATAAGTGAGTTATTTGGCTTTGGATACCGCAATTCTCCAAAGTTTGTGCAACACTTTTGATAGTCTTCAAGTTCTGATTTCTTAAAATCAAATCCAAA
Organism: Cylicocyclus nassatus; assembly: GCA_958299035.1. Taxonomy (NCBI): domain Eukaryota; kingdom Metazoa; phylum Nematoda; class Chromadorea; order Rhabditida; family Strongylidae; genus Cylicocyclus; species Cylicocyclus nassatus. The sequence goes on along the minus strand of CATQJL010000326.1, from coordinate 4,024,603 downwards.
TTATTTTGCAGGACATGTTCCACCTCAGCATCGCCCTACAACTGAACTGGCAACGGTTGAGGTGCCAGGTTGGTTAATTCTCCACGGTCCTATTGGTCAAGCTTTCAGCTGCCCATGGAACACTCTTTTTTCCAGATCCTGACAGTTCTGGTCTTCCCGTTCCTCCTTTATCCAGCCAACGTCGCCTTTCTGCATGCTACTTGACAGAATTGAAACTCATGGATATCGGCCCTCCGCCTCGAGATCTAGAAGCTGAAGAAGAAGCGAAAGAAAGGGAACGAAAAAAGAGATTATCTCTTGATACAGCATGACAGCTTGAGATATATGGAAGAATGTCTCACCCTGCTCTACACTTGCCTTACATTGTTAGCCACTGCTGTGCTAGCAATTTTATGACGTACGGAGGATATACGGATAATGAGCCGTTCTTCGCCTGCTTAACTGCTTCCAAAGTTTCCGTGGCAGCGCCGTTCTAGCGCCCTGCCGACATTGTACCGGCAGAGGTTGATCGATCAATATACAGAACGTCCACGTGGGTTCTGACACAGGGCTGGAACTGAATCGGCACAGTGCTGGAGCTGTGCCAGTACACGGACAACTCTGGGCGGGAGGAGATATGGGCCCTAAGATAACAGCTAGATTATCCATACATGCTATCGAACTGTTGCTCTTTCCCATTATAATGTTGTTTTGCTTTTTTTTTTGCTATCAACAGTTGTTCCTTGTCTATGTCACTGTACTGTGTTCTTTTCCTATGTTTCTCTTCTCGGATTCCCAAACTGAGCAATGGACAGTTCAAGAATTTAGAACCAATGATGGAGAGCAGAATCTTCTCGATTTATGGCATTGTGCGATTATTTGAATCGTCGTTGCTTCTTCCTGATGCGATTTAAAAGTAACAAGCCTCTGACGCAGCGTGCTCTTGTCTGCATTGAATGCATCATAATTCAAGACATCTGCATGGTTTCTCTTCTACTTGTCCAAAAACATCTTTTGGTACATGAGTTTTGTATGTCTATTTATGTTCTGCTCACTTGTACCACCTCTCATCAATCCTTTATAATCTGATCTTTTGGATTTGCGAGTATGTTACGACGTTAACACATAAATTATTCTTTGCACTTTCTCTGCAAATCTCACAAATCCTCAACTTGATACAACGTGCCTATTGGTGAATATCATCAATTATCTAATATATAAAGAATCGCTAGCTCATTCTAAAAATCTTCCAATGGCGGGAAATCGCGGTGTGGTCCCGAAGCGCGCAAATGGAAACCTATCTTTGATTATACACTATTTTCTTAGGTAAAAGTTAGAACGAGATTAAAGTTCATGAAAGTATTCTGAACTAAATGCTGTTCACACTTGTGCAACATTTGAGCAAAGTGAATATGGAGCTAAATTACTGCAGAATATCTTTATTGAAACATAAACAGTTCTATGAGAAAAGAACATGATGAATGAGTTATCAGTCTCATTTGAATCTAACGAAAATGCAAAAATTTTCCAAAAAAATCGTAGTGAAAACAAACATAGCATAACCTAAGTGATATGCCTGTATTTTTACTCAACGACAACTCGAATTTCTTGACTTTCTACTTCAAAATGTTATCTAGCAAATCTTTTGGCGCCAGCGCCGTCATGTCATCGATGATTCTGATTACATCTTTGTCTATGATGCATTGTCAGGACTGTGTGCGCTGCAATCGCATCATTCCCATGATTTTCCTATTTTCAGCTTCTCTGATTTCGTGACAATATGCCAACATTAATATTTATGTTTTCGTTTATGTTTGTGATTAGCATTTCAAATGCATAACTTAGTTACTTCTATGGAAAACCAGTCTTTTCATCTCAACTTGCGACATACATCTACTATTATTCGGGGAACTTCATACTTTCCTGACAAGTAAGAATAAGTCCGTTCTTTCAATGTATTCACCAGACTCTCTTGCTCAGCTCAAAAATAACCAGTGAATCCAAATAAAATAATTATTAAGTGTTAATCTGTGATTCCTAGTTTGGAACAAAACGCAGACCAATCGCAACATCGCTGCGGCTACGTCGTGTTGCGTTGAAATTCCATGCATGGACGAGATCACTCTTTCGCCCTTTCATGCACTTGCTGACAAAGCACATTCTGGCTATGGATCAGCTAGGAAAACATTGATGAAATTGGAATTGGAGCCCGCGTAGACACTCAAAAGGCGAAAAGGCACCAGTTTCAAAGTGCAGTCGGAAAATTATAAAGTACGAAACAACTAGTCTCAAGAAGGGGGTAATGCTTCATTCTCACTGATGCCAGAGTAATGCTTTCGGCGGTTGTGTCTTATCTTGTGTATATTTGCAAGCTCGTATTAGATATATTTTTATAGTCAGAATTCTCATTTATCCTTGTCTTACAATTTTTAGCCCCAAAGAGCAAATAATTCAAAAAAAAAAACAAAAAAACTAGTAGATATTCAAGCAAAAGTAACTTATAGCATCTCTCTCGTTCCTGCTTATGCGCTTAAATCGGTTGTTCGGTATTACTTCATTCTGTTATGGTTGGTTACAGAAAAAACCCTGAATCAGCAAAGCGAATCTTTTTTATTTTTCAAATAATTGCTTATGATGTCCCCGTTTCCTCAATGTTTTATGCTTTCAAAGTTTGATCTGGCATTTGAGCAAAATCTCATGAGTTTTTCTTCGACTAATTAACATGCATTAAGCGCCAGATTATGAGTTACATTCATCATTTTCTACAAGTGTTCTGCTCGATGCTCTTGAAAGTAAATCTGAATACGATTACAAAAAGTCCCCGCCGGATATAGGACTCCGTATAGTCTACTAATTAATTTTACGCACAATGTGCATGTCCAGTGCAATAACACATTTCAGTATACATTTTCTCCTCTTTAAACGCTTTCGCCCACTTTTTCTATTAGAACCGGCTTCTGATATTGCTCAATTAGGTAAAGGAGTAATGGATGCTAAGAAAGTCCATCTTAGCTTGACTTACCAGAATGAAGACTAAGATTCGAAAGTTTGATTTTACCTAGGTCCAAAACTTCAAAGTTTCATGAAGATCACAGCTTTTTTTAACCGTTCTGATGGGATTTTTGAAATTAAGAAAATTTTTCTCAACCTATCGCTAGCAAAAATTTGCTATGAACACTGGAAAAATTCCAAGCCCATTCCCTCTCCCCGCCCCCTTGCCCCGACCTCCAGAATACTGAACGTGTTGAACATACGCAAACCCTCTTTTTCTCGCACATGCGACCGGCTCGTTGTGTTCTCAGCGTCATCGATCCGTTCACTGGTGTCCACCGATTTGCTACCGACACTCGGTCATTTTCTTTCATTTCTCTGTTAACCAGAGTTTCCTGTAATTTTTATTATCTTCCTTGTTTTTGTATACTGCTCCTGAACCAAACTGATGTAGAAATTGCAAAAAAAAGGAGTTTGATCTTCGTTTTTTCGCTGAAATAAAGCAAGGTTCCACCTGCAAGAAAAAATTGTTACAAAATTTTCTTGATTTTTTCTCTATTTCCACCATTTTCTCATTGTATGTTGTAGTTGAACAGGGACAGCCTATGAATAGTTCTCACCGCCTCAAGTTTTCAAATTTTTTGTTTTCGCGGCACTGGATTCTGCAAGGTTCTCCTGCACCTGCAACTTGTTTGCTCAACATGGAAAATGTTGACTAGAACTCGATCTCAAATTTATGGACAGAACCTGTACTGCCTTACTTACCAAACTAAGGTTGCCTTGACATGTTTTCAATGCCAGCTGAGCCATCTGATATTTATTTGCCCTCATTTAATGGAAAAAAAATTGAAGTTTCCTCTTTGAACTAATAGGCAATATCATAGAAGCTCAATATCTCTCAGCTTTTATCGAAGTAGGCAAAAACATTTCGACGCAGCCGTTCAGCTGCAATTATTTGATAATCAATAGATATTTAATCTCCGCATTTTTCTATAAACCTACCAAATCTCAGTCCAATCATGTACGAAACTAATGAATTCTAAATTCAGTCAAATTCTCTCAAAATTGAGATGCACGCTTGTAAAAGTGCTGTGAGAAATGTTTCTGCTGATGCACTTAGCTAAACCATTTTTTCGGCTGAAATAAACCGTTGCAGAGTTAATGGCAATAGGCAAAGTGGAGTGCACTTTGTTTGATCATTCGCCATTTGGCACTCAGCACAGCTGTGAATTTCAAAATTTTGCAAAAGTTGACGGGTTGCGGCTTTTCCATTCTTAGCTCAGTATTGCTACTAATTTCGTTTGAAGAACAAAGAAAGCCAAAAAAATTCACAAAAAATACCAAAAGTCCCAAAAAAGATTTAACTTTGAGAAAGGTCACTTCCCATTAATCTTTCGTTCGAGACAGTTCCAAAAACTGTCTACTTTTAGCTTGATTTCCTTTTGCTTGCTCGTTAATTGTTATCAGGATACCAATTTTTAAATGTTTTTTTGTAATCGTGTTACTATGTTATTTGTCACATTCATGGTAACTTCCTATCGAGTAAATAATAATCGATATAAAATCATTTTCATATCTTCCGTGATAAGGTTGACCAAAGTTTCTGCAAGTTTTTTGTTTTTCTTTATCATTTATGATGTGTGCCTGAGCAAGTATGAGTAATTATATGTCTGCACTTCTTACCTGTCTGTACCTACGTACTACGCCCCATCGCCAACATCCTGCAAAATGTGCAATTGCACACATTAGCAAGAAAACGACAAGACTTTATCTTCTCAGTCTCCTTTTTGCATATGTGCACAATGCGTCAGCATGACTAAGCCGTATGTAATGCTATCGGCCTTGATGAAATCATAATGAAAATTTCTTGAGCCGCAGGTCTCAGCTTTCAGCGCTTTCATCCATTTCGCTTTCGAAATTCTTTGCATTTATTTCGAGCAGTTTCAGATATTTTCGGGTGAAACAAGGACCAAACGTACGGTAATCTTCTTCTGTGTATCTCTACTATTTGTCATAATTTCGCCAAATAAACATGATGAAAAATGGAATTTTCGTGGAATCTTGCACAAATTGAAAATGTATAGCCATGCAAGATGACAAATTTAACTTCCTTGCATCCCAATCAGCTCTTCTGGGAAGCGAAAAAAATTGCACTTCTATGTCTGAATACGTGTTCCTCGTTTCACTGGAGCTAATCTCGCTATCTTGGGAGGTCATTTGCTGCGCCTTACGAAAGAAGACCCTTATTTTCACATCTAACTGAAGCATCCAATTTCTGAGGATCTTTTTTGCGGCTTTTGCAATCAACATGTAACTTTGAGAAGCGTGCCAAATTACAGTGAAGGCTTCCAATCTTACATAGCACTTGCTCAAAATCTTTATTTTCAAAAGAAGTCAGTTCTATAGAGAAAACATAATTTAATTCTTTAGAACTATAGAACTTACGGAAGTCACATTCATGTTTTATAGGCGTAAACAAGTTTGCTGAGTGGCATAATCTCTGTTTGCGCAGACATGAATGATTAACCTCAGCGCCGTGCTCCAATTTTCCTTGTCTTCGCATATCTTCTACTTTCAATTTTATTTGCAACACTCCAATACCTCTCTATAGCACTTTGAATGTTCTCTATGTAATTCGTTTCTTAGCTCTGGCTGTCCTCATTTTGTTTGCACTCTTCGTTGAGAAGATATGGCCTTCTTTACATTTCTTCGGATGTCTGTCCATTAAAGCAGGCTTCATTTTGTGAGGCGCCTTTAATAGAGGAAATCGGATAGGTCACTGAAGGTTTTTTTTAAGAAATGGGTTCGCACGGAGATCTGTCGCATCATTTTTGAAATTCTATTACTTTTCCCGCCCAATATAAATTCATGAGAGTCCAACTTTAGTGAAATGTCTAGACATGCTTTTTTATGACGGCGTCTGGCGCATGTAATATAGACAAATTGATGTCACTCAATGAAAATTTCCCCTTTTGCCAATTTTCAACTGATTTCGTATTTGCTGGAACTACCTTAATACATTAGAATGCTGTGAAGGCAAGCAAACGTGCCAACATTTCTTTGCACAGAACAGGTTTTCTCCATCTTGTTGTTGAATTCTTTTTTCCTCGGAAATCCACAAACCTGACCCACGTGTGCATGGGAATTTCAAAGAAATTTTGCATCCGTGCAAAATTGTGGCAGTTGACCATCGAGAAAATGAATCATCGCTTTGAGAATTACACACATGATTTATCGTCACATACTGCGACATTTCAAATTTCTTCATGCAACTCAAAAACTGTGAACTCGAAGACGTTTTGCCAGCTTCTGTATCTATAATATGCTAGAGATATATAGAAAGTAACGTGACGTTCAAATGTACGACATTCATATTTGTAAGTGGGAATATTTTGAACTTGTAACGAACATTTGTGCCAACCTACTACAATCCGAAAATATTGTTGTGAAATACTGCTGCGACAAGATTTCTCGTGATTTCAATATACGAAAGTCTTTACCAATTTTTTGGCATTTACCTTCTAATTCTTCTTGGTTCAGCCTTCACCATTTTATTTCTGCATTTGATTTTCCATGTCAATTTTTTTTCGAAGAGAATTAATGATTCTATAACGAAGCGTTTTAGTGATCAACTATATTGCCATAATTACTGCTCAATCATGAGAGAATTATTTAAAAACTTCCTGCACTTCACGAGTTGAATATTTTAGATACCACTCTAACAACGGATAAGGCATTATAGTTTTAACTTACATTGTAACTCTACATTAACTCCAAGTCCTATGAACTATATTCTCGTTGTTATATGTATCTTGAAAAAAAGTATTATTAGCGCTTTTTAAATGAAACTCCTAGGAATATATTGCTCATTGCGATTTTTTTACATTTTCCAGAATCATCATATATACTTTTATTAGCAAAAATATTAATATGTTATTTTCAATTTGGAGAAAATGCCATAAGGCAGGTAGCCGAACTATGCTGGATTTTAAGTGTGTATGCAGGTGTGCGATTGTAGAAATGACTGTTTGAATCTGCTCAAGTAAATACTTTGATATCACGATATGATTTTACTACATAAGTCGACGATTCGGGACGTCCAGACCACGTGCCCCGATTTTGAATGGTTGAGTAGAGCCTTATAAGGCTTATGAGCCATTTGATTCTGTGCTTCATCCGAGAAGCTGCAGTTCGCTTGGCCTTAGCGCGGACCTCTCTCTTCGGTACAATTTGCTTGATCGATCAAGCTTTTAGTAAAGTTTTCCTGATTTTCAATAAATAACAAAAAATTAGCGTTGTCTACCATTCAAAAACATGATAACTGTGAAGGCATCTCATGAATGAGTTTCACAAATTCATCATAAATCTATCTCAGGTCTATTAAGGTTCCATTTATGTTATGAAATTGTGTGTTGCAAGTTCTTCTTCGCTATGCCGCGTATTAAAGGGCTTCAAGCAATTTGTTGAGAAATCCCGATGACTCACTTCTCTCTCCTTTGTACTATGTCTCAAATAAAGAAAAGATGTCGTGAGGACAAAAGCTTCCAGCAAATCTTGGACCCTTAGTATTCATTTTGGAACACATCATTAAGTGTTCCTTTTTGTGTAGTACCTCATTCTCAAAGGATTCGTTTGCGCAAGAATCAGAAATACCACATCTCAATTATTTCTGCACCTGGAAAAAGTTTGATTCTTCAGAAATTTTTGATATCAAACTACACCTCGATAACTTTTCCTACCGCGGACGGCCTTCAGCATTTAGGTCTTTGTAGTATGTGGGCTATCAGCTCAAAGTTTCCCTTCTTACGCTGTCGTAAACTTTTTTTGCTTAGCAAACAACTACGCTACGAAAAATTTTACTCACGTAACAAAGAATTTCCCGTTTTGTTTGTCCAAACGATTAGGTCCTCCGGTAAAAGAAGTTTGCAAGGTGAGAGTTCCTAACTATGCTCCGCAATATTTGCATAATAGATGGCAGAGAATCTGACGTACGTATCGATCACGGAAGCTTAAACATGAAAAAAAAAGAAGACAAAAGGCCGAAAATCGTCGTCGTTGAGAGTCGCGCAGCTAGAGATATGAGTCATTGGTCGAGATCGCCTCCCCCCCCCCTGTCGATATCGCCGCGACCGCTTATCGCTGTCATCGCATTGTGAACACCATCATTTTCATGCATTTATGTTGTCTGATGTATCGCCACGCGATATCGCCGTTCTCTCTGCTCACCTCCTTCCTTTTCGCCCTCGTTTAGTACTCTTAGCAATGCACTACTGCCTATGTTCTTTTTAACATTCCTTCACTTCTTATGGCGAACCTGTACTAGATTTTTGGCTCCCATAATAGAATGCAGTCTTAAATTTGGATTTAGGTATAGCTAAGTTCTTTCGCCGCCAAATGAGGTTCGGGCAAAAAGCTCAAGACGAAGAAACTCATCTAACACTCTATAGCCTTCTTTCCACTAGGCATTGATGAACTACCAGGCAATTTCCGACTACTCATTTTGTTTGGTTCAACTTCTGCGAAAATCTGGGATTCTCTTCCATTCCTCAGTAGAAATAAGGTCCAAGCTTCTTGCACATTCAATGTCAACAAACAATTTTCTCATTCAACATTGCCATTTCTCATTTCCATTCTGCCAGCTTTCATAAGCAAAATGTATGTTTTGTTTGAGTTCGCCTACGAGCCGCAGCCCTCAAAGCCCTTCCACAGACCTCATTATCTCGTTATTCGATCATATGAAATAAGAAACCCATTTTTCTTAAAATGCCATTTATCTAATACCTTCTACTTATCTGTACCTTTTGGACGAAGTATGTCTGTTGTTCTATTTAACCATATCCGATTGGCTTTTTGAAGAAGGCCTTCTCCTAACTTCTGATTTTTTATATAGCTCACTTCGTGTGCATAATATAAAATAATAAAACGAAGTATGATCGCCGGTATACCTCACATGAATTTTGATTTTGTCTTATTCTGAATGTCTTCAACATCATTTTCTTGTCGCCGTCATCTTGTCCAATGCATCTAAACTCTTTCTCACGTCCTTTCGCCAAGCGAGACAAGGCTGCCCCCTAAAAAACCTTGCAAAAGTCAAATGTGAGCTTTCGTGGCATAGCTGTACTTTCGTTTTCAAGAACTGTTATGCCCTACAAATCAAGTTTAAATCGTCTTGTTTGGGACCGACTGCCGATTACTCATTGCTAGTGTTCCGTGATTGAGCTGTTATGTCGCTGTTTCATCATGATGCTTGAAAAAGCAGAACTTGAATGCTCATAATGCATCATTTTTGAAAATCAAGGACAAAAAAGCATATGTGAATCGTGATTCATCCACAGACTGATAAAAAGACGGCGGAAAGTACGGCAACACGGCTACAACGCTTTTGAGACAGTGGTGCTTTTCTTGTGTCGTCTCTCCAACGGGTCGAAAGGCGTTAGCCGCGCCGCGGACTCTGTCGCAACGTTGAATATTGTCTGCGCTGCAAATTTACCTCTACCATAAACCAGAAGTGTTCCTCTTTTTACAAGTATTGTTATTCACGCCACTGTCTTCAATCATTTATTTGCTATTTGGAGTGACCCTTGTCTACACAATGCACTTGATTTCTCGCAGATTCCCCTTAGCAACTGTCATTTGTTTTGATAAAGCATTTGTACTTTGTCTGATTATGTAAAGAAGTCCCGTGCTGATAGGTCGCGCGCAAGCCGCGCAGCACGCTGGAACGCTCTCTGTCGTCCACTTCCATTCTATTCATTCTGACTGCGTGAATTTGTGACTTCCACTTAATTTGATTGTCTCTATCTCTTCCATTTCCCCATTTTGTGGGTACGAGTATTAGATCGCCATGAAGCTCTCTCCCGAGATATTCACTTGCATTCATTTTAGATCGTGTTCTTAGTTTATTTACGCTAGCTTGTGATTTTCTGTCATTCATCTGTGTCAAAAAGCAAGACGTAGACAAAAATATATCTAAAGTCGATTTCTACGCTGGAGTTTCACAACAGTAAAAGCTGAGAATCCTTGGTGAGGAAATCACAAATCTGGCATGCATTTGAAGAAGCTTTGTAGTTCTAGTGTTTGACAGCGTTCCGGATTCGCTAAATTTTCATATTTTTGGTCCAGCACGCACACTTTCATCGTATTCGTATAAATGGAAATTACGGTTACGGGGTGAGCTAGCTGAGAAAGATCTGTCCAAAGTTTGCGAAACTTAGCCAAAGTGTACCTACACAACGCAGCATATATTACTTCTTTCTGAATCATACTTATGCCTCTAACCATAGTGTACGAGTGGAGTTTGTTAGAAGCCCTACTAAACACTCTGCCGGATGTTATTTATCTAACATAAGCTCTCTTTCCTACTCATCTTGATGTAAATCTTCGGTTGAAATTATAAAATATCTGATGGAAGGACATCGGAACTAGTTTACCTGTTTTGTTTTTAGTAGTTCTCTAATAAACTTTCGTTAATTTGTCTTCATTCAGAAAACTTCTCATGAAAGCTATGGGCATGTGTTTGCAACCACACTTCAGACCTCATATAGTGGGCTTAACTTACTCTCCAAAATTTGGAAATTCAACTTCGCGTTCAAATTGTAGTTGTATCGAGCAATTGCTGGAAGCCTGAGAGAATTTCGAAATAATAACCAACCCTAGAATTCAGATGACAGATGCAATCTGAGAATTACTGCAACTCTAACCGCTCTTTCCAAGAAGAACGAGTGAGGCTGAAAAAAAAAAGCAGAATACCAAGTGAAAATGACGCAATGGGAATATAGCGCAAGGAGACAAATTGCTTAGAAAATAAAGCTGCCAGAACATTCCACTCAGAAGCTTCACCCTTCACCCAATCTACTCGTCGCAACCTTTTTTGTATGTAGGCATAGGCTGTGTAAGTGGAAATTCTACCTATATTTGCATAAGCTTTTGTCACCTTTTCAAAAATACAGTCTGTTTTTGAATCTCTATTGAAAATACTGGTATTCTCAAAGTTTCAAAAAAATTAACCAAAAGTTTCCTCGGAGCTTTAATCAAAGTGCTCTCAAAACATTTGTTTGCTTTCGGTTTTTATGTAAGATTTAGCGCTCACTGGATTACGACATCATCTCTGACCCCCTTGTAATATAGGGTTATCGGTGGTAAGAATCCTGGCAAAAAAATACATTTTTTCTGAATGGTTCATTACTTTATAGAGAATTTTCTGGTTTTATCGTTGATCCAGCATCGACTTTTCATCAACATCGATCGAATTATGGTATGTAGTGTCGAAAGCAGATATCTCCATCCCCTACTTTTTTTTCAAAGTCGCGAATTTTAAATTGAATTCAGAGTTGGAAGAATTGTGCAAGTACCTTGTTTATACAGGGTGTACCAAAAAAATGTGCACACTGTTTGATCGCGAACAACTTTCCTCCACTGATGTCTATTGCCGTTCTTTAGATACCATCCAGAACAGTGGGCCTCAAATCTGATTCACAGATGGAGCGAATTGCCCATCGCTTTTCATTACTGTAGTATTACGTTAGAAACTTCGTTGAGAATTTTAGGCATTGTGAGCCATATTTTGCCTCAGAGAAAAACACAAGCTAAAAAAATCCTATGCCAAACTATCTTAGGCTATCCTACCGTAATTTTATAGTAAAAAACAGCGATTAGCGATTGCTCCACACTATAAATCTAAGTTGAGGCCAGCTCTACAAAACTGCAAAAGATCTGCGAGAGACGTCAATGCAGAAGGGTTATGAACGATGTGCACATTTTTTTTTGTATACTGTATTTCCGAATTTTTTCCCAATTTTCCACATAATTTGGTGTAAATATCAACTTTTAATACTCTAGAAGCTCCTCGAAATTCGGAGAGATAGATGGCATCAGAATTTCTCAACCAGAAAAAAGTTTTTGTCTTCCCTTCCATGTAATTGTAAACATCAAGCGAGTGTTCGTTTCTTTGCGTCTAGTCTCCGATTTTTGAAAAAGAACTTTTTGATAGTTTACTGTGCTATGACATGAAGCTTAGTATTCTCAAGCGTGCAAAAACACAGTCATACAAGTTTAAGCTATGTCTTGACAAGTTTTTCTCTTAAAGAGTGTTCCACTATGTACATTTACATGTATTTTTGTTACAAGTCACTGAACGAAGCTATGCTTTGAGCGTAGAGCTGGATATTTCATAGTCTTTCAATGCTCTAGACGAGTACCTGCTATCTTTATTTAATCAACGCTCAAGCTTCAATTCTCCGAATCAGTTCGCAAAACTCGACGAAATCACGGCATTTTGTGTGTTATGCACGATCGGGCATACAGCGACTCATTGATTACTCGTAATCAGTTATGCTTGCTCCGATCTGATTCACACTACTTAAACTAGCATTATCACCCTTTGTTCTAGTCTCATTTCCGTTCTTTTTTACTCCCCCTAATGTCTTTTATCAAACGAACTTCCGTTAGAAAGTTATGCATTTAGAATGGCCGAATACGCCGCCGGTGAAAATGTTGACGATGAGTCAGAGAAGTCCGAGAGCCACTACAAAGCTCCGGAAAAGAAAACCGTCTCCGAAATTCTTAGTGCCGATCAGGTAATCCTTCAAAGTCTTCCTCATTCTTACTTGGCTCTTGATATCAATTCATTTTTCATTTGCATCGGAAGACTGAGCTTTATGACAGATTCAAAACGAGCGATTTTCTTTCATTTTTCAAGAATCTCATTTGCATCGTTTGTCAGTCCATTTATTATGACACATGTCACCCATTGTTTTGTTTTCATAGCGGTCAGTGACAAGTAATTGGGACTCAATGAGAGATTATGATGTTCATAGACCCAAACGGCTTGCAGAAATAGTTTGAGGGACTTGTTGAAATGAGTATGCTTACTTTTGATTCAAATTTCTCGAATAACTACATTTTAACATCATGATTTGAAGTTTGGAGTTCAAGTAGTTGCCGATACGAGTTGACATTAGTTGATGAATCATTAGCATATGCGACTCGTTTTTTGTCACCAATCAAAGCTTTTTCGAGAATGTTGATAAATCCAAGTTTGTAAAATTTTTCGGGGCATCTACCGCCAAGCTTTTTTCTTCCAAAAGTCAGGCTCGCTTCCCCCCCCCCCCCCCTTCCAAGGAAAACTTCTCGGACCACAGCTGTCGTATTGTGTTCGTTCATGCGGTATTCACCAACTAATTTTATCTAAATGCTTTTCATTTGGTTACACTATTCAACATTTCGATCCCTGAATCTTTTCAATTGGTCAATCATTTTTTTCTCAGCTCCCGAAATGCCGCACATATTTGCTACCTTGATATCAAATGTTATTTGTTTGCAAATCTATCCAATTATTTGAGGTTTTTATATTCGCATATATTTCAATTGTTCGATCTTTCCGATTTTTGTTATATATCGATCATTCGCCGAAAAACATTTATTGCGTCGAATTCTTTTGAAAAATTTTAATCACCATCTTTCTTACGGTAGATTGAATACTTCAGCTACTTCTAAATATTTTTGCATGTTGCTGTTGCTTTTTATAGTGCATATGGAAGATATGGTCCTCAAATTCTGATGTTGGGTTCTCTATATTCCCTACATATTATTATTAAGGACGATGAAAGCCTTGCCAAATATAAGGCAACGCTGCTTGGCAGTTCACCCGTGGACACAGTCGTTGACCCAATGGATCCACGAATTGTGATTGTCAAGTCCATAACGCTTCTTGTTCCTGGACGAGACGACGTCACGATGGAGCTGGATAATCCTAGTACGCTGCTGTTTGCCCTAGGGGCAGAATATATGTTTTTCAAGAAATGGGAGTAGGCAGTATTGTTTGAGGAAAATATGATGGCACTTTGCTGCCATGGCGGGCCTGGCATCAGGTGCCTTTGAAAATTTTGCAAATGAAGTCATGGTAATTTTGAGAAAAAAATTTTGAAGTTGAAGATAAAATTGTGGGATTGACAAGATGACGCGGAATTTGTATTGTTCATTTTTCAAAAAATTTGCGGAGAACTCGGGCAATTTCTAAATTGGAGATATCAAAAGGCAGATTAATACGTCACTTTGAATATCTTTTGTTTTTATAACCAAAACTCTGGATGAATGCCAATCTCTCAAGATACCATCTAGCAAAGAATCTTGGGTTTTATTTACCAGCTAAGTTCGATACTACAATGGATCAGTTCTTGAACAACAATGGATTAAAAGTGTTTTTTCTGATACGAAGATTGCAACTCTAGAGAATCACGTGTGATTTTTCACAGCTTAAATATTTTTGTGCCTCGCCGTGGCTGTTATAGCATTAGCGGACAATCTATCATCAGACTACATTTAGACCATATTTGCTTCAAAAAAATTTAGAAAAGTCCTCCAATGTTAGAGACGCGGCGTCTCTATTTGCTTAACTTTTAAGGTGAATTAGGTGATGCCACGTTCAAGCTGAAAGAAGGATGTCAATACCGGCTTCGATTCGATTTTTACGTCCAGCGGGAGATAGTCACAGGCTTGAAGTGAGTTTTAAAAAGAATTATTGAATCTCATGTGCCCGAAACACGATTGTTTACCCTTTTAAATGCATTCAAATAACCGCTTATAAAATTTGCTTCAAAAATTTATGGTAACGGATGAGATCGGCCTAGACAATAGGAGGTTGTGAATCTATAAATCCTCAAATTTTCTCCAGGTGCTCGAATCGGTGTCGTTTTGTCCATAAAATTGCCAGGAATTTTGCTTTTTCGAGCTGAACATTGCTTGAAAGGAAATAAGACGGGTTTTACAAATTCCTTGTCTCTGAAAGTTGGATCAAAGTGTAAAGTAGACGCAAGCTTGGCCCTCTCTATACGAAACGGAAAGTATTCTACCTTACAAGGTGGTCAGGCTGGTGAAAATGTAGTAGTTTCCTATGAAGCTTCAAACTATGTACTACACTGACACTTAATGGTCACTCTAGTTCGCTCTTTCTATGAAACTCTTTGAATAAAGTCGATTTTCTAAAGTGTTACTCTCCCATCTATCCGTGAACAACTTCAAAACATGGCTTTATGCCTACTGTGAACTCCTACATCAGTATCTAACTATCGCTCACTTACTTTCAGTACGCTGAGTAGTTAACGATCATCCGCTTAATCTAACGCTCAATCTTCGGTCATAGTCGTTAGTATGATCGGCAACAAATAGCTGACAGCAGATTAATGTCATTTTGCATGCATTAATTGATGAGAAAACTGAAAAACTGTCGTTTTCCAAGTCTAACTTTGCAAGTTCAATTTTTGCAAGGGACTGCAGTTGATTACAAGCTATTCAACCAAAAATCAAACCGAGATAATGCGCTCAATGCGCCTTTTGTTTGGGTAGCGCTGCATACTCCAGTTTTTCTAATTTGCGGTCAGCAGTCCACTTGGGTAGACTGTATAATTTTCGGCGGGGAGCCGAGCTGGAAGTTAACGGATTTTTGGATTCTCGTCTAAAGAATCAGTATTTGATTTTATCATTCTCCTTGCATGCTCATACCCAATCACAAAATTCAGTGAATTTAGAATTAAAATTACATCAAAATAATTTATTATACAGATGAGCTGCGATTTAGACGTACGTAATGAGCTAATTAAGGTATATTCACAAAGTGAGCCGTCATGGCGTACAAGTCCTCAAGGAAACCTTCATGGTTGGATCTTATGCACCTAAGCAAGAACTCCAGAGCTACACTACCCCAGTCGAAGAAGCGCCATCAGGTATGTACTGCAAATGGTTGTTTCTTCTACAATTTTTTCTTATTGTGGAAAATTGTGCGAACTTATAGGTATGCTCCATCGAGGTAAATACAAGGTGAAGTCCCAGATGACGGATGACGATGGTCACGACTGGTTGACTTGGTGTTGGATCACAGAGATCTCGAAGGACTGGTAGACCTCGTTTATGAGCATGTTCAGCAACTGATTTTGGCCCATACTGGTGTATTCTGATTTTGCATCAACCTCTTCTTCCTTGTGCACAGATAATCTAAGAAAATTGGTACGCTCCCACGCCATACATTGACGTCCAATAAGTTGTTGCACATTGAGTTCCATTTTCTCGACACTTTTCTTACGGTTTTTATGTGATGTGCGGATGAAATAGTCGCACGCCTTTCCTTCGTTTTCTCCCATACCATTTCACTTCTAATTTGCGTTTCATTGTACTACGTTTATGTAATAAACAGGACCAGTAAGATTTATGTGCAGCTGAGTGAAACAATATGGATAAAATGGGCAACATAGCAGACTAGCAAGTAGTTCGAAAAAATAAAACGAGAAAAATGTTGACAGAGAGAAGAGACCCACACGATATCACGGTATCAAGCACAGGTTTCAGTATTTACAATGATCATTGGGCAGTTGGCGAAAACAAAGCGTTTCCAACATGCTTTCGAAATATAAGCGTTTACAATTTGTCATCTTCGCCCTTAGTTGCCGATTTCGGTGACTTCTCTGTAAATAAAATTTTGGAGTACTGCTCTCGTCTGAAAAGATTCGAAGAAGTCATGCATCATTTTGTTTTGACAAAAAGGGATGACCAAGAGGCTACATCTCATAATGTGTAACTTAACCTAATATAGTGCCCCCAAAATGCAAAAGTTACTGTGGAAGAAGTTTGGAGCTCCTCAAAAGTCTATTGACGGAAGTTTTTGCCAGCGCAATTTCATTTTGATAAATATTTCCTTTCTGCTGGCATTATGTTTTCTCTCCAAAACTTTCTAACAAAGTAAATACCAGCTAAGCGCTTCCTCTACTCACCTTTCTGTCCCTGAGCTTCCAACCAGTTCTTCATTTCCTGTGCTTCGACATCTGTCACACTACTCTGTAAATGATAATATGTTTAGAAACTGGTAAAAATCAAAAGGACATACTTTGTTATTAACAGCTGCTGCTAATCCAACAGGAACTTGCTGTTCACTGTTAGCAGCATAGGCATCCGCGCTAGACGTTGATGTCACCTCTGAAAGGTAAATACCTGCTAAGTATCTCAAAAGTGTAGATAGCGCAGTAAAAAGTTGAACTGACTCATTCCAGCGAGTTGTTCTTCTAAAGACTTCCCCGTCTCTCCCACATCAATCAAATTAGCAGTCGCTGCTTCTTGGGATGCAGTAGAAGCTTCGGTAGCGCCATCGCCGGTTCGATTCGTCATAAATCGCTCGTACTTTTCAAAAACGCTATTGAACTCGTCATTCAAAACGAGCAGTTCATCTAAAGTAATGTCAACGGAGAACGAATAACAAACATGAACAAACTTACAAGTTACTTCTTCATTTCCTACGGTTCGAATCAAGTCAAGTATTCGTAGCTGCATTTGTTTGCAAGTCGCGTGCAATTCTTTCAGCAATTGCAATTCATCCGCTGTCTCGCGACCAGGTGTTATTTCGGTGAGCATCTCGCGAAATACCTGCACAATCAGATTCAAGAGAGAAAGAGTGAAGCACCGGAGATCAGTCAGAAAGCTACCTTCAGATTCGAATTGACCACATCGAGATCAGAACGAAGTTTTGCTAGTTGCTCCGCCGAGGCAGTAATCGGGCCTTCCGGCTGACTCACCACATCGTAGCTCTAAAAGAAGCCGTACAGACAAGGAATAGATATACTAAAGAAAGACGATCCATATAACCTACTGGTGACCCAGCTGGTTGCGGCGTAAGAGCCGTCGATGCTTTCGGCTCAGTGAAGACCGTCTACAACACATCACAATCAACACTACACACAGAATCTGCTACATTTTCAGTAGGCTTGAGACTGCTTGTCCATATTTCTGTCTGCATGTGACCTCTGGTGTTCCGTAAACATCAAACTTCGATGTCCAAATCGCTCTTTCGAGATTCAAAACTGGCAAGAAAAACATGCTACACACAAAGGCAACCAAACTCCTGGGAGAGAATCCTCCAACTTCCGGCTCAAGAGTCAACCATCACCAACAACAACGAATGCAAAGCTTTTTCTTGAAATGTCTGTAATGAGGCAAAACACACCTGCTTTGGAGTTAAAATTGGTGCCATGGCATCCAGATCAGTTGGAGGGAACGTAACGCCTTTACTGACGAGCTCTTCGTAAACTTGTACAACTCCTTGAAGATCGGGATGTCCACGGAACGCGTCTGCCCAAGCCTATAAATTAATCACTGAACATTAATATAACTGCTAGTCAAATTATCCCCTAGAAATCCCAACAAAGCAGTTAAGAAAAGCCAGAAAATAGGAACTAAAGTGTCGGAAATCAAAAAACAGAATATATGTTTTCTCCCTGACAATTTGGTTCAGCTGCAATGCTCATTAGGATTTTCCTTTTTGAAAAGAGCCGGGAAGATCATGGTTAGCGCTCAAGTGGACAATTTAAGAATCTCACCACTACAGCATAGTTTTGAATCCAGATAAGGCAGACTCATGAAAGCAAATTTGTGAGGTCACGCTTCAAAAAAAGCTTTGCTAAAGATAACTATCAGTTTCTCGGCCTTCACAGTGTAGTATGAGCATTTTACTTTTCTGAATCATATAGTTTGCCATACTGAACGATACCCCATGCTATTTCACAGTGTGAGCGGAATTTTTGCAATGTTTTCTTCTTCCAGAACACCGTTTGGTTGAAAAACTGTGCGGCGGCTCATTTGCACGTTTTTATTCAGCTTAGCTGTACGGGGGTGAGAGTGAATGACTTTCCACAGGAGCACATCTTGGACGCAATTTGGGGATCTTTGCGTGAGAGTTTACATCTTAAGAACAAACTTATTGGAACTTTTTCCCAAAGACTGCCTGTTACAGGTGTAGTGTTCTATCTATTCAAACTGGTAAGCTCGTAAGTCTTTCAATTTTACACTGCATCGATGAAGAAAAGCGAGATTTGACAAACCACTACGATTCAGTTTCAGTTTCTCGAAAAGGTGTTGTATGATGCAATCTCGTCTTTAGCCCGTCGCCCAGTGTAGATACGTGTGTTAAGACGTTCTCGCGGTTGAGCCAAAGTTTCTCGGCGCAATCACGCTGCAAATGGAGGACGCCGGCATTGAGGTCGTCGCGGAAACAGAAAAAAATAGCAGCGCACATTGTTTCATCTATAACTAGAACCCGACGCCGAAAATCGTACAAGAGCGAGTCCGAGCCATAGGTGCCCTAATTACTGGCCACCGATCGGGGTCGCTCGTCGTCACGGTCTACCATTACCGAAAAACCGAACAGCTTCGGCACCAGTTTTGATAATGTTCTTGTGAAGTACTCATTCTGCAAACACTCTCTGTCACGATAGAGACAAGTACGCAGGTGCGACAGTACAAGCAGATGTTGGCGGTGTATTCATGACTGCGATTCGCTATTAGGAGTGTAATTTACTTAGCACAATGGAAAAAAATGATGATAATGGCGAGTTGATAAACTATGAGAAAAAAAGCTAGAATGAGATAGCAACAGAGCCGCTTAATGAGGACGCCAAAACCTACAGTACACACACCCATTTACAAAGAACCACATCATGCCTTTTTTCAGCTGTACACGTGTACTAACGGTATGATAGGATGAGAAAAACATTTGAAGAAAACTGAAATTGCTTTAAAGTCTACTTCAAACATAAGCATGTTTTAGCTAAGCGCTGCAAGAAAACAGCGGTGGATGGCTCTGCACACCAAATTACACTAGTCTTCCTGATCGGCTCGGTAAAAAACTTGAAGTACAGCATGTTCGGAAAGAAGCTAAGGTAGAACAAAACTCTCAGCTTAGACCAAACACAGAAAAAGCTTCGTTTAATATCAGACGTTACACACGCTCACAGTATTCCTGCCTTTGCCTTTTAAAAACAAGCTCATTCAGAAAGCGCATTAAGTTTGGTTGAAAATACAATTTACAATATAAAGAACATACCTGAATGAGCGACAAAACTCGTTCGTGAATGATCTGTGGTGTGTCGAACTTGGAGCCAATCAATTTCACCAAATCTTGCACAAAATCCTTAGAACACACAAGCACATGGAAGTTATGACCGCAATTCTTTACGCAGGTCTCGAGCACTGTAAGTGTGTACATAACTATTGCATTGTTCTTGCACATGTTCGTGTGCAGACGTTTGCGAATAGCTCGCACGGCATCCTTGGCACTGAAAAGAAACAATTAGCACTTTGCTCACAACCGGCTGGAAGTGTGAAGCACTTCTATGACCGTTATAAAACAATACGCCCCCAGTTCCAAAGAGGGGTACTCTACTCCCTTTGAAAACCGAAACTTTCACATAAGTAAGACCATTACATTCAAGTAAAGTTGATGCAATATTAGCATAAAAGTAGTAAAACTAGACATGATAAACTAGTCATGATAAACTCTTACCCGTCTTCAGTGTTATTGACAAAATCGCATATTTCCATGTTCAATCCCCAGTTTTCTGTGGCAAGAATGGAAGCATTTGTGGCGAGTTCTAAATGGTAATAAGATTATTTTTGAGAATTCATTGTTGAATGAGCTTAGTAAACGACACTTCTTCCACAAAGCAGTTCCACGACATTTTCCATTGGATTCATCATTAATTCTGCCCTTGTTCTTGAGAGTCTTATCAAAAGCTGACATAATGTCAGCACACGAAACACAAGAGAAAAAAAATTCAATGACGACCATGAGAGAGTCATCACATTTTGATAACACACTCAAAGTGCCTCAAACTAAAGCAATGTTGCAAAAAAAGCATTATTGCTAAAATCTGCACCTATTTTGCGTCCAACCGGTGTGGAGAATGGATTTCCTTGGAAGAAATCCGACACTTGTTCGCCGACTTTTGCAGCAGCTTCCTTGGCCGATTCCATTGTTTTTGAAACTTGCTCGCTTACGTTGCTCATCTTCAAGAAATAAGCTTTACAATCGATTTTAGCTCAATGAGGAGACCGCGAGAGAATAAAAGTCACAGAAGCAAAAAGGCCACAGTTTTCCATGCATGCCTACAGAAGTCAAACAGTCTTTATGGACGAGTGAGCAAGCAACTCGCAGACAAAAGCAGTCCACTGAGACGTCGTACAATTGCTGAATCAATAGAATTTATTGAATGATGATAAATGATTTAGCAAGCAGCACTTTATTGCGAAAAAATAACACAACAATAGACAAAGAATGTATTCGAGGATATGGGCAGCCCCACCACACATACTGAGGAGGACCGCAATCGATTCGCATACCGCACCCGCTTTGGCCAAAGGCCAATGGAACGGACGCCAAACAAGAAAATTAGTCGGAACAGCACGAAATGTGCTCATCTTCCAAATTATCCGAAGTAATCCGTCGGTCGAAATGATTAGAATGACTTTAGCAGACTATGTGAAAAGAGCTACCCATAAACACCATTGTCTCAACATAGTGTACCTCTGACTACCCAATTAGAAAGCAAGAAATCTAGAATACAGTATCTAGAACTATATCACTATCGGTGTCAGAATCGATAAGGAAGATAACTCACGACCTCGGCGAGAAACTGAATATCGTCAATCTCGACCGCAGTATTGTGGAGGCACGCAAGTGAACCACCGCAAAGGCCATATTGCCAACAATCGCCGAAGGTTCCAGAAAAACCTAGAAGGTGCTGATGACCAATTCTTACCCATGTATTGCATTACTAATCAATGCACATCAAAGACCGTGATAACGTGGCTCTCGTTTGCTTATCCTGGTCCAACATCGGGTAGCGCCGGAGAAAAGTGCATGATTTTTGCTTGTCCCCTAATAGCACTACAGCACACGTCATCTATACTTTTATTAGCCGTCGACTAGATGCACTGTCTATTGACAGATTTCAACAATAGCGAACTATGAAGCTGAGTGCACAGTAGCATCGACGAATTAGTCCATACATTTGTGATACATTTCAATCCATCAAAAAACTGTAGCACATGATGTTCAGTGAGGTTAGAGAAGAACGACCAATCAAGCGAGTGCCGGTCCTCGGATACAGAGACACTCAAAGAATCGACGAATCGCTGCCTCGGTAATAGTTCTACGAAATGGCCTCACAACTGGATTGTAGTCTGTCGATTTCCGAAAGACTCTTATTGCTTAGGTGCAATGATTCAGAAGAGCTCGCTCGAATTCTACTTCTGATGTCCTTGAATTTAGCCTCGATAAGTGGAATCGATAGTAATTTGGGCCGAGATCAATCAACCAGCGCTTCGAAAGGGTCACCGTGGCAATTATCAGCGGATTTTTATCTTTCCCACATCGTCTCTCACTAGCGCTCTTGCGCAAAAAGATCATGAGCGAAGAAAATGGAGATAACCTATACCACCGACTTTTCACTTCGAAAATAGAATGGAAAAACACAAAGAACGAACACTTTTATCTAGGAGCTTTATAAGATATTGGGTGTTGCACAAGTGATGTTTGCTCTTATGACTCAACAAAGTTTATCAGAATAATGCTTTCTACACGAACAAAAGCCAAGTTCGGACATGTAGAGAATCCCGCAGAGCTTTAGTGTTTTGTTCAATCTGCCCGCACGCTTAGAACATTCACATGCATACTGAACACAAAAGGTATAGCAAAAATAACGCTTGGAAAGATGTTCCTAACGATAAACAAGCAAAGGTCTAAAAGTCAGGAATGGAGACGACTGCGATCAATATGGTTTCATTATGGATGGAAACCATTAATTGGACATGAGAACACAAAACAGAATATGACACAAGTGTACAGCAACATAAACACTGTTAATTTGTACAAAGATCACCGCTATCAGTTTGGAGAGTGTCAGCGGTGCAGCATGGATAGAAGAGTGTTGGCAATTTGCTTCGGCCATTCCCACGTACTAAAGATAATCAACAATATAGATGGCTGAAGTATAGTAAATCGAAAAAATCAATCAAGACAGATAAGCACAACATCAACCGCTTAAGTTTTCCGAGCGAATGTCCTATTCTTGAAAGCAATTAGACCTGTAAACAAAAAAGTGAGGTCGCAAATTCATTCTGAACTAAATGTAGGCGAACAAGTGCGTGCAAATGCGCGAAGAAACCTAGATAGGATTTAGGCCACGATTCTCCAACAGATGGTGCATATTCGGAAAAAAACGCACAAAAAGATTGAGGGCAAGGATATGCCTAAAACCTCGCACTCCTCCTTCCCATCAATAACGACACAAAGGTCACAGCCGAGCACTAGCTCAAATAATGACATAGTGGATATAAAGAAATCGTCAAAGCCCTGACGATAATGCGCGAATTGAGCATGTAGCATGAGAAAATAGCGCTCGTGGAGCTGAGCAAGTGAACGTATGCGGTGTCCGTGTGTGTGACCTGTGCTAGACATGTAATGTTTATTTTATCTTCGCGACTTCGCGCAAGAATCCCAGTCGCAAAACGCATCTTTATGAAGTTCGCAGTTTCTCAAACGACATAAGCTTACTCCTCCGTGACCAAGAGGTACTTCCTGCTCGTCATGCACGTCTGGAATGTCCACGTCGACTTGGAGAAAGTGTGGCCAACAGAGAGTTGGCATGCGGCGCGGCCTTGCGAGCTGCCCGCCCAATGGCCGCCGAGGGCGGGGCGCTGGAGAACCAATAAGACCGGTCCACGGCGTGCTGCCTCCACCGCTCAGAAGGGATTGTCATTCATTGGGGCGCAATGTTCAAACTCGCTTGCCTTTGCCTCTTTGCTCTGTCGGCATTCGCAGCCACCGTCGAGGAAGAGGAGAACGTACTCGTACTCACTAAGGTAATTAACATTATCCACTTTTCGTTGTAAGGTAGCTGTAATGCCCTGTCTCTTTCAAATTGTCTTTTGATGTCCGACTCCCTCTTTCAAGTCCCATAGGCTTTCCTAACGAACATGCACATGTTTTTTTTTGTATTTCGCCATCAGCATGCATAATTGTAGTACGACGCAGCAAAAGAGTCTAGCACTGCGCTTTTTTTCATCCCATCTTGTGAAATCCCAAGCTGTAGTGTATTGATTGCTCCAGTAGTTGTATACACGCGCAAAAACTCCTTCGCCGTAACTATCGCAACCTATAGGTTCAATGAAGCTCTCTTGTTTTTGCCTTTGTGTAATGCTGCCACTAGTGTACTGAGTAGTTACTATATTTAGGATAATTTCGATGAGGTAATCAACGGACACGAGTTCGTTCTTGCCGAGTTCTATGCTCCATGGTGCGGCCATTGCAAGGTAGGGTTTGGGTTCTGTTTGTGGAATTAACGATTGATTCCACCATATTTGCTACTAACCATATGTTTTTCTAAAATATCATCGATTTTTTATAGGCACTTGCCCCCGAGTATGCCAAGGCAGCCACTCAGCTGAAGGATGAAGGGTCAGAGATCAAGCTGGCTAAACTCGACGCCACCGTTCACGGTGACGTTGCCAGCAAATTCGAAGTCCGAGGATATCCAACACTGAAGTTATTCCGTAATGGTAAACCTAGCGAGTACACTGGTGGGCGTGATGCCGCCTCCATAATTGCCTGGTTGAAGAAGAAGACAGGACCAGTCGCTAAGACCCTCAAGACCGCCGACGATGTCAAGTCTCTTCAAGAAGAGGCCGATGTGGTTGTCGTCGGTTACTACAAGGTTGGTACCATCTTCTTGCTTGCTTCTTTATGACGAAATATCTAATGGTCGTTATGAGTGCGTGAGAGATCTTGCGTAGCCTTGAGAATAGCCCCGGCCTTCGTCGCTCTCCTCTTCGTTCCACTTTTTCACCTTTGGAAAAGGTTACAGTCATGTTCTTGAATGGAACGGTCATTCTTGCGCTAAGTAGTAAAATGCACGTACCTACAAATTCTGGTCTGAGTATTAGGATCAATTTTGATCGAAAAGTTTCTTAAAGACCAAGCCGATAATCATTTGGTACTTAGTGAGCTGCACTGGAATTTCTGTAGTCCTTCCGTTTGTCATTCTTGAATCTTCAGTTTTTCTATTCCAGAATCCCGAAGGAGAAAAGGCCAAGATCTTCCTCGAAGTCGCTGCTGGTATTGATGATATTCCATTCGGTATTACCTCTGAGGATGCTGCCAAGAAACAACTTGAGCTCAAAGAGGAGGGTATTGTTCTGCTGAAGAAGTTCGATGACGGACGTGCCGTGTTCGATGAGAAGCTTACTGCTGAAACTCTCAAGCCTTGGATCCAAGCCAACCGTCTCCCACTTGTTTCCGAGTTCACCCAAGAGACCGCTTCTGTCATTTTCGGAGGAGAGATCAAGAGCCACAACCTGCTCTTCGTGTCAAAGGAATCCAGTGAATTTGAGAAGCTCGAATCCGAATTCAAAAACGCTGCCAAGCAGTTCAAAGGAAAAGTCCTGTTTGTGTACATCAACACCGACGTCGAAGATAATGCTCGAATCATGGAGTTCTTCGGTTTGAAGAAGGATGACCTTCCATCCGTCCGACTCATCTCCCTTGAAGAGGACATGACCAAGTTCAAGCCCGACTTCGCTGAAATCAACACTGAAAACATCGTCAAGTTCACACAATCATATCTTGATGGAGCCCTCAAGCCTCACCTTATGTCCGAGGAAGTCCCCGAAGACTGGGACAAGGCACCAGTCAAGGTTTTGGTTGGAAAGAACTTCGACCAGGTTGCTCGAGACAACACCAAGAATGTGCTCGTCGAGTTCTACGCTCCATGGTGCGGCCACTGCAAGCAGCTCGCTCCTACTTGGGACAAACTCGGAGAGAAGTATGCTGATCATGAAAACATCATCATCGCCAAGATGGATGCTACTGCCAACGAGGTAATTTTGAAATTTGAAGTTTTTCAACATTTATCATTTTTCGAGACTTTTGTGGTTGCATCTTTGCATCTTTTCTCAAACAAATGCATTCTGTCAACACAATTCGGTTACGTTTACTTTTCGGAAAAAAAGCTGCTCTTTGTAGGTCGAAGATGTCAAGGTGCAGTCCTTCCCTACGATCAAGTTCTTCCCAGCTGGTTCCAACAAGGTTATCGACTACACTGGTGACAGAACTCTAGAAGGCTTCACCAAATTCCTCGAGAGCGGAGGCAAAGAAGGAGCTGGACCATCTGAGGAAGAGAAGGCTGCTGAAGAGGGAGAAGAAGAGGTGCACACTGAGCTGTAAACACTGTGTCATCGTGTAGGTGCACACTGAGCTGTAAACGCTGTGTCATTGTGTGTTGCCGCTGTCATTCTGGGGTCGCTTGTGGAATTATGGGCGACCTGTTGTTACAGTTAATTTATTTGGTCTAGGAATCACCCATATACGAGTGATTTGAACATTGCCTTCCTGTATATGCGTTTTTTCTATGTTCCTTTATATTGAATTGTGATCGTTCGTTGAGTGATGATGAGTTATAATAAGATATTTATTCTTCATCTCATTGCAGCACTGCATACGATGAACTGGGTTCCCTAATAAACATTAAAAAAATACGTTTTGTCACAGGGTCACTTGCTTCACGTGAAAATGGCAGTGGGAATTCATTTTTTGTCTATCCCAATTAGCCACTCAGTTTTCGAAGATACAAACCAATGGACATTACACCCTGATGAGGTCAAGTGATGTAACCTTGACATTTAGGCCAGAGCATTCGTGGAACTGCAGTTAGTGTATGGTGTCGTGGAAACTACAAAAGGGGGAGCTTTACTATTTATGTGGTTAGGTTGTCATTTGACTTTTTTTTACTCTTTCAAGACACCTGTCAAGTATGCTTAGTGATAAAGTCATCTCCAGATTAAATTCTTTGGGTCAAGGTCATTTCGTTCACATTGATGAGCATTATTGAACTGTGGTCTTAGCAGGTGCCAGCTCACTCGCTTGAGAATATGCGCTTATCACTCCAGCAACAGCGTTTTTTCTTTTTTTGCGGAGTAGGTGCGATGAACGGCAGTTAGCGATGCGATCGTTGGCCTTTGCGTTAATCTCGACGACCGACTGCGCAGAGAAAACTGCGCGTCGAGTGGGAGAGAGATGGATGAACTCCGAAAACGCGATCTGTGGGTAGCGTGTGCAGTATGTGTAGTAATGCAGCTCGAGTACAGGTGGCAGTGCATTCTCAGCAAGGATTGTCCTGACTTCCTTATCAGAATTCGAAGAACAGAGTGCTTGCTTCAAAACCCTAAACCCGTGTGTAGAGAATCCTGTAGTTAGAAAGGATTCAAGTGAGACTTGCGCCAATCGAGTTAAAGGCTGCATGACGAAGGCAGAAGCAGTATGAAATGAGCGCGCGCGAGCATATCTTTATCGTTGTGAATCCTGCGCCTCATGCGCTCTGCGGCTAATAAAGCGGCGTTCGCGCCCAAAGATGCCTTCGTGTGCAGCAGCCTGTAGCTAATAACGTCTGATTGGTGGCCTTGACGACAGTCTTTTTATTTCCTGGTAATCTATAACCAGCTGATCAGAGTTCTGCAGAGTTTGAGCAGAATTAACGAAAGATTAACGTTCTTTTCGCTATTATGATGAGACACTGTCAAACAGCATCTGACAATAACGGAGAGGGCAGGAGGGCGACTCTCTCATTCCGGAATGGGACGCTAAATTTTCGTAAATGATCATCAGTCACAGTATTTACCGATAAAAAGTTCGGGTTCTTCAATACTTTCTACGGTCATGCTCCGGAAACTTTCCACCCTGTTCGAAGACATGAAGCAGTGCTTCAATCCTCCCAGATCGCTCTGTACCAGATTACCGTCGAATTTACCGTTTATATACCGGATGGTAGCGAGCTTACAAGGGAATGGACAAAGGTTGAAGTGGCTAATTAAGACAAGCTGCTTACCATTAGATGCAGCATGAAACGCTTATTTTGAATCTGTCTTCCATATCTGCTTATCACTCTTGTGGAAAAAGTTATAAGCCATTGTGAGCCATTTTACTGCTAAGTCATGCGTGCAAAGTCCAAGTTTGGTCGTGAGCCATGTCCGGCGAAATGCTGGGCCAAACTGCAGCAAGGTCGCTTTATTTAGCCTGTACTCAAACGTGAGCTAAATGGGCAATAATGTGCTTAGATTTGCAATTTTTATATGCAGTTTTTTCGCAATAAAACGGCTCATAACTTCTTCCACAAAAGTGATAAGCAGATAAGGAAGATAGATCTGAAGTAAGCGTTTTATGCTGCATCTAATGATGTGCACCTTGTTTGGATTGGCCACTTCGACTTCTGACCATTCCCTTGTTAGTTAGCCCAGGGGTGGGATCGAACTTATTGTTAGGATTGACTTGGTCATAACGGCACCTCCAACCACTACACCGATAGGCTGTCATAAAGTTACGCAGGTAAATGCATTTCATCTGTAAATTGTTTTTTGTTGAGGTTTAACAAGTTTTCGTGTCGGGGATAGCCATCAGGATCATAAGCTTTCCAGAAATCCGTGCAGCATCCTCCCACAAATTTCTTGGGAGGATCGTGGCTGATTGTGGCCATCATTCGGAACATTTGTGTCCCTCTCTTCCAGTCCGAAAAAATTCTGGAGATCTGCATCGTACATGATCGGCAAAAAACGTTGAGATAGTTCTAAGCTGCTAGACAGTGGAAATTGTTGAAGAATGTACTAAAGTGCACCAGAAGCTCATGGAAAGATCTAGCACGTTTTCTCGCGTTGTGCACAATCCACTAACCAACTCACGGGAAGCTTATTACAATGGCAAATTCTCTACACACCAGCCGGACAAAAAGCTTTCTTATGAGTCACAATGCGTCAAAATTAGTCACGTCGTAAGCCTTTGGGCCTGTTCTGAAAAAGCTTGCGATGCGTGCATTGTTGAGTCTTCCTTCAGAAGGTCGTCTACAGACCGGATTAAAATGAATACCCTCAGTATGCAAAATGAACCAGCTTGCGTAGCATTACGGAGTTCTTGTGTATAAATCTTCAATATAATCTCCCCTCGTTCTCAACACCTACAGATCCTGTTTTCCTTGACCAAATAAAAAAATGGCACTGCTTCTTCTATCATTGCGGTCGTAATGGAACCTAATGGAAGACGCGAAATGACAAGCCGTTGAGCATGGACGTGTTAGCAAAAGACAGGGTTAGGAATATGATTTGAAGCTTCTGGACTTTTTAGCAGAGAAAATGTATCATGCATACAGCTGCACAGACATGATGCGCGAATTTATTCAGGAGAGTGGAGGGAAGTGTGAGGGGAATTTTCGCAAGCGAAGGGGGATGAATGACGTGTTTGCTGAGATACTTCCCGAATTTTTGGCTAGTTAATTGAAAAAGCGGCAGACATGTCCCCGGAAAAATTTTCTTGCAAGGCTATCGTTATCAGAAAATTCAAATCACTGTTTCAGCCATTTGGAAGTGGGTGAATTTGAATTTAAAAAAGAAATAAAAATAGAAATCTCTACGAAATGAGGTGAGCAAACAGACGAATGGCATTACTTCAACTCCAGTACATTTGCCGAAGCTGCAGATGTCAGAACGCCAGGCCGCCTGAGCTTTTCCAAGACGACGCCCGATCTAATCAACATACGTTTAATCTCTTTTTCCTTAATTTTTATCCGTAACAATCTCATTTTTACAACTTCGTCTCCCCAAAGATTTTGGTTTCTTTTTCCTGACGATACCGCAGTTAATCGGTCAGGAATCAAAGGTTACTTTTACACATTTTGGTAAGTTTGCGATCACACCTCCTTATCGTGGCAAAGCGCTAAGCGTTTCACCTGTTATTTCCTCTCTCAACATCTTAGCGATATCCTCGGTAGGGAGGGAGAATATCGTTGTTGGCAAAATTCATAAAGTGAAATCCGTGTCGAGGCTGTGTGCTCACGCCTTGCCTGACCTTACCGATGATCCACAGCCACAAATGCAGGCTGGCCAGCACCGAATGAACATGGTACTTTGACATTCTCGCTATCTGCTACATATTATAAGCGGAGGAGAATAATTATGTGAGGAGGAGCGATTATTTTATACTATGGTGGCTAGTGACAGAGGAGCAGATTTATGATTGAACAAAAAAGTAAAAAAAAAATCTTCAATCAAAATCTTGAAGAATGCCTAGGCTAATTTACCAGGGTTGCATACTAGATGTCCACTGAAACAATTGTCTTGGAGAGGTATTTGGAGCACAACCTTAACTCGTGAAGTTTCCACACCCTTGAAACCTCCGCCCACACCCTTGAAACCTCCGCAGATTTCTTTTCATTTATTTGGACTACCTAGATGGACTGTCTTCAAATTTCATGTTGGTACAAGTTCTTGGCCATTTAATTCGGTCCCAAGCAATACTCGTTGGTTGCTAGAGCTCAAATCAGTATCCAGCTGCTGAAGGCTGATTCATCTCTTCTCGTCTTCCACATGAACCTTTCCCGCTCTTGGACTCAGTCCAACGTTCTTTTCGGACTAGCGTCTTCTTTCCTCATTATGTGACCGGCCCAACCATATTTCTTCTTCGACGCTTATCCACTGGATCCTGTAGACGCAACATTATCCAGACGAAGAAAGTACCAGAAGTTACGCTGGTCTTTTGACATGTCCCGTACTTTCCGGCGTATAAGCTGCACTTATTTTCATCGCGCACGGGAAATTGTGCGATGACGGTCGCGATGCGCGAAGCTGCACAAGCAGTTAATTATAGTAAGTTTCAACTCATTTTAGGCGGAAATTGGACTGGCGGGAGCGCTTCGCAACGATTCGCGCCGTTTTGCAGTCTGCGTCTCTTCATTCTAACCTATTTCGCTAAGCCAGTGGTGGTGCGGAGGCGCTGTTCCACTTGGAATGTTTTGCTCACTCCGGGCTAAAAGACATCGGTACCAATAAAAAAGATGAATTAGATGAATTTAAAAATGTTAGCCCTTTTATTCAACTGGGTTGGCGGCTGGAAGGCGGGGATTCGTGACCTACTCAAGGCTAGATAATGTGTGCCGATATACTCGGCACCTTTGTTAATCTTATCAATTCCTCTTTACTTAGACTCTTTTGTAGCAGTGGCGTACCGAGGGTGGGGGGGGCGGGGGGGGGGGGGCGCGCGTTCACCCCCCCCCCCCGAGAATGGGTCGCGAAATTTTTGAAAGTTACTTATATGGGTTATAAAAATGTGCAAGTGACTTGTTTATTTTTGTAAATAATTAGAATAATTTTTAAAAATTTTTAAAAATTCAAATTAGCCTTGTAAAAAAAATTTTTTTCGGTGGCGTGACTGACGCCACGCCCCCTTTTCCCAGATTTTAGGGGTCGGGGACCCGCAAAAGTTTTGAGAACCACCCCAAAAAAATTTTCGGAGTGCGTGGCTAACGCCACGCACCTTTTTTAGAAAAAAATTTTTGTCGCCCCCCCCCCCCGAGCCGAAATCCTGGGTACGCCACTGTTTTGTAGCTTGAGGCCACCATTTCGCGACCTCGAGTTATATCTTTGTATTGATATGCATTACCCTACTTTGCTCCGCCTATCAGGAGCAGCATTCTACCACTGCACGAATGGGTGCATGTCGTCTGTTCAATAAAGCTCTAATAGCTTAGTGTTCTATTAACACATCAGGAGCCACCATAGTCCAAAACAGGCGCCACCCATCCGCCTAAGGCTACAATAAAGCCTGCAACCACCACATTTATGGTGCATCGGCCAAATACGTAAGACCGATACGTGCTTCGCCTCAGCGACTGCACAAAGGTTAGCTTCTAACCTTAGGACCTAGCGTCCAAAATCCGCTGCCTCGCAATTGCCACAGCCGTTCTGCACCGCACTCAGGGACTAAATCATCCCAATTTTCGCTCAAAAAGTAGCGAACGGCTCAAAAACAGCCATAAATTTTCAAAAATTTCTAAACATCAAAATGTCTCTGAATTTTCTCAAAGAGGCAATCTATTTCACTCAAGGAGCACTAGCAAACCTGCTCAAGAAATTTGACTCCTACAACTTTAAGCTCAGATTCATGTTAATTGATAGAGAGCTTCAAAAAAAATGTTTCGAAAGATTAGATATTCTCCTTTCTTGCCTATCACAAATCAAAGCAAGGTCGACAATTTTGGACTCAATAGTCGACCAATTTGGAGCATTTTATTTCAAGCAGTCCAACAGCGAGAGAAAAACTGTGGTACTCCAACTAGAAGAGCTTGGAAAGGAGCTTGATTTTCACCAGTTGCTTTCTGATGCTAATACTTTTACTATCCCTATAGAATATCAGATAGTACATATATGCAAAAACATACAAGAATTTTGCACCAAGTCAAGTAGTCGAAGAAGAGCAATCCAGTCTTTTCAATCATTTTTTGAGTCATGCGGAAAGGGAAACGGATGCTCCGGCCATCATGATGGATTCTGCGAAGATAGATGAGGACAAGGGAAACGGAGAACACCTCAATCAACATTCTGAAGACCTCACAATCGTGGCTCGCGAAGATGCCATGGATGGCACCATACCAGCACAGAGGATAACCTGACTTCGCTAGCCATGATGACTAGAGAACCTCGATACCAAGGCAATGATGTTCCCCGAAGACACACGACTGTAAAGCGACAACCCACGAACAGTAAGAAGTTTCCAACTCATGATCCTTGCTCTGTATTTTCGTCGCTCACAAATGGAAGTCGACTACGTCATGACCATCTGCGATATTCTGCCTCGCCGCTTACTTGGTCACCATCTCATGCCAGCTGTCACTACATCAACCTGGACTCTGTCCCCATCTGCCTAGCTCCTCGAGAACGTCCGCTACGATACCTTCTTATCCTCAATGTTATGTATGTTCATATACCTACACATTCTCGCTCTTTCCGTTTCTCCCGCTGGCCGGTGTGTGCCGACTTTGTCGGCACTTTGTCACAACCGTGCCATTACTCCACACAAATTACAGTAAAGGTCATGCCTATGGCATGACCTGCTGTGATTTGAGTATCTTATCGACCAGACTATGTAACATTGACTCGCCATGCCTGTGTTCACCAGCATTCTACCACTGCCCAATTGAGGGTACGTCGATGTCTCAGTAAAGCTGTTATAAGCTTATGTGCCCTGTATAGACACAAAAGGAGCCACCAAACTCCAAATACCGGCTTTCCATAAGACTGGTCATCCACCACACCCTAGACTTTACCATAAGAGTGGTAAAGTCAGCACATTTTTATGGTGCATCGGCCAAATTACAACCGATACAGTGCTCCTAGCAGCGCAAGGGTTAGCCTAGCCTAACCTTGGGACCGTTCCCTAAAACAAGTGCTTAGCTTCTAGCAGCAGCACAAAGGCCAGCCAAGTCTGACCTTGGGACCAGCTCCCTAAAAGCCTGCCTGCAACGAGCACAGGCGATCATAATCGGAGTGACACATACACTCCATATTTCGCATTAACGCGATTACGGCTAATAAGACAGCAAAAAAAACATTGAGAATGACACCAAAGATGTCACTCGAACACCACAAAAAAGCTATTCTGCAGCGCTCACAAGTGCTTGCAAGCCTACTCATTAAATTCAAATCATACAATGTTTTTGAGCCAACATTGGATTTTGACAGAAAATACCAAAAAAGATGCTCCGAAAACGTACATATTCTCAGATTTTGCCAAACACAGGTGACAGCAGGCATAGAATCATTACAGCTGCAGATAGGCGATATGGAGAAATTATACCTCGAGCAGTCTGAGAGTGGAAGAATAGAGATAATTTCCGAAATGGATATGCTCGAACAGAGTTGTGATTACTACCAAATTATCACCGACGCACAACTATTCACCTATGCCCTAAGGCATCAGCTGGTTGTGCATATGTCGATGTGACAGAAAAGAGCTATGCAGTCCCACCTAAGCGTAATTACGGTAGCAACGACGTCGACAATACGACTAGCCAAAATATCGGAGAACTCGTGTCAAACGATTATGACAAGAAACAAGACAAGTGCAAAAATTCACCAATATCGCAGAACGAGATGCAAAAAAGCGTCGACTCTTTGAATTACGAGGTTTGCTTGGGCCAATATATTTGACAAACAATCAATGAGTGCCGCTCAAGATAGCGTGGCCCCGGTGAGGGTGCCTGAGGTGCCACAGGCAGGACTTTGTTATGAGCCCTGTAACAAACAGCGCCTCGAATCGCTTGAACGCTTTGGAATGAGCAGTGAAAATATTTTAAAAGCTTCAGTTTCTGATTTGCTATCCTTTCCTAATGACGAGGATCCACGGAAACGCTATCATCAACTTTATCTACGACAACACCACCATCTACTTCTCCCAACTTATCTTCAACCCATTTCGTCAGCTGCTCTCTTCATCTTTCATGACACGTCATCAACGACATCCAGGACCCAATCTTCACTCAACTGCCGACTCATCAGCCCCCACTACGGTATCCTGACAAGTACACTATATTTTTTATTCATTTTTTGCCATTTTTTCTTTCCTTCCTTTGTTTATTCCTTTTTGCTGGCTGGAGTGTGCCAGTACACTCGACATTTTCTCATATGTGTATCATTTTTCAGTTTAGTTAGATGTTTACATGCCATTATGGAACAATTTGTGAATATCCGCCTTTATAGTCATCGTAATAACTTCGTGTCTTCGCATGTTTTTCCTTTTGCTGGCCGAAGTGTGATATGCTCGGCACCTCTTCCAATCTTATCAATTCCTCTTTACTTAGACTCTTTTGTAGCTTGAAGTCACCATTTCGCGACCTCGAGTCATATCATTGATCATTACCTTACTTTGCTCCGCCTATCAGGAGCAGCATTCTACCACTACCCGAATCAGGGTATGTTGATGTCTCAATAAAGCTTTTATAAGCTTGTGTGCACTGTAACACACAGGAGCCACCAAACTCCAACTACCGGCTTTCCAAAAGACTGGTCAGCCACCACATCTTAGATTTTACCATAAGAGTGGTAAAGTCAATAAATAATGATCAGAGAGCACGCGCGAGAGATACGCAGACTGCGTCGCTAGGGCGAGCGGCCCTAATTAGGTCACAAAGCCCCGCCTTCCAGCCGCCAAGCCAGTTGAATCAAAAGTTACTATCTGTTCTACTTAGTCGCCTGATAGTTTCGTTCTGCTTTCGTTCTTTGTCGAGCATTGAAAGTACTATTAAAATATCAGCAGTATCATTGAAACGAACGATAGCGCGAGTCAGTAACATCATTGAAAACAACAGAAAGCACCGTCAGCTCCATTGTATTTTGAAGAAAGAAATCACAACCTAAACATTTGATTGCATAATCGTCCAAATCTCTGAAAGGGGCAAAGAAATACCTAGGAGATGCACATGGGCAGTGAAGAGCAGTCACAGTATGCATCGAGTCTTCATTTCGTTAGATTAGAGACTTTTTTTCAAGGCGCTTTCGCGCACTTGTTCGTTGCGGCGGGTGCGGCTTCAAATCAAAAATAGGGTAATAGGTATCTATCGTAGAAAGCAGCTTGGAACGATGGTTTCAAAGCAGCCTTACTTGGCTGCAGAACGAGTGGTCGAAAGTTATGGACATTTGAATCACCACTTTTGCATTATCAAGAGTACACTCCTGAGTTTTAGATTAATGCTTCAGGCCAAGAGTACCCTATGATCAAAGCGTTCGAGTGCTTGTTGAGCTAAGTTTAATTTACATTATCGTAGATTAGGCACTAAGAGACTCTCAAACTCTTTCAACTCATCCGTTTGCCGTACCTCAAGGTGGTTATCCTCACTGCCAATGAAATAACTCAAGCAAAAATGCCACCATTCTTCGTAGGAGATTCAAGACTTTGATGTACTTCAGATTTCAATAATAATAAGAAATCCTGAGTTTTAGATCAATGCTTTAACCCTCCATTGCTCGACGCTCTCAGCCTGGTAGTCAGTCTTATATCGCTAAGGGCCGCATGCACTAACATCCCCGCGTGGAGGGGATCGCAGCTTAAAAGAAAGTTTTATATTTCGAAACTCCAGATACCTGGATTTCACGTTGTGTACCTATCCGTAAGTATTCCTACTACCCTTCACTATGAACATGTTGAACAGGAGCGAGAAGCTGTACGAACCGCATTTTCCAGCTTTTGTATGAT
This sequence comes from Cylicocyclus nassatus, assembly GCA_958299035.1. NCBI lineage: Eukaryota > Metazoa > Nematoda > Chromadorea > Rhabditida > Strongylidae > Cylicocyclus > Cylicocyclus nassatus. Next base: position 3,988,758 of record CATQJL010000326.1, on the reverse strand, counting down.
CCCTGATGATCCCCGGCGCTTTTCTTTAAAGTCATTTTTCTTTCTCCGAAGTTAACGAAAAACCTCCAAAGTTGTGCAGATTATCTAACCCGACATTGCTAAGCATGTTGCTGATAAGAGCAAATGATGTTTTGAAGTCATGAAATTTTCGATGATCCACAGGTCGAAATTTGAGGTTTACCGAAAAATTCGACTTTTCAAAAACTCATTTGTTCTCATCAGCAACATGCTTAGCACTGTTGTGTTAGATGTTCAGTACAACTTTGGAAGGTTTCCGTTAACTATGGAGAAAGAAAAATGACTTCAAAGAAAAGCGCCGGGGATCATCAGGGATCATACTAAAGCTGGAAAATGCGGTTCGCATAGCTTCTCGCTCCTGTTCAACATGTTCATAGTGAAGGGTAACAGGAGTACTTACGGATAGGTACACAACGTGAAATCCAGGTATCTGGAGTTTCGAAATATAAAGCTTTCTTTTAAGCTGCGATCCCCTCCCCAGCGTGGAGGTTAGTGCATGCGGCCCTAAGTGTGCCTGGCGCCCCTCCCCTCCCCACCCCCCCCCCCCCTCGTTCTCTCTTCAGTGCACCCTTACTACACACAGAAGTTCACCGTCGCTTTCAGATTGATGTTTTGTTATAGATGTGCCGTGATAGACATCCTGTTTGATTATTGTTGCTATCTACACCTCCTTTATGTCCTTTTGATTGCTACTTGCAATGCTGAGCCTTGATATGGTCCTACCTTCTCGTCGTATCATCAAGAGAACTCTATATACCCTAAAATCCGTAAAAAAATCCTATCAGATAAGTCCGCCCTATTAGATAAGTCCGCAGAAGAACTAACAGTCAAGTCCGCTTTCTTGACAACGAAAGTCGCCCACGCGCCGCCAAAAGTCCTGCAGATAAGTCCGCTTTCTCATGCTCAGGATAGGCGAACTTATCTGCTGCGGACTTATCTGATAGTGGATTTAGGAGGACTTATCTGGTAGACTTTTGGCGGCGCAGAGGGCGTTTTTTCATCGATTTTTCGCGTTGAAACTGCAGATAAGTCCGTACTTATTGTACGGATTTTAGGGTACAGGGTGTCTCAAAAAAATGTGCACACTGTTTAGTTGACTTTATCGTAATGAAGTGTTTCGAGAAGCTTTAGGCACCATTTTGTAGAGCGAGGTTCAACTTTGATTTACAGTGTAGCGCGAATCGCCGATCGCTCATTCTTACTGTAGGATTACAGTAGAAACTTTGAAAAGGGTTTTGAGACATGAAATGCCATATTTTGTTCCAAAAATGAATCAAAACAACCTGAAAATCACGCTGGGCCTAATTAGAGTTGCTGATTCTAAGTGAAGTTTGCAACTTTTCGTGATGCTCCATTAAATTATGCGAGGTAAGCAATAGCGGCCATTTTTTTCAATGTTCCTAAAAATTGCGGCTACACCGTTTAGAAAGCTTCGCAACTTGTAAAGAGTTGGTACTGAACTCAGCGTCCATGAAAACTTTATTACATAAGTTTCCACATTTTTTTTTTGAAAATTTCTGAAACGGCCGTTTTTTTCACAGTGACGCCATATGTTTGAAGTTTCTACCGTAGTCCTAAGAATGAGCGATCGGCGATTCGCGCTACACTGTAAATCTAAGTTGAACCTCGCTCTACAAAATGGTACCTAAAGCTTCTCGAAACACTTCATTACAAAAGAGTTATTTACAATCAAAGTGCACATTTTTTTGGGACACCCTGTATATCTCATGAACCCTGGCTCCACAACAGTCCAGAATTTTCACAGAAGGCCATTATATTTACCGAGCTTCAGGCCCAGCACTCCTGTTATATCTTGCTATCTTCTATTACGATTCTTCTCCGAGGCTAAGGGCCGCATGCACTAACATCCCCGCGGGAAGGGATCGCAGCTTAAAAGAAAGCTTTATATTTCGAAACTCCAGGTACCTGGATTTCACGTTGTGTACCTATCCGTAAGTATTCCCACTACCCTTCACTATGAACATGTTGAAGAGGAGCGAGAAGCTGTACGAACCGCATTTTCCAGCTTTTGTGTGATCCCTGATAATCCCCGGCGCTTTTCTTTGAAGTCGTTTTTCTTTCTCCAAAGTTACCGAAAAACCTCCAAAGTTGTGCAGATTATCTAACCCGACAGTGCTAAGCATGTTGCTGATAAGAACAAATGATGTTTTGAATTCAAGAAATTTTCGATGATCCACAGGTCGAAATTTGAGGTTTACCGAAAAATTCGACTTTCCAAAAACTCATTTGTTCTCATCAGCAACATGCTTAGCACTGTTGTGTTAGATGTTCAGTACAACTTTGGAAAGTTTTCGTTAACTTCGGAGAAAGAAAAATGACTTTAAAGAAAAGCGCCGGGGATCATCAGGGATCATACAAAAGCTGGAAAATGCGGTTCGTACAGCTTCTCGCTCCTCTTCAACATGTTCATAGTGAAGGGTAGTAGGGATACTTACGGATAGGTACACAACGTGAAATCCAGGTATCTGGAGTTTTGAAATATAAAGCTTTTTTTTAAGCTGCGATCCCCTCCCCAGCGTGGAGGTTAGTGCATGCGGCCCTAAGTCAGCCAGCCTTCGCCCGTAGGCTTGCTGACACCCATAATGGTGTTATCAGGTATTTGATGTATTTCGTTTCATTTTTTACATGGGCGAGATCCCGTAGCAGCAGCAAGATAGCAAGATTTGGGAGTCTGTCTCTTAATCAGCATTGCCTTCTGCAACTTCCTGTTTCTTCGTAAATTGATACCTCTATATTCATGACTCCGGGACTTCGGGTTTTTTCTTCTGTTTTTCTCCCATTACCTCGCATTTATCTCATTGGACAAGGACTGGCTGTATAGTTGACTGCACGGAATCGGCCGGGCTGAGCGCCCGCGAGCGTGTCCCTTGCGCTCTGTCATTGGCATTCACGCGCATGAGTCATCAGAGCGTCCGTACAATGTTATTGGTGTTTTTGGTGCACCCTGGTTCTATTGTGAAATAAAAATAAAGAATAAAATAAAATAAGGTATTCAATAAATGGCGCTATTCCACTCAATACAACCCAAAAAGAAAATCACGAATTATGCTGAAAACACGCGCAGAGGGGTTATTCGAACTGCTGATTGCGAAAATGACGTCCATTTTCGCGGGTTGCTTTTTTCGAGGGGTTACGGTAGGCATACGGTATGGGGTCAAAATCTCAGGATTCGTTAAAACTTTGCTTAGAGCGGTTATTCGACATGCTGATCACGAATATCACACTTTTTCCGCACGAAAACCTCTCCCTGTACGGTTGCGGTAGGTGTATGGTAGGGGGTCAAAACCTAGATTTGGCTGGAATTTGGCCGAGAGGGGTTACTGAGCACGCTGAACATAAATATCATATTGATTTTATACTAGCACCATTTTCTCGAGTTACGGTAGGTACGCGGTACATGGGTGAAAATTTCAAATGCTCGAAGCGTTGCCTAGAGGGGCTCTCAAGCATGCTGATAACGAATCAGGCTTGCTCGCCATAACAACGCTCTCTTGTGGAGTTATGGCAGTTTTCAGCGCTTGTGGAAGCATCTTCCCAGCTTTTCAAACCAATTAAGATCCCAAAAATTCACGAGGCCTTATAAGCGAAATGAGCACGGTATCCATGATAAACACATCAGATAAAACCCTGCACAAAGTGTCAGTCAGATCTACGGTTTTGACCCCTTACCATGTAACGGTTTTGACCTCTTACCATATACCTCCCGTAACCGTACAAGGAGAGGTTTTCGTGCGGGAAAAGTGTGGTACTTACGTTCACCATGTCGAATAACCCCCTACGCGTTTTAGCGAATTCTGAGATTTTGACTCTATAGTATGCCTATCGTGACCCCTCAAAGAAAGCCTCACTATGCAAAATAGATACCATTTTCGTGATTAGGAGGTCGAGTAACCCCCTTGGGAGTGTTATCAGCGAAATCCGTAATTTTCAATTTTTGGGTTGTATTAAGTGGAATAGTCCAATGAATGTCTGGAACAGTGTCATCAGAACAGAGGCTAAGGTTCTTTAGCAATCCTACATGTTTATCAATGGAGTTACGAGTAACATCCCGTCATGATGCTTGAAATAAGCTATTGATATCAAATAGTTTAACATGATGGCATAATGGGAGTGAGCTTCATCCAGCGGACGGATTATAACGAACATCTGATTATGCTTGATATTGGAAACTGGACTAGTATAAAACCGCCCAGAACAGCTATCGCTATTAGCAGTTTTCTCTCTTTTTCACTTCTACAAATCGTTGCATCGTTTTCGTTCACCTCTGTAGACACTCCAACAGTTACATCGCGATTTTTGGCGAGATGAAGACGCTGACGTTTCAACTGCCCTTTGTCACCTTGTGCACGGCTCTCGGCTCATCCGGGAGCCCGAAAAGTAGGTGCCAAACGGTTTTCCAATAGCTCACTATACAAACACACAGTACAAGTTACACAAGGTTTTCTGAGTTTGAAAAAAAAACCTTTGTGTACCTTAGAGATCTATACAGAGTTGCAGCTAGGAAAAACACGAGATACAAAACGGTTGTTCTCGTTAAAAACATTGTCATACGGAGTTTCGAGACAAACGATTGCCTGTACACCTTGTAAATCCAAATTTTGGACAAGACTGCACATTTTGCATGAGGACGGGTAGAAACCCTCAGATATGTTCCTAAAAATAAATTAACGACCCTGCCCCAATGTTCTATCTCATGTAAGATGTCTCTTATGAATTCAAAACGACTCCGCCTATTGAGATAAAGCGGAAATATACCTTTATTTTATTACCCTCAAAGTGTATGCGTACGTAACAGCTGCAGGAATATGCGATATCCGCAAAGCTAAGACATTCATTGTTTGTCAGCTTTCCTCACGTTTTCTATCCACTCATGAGAGAATCCGTCTAAAAATATTTATGACATGTGACGTGACACATACCTATATAGTTTCATCAAAGAAAAGCCTGCTATTACATCACCGAGCTAACTCATGTTGCCAAAAGAGCAAAATTATTCTTAAATGCACTCCATCAACGTGTATATGGGCGCTCGCAGCAATTTGAGTTCACAAATGTTTTGATGCGAGTTTGACAGTGTATAGATATCAAAATGCATTTACGAGAGCATATAATCCTACAACTAAAAGCTCATCATCGATTATAATAGCATATTCCTGCTTTTCTACTTACATGCTATAAAGGCAAAGATACAAGAGAATTTTCAGTATGAAACTCATGATATAATCGTAAAATTGACTAGTAACTACCACTTCTACGTCTACCTCTGGACCACGGCTACTCGTTGTAGTCTTCCGTATCTTCCATAGCTTCAGTATGGTATATTGAAGTGTGTTTGGCTAATATACGAAGCAGTGGTCTTAGTTTCAACCACCACTGCTCACAAGGCAGACGCTTGTCGAAGTCTGTTTCTGCAGCGAGCTCTTCGACTGGAGTGAAGACCTGAAATGCAAAATATATTTTCTCTCAACGCATCTTCTACAGAACGGCATTCAAAGATATAGACTTACGACACGTCTTCCTGTTAAACCTAGCAATGTGGCAGTCTCCGGTGACTTCGTCATGACTACGCCGTTTACCAAGGAATCCTGATATACAAAGGTGGTCACAAAAATCCTAGGGATTGTTTTTTGGCAGCAATACCTTGATTTGTGTGATGATGTACTCTAAGGCCCTTGCAGCTAATTTCGTTCCCATGTTTCGATCAAAAGGTGTCGGACTACCACCCTGTTGAGCATGACCAAGGATGTTGATTCGCGTAGAGAACTGTAATACAGGAGTACAACCGCACTCAAAGGTCAAACAGCTCAAAGCAAGCAAAGGCAATCCCACAAGAATTTCTACTTAAAAAGCACGAATACAATATGCGTAACGGGATAGAATCAACCATTGCAAAAGTAAAAACGAACCCAAGCAAAGACAAACAGATGCTGCAACAGATATATGCCCCTTCTACTAATTCTTTGAAAAAGAATTACTAGAAGGGGCTATATAGTCAATTTCGTGAGTATCCGCACCTCTCCTTTTCCTTCCTCAGCGAAAAGTTGTTTGACGAACTCGGTGGTGAAGTTCTTATTGGCATATTCGTTCCTTACGATGAGGTACCTCTGAACTCCTTGCGCCATCTTCGCCGCGATAACCTTAACGTATCTGGCTAGATATCCTCTTCAAAGAAAAAACACAAGATTTTAGCTTAGATGAGCAACTGATTACCTCTACGTCTTCGATAATATCCTCGACAGTGAACTTTTCCTCAAAAATGTACGCGTTATCGGCACCAGAGGCCAACGCCGAAAGAGTGGCTAAGTAACCACAGTAGCCACCCATGGTCTCAATGATGAACACTCTAGAATTTTACACTTGCTACTGCAGTAATTCAAATTTCGATATACCTTCTCTTCGTTCCTGTCGCTGACTGCTTAATCTTATCAATCATGGTGCAAATCTCGTTCATAGCCGTATCGGAACCAAGTGATAGGGATGTACCTAAAATCGGAAGGTTGTTTTAATGTTAAGCAAATGTCTTAAAAGATCCACCTGGCACATTGTTGCTGATCGTGCATGGTATAACACACATTGGTATACAAAACTCAGGATATCTGTCACGATTTTTCGATAGAATAAGAGTGGAGTGGTAGGCCTAAATGAGGAATTCCTTTGAATGGAAAAAGAAAAGAAAGAATACGATCGTTCAAGCCAAGAACAACAAAATTTTTTGTTCGGACGTGCTTGATGTTTGTTGATGGGCAAGCAAACTTTTTCTAGTGGTTGGGTACGGTCAATTACTGGATTTCTCATCGCAAAATTAAACGGTTGATTAACGATGAGCAAATAAACAAGTCTTTGTAATATCGTATCATGCTGCCAGAAGCAGTAGAAAGTCAGTGGCGATTATGCTTCTTTCAGCATCCAAAACAAGAACTTTTTTCCAAATAGTGTCAAGTTCCACTTCAAAGTCTCATGTACCATATCTTATACTAAACACGTTTCGCCACTCGAGTATGCAGGACGAATTCGGACGCGCAACCTATTGTGAAAACGAATCGCAACCTATGCGCGGCAGCCTACTGTTGTAATTTTGCATCTTATGCGCCCTATGAGGCAGAACAGCTTTTGCGCCCCTCATCCTTCGTCCTCCTTCGCTCGAACAGTGAATACTAGTTGATATGCGCCAGGCATTCTAGAAATTTTTTAGTCTTTTGAAGATTGAGAAACCAATGTATAAATAAAGACGGCAAACGCGATTTCGAAATAAGCACCTGTCCTCTGTCAATACCTATTACTTTTTTTTTCCGCAAGAGCCAACTGTCGACGAACCAGTATCGGTCAGTCATATTCTAGAAAATTCTAACTGAAAGTAGTCCGACCAATCCTATTCGCATAAAAACGCAACAAATTTGCTCACAGGGCTCTATGCACGCAGCCAAACGTCGCAAGCCCTGAGCGCTAATTCGGACGGTATCATCTGGTGCTTAGAAAGACGTCAAGTATCCAAAACTAGCGTGCGGTAAGAAAAACGAGGTCTAAGTAGAGAACCAACAAATTTGACTGCGTAAACTACGTACCCAGCGCAAATCAAAGCCGCTTCAAGATAATCATTTGTGTGCCTCACACTCTCGCTGATAAATGCGAGCATCTCTCTTCGACCATAGCATCATGAAACTTTAGAGGAACCACGTCCGATACCATGCAGACAACCAGCAATCCCCTGATTTTTATAGCAGGGTTTCCAGGGTACTCTTAACTCCATGCGCAGCATGTCCCAACCATTATGGGTAAGCATATTCGGGAGAACTTATATGCTACCTGTTTAATTCCATACAACGAACACGATGTCAAGAAATCAAAAGATATGGAACATGGTTATTTAAAGAAGATAATCATTGTAATAGATAGGCCCGAACACTTTTGAATGAAATATGTAAAAAAAAGACAGGTAGCAATTTTTGTACTTACCTCAAACCCTCCTACAAGCAACAGCGCTTGGATATTATGCTTTCTCAGCTGTTCTGCAATATGTGGAACATTCTTTTCGTTGGGTAGTTGCTTCTGCGTCCCCAGGAACGAGCCACCATGCATTACCCAGTTTGTCACATCTCCCCACTGGAACTTCTGAAGCCAAGAACGCATGAGTTAACAGCAGCAGAGAGTTAGGTCCTCATGTACAAACCTTGAAGGCACCATTGGCCAGACCTTCGAAAGAATCTTCAATGCCGTAAACAGTGCAGTGATGGTACAATGCCATACGCACAAAAGATCGAACAGCGGCGTTCATTCCTAGAATTACCAGACGCATGAAATCTGATCTGTTTTCGCGTTCCCAATGCATCCTATGTCATTTCAAGTGTCTACAGCAACACATACAGCATCGGACAGTGTAAACGGTCTACTTACCTCCAGCGGGAGCTCCAACGTTCATTACAGCAACATTGAAATTTTGTCCACCAGAAAGATTGTCCTTCTCGACCGTACGAAGTTTCGTCAAAAGCTTGTACGTCTCCAAATTACGCTGGAAGCTGCGTCCGCGCAATTTGACGGCTAGTTCCCAATCTTTTTCGTTCATTGCTTTTTGCACCTGGAACAATCAATTTTCGAAAAAGTGAATCATTTCCGGTATATGGACCATGAAAAAATTATCAGTGATCTTATCAACAATGTTCTAACGAAATATGTAAATAAAAAAGTCATAAGATAACGTGTAGAAATTTGACTCACGGCTTGAGTTCGCTCCACACATTGCATGAGAGGCACACGCACCATTTGATTTCCATCGATGGAGATAACGCAAGGTTCAGATTCCTGCATAAGATTTTTTATTAAAAAAAGAAACAAAAGCAAATGTGGTGTGTTGTACAATAGCCAATCCAATGCAAACCTCATTCATTTCCATAAGAGCTAGCACGGCTTCTGCACCCATTCTACAGCCAAGTAGACGATCAAAGGCAGACGGAGCACCACCGCGTTGGACATGTCCCAACACAGTCACCTAAATCACATATTGGAGACAAACTAGGCTCAAACCGATAGCTGATATTTGCGGTCATAGAAATGCTGTCCCCGAAGCGGAACTAACCCTGGTATCATAGTGCAAGGTTTTTGCAATGACGTCTTTGACGAGATCAGCTGAAATCGCATTGCCATCACGATCAATCGCTCCTTCGGCAACAATGATGATGTTCAATCGTTGACCCTCAGCACGCATCTACAAAAAAAAAGAAGACGTTAAACCGCGCGACTACCTAACGCCATCAACTTTCAATAAGAGTATGGGATAATGCAATACCTCTTGCAGCTTCTTGCACAGAATCTCACGCCAGTTGACTGGAGGAGGCCACTCTGGGATGAAGCAAAAATCAGCCTCAGATGCTAAACCAGCAACCAGAGCAAGATAACCGCAATGACGACCCATAACCTGCAAAGCTGAACTGAAACCACCCAAACCTTGCTTTTGTCATCAAATTACCTCAACCACAAATGAACGCTGGTGACTCTGAGCAGTTGCACTCACGGCATCTATGGATTCGATGATACGCTGTAGCGCACTATCCGTTCCAATAGTCATATCAGTTCCTGAAGGCCCAAATGAGAAAATTCATGTTTGAACCAGCCTTCAACCTTTACATTATCACGTCAAAAGACTAACCACAAAAATCATTGTCAATGGATCCAACTAGACCAACAATCTGGATATTTGGATTTTTAGCAGCAGTTTCTTGACTAATCTGCAAATGAAAGACCTCATCATAGTAGACTTACACCGTTAAATTACCTTTCCCGTATCAACCAGCTCTTTGATCAGGCCTGGCCAGTCTTTACGGAACTGATTCGCACCAGTAAGCGTACCATCACCACCAATGCATACCAGATTCGTGATGCCTTTTTCAATCAGGTTATATGCAGCCTAAAATTTCATATAGAACAGATGCGTGAGACAATTTCAACAGCATATGATGTCTTCCGCAAAAAAAGTGTCCTCAAACAGATCTGTTATCGGATTATTTGGAGAATGATGCAATCTCGCTTAGAAAAACAAGTGACTTAAGCTGACAAATTCTACAGAAATCTCTGCCAAAAACCAGAAGAATGTTAGATAGCATATACAAGATTCATCCCTCAAACCACTCTCATTCCCAAAACTAAATTTATGGAAAAAAAGTGATATATCGCTAGTGTTCTTCTTAAACCATGATCGCATTCAGAACAGCTGTGTCTGGAAAACTTTTTTCCGCAAGATGAGAACTATTTCCCTTTTCAGTTTTTATTTGCATCATGACGCTCATCATTCGTCAAAGAACGTTCAACGCTGAGCGATCCACTATTAATCACATTGTGACGCGTTGCCGATACGACTATTAATGCACACTCCCTCGGCTCTATTTTTAGTAGCAAATCGATGTCTCCGAAATCCCGTAGATATCTATTTGTTTTTGGTGCACTGTATTCGACCTTGCAGTTGCGCTGACAAAACTCGGGAGACATTGAAGAAACACGTGCCATTTGAACGGGCGTAATCAATAGCGGCCGCATGGACGATGACTAGGCGCAGTTGTAAAAAAACGAAGATGGAATGGGCGGACAAGCTACAGCTGTTTCTAGGTTTTTCAAGCATTTGGTGACCAGGTCTCTCATGTTAGCAGAAATCGAAAACCAAGTTCAAACTGTTTCGTAAAAATGGGATAAAAAGCTGACGAAATTTTCAAAAGTTTGTTTAGAAAGTTCACCTTTAGACGTCCCTCTCGTTTGCGGAAGTCGGAACATCGGGCTGAGCCAATAATAGTTCCACCCTGCAATTGCGCGAACATGGTTGCGTTCATTTACGCAGCGGGAATCAGTCAACAACTGAATGCACCTTCTGTATAATATCAGATACGGAATTCCAGTTAGCTTCGACGATATTGTCTCCACCATCTACCATGCCCTGATAACCCTCATTGATGAAATACACTTTGCAGCCGAGATAGATACCCATACGGACGACTGATCGTACAGCACTGTTCATACCTCAAATAAGACATTCATAAAATTTATTTGAAAATCATGGAAAATATACCTTGGGAGTCGCCTCCAGATGTAAATACAGCAACACCGCGGCCTTTGTATAGATTAAACTGTATGGCAGATCCTTCCTTTCCTGCTGTTGGAACTATGGAGTCGAGCCTCCGGATGTTCCGTTTCTCCCTTTGGGCGGCTTCCATCTCCTGAAATTTTATAGGATCTGTTCTGGAAAATCGAAGGTGCTGAACTCGCGGACTTGAGCTGTTAAATCAGTTCCTGATGCTGCTAAATGGATATGTAATTTGATTTGATATTTAAGACAATATACTATGATGAAGAGAGCAATCGGCGCACAAGTGGTAATTGGTAATTCGATTTGGAGCGGCATTCAATCAAACTTGAAAAATTGGCATCTACCGCAGGATTCAACACACAGAGATACAGCTTATCAAGTCCGCATGTTCATCGATATGTTAACACGTTGACGACCGCGCCATTTTGGGCGAAACTCCCACTAACGTCCTTCGCGCATTTGGCCCGTGCATACGCGCGGATGCACGAAAACATTATGTGGGAGTCCTTTTGACGCTTATTCATAAAACATGTGAACTTTGTTCAGAGATACATGTATATTATAGAGCCTTGTTAGAACTTACACAAATCAAGGTTTTTGCGTGGATTTTCCCTCCCAATAACCGCGCAATTGCTATATTGGAGGAATTTCTTTTCAAAAAAAACACTGTAATACCAGGTATTTTTTGCTTGATACATCCTTTTTTGCTTTCAAAACAGCTTTACAGAGTTTTAACCTTCTCGGAAAAACGTAATTAGCATGTGTTTACCTCACCAAAAACCGACTGATTACCCAATTTGCGGCCCAAACTCCTGAACAGCTGCCGTGATGCCCTGTGTTCTGTAAGACTATCAGGCCACCAGTAGTATTACTGCATAGAAGTTACCTTAAAACTTTTCGTTTACACCTAAAAAACTAGCGTGCATATGCGCGGGTGCACGAAAATGCTAAACGGGAGTTAGGGCGTGCATATGCGCGGATGCATACGGTCGTCAACGTGTTAAAAGTAAATCTAGTAAGATAATTCAAACAGTACCGCGAATACCTCATCCTGAAAGGCATTGACTTCATGATGGACGTGTTTTTCTGGCTTAGCAGCCATATCACCAGCCATATTGGTAGCCATTTTTAGTAAATTAATAACAAATACTCATCGGTGGCCAATTGACGGCACACTTGTGAGAAGTGAGCCGAGCAGCGGCGGGCGGCTAGGGGCGCTGATGCAAATCCACGCTGACGAAGCAGTAGGGGCGGTGAGTTCGTGAGTGCGAGGCGGAGAATTGCTAGGAGACGCCCTCTGTGCACAGCAAAGACAGCCGAGAAGCGCACTTTCAGTCAGACTCTGCCGGCCAAACGCAGTCGTCTGTCTGATGTGACGACCGCAGCGGTCGGCTGGCAACTCCTCCCACTAGAACGTCATCTCTCTTCGTATTTGTTGCCGCTGATTGATGTGCAAAACCGGAAGGACGGGTGCAAAAACCCCCCTGAACTGCTACAAGAACAGAATTGTGGTCGACGTGAATAGGTCTTGAAATTAAGTATATACGACGGACTGACAACGCAAATCTTCTTTAACGAAAGGTGAAGTTCACGATGATGATTTGAAAACGCTGTGCTCTACTTCCTATTGTTTGGGCTTTTGTGCGCTGCGAATGCGTAGGTGGGCGATGCTATTCAGAACAAAACCTTTCAAGGTCTTCAGCTATTTGCGATAAGCACAAACACTAATAAACAATGACGCCATAAAGGACACAAGGTCGTTCTTCATTTGTAAACTATGACAGACAAATTACGACGTAGATGAAAACTAAGATAGCCATGAAATCAAACCGCCATAGATGTCCCCATATGAAACAAAAAAACTAGCTCACCAACAACAAGTTCCAACCTATTGTTAAATAAGCGAAAATAATTTAATAAAAATCTAATTCACACTTACCGCCATTCGGCCGGAAGAACCAACGGAGCAGGAAGATGGACCTTGTTCCGCTTGCACTTCGATCTTTGGGGTACGCACCACGCGTACGCGATGTTACACTCACTATACCCTAATTTACATGCAACTCCGTCATCGTTTGCCAAAAACATCATCGCCGCTTCCGCGTCCTCTATCTCTCACGAGCAACAAAAATTTTGCGCTTTACACCGTGATGGCTCTCAAAACCTTCACTCTCTTCTTGCCGAGTGTCAGCTTCCCTGTGGATTTTCAGCCGTAGACAAGTAGTCACATGAGGTTCGAAACTTGACCGCCTAATTTCTATTCAAAACTGGTTTGTGTGTTTTTGCTCAATTGTACATCAACTGTGACAGAACTAAGATTAACAGTTTAATCGGACATAGTCCGAAAAACAGACAATGGAGCACAATGAACATACATGATCGCTACATCACCAAGAAAAGTGACAACTAAATCAATTCTATGGAGATCTTGAATACCTTTGAGGAAAAAATGTCACAAAGTGACCAAAGCAAATGAACAGAGAAAACCGATCAATGGCTAACATACACCAAACCAAAAAAAAAATCTCGACAATAGCTACGACACTTTATGGCTATAGATTATTACAGACACATTGAGGCGAATATTATTACGAAAGAAAGGCAGGCGCAAAGACAATACGAGACAAAATGGTGTAAACAACAACGACACAAAAAAAAGACCGGTACATTTGGATAGAATAATTTGAACAAAACGATACTCGTACATAATAAGATCATGTTGCTAGTCCAAATACCACCTAAAATTTATTTAGGACAGCGAAAAAGCGATAACATTTGAAATGCTTTGTACCTAACTTAGTGATGTAGCTTAGCTTTATTCACAAGGCACAATCTCTCCAATTGACAGGTCTTGGGCAGTAATTACAGGCAACCATTCACAGGCGCTTCTTCTTCAGCATCGGCTTCGGCGTGACCGAGCGAATTCCATGCCTTTTCTTCGGCGGCAACTTCTCCGGATTCGTCAGACGAAGAGCATCTATCTCCGAAAACGGCTGAGGACACTAAAAGAAGCGTATCGATTTTCGATCCAAGTCTCGCGACAACTATTTGCTGAGTGCATTATTAAACAGTGAAAGAGGATCAAATGCTTAAACATATTGTTCTTCGATGCAGTAAGCCGCGGTCGATGACATAGCGGAGGCACTCGCTTGCACTCAATCTTCAGATCTCGAACAGCAGCTCTTTTCATGTGAAAAGGGCACTATACGCTCATGAATACCGCATTCCAAGTTCCATGCTGCTTCTTACACTCAACTCGACTTCTCTTCAACATTATCACCTCTTTGAACTATGAACACTTTCAGAGATTATAGGCAAGGTTGACGAACTAGCCACACATAAAGAACGCTCCGCTGCAAATGCAGTCGAATTGTTGCGCACAAAAAAAGCGGAAGGCATCTGCAGGGAAGCAAGATAACAGCACGTAGCTCGAAGAAAGAGAGTGAGACTGGCTAGAGCATATGCGGATTAAATTCTTTTAACAGATAATTTTTGGTACACTTGGCGGTACCACATAACCTAATTCAGCACGTGTTAACAAATAACGAGCAAACCGTCGATGTCTACGCATTCAATAGACGCTACCTTTACATCAGGTTTATTCACAGTCTCAATATTGGCAAAATCTGGCTAACTTTCAATAATTCAAACTGAAACTTTACTTCTAGATACAACAAATCAAGCTCTACATTGTAGCTTGCAAATAATCAAACAAAGTTTGTCTCCTACTATACCTACTGTCTCCTACATCAATTTTGCACAGAATCGACAATTTTAAACTCCTAAAATCGGACCTCCGTCCAGAAAAACCGCATACATTTTCGAAATTTGGCCTTTGATAGATAAAGATGCCATTTTTTACCAAGGCTAGAAAGTCAGAAACCAGATTAGTCCAAAAATGTGAAATTTTTGCTTCCAAGATTTTATGTTAGTTCTCCACAAGACGACTAATTTGTTACATCAAATTATCCTCAAAATCTCCTCCTCTCTTTTTGATTACTTTCATCGCGAAACAGAGGTTTGTCTTCTTGGGACTCGAACTTCATGAAATGGAACTAGCTTCCGCAGCATCTGCTCTGTCAATCTCATCAATGTCGAGGGCGAGTGCATATGAGTTCTCTGATGTAACGATGGTGAGGTACTCTGCTCTTGGGACCAGAAAACGGCTAATCTACAAGAACCATCATTGACTGCATAACAGGGTCGCTTTCACCATAAAATTCGGAAGGAAAAAAATCCGAGCCCGTTCTTCCAAAAGAATATGGCTGAGCTGTGTTCAAATCGTTCGAGCTGTACTCTGCTATTCAGAGAACAAAAACTTATGCACTCTAAAAGCTTTGGAATGGGAGTTTTCATCATAAAGTTACAAACAAGCTTTAAACATGAAATTTCGCAGTAATGTGTCACAACACATTTCGGAAAAGTGGGATTGACTTGCGACAAGGGCAGGAGCTGGTAGTAAGCAACATTGGGACAAGCAAATGGCAGTTGCGTATAAAGCAACAAGCCACGACGAGTCCTCGTGTTGTTTTTCCAGCCCAATCCTTAGAAAAAGAAAGACAAATCAGCCAAACAGTACTTCAAAACATACTTACAAGAAATCCGTGGTCACAGATAAAGGCATGTATGGCCCATTGTGTGACCCAAGGAATAAGGAATGGCACTGAACAAGCAAAATAATGATGACTGATACTTTCGTAATTTGCCTGTGACTTCTCTTTTCAATTGAATATTACCTTATTCAGATTAATTATCACTCAGTACTTAAAATTGTGTTAGACTTACTACACGAAAGATATTATCAAATACCTACTGGCAGACCCGGCTCTGCCCGGCCCTGTCAACAATATTTTCGTAATCATGCTCACTTACAACTCTGTAGGTAAAGCTTTGCAGAAACTCGATAAAATCGATGCTGATATGATGAAAAGTAACCTACGACACCCGCCCCTCCCCCCGAGTGTATGTGTGGCAGGTTTGGTCCGGATTGGTTCAGAAATATAAATATCTATTCGGAACATACGTACACACACAGACAGACATACATACATACATGCATACATACAGACAAACAGCTTTATTTATACAGACCATACCCCGAAGTCCTTTCCTACTTGTAGACGCGGCCCTGTGAAGGAAAATTCGAATATGGCGGACAGGGTGAGACTTGTGAGATTTCCACTTCACAATAATGGTCTACAAGATAATATTTAAATCTCAGTGCGAAATAAGCCTATGAATGCTAGGTCGTTCCAGTAGATAGAGATATGTCAAACACACCCAAAACTATTATACAATGAAAAATTCACTCCCACACAGAAAGCGTTTGTTCTAGCGCTAGGAAGCTGATTTTATTTTCGAAAAATTTACGCAAGTTTAAAGGATAATTAGAAATAAAAATTGCATAACATATGACTCTATCCTGCTTCCTATAACGAACATGACACGTTCAATTTCTCACAAAAAGTGAAATCAGCCTCGGAGTTTTTCTTTTTCGAACATGACTGCAAATACCGCGCTTTTCAAGAAATTCCGAGGTTGGAAGCTTACGAAAAATCTGAAAGAATTCTCGGAATTCAAAAACGGTGTTTATATTAGAAAGAAGGACTTGTTTGTCTGCCAAGTCCGATTGAAGGCTTCTTCGACATGTCCGCGAAGCTGAGCGCAGGCAGAAAGGCTGTTTTTTTCAAATCATGATGCTCTGTTGCCGAAATAAATCTGTAGCAAGAGAACTGCGCAAGGCAGCAAAGAGATTGGGGCACACTTCAGATTACTTACAGGCTGTATCAAGAAGAGTGTCACAGCTCTAGCGACTTGGGAGCCGCTTGCGCCATGCGCCGCGTTCGCGGACCTATCCTCTTTGTAATTTCCCTCGCTAAGCGACGATTGAAAGCTGGAAAAAAAAAAGAAGAAAGAGCTCTCAGATAGAGCTCGCGAACGCGGCGCAAAAAGATCAAGCGAGGCGGCCACTCGATCCGAGCCCCTAAAACTGTAATACTCTCTTTGAGGCATCCTATACAATCCACGGTCTGTAAAGACGTGTAATTCGTGAAATTGAGAGCAAAAAGGCCTTGTGCTTCTACAGTGTGTGAAAGCGATACTAGCAAGCAAAACATGCTCAACTGTACCTCTTCTTTTGTCTCGCCAACAAAATCATTTGCGTTAGATATGGCGGCTTCGCCATCATCAGTCTGAGCATCATTACACGCGAAAGCGTCTCTCGCCTCATAGGGTTCAGCCACTCCGTTATCACCATCCCACTGCACCTACAGTAAAGAAAAATCATAGCATTCTGATTGGAAGCAATTATGAAGCCTCAGGCAAGAAAATGGACATATTTATTATTTACAGTCACAATAATCAACTTTGCGTCGCATTTATTTCCGTAAGATTATTACGTCCCACGAAGCTTGGTTCAAGAGCATAGAAGAAATTCGCGTTGTTGATTACAAAAGTATTATCACTATTTAGTGACCAACAGTAGCATTGGTTTAGATGAGTTGGCTACCATACATCCGAAAAGAGAAAAACTCTTTTTGAAGAAGAGAAGCTACTCTAGATTACCAGTGATAGACAAAAAAATTAAGGTTCCGTTATTTATTGAACTAATGAAGACCTACATACGTGACTCCAACCATCCTTTACTTACACCTGGATACGGTATACATTACGTAGCGAGGGGTATACATTACGTGGTGAGCAACAACAGCTTTCGCTTTTCAACCCACTGATGAAAGCTTACGCCATGTTTCTTCAAAGAATCTTGGCTTCATATTCCTCTCTGAAGTTTCGCGATACACAAAGTCTGATAAATCTAGGAGAACTCCAAATGTGCGCTCTGAGGCCAATCCTTGCGCAAGTGTTGCTGGTGTTAGGAGCATCAATCCTCTTCCGCGCAAGTGTTGTCAGAAAAGATGGGTACTATACTGTTCCGCTCTTTGCAGTCTATGCTTTCGCCTTCTGACAACATAACATTTGTCAGAAAACAGCCGTCAGAGTGGCTAAGCTCGAAAGAAAAAGCAAAAATCTCGTCGTCGAGAGTTACCAACCAGGGCATTCGCAATACCATGCAGAAGGAGCAAGTTCATAAACACAAGAATCCTCCTCGAACACTTACACAGATGGACTAATTGAAAAGTGATCCAGTACGCAAAAACACAAAACTGCCCCACATCTGCATGCTTACGCATACACTAAACATCAACAATAGACCAGAGTAACACGCAGTGATTATTGCAAAAACCACAGGCACTCTAGCTTTGAAAAGAACAATAGAGTGCTGTTACACAAATGCGCAGCGTATACACACATTCCTTATGTTCAAAGTGCCGCCTTGTAGATGTGGAAGTGTGCGATACTAGAAGATAACAAGTTGCGATCAAAATTGAACCAAAATAGAGGACTTCTGCCTCCATGATACTGATGACGCATGACATAGGAAAATTTTAGAGATATACAGCTTTAGACAAGACCAAAAACAGTGTTTACAAACTGGGGAAGGATGTGTCCTCCAACGATAATACAAAGCGGATGTTTTGATCGCCGTTGTTGCATAGCATAAGACAGAGCCACCTTGAAAACTGTAATGCAAGTGGAGCGGGAGAAGTGGAAAGGGACCAAGATGTGAACTAAGCAAGATCCTCGCACTAAAGTTGTATGGAAAGTTTGTAACGAAAGCGCAAACAGCACAGTTTCAAACTACTCATTTTCGAAAATCCAAGCAAGGATGGTAGTCAAAAAAGCTGGAAGGACCAGAGCACCACAGTTTCTACGATATCATTCGAAGAAATGGCTGACACGAGTCCAATGATCACAAACCAATCGATTGTTCAATCAAAAAACAGTGGTACTATCTACCGCACGGTGATCGTCTTACTGAGTACGCAACCAGCCCCACGCTTTAAATTTAATGAAAATGAAATTATTCTTCCCAACGTTTGAGTTAACCGCCATAAATCAATCAAAAATGAAACATAGCCGATACACTTGCACTACCATTCCCAAATGGAGAAAAAAAGATCATACTACAACGTATCACACTTACCGAACTAGGTAGGCATACCGAATCTCGATGAACAATAGAGATGTAACTACTGGTAAATTACCTCGATCCTGTACAGTCATGGATGATGCAGAAATACAAGAAGATTGCTGGACTCTTTCATACCGCAATTTCCTTAATCTTACAAAGACAATCCTGCCAAACATAGTATAACGGCGCGATTTCTCTTCCGTGTCGCACGAGAGAAATGTCTTGAAAAGACAGGTACGGAATTCGATAGCTTCAAACCGGAAAAGGTGAATCAACCGTGAAGTCGAAACAGGTAAAATATCTCTGATTAAACAAAGGGCAAAAACTGCTTGAGCCACTTTGGGTCGCTTCTAAAAATGCTAAAAAAACTAATTCATGTTTGTTACATGCCCGGTTAAATGCACTTCTTGCGTGTGGCTTTCACTCACGATCTCGTTCGATCCCATGACCTCCGTATCAATGCTGAATACCTTGACGTCTTCATCAAAAGACAACTTGGTACCGCGTTCAAATAAGGGATCCAGGTTTCCTTTAGCGTACTCCTTGCTTCCCTGATAATCGTCAACTCTGAATGAAGCAATAACATAATCACAAATTCTTCATGGGTTTAGGATTGGAAGAACAGAACCCACATCTGCTGTGTCAACGGAAGAGCGTTACCGACTACAGGTGAACGATGGTAGTTGTCGATGAAATGAGCAGCCTGAAGAGCTTGCAGGAGTTCCTCACTTCTCTGCAACTTCGTCTGCAAGTAATGATATCAGCAAAGCAGGGGTACAGTGATACAGGAAATGTTTTTTCTTCTCTTGCATCGTGACTCAGGCCAAACTCGGTACATCCTCATCGAGGACCAAATTGATAACGATGCCAAATATTACTATATTTGAAGAAACGCTCCAAAACTAGTTAGAAATCACATAAATTACGCTTAGCAAAGCCACAAATTCAAAACATAATAAAGCAAGTATGATACCTTCCAACAAAGCTAAAAGAAGATTAACATCAATTTTGAAAACCGAGAATCAATCGCTCGACGCCGACAAAACTTCTTATCACCCAAGTCAAGCATTGGAGCTCACCAAGTCCTCTTTCTTCGTTTCCTTCGCCAGTTTTGGCACTTTGGACTTCTCCTTGATTTTTCTCAACTCTTCGGGAAGAATGTGACGACAGAACGACTCTCCCTCTTCTTTAACGATTTCATCGTAAACTTTTGCAGTGATGTGACTGAAGAATGATTTTGTCGAGGTCATATCCACCAAACTTTGCTATTACCATTCCCAAAAACCCATTTTGCCCATCAGTCGAAGAGCTCTCGCTACTGCTTTCACGTATTTTGGATCACTGCGGCGAGCATCATATCTGTAACCGAAATTCTTTCGACCGGCAATGATGCTCAACATTCATTAAGCTCATATGGCTTCATTTGAGATATAAAAACATGCAAGCAGCTAATCCAAGGAAACTACAAAAATTATCACAGTGAGGCATTCTCACCTAAAATGAAAAGCCATGTCAAAGGAGTCCACTTGAGTGTAATCGACCGTACTTTGAGTCTTGTCGTTGATCCATAGCACAGTAACCTTTAGATATGACAAGTATGATGGGATGGACCTCATGAACATCTTGTAGCACTAATTGTAAGTAACTCTGGGTTAGAGTAGCGCCTCCCTTGTACGCAAAACAATGCAAATCGTTGGTACTCAAAGTTACCATATTTCCATTAGAGGAGATGCCAGATAGTGCTTGTAACTCGTCAACGTTTCAATGCGAAATTAATATTGCTTGACAAAGGAAGGAACAAACCTTCACAGGTGCAGTGTCTGAGATGCTATAAACGGTTGCAGGCCAATACTCATTCTTCCTCCAGCGCACCCAGAGCACATCACCCACAAAAATTTCCTTCCAGTTACGTTCATTAGGTTCCTGGAAAAGCGCTGTCCGGCGGTCTATTATTATCCTGTGACAGATGAGAAACTAACTCGTCTTCAATGAACGATCTAAAATGCAAATCACAAAAATACAATCTAACTTGTTTCAAACTAATATTTTGTACAAGTGTAATTTCCACAGCAAATTCTAAGCTAAAGAAATCAAAGCTGCTAACACAAAAGAAAGCGAACTGACAAGCGTTTCAGTTCTATGTACAGTTCCGAGTCAAGCAACTAATCTCGAGGCACACAATTCTCTGCAGAAAATGAATGAGCTTGAGATGAACAATTGACTCACCTTAGGCGGATTCGCAACAGCAACTTCGTACTTGACACCGAGCTTCACAAAGCACTTATCATCTCTGGTCAGGTATCGCACATCCCTGACAGCTCGCTTAGAATAGTGAACAAAATGAGGCACCTTTGCGCCATCGGGAGATATCATGAACGGCTCCATGCGAAAAGTCTTGTAAGCATTCGACCACATCTTATACCTAAAACAATCAGTGCGTATTCACCTCAGTAACCAGTGCTATATAACGCAATGCATATCTGTAACTCGTGTTCGGGTCCACTGGCTGATTCGGTACCCCTCTTTGTTCATCAGCTGGTGAAGATTCATCTCCGTTCTCGTTCACTGCTTCTCTTGCAGCATCATCCGCGCGATAAACTTGGACCGCAAGTGACTGATCCTCTTCATACGCCACGGGCTCAGATTTGATCTTTATTTCACACTTTCCTCCTTTGGAAACTCGAGCATCACCACACTCCTTCGGTTCAACAGACGAAGCTTCGTTCTTGTTGAAAAGTGGTTCGTCTTCAGCAATGCATAAGCCGTCATTAGCAGAGCTGTTATCGGTATCAGCGGATAGATGCTCGCTGGGGATGTCGACGTTATCATCAAACAATGGCAAGTCATCCGTTTCATCTTGATTCTCAAGGTGCTCACGAGCGTACTGCGAAGATAACACCTTTGGCTCCGCACTTACAGGCAAATTAGAAGGTGACGTTGAATCGGATGTGCGAGCATCAGGAGGAATCTACATGCATATGATTAAGACATTCAGAACTGACCATGGCTGTATTTTGATAAGATCAATCTGTAACCGACCTCTTCGTCTGAAGCGACGCGCTCACCAGTACGTCTTCCTGCACGTGGACGCACCTTTTTTGGCTGGAAACAAAATAATAACGTAATCTGTGCATGGTGTGTATCATAAATAAGATGCTATAGCCACCGTTAACTCTGCTGCAAATGCTCTTCCGCTACCTTTCCCATTTTCTTCCCAAAATTCGATACCTGTTATATTTTGTTTGTTATACTTTAGAAACAACGTGTAAGGCAGCGGATGAGACGCATATGGCCTCGGGCAGAATTCAAGCGATTTCATCACCTTGCGATTCTGCAACAAGACAAAAGTTACAAATTCACTGCATGCTGATCATCTTGCATTTCGGTTGTTTTTCCAACCCAATAAATCGTGACTAAGTATCACAACAGAAATGCAAGATGATCGGCATGCAATGGTTTCGTAACTGTAGCCTTGTTTGGAGAATCGCGAGGCGATGAAATCGCGTGAGCTCTGCCCGAGGCCTATGGAGGTACCTCCACTCGAATACACACTACAGTTATTATCAGTCAGATACCCGGCTCTGTGACGATCGTCGACGTGCCAGTCTTGCCGTTTGCTCATGATCACCTTTGCCAATATCGTTGGAGGAAACGGAGTTGTGAAATGTGCTGTAGTCACTATCCTCACATTCGGTCTTGATAACCTGAAATCAAGACTTAAAATTTTAAGTCACTCTAACTTCTGTACACTGGTTTCCACTTTGCGAAAGAGTATGATTTATGCATAAAGCAACCGTAGTGCAAGAGACAGAAGCGCAGTGCTTTCTATATCGGCTTTATGACGATACAAAAAGCACCAAACGCTACCGTTTCTTGAAAGCAAGAAGATATATATATATATATATTGCAGCTTGCAACCTTATTTACTTTATCTGCGTAACCGAAAGCGCTTAGGCTCATTTGAAACAGCATGCTTGACTATGGCCAAACTAACATTCACCGTGATAACGAGTCATTACTAACCACAAAAGAAGACAAAGCAACTGGATAAGGTAGACATGTTGGGACGAACAGAAATCGCCTGCCTTTATTGGGGCTTGCTGCAACTTCTCCCTATTCTCGACCACCGAAGGCATTATTGCTTGAAAGTATGGCTCATCACTACTCTCTTCCTCTTTTTTGACGATGCATAGTCCATTCACCAAAGGCCCACTTGGATCTTTCGACCTCTGCACGAAGCAGTGAATGGAGCTAATGAATGCATGATTCGAAAATTCTACTTACGGTATGCATGAAAGGAGAAAGTAGAATTTTGTCATCATCGTCATACACCGGCCAGTAGCGGCTTTGGCGGACTCTTTGTGGTGAAGCACTTTTAGTTGCTCGAACACGATCGTAGAGGCGAATAGAGGAGTCTGGAGGGGCAGAGTAGCTAGCACGATCCCCTGAGGTAGCAGAAACATGATAACGCTGAAGTTGACATAACAAATTGACTTACTCTCGAAATTACGACGAGGAACAACAGCACTATGCTGAAAGTAGATAACATAATTGAGCATTTGGTAAATCGTACGGCATTCCAAAGCATGAGAGAGGAGATAGAGATAGAGATAGAGACAGAGAATATATGCATATAATGATGGAAAAGTGAAAACGAGAACTGTTGCTTACCTTAACCGCACTCGGACAGGATGATTTACACGCGCTTCTCAAGTATACGGTACCTGAAACTTTCACACCATACAGAAGTAGGAAAAACATCATTGACCATACTCACAAGATACTGGAGTGCCTTGGCGCCTCACATACGATGTTTTCACCACGGGTTCGCCGCGCCTTTGCTTTTCTAGAAGAGAGGAGAACAATGAGAGACCCCAAATCAAGTGAAAAGCATACTTTTCCAGATATGATGAGTCACAAAAGCCTCCACTTTTCCGTCACCCCTACCATATGTTTCGACACTTCTACTCGGCCAAGTTGCCATAGCATTCATACTGTTTTCAACCTTCTCCGTTTTTGAAAGTGAGCAGTTGAGATCTTCAACATGCACATCTCCATTAGTAGCAAGTTCACTTCCATTCCCGTTAACAAAACTCGACGAGCCGCTACTTGGGTTTCGATTCTCAACAAGATGGCTTTCATCTGGAAACTTCTCGACGTTCACTCAATGTATCAGCGACAAACAAAATACAAACCAATCATGTAAGCAACGTTGCTGGATTCATGCGATACACGACGCTTCTTGGTCTTCTTAAGAAAATGTTGTAGAAAGAGATGTGAGAAATGTATGACGGACCTTGGTCTTTTTATGAACCTTCCTGTCCGTCGACTCATTCGCTTCGGAGATCCTCCTTTGTGAGAGCCTACTAGTACTTTCAGATGTTTCGGAGCATGTGGCCGTGGCATTTTCAACTACTTCATATTCATCATCAGCGAGACGATGAAAGCGTACTTTCAGCGGGCGTCGACCCGTTGCATTTTTCTGAAAAATTTTGCTCGTTTACTGCTGTAGATTCGCAGTTTGCAAACAAGAGGAGCATATTGAAAGCAATGCAACGAAGCGACCAACCGCTTCACATCTCGATGACGATGGAGATGAAGCATCGGTTGGAGAAAATGACCACCTCTCTGGTGACGCTGGAGGTGACTCCTTAATGGGATCGACAAGATTGTTGGTACCACTATCCGAAGGAGGAGTCTTCGAACTACCTTCCGTGACTCTGAAACATACAGCAAAGGTTTTAATATGAGATGATGTTGCTCTTTAAACATGCTCTTATTAGCCGCACAAAAGACTCACGAGTTCTGCGGCATAGAATCGTCGGCACGAGAACGCATGTGCATGATGTTCTTCACCTTCTGCACAATCTTCAGCCTGCGCAAGAACAATTTGAATAGCCACTATGACATAATGACAAAGTTACCAGTCCTCCTCGGTTACCAGACTGGTAAGCGGAGGAAAAGGGCTAATGGTGGCTTTCAGAAGGATACTTCCATCACCAACATTACTGGCACAGACTTGCGGCTGAACGCTGGTGCTTTGTACATATTCAGACAGCAGATTATCTGTAAGTGGGAAAAAACAAGTATGGAAAAGTTGCGAAGTAACACAAAATCTTACTGAATGAAGTCGCAGTTTCTGCACCCGTCCGAGCCTCCTTCACGATTCCTTAAGAAAGCCCTCCAAGTTTTAATTTGAAAGCGCAATACGGGTAAGACATTCAAGCAATCTCAAGAATAAGTGCTCACCCTCGGTATTTCCCTCGGGCGAATTGGACGAAAACGATTTCGATCGCATAGGTAACTCGAACACCCTATTCTGAAGCGAAAAGTTAGATCTAAAACTTATGACAGTAAGTTTTTGCGATGAAAACTGACGACTGAGCAACGAGGTAACGACATCCGCGCTGCTTTGCGCACGCGCTTTTTCTGAGAAGGTTTCAAGTAAGGGATCAAGATGTCAGAACAACGTTCTTTGCTGCATACTTACATCAAGTCCCTTCCCTTTCACGGCGATGGAGAGTTCGCAAAAGACTGTAGACTCAAACATACTCTCGGTCTACCTTGTACACACATACAAACAGTGCTTTGAGAATCGACCTCACTACACTGCAGATCCCAGAACTTTTTGACAAGTTCTTCCAAACTTGAAACCCCCTCCTCAACCGCATGCGTGGAAAAAAATGAGTGCAGGATTTTGCATGCAGCATTATCGAAGTCGGACAATCTGCCCAGGACCAAGATCCGCGCGCACGTTGTTTCCCAATTGATCTATACTTAATCATATTTGCAATCGTTACTCTCTCAGCTTGAATGGTTATAATGAGAAGTAGCAAACCGCCCATATTTCATATAAATTGACGTTGACTATCATACAAATCCCAGTTTGCCCCTTTTGAATAGCGGAGCATGCGATGGTCAGAGACGTAGAGTGAGGCTAACCGCCAGGAAGTCGCTGAGTTACGTAATCCAGATGGAATGTTTTTTTGAAGCCGTTCGTTTCGGTATCCGATGAAACGACTGTCTCGACACCAAGGAGACCACTGTATTCCACTGAAACTACAAGATCTCATTGAGGTTTTTTTTTGACATGAGGCCTATTGTGAAATTTGCTTTCTACATGTCTGAAATTATGTTGGGGTTTTGGCAGTTGCAATTTTTGCTTACTCCCAGCCTGGAGTTTCTTCATAAAACACTGTCCCAAGTTCATACTTTCGTGCTATTAGTTTGACAGCGCATCGAGTATCGAATCAGCTCAGACAGCATTGATTTTGAGCATCTAGATGCAGCTACTGGCTCGTAATGCTAAATGAAAACTTTTTTGCAAGTGCAAACACCTCAAGCCACTGTCTTGGAAATGGGTACATTCTACTCTGATACCTTTTTATCCACGCTGAGCCAGCAAATAACCCTGCCATTTGAATTTACATGGTCCACATTGTGCGGGTTTGGCCGATGATCAATTCGCTCCTTTAGAAAAGCAAACCTAAAGAATCCTTCCAGTCGTTTTTGTCTACAAAAATCATAGAAAGTAAACTACCGCGTCATAGGCGTGCATCATCCCGGTGCAACCATGCACACATCATGCAGGTATAGCTTCTTAGGTCATGTTCATATTGATGTGTCAGATCACTGTCCATCTATACCCAATGTGAGCTTGAGCTCACAATAAGAATAGTTCTGCTTTCTTGGTGTTCAGTTTTGTCAGTGACCGCAGCATTTCATCAGTGGACTCAGACTCATTCTGTAGTTTTATACTAACTCTTCACAAGCGTGCCTTTAGTCATCTGTTGATCTGCGCCAGCCAAGCACACGGCATGAACTGCTGCTCTTCTGTTCATTGATCGTGACCCTGTTTTCTCATTGGTAGACACTGCCGTGGTTTCAAGTTTGACAACACCTGTGACGAACACTGATCGCTGTGATACAGCATATCTGAATTGGAGCTACTTTAAGCGGTGTGTCTTGGGACATCTAGAAGAAAATCGCCGTAGTTAAGTAAATTGCATGGTACGTTTGCTGTTACCAATGCTTCCATTCTGTTTGTCTATTTTCAACACTATTTGGAAGTACAGAATGAGTAGCATTGTGTTGCTGGTGTGTGGGTCGCTATTTTTGCATTTATGCTTCCAAGTTTGATTTTGCCTTCGGCTTTACTGGAAAGCGGTTTCCTGGTCTACTTGCGATTCTGAACTATCTTACTGATTTTATTTTCATTTGTCGGAGTTTCTGTTAAATGCAAGGTGTTACCATCCAGTTTGCATTTTCGTTTATGGAGTAACTAAGAGGCTGTTAGATTGTATAAGGCTGTTATTATTTGCTTCGCACTTTGCATGCGAAATTCAGATCTATCTGTAAAAGTCAGACCTTTCGTATATGATCTTTGTATGTAAATATCTAGGAGAGCATTAGAAAATCCATTTTTCATACATCGAAGCAACTTTGAACCTGTTATTCGGATCCGCATTCACGTGTGCATAGTGTGGCTATCACATTTGTGATGCTATCCACACATAAATCTGTTGTAAAGCTTTTTGGTTCTGGACTTTTCACTGATTACTTCCTTTTTGCAAGTCGGGCATATCTATCTAGTATTTCTCCTGCTCGTGACAAAATATTTACCAAAACCGGACTCGTAAATAGCATTACGCGAAATGATTCTCTATACTTTTTTTGATCTCATATAGCTTATTTCCACGCTGTTTGCTCCGATGAAACGCGTCGTCGGCATTCGTTTTGAGCGGGCTGTGGCAATTGCTGCTAACCTTCTAGAAGCAGCAGAGATCAGGAACTATCATGTTTTGGGTATATCTGCTTACGTAACAACAGTATGTGTGCTCTTAAATTTTAGATTGTTATCATCCATTGTAAAAACATTGTTGTTTAGTTACCTACTACCTTCTACTATGTGACTTTGTTCTCTAAAGTTTATATTAGAATGTTCATGATCATCTACTTTAGTCTGCATCTTGCTTTATGCTGTTTTGCGTTATTTCTGCCTTGTTAATATCATTCTTTAGACTACTCCCGCTCCTAATCCGTTGAAGGAAGGAATGGAGAACGGAGTAGACGAGAAGGGACAGACACAGGGGAAGGAGAATGTCGAGAAGGGCGTATTACAAAAGGATACCACAGATATGGAAATAGAAAAGGCTGCCAAAGACACATTTGAACTCAAGGCCGATCTTGGAGTTCATGATCTTGAAGGAGACAACCGAGACATGGATGTCGATAACAGGGATACAGATGTAGAGAATGTCGAGGTAAGGTATTGTTTACAGGCTTTCTTAAATGGAGTCATACTTGAATACCTACTACTCTTCCAGGTTGACATGGTTGAGGATTCAGCCAGTGAAGAAGACGATGCGTGCACTCCTCCCGATGCTGCCATGGACGTGAATGTCTCATGCGATGACGAGTGTGCAGAGCCTATTAAAAAATGTCAGCTCGTTGATACATACGGTTTGAACTCTCATCACTTGGAATTCTATTTAGTCGAAGATATGCCTCGGTGTGAAAGCGACTATATGACAGAAGAGGAGGACGATCCCGATGACCTCTACAAACCGGAGGGTACTATATACCTCGATATCGATGGGTTCAGTCAGTTTTGTAAGGGATCTCCTGAGACTCAACAACGTCTTTCGAAGCCTGTGTTTGTTCGCGGTCTACCATGGAAAATCCTAGCCATTCCAAGGTACTCGGTCTAGCGTTAGTTCTTTCTTTATTGTTCATTTTGGGACGATTGGGGCATTCGTTTAGGGACGCGGCCCGAGTAGGAACCGGCACGAGACCCAATAAAGCTCTTGGCTTTTTCCTTCAGTGTAATGGAGACTCTGATGCAGTGGCTTGGAATTGTATAGCATCAGCCTCGTTGAAGGTATGTTCACGTGAATCTATGTAACGATCTAACGCCGCCCTTTGCATGCACGAACTGCGCTGATATAGTCAGAAAGTATAAAATCTCGAACACGGCGTGAAAAGGTTGCGTTGCAAATGGACAACGAACAAGAAGCTTATGCTGAATAGGAAGTGCATCTTACACGTGGATAGCTGTTTCTATTTAGGTTCTGGGTCAAATTGAAGGGTTTGAAGATCACTCGCGACGCATCACTCACACGTTTTATCCGAAGGAAAACGACTGGGGATACTCACAATTTTTAACATGTGATGTGAGCATATTTCATCATATCTGTTCTAGTACAAGTTCTTGCATATTTCAGCATTTGATTAATCCCGAAAATGGTTTTATAAAGGACGATACTATTCGCTTGGTAGTACATGTATCCGCGGACGCCCCGCACGGTGTACAGTAAGTTTCTATCATTGATTCTTATACACTGTCCTCACATGCGTGTCCGACTTGATCTTTTCAGGTGGGATAGTAAGAAACATGCCGGTTATATTGGACTAAAAAATCAGGGAGCTACTTGCTATATGAATTCTATACTTCAGACATTATATTTTACTACAAAGCTGCGTAAGGTACGTCTAATATACGCTTAATTTCCAAATGCTTATTAGAGCCGAGTAGTGAAAGTTTATCTGTTGCACAATATTGTGCTGAGTTTCGTCGAAAGCCTACATTGTCACTTGTGCAGTGATTTAAATGTGAGATGGTTCAAAGGGTTAAATAAGTGCTAATTTTGGAACGCATTTTTGGTTTTGCTTTCCACTCTTGTTACCTGCAAAGATGAGCTTTCTGGTTATGTTACAGGCAGTGTACGACATGCCGGTCTCGCAGGATGATTCGGAGAATAATGTTGCCTTGGCGATGCAACGGGTTTTTTACGATTTGCAGGTGTGTTTTTTTCCATTTTGTGTATGGACCGTGTACATATACATTTTTGCGTCGGATTTTGCACTGCATGGTGTTAACGTTTTCTGCTTTCACTTTCATTTTTGAATTCTTTGTTTTTAAATGGTGTTAGTTTTCAATCATCAAGCTCGTTGTGGCGAGTGCGCGCATTTAGGCACCGCAAAGCAGCTGATGGGCATAGGCTGTGCCTGATCGTGAAGTGAGGTTTGTGGTCGTTGCGACGCGCACGCCCAATGCGCTGAAGTTAGGCAGGAAAGCCTGAGTTTTTCTGCGATTTTTTGAATTCCAAGCTTTTGTTCCAGATAGTGAATACGTTATTGCATACGCTTTCTAGTGTAATTTCAACGCTGACGGCAACAGCCTCAGCGACATTAAACGTGCGCGGCGCAATGGCCGCAAACTTCATAAACCTTCACCATCGGTTACGATGGTTTTGGCACGCGTTATGCTTGGTCACTGGATCCGCTTGATCCACTTCATCACTTCGCTATTGGTCAAATCAGTGAACTGATCAATGGCAAAGCGGATGTCCATTTGATCCATTTGATCCGCTTCATCCACTTTAGTGAAGTGGATAAAGTGTGGCGGGTGTTTTTGGTGTAATCTTCTGTATCGGATGTTTTCAGCACTCTGACCGTCCGGTTGGAACCAAAAAGCTGACGAAATCGTTTGGTTGGGACTCACTAGAGACTTTCATGCAACATGATGTGCAGGAACTCTGCAGAGTTCTGCTTGATAATCTTGAAAGTAAGATGAAGAAGTCGCCGGTCAGTTGATGTTCCTATTACTTTTAAGGGATACCTTCTGCTCACATCGTCTTTGTTCAGGTGGAAGATACCATTCCGAATTTATTTCGCGGTGTCATGAAGTCCTACATTCGCTGTACAAATGTCAGCTTCGAGAGCAGCAAAGAGGAGCCTTTTTATGACATACAGTTGAATATCAAGGGGAAGAATAATAGTGAGTGATTAAATCAAAATGAATAGATTCTGTACATGGGGATACTGGTTGAAGCTTGAACGGAAGCAAGCGTGTAGAAGCTGGTGTCAAGTTTGACGAACACCTCAGCGCCTCACAGAATTCTTTACATCTTTGCTCAGCCTTCTTCAAGCGTTGCGCACTCATTCACAGCCAGTTGGTCATGGCATCACTAAGCCAAATCAGTAGACGTAGTAGAACTTGCGCATCTGCATTGGTGCAACGCATTCCTCTACGCGGAGTTTGCGGAGCGCGTGGTCACGTAGCGAAAATTCACTTGCATTTTTCAGTCATGCAGTCGTTCCGCGAATATGTTCAAGTTGAACGCTTGGACGGGGAGAATAAGTATGACGCTGGTGACTACGGAATGCAGCCGGCTGAAAAAGGAGTGAAATTTGTTTCCTTTCCGCCGGTTCTGCATCTACAGTTGATGCGTTTCCAGTATGATGCCACTCTTGATGCAAACGTGAAAATCAATGACAAGTATGTTTGTGTTAATACCCTTGCCTTCAAGATCGAGCGGAAGTGGAATGTTTCTGGTATGTTAAGGTTTGCATTCCCGGACAAGCTGTGCCTCAATGAATTTGTGGAAGGTAACGGCGAAGACTACACATATTCGCTACATGCCGTATTGGTCCATTCTGGTGATTTCCACGGAGGTCACTACGTTGTTTTCATCAACACTGGACTGAGACCACCAGGAGAAAAATATAAACCGAAGGTGTAGTTGACTGTAGAAACAAGCCGGGCATGCTTTGCAGGATGCGTCGCAGCCATGCCGATTGCTTAGCTCTTTTACTGTTGTACATAGACGAATCTGAACGCCGCACTTAGCGAAGCGGGCCTGAATGCAATGCGCGGGCAGCTGCAGTCTAATCGTTTTCTGTGGTCGACTGCACGAAATCGCCCGTGTCGTCGTAGAGTGAACATCCGTGAGCGTACAGTGCATGTTAACCACGTGCTCCCTTTTCCGTAAGCGCAATGAGCTTCGCGCCATGTGCGCGGGCGTATGGCTCGGGCATTCAAATGAGCCTCATCGATTGGAGGTGCGCGCGCAGGGCCCTTGCGTTGCGCATGCGTAGATCCCATGCGAAAGGGAGTACGTAATTGACATCGACTGTATCTGGCGCGCGGCTCTATAGTGGCGTGGGCGCTACGTTTAGCAATGGCGCTTGATGGCTCATACAGTTGGCAGACGCGCGCGACACACTCGCGGGCGTTCAGCCCACCGCGATACGCCTCGGTCAGAGTTCACGCTGTTTCATCGCCGCGATTCTTCCAACAAAACAAGCGGTTACGAGTCTATTGCATGCCGATCATCTTGCATTTCGGTTGTGATAGTTCCACAAGACCAATCGTGACTAACTATTACAACCGAAATGCAAGACGATCGGAATGCAATGGACTCGCAACTGTTTGTCTTGTTGCAAGAATCGCGGCGATGAAATCGCGTGAGCTTTGCCCGAGGCTATACGGGCATTTTCGTGCAACTTTATTCCTATATGTGTAAGTGCACATACCATCCATAACGTGTCATCCCGGATGTCGCTGGCGTTGGAAGCTTCTGGTATAAGCACTTCTTCAGCGTTTGCTGGTAGTTTTCACCTAAGCCACGCATAAGTGGAAGCATTTAGTGGAAATTTACTGGACTTGTGTGCAAAGCGGCTCATTCAGTACGGTTACGCGTAGTGTAGATGGTGCCTTGACATACATCAAGATTCGCGAATGGACTTTACTATCGTTGTAATCCTGCCCCTCTTGCGTTATGCGGGTCCTCCTGGGTCTACCGACGTCGTCCTGCCAGACCTTACAGAATGCGACATCGCCTGCAATTCGGCCAAAGTACCACGAAATTTGAGTGTTTTGCTCCGTGGCCGTTTCCGTACTCCCTATTCGGCTGCCGCTTGCTTCTGTTCATGCTGCTGCTGGCAGTTAGTAGCGTTTTTTATTACTCGAGGGATTATACCATTTGTTTTAGCCGCATAGGGTTAGCGTGGGTGCAGTTGCCGCAATGGTCTTATCACCTTCTGCGAAATGGTATTTGGAAAGGTAGGAGGGGGGGGGGGATCAACGATATCTAGTTTATTTCAGTCACTTTGTGTAATTGCACCATTTCGGTTGACAACTGCTGATCTGAACCGTGAAGTACCCTTCCACTTCCTTGAACATTTGAGACAGGCTACAGCCTTTCCCAACCAGGAATGCGATAAACATGGTGCGCGTCCGCACCACCATGGTTTTGCGTCATGTCTGCGAATTGTCGGGCAAATGCAGGGCCTTTCTTTTTTAGAAGGGGGGCCTTTCTTCTTTAGTCGCTCTCTTTTCTCCGGCAGAATACATCCAGACAAATGCTAAAGGTGCCTGGATCCTGCTGCTTTTGCATGATCTTGATATTTTTGCATGATCCTGATTGTGGTAGACTGGATATATCGCTTGCCCTTGAGCAAATGGTGTTGAAAGGCAATCGTGGCCGCGAGCGCTCGGCGCTTTGCGAGATTTGTGAGCGTTTTTAGAGTGAATTTTGGTGGAAGAACTAGGCAGAGACTATCAAGTAAAGTCGATTGCCCAAGAATCGGCCCAAGAATCGTCTCGCTTCGCGCTGAATGACCGCATGTGCGGTTAATGCTGCTGCCAAGCATTAGCGCTCGTGTGACTCACGCGCCTCAATGCTAACGAGGAAATGGTCAGAAGTCGAAGTGACCAATCCATACATGCTGCATACCATACGATGCAGCACAAAACGCTGATTTCAAATCTGTCTTCCATATCTGCAGAGCGCTTTTGTAAGCGAAGTTATGATCAGCTTTACTGCGAAAAAACCGAATACAAAAATTGCAAAATTAGGCACATTACTGCTCTTTCAGCTCAACTTTAGGTACGGGTCATATGAAGGGACCTAGTTGTATGTTTTGGTCCAACGCTGAGCCGAGAATGGCTTTGTGCGGCCAAGTTTGCACTTTATACGCACAATTTCTTAGCAAAATGATGGCCTTCAACGGTTTATAACTTCGTCCACAAAAGCGCTCTGCAGATAAGGAAGACAGATTTTGAGTCAGCGTTTTATGCTGCATCTAATGGTATGCAGCTTGTTTGGATTGGCCACTTCGACTTCTGACCATTCCCTTGTAAGCATACTCCGCAGCCAGCTCGGCAGCTGCCTACCAGGGGCTCACGGACATTCGGGCCACGGTTTTGGAGTCAACTTTCTCTCTTCTGACGTATTAGTGGATGTTGGTAGATCTCAGAAATATTGAGTCAAAAACAGCTAGGGTACTAGTATGTCTGCAAGTCCCGAAACGGCGCGCAAACACTTGCCTTATAGTGGCGGTGTCATACATCCAACAGCTCGCTTGTCGCTATAGTCTTGAGGGCCTTCCGCGGAGTTCTGGGGCTGAGCCGTCGGAGTAGTAGAGGAATTTCGTTGGAAGGGGAGGTCGACGGATATTGCAACAAATACGCATCTTCTATAGTAGGGGCGTTGTTGTAGATGTACGGACGAAACCTCCTCTTTCCGCGGAATATAGTCGTCTACCGCCTCTGGAGCTATGAAACCGTCATGGTCATGACTGCAGGAAGTCCTCGAAGTATTGCTTGGTCGCGGGTACACTTTTTTCTCGGCAAAGGGAGCTGTAATCAGCAGAAGATATAAGCTGAGTTGCTACATTAATATAACGTTTCAGTGGTGTAAATTCGACGACGACGTGGTGTCACGAGCTACAGTCAGGGAGGCTGTGATGGCTAATTATGGCGGAGATGATGGGGAATCTACTGGCAGAACATACACGAACGCCTACATGCTTGTCTATATCAGGCAGACTTGTATAGGTATAAATTCTCATTATTTTGAGGCGGGTAGTTTTTTGTGTATATCTTCTATTCACCATTTATGATTCAGATGATGTCTTATGTCAGCATGAAAACTTGCAAGTTCCTGCTCATCTAGTACAGCGGTTTGAGAACGAAAGAGAGGAGGAAAATAAGAAGAAGAAAGAAAAGCAAGAGGCGCACTTATACACAGAGATTGTGGTAGGTTACCAAACATTTGAATTCAGTATATTCATCACCAACACGAAAGGGAACTGGCGGCCGCCGTTTTGGTTTGTAGGAGAAAACGAAAGTACTCAGTTTGAGCACTTTTGTGTGTCTGCATACGTTATGCAAAGCAGAAAATATTTAGTATCCCAACGATCGAATCTTACTAAATTTATCTGGTCTATTGCCTCTTTAGATGGTAACGGACGAGCATCTCGCCAGCTACAATGGCTTTGATTTGGTTGACCCTAAGCTTTTGGATGATTCTGGCCTCCCAAGGGAAAAGATTGAGAAAGGCATGACTATACCACAGCTGTATGACTATGTGAAGCATAAGCTCTTCTCCAGTGAAGATGATGTAAGACGTTCCCGTATGTGCGGGCTTTTGAAAAAGTAATGTATCTTTTAAGATCCCTGCTCGTGAGATATTTCGCATCTGGAAGTTCGAAGAGACTACGTACAAAGATGAAGGGAGCATCATGTCAGCCCTGCCTCGCTTACGTCCAACATCACTGGTGAGTAAAACGATCTGTTCGAATAGCTCAAGCTCAGCAGCTCTTTTAAGATACCGCACTCTGAAGAGACTCAAGAGAAAACGCTTGAAGCTGTTCTGGAAAACGACCGAAATCTTCTGTACATAGAAACAACTGTTTCAAGCTCACTGAGAAGTTACAACGAGAATTGTAGGTTCTCTCAACACTTTCTCTTTCGCGACGTAATTAAAAAATTTGATTGCGAATTAGTTGCTTGAATGGTTTGACCTACTTTTTCAGCGGAAATGCTGATGTTTCTCAAATACTACGATGAGGAATCACGCTCTCTACGATACGTCGGTCATTTTATTGTCGCCTATCGTCAGTGCATGTCAGCGTACACCAGTGAATGCCTGAAACTCATCGGACTTCCGGAGGGCACACCTCTGCGCTTTTATGAGGTATGTGTTGAGACATTCCGTTTCCTTTTGGTAATATCGTTTAATACGCTTATTCAGGAAGTTGCGCCTGATCGTATCCGATTGATAGAGAGTCTTGGCAAACCACTGTGTGCTGACAATACAGTTGTCGAAGTCAGTGATGGAGGCTTGCTGATTGCTGAAAGAGCGGACAGAACGAATGAGACGAACAACGCAAAGCTGCACCTGGATACGCTGTATAACACCATTGACATCGAGGCTGTCGCCAATAACGACTCATTCGTATCAAGTCATGCCGAAATAGATCCGCCAATTACTGGAACAATTGGACTGGTGAGTTACTTTTGCAGTCGTTATTGCAGAGTTGACGAGGATGGCTTAGTTTAGAACTGGACCATGAGGCAGCTGGTTGATTACATCGGTAAAGAGATCAACTACGATCCCGCAAAGATTCTTCTGTGGCGAGTTTCGCCTTTCAACGATCGAGCAACTCAGTTTCTCACCGATGCTCAGTGTAAAGTAGGTTCTTGCCATTCAATAGCTTACCTAATTTAATCGTCTTTTCCAGGTTTTGCGTGTAAATGGATTACTTGGACTGGCAGGTGCGCAGCTTCATGACCCTAGACGTAACAAAAGGTATAGATTTTTTAGCTTTCTCCTGTATCATTTGAAACTTGTCATGGTTTTCTGATCCACTTTCAAGGTATCGTGTTGTTTATACAAAAATGCCGATTCCAATCGCTGACATGGAACGGAAGCGACAGATGAAAATTCAGATGATGGACGAGAAAATGAACATCACTGTAAGCGATCAGTCTCACTTACATTTGTTGTATTCCTAAGGATCTCCGAACTTTCAGGAAATAACGATATTCCCTGAAAAGACGGGTACGGTGCGTGACATCTTGGAAGAGGCGAAGCGTGAGTTCAAGTTTGCTGCCAGCGGCACTGGAAAGCTTAGGTGAGCATAACTAGCATGTTAGAATTGTACGGCGTACTATTCGATTTTTAATGTTATTTTAGGCTCGTATACGTTGGGCAAAGCAGCCAGAGCATGCGTGCGTACATGATTTTCAAGGAGGAAACATCGGTAATGGAAGTCTTCCAGAAAACCATGACGCCGTCCATGTATATGGTAAGGTGTTTCCTGGCTACTTTTACTTTCAGCTGTGATTTTTCGGTGTTACCAGTTATTTCTCAATCTTCGCAATTACCCTACAGGGCCGCGTTGAAGAGGTTCCGCAGGATCAACTGGTGGTCAAGAGTAACGAATATCTCGTGCCTATAGCTCATTTTGATAAAGATCCAGGGCGAATGTTTGGAGTGCCATTCTTTTTGAAAGTCGGTATTTGCGGTTTATTTTTCCTTTCGGATACCATACATATCGTACTATCAGGTCTCAAACGATGAGCTATTGTCAAGCGTTCGCGAGCGTATCCAAGCTAGATTGGATATTCCGGATAAGGAATACGAGAAGTATAAATTCGCGCTCATCTCGTCCTCAAGAGTTGTGAGATATCTGGATATGACATCAAATGGAAGGGTGAATCTCGCCGAACTTGGACATGCTCATGTTGCATGTGAGTTGTTGTGATTCTATTGCTATTTTAGTCTTAAATCTTCTCATAGTATATATAACATTTTTAGCATTGGCTACATCACCGTATCTTGGCCTTGATCACATGAACAAATCTCGAGGAGCTCGTGGATCGCACGCTGCAGAGAAAGCTATTGTAATACATAACTAATAAGATGGGTCTGCTTGGTGTATGATAAAACGAAGATTTGCGCCGTTCGCCTACAAAGGCAGTAAGGCTTTGGAAAATGTCAGCAATTTTACGGAGCAGGTTACGGTTCATCTTCAGTCTCAGAACGTGTTTATATTTATATATATATGCCTATGTATTCTTATCACTCGTCCCATTTAATTCAAATCTCTCTCATGTCAGTGTTTCATAGTTTTGGATTCTCAGTTTTGTTTATTCGTCGCCCGAGTTCCACTTCGGTATGGTGTTGTATAGTCAGTTTCACAAATCATATCGGTGGCACTCGACAACTATTCGGAATGATACTATCGGGTTATGGATGCTACCTTATTTCGACGAAAACACTTTTTGCAAAGATTCCAATCACGTGCATCCTTGGTAACAAAATTTTCTCCGTCTGCACACTCCTTTGAACACCATCACCAGTGAAACAAGCTGTACAGAATTAACCAACTCTTCCAAGTGTTTTACTTTTATCACTGCTTTTCGAATAATCCGTATATGATCGATTACTTGCTTTCGTAAGTATTGTGTGTATGCGAAGTGAGCTACTTTAACACTTCTACTGATGAGATAAAGAGTGAATCTTTCTCTGTATTAAGAGCTCATTAGGCTTGTGTATGTTGATATATGCTAGTAATATCTTGTCTCATATACAAATGTTCATAGTTCTATCCTAAGGATCTAATATGTGTTCAGCGAGGTCGCTTCGTCTACTCGTTTCTTTACTCATCTATTCGCAAAGTGTTTGATTGTAAATTGTTACATTTGGTTTCCTCAACGCTAGAAGCTGTGCTACTTCGCTCTTTAAACTACTTTCACATTTTTTCTTTCTTGTGAATGAAGAAATGGAGTTATATTGAAGTCTTTCAGCAAAATATCAAGATTTACACATAAGATCTGTTAACGAGTCGTTTAATTGAGCCTATTTGTTGAAGGCTGTACTACCAGTGGTTTTGCCCATGTTGTTTCTATTGCTAGAAGTTTAATACATATAAGGAGAAGTTTTGATCTTCAAGCCCAGATTTAATAGGGTTTTTGTTTTTCGTCTTGTTTTCAGTTTCTGTGTTGTCATTTTTCAAATTTATCTTAGAGTACTCTCGCTCCCGATCCGTTCTAGAAACAATGGGGAACGGAGACGATATGCAATTTGGAGCAGTGCCTGTCATTGAAGACACAGTTGAGCTGAAGGTTGACCTTGAGACACGTAGATCTGGAGTTGAGAATGGAGATATGGATGTCGACAATAAGGAGGCAGATGCGGAGAACGTTGAGGTAGTCGTCTTAGTTTTTGTAGAATTGACAGCGGCGTTGATCGTTATTTGTTCAGGACATAGCTGCTTTCGTGTATTTCCTAGACTGACTAGTGAACTGTAATCTAAAAGTGCTAGATTTGCAAGGGTGTTCGCTGCGAGAGCCGCGCGGTTTTCCGCAATTCCAACTTTTTTGAGTGACGATTATATACTTTATATTTTCTAGATTGACATGGGCGAGGACTCAGCAAGTGAAGAAGATGATGAGTGCACACCTCCAGATGTTGCCATGGATGTGAATCCCACATGCGATGAACTGTGCGCAGATTCTAACAAAAAGTGTGAGCATCTTAAGTTTTGTCGCTGTTACTGTAAAAGTTAGCCAAAATTCAACAATGCAGATCTGTCTCAGTGTCAGTGTGATTACATGACCGAAGAGGAGGATGATCCTGACGATTTGTATAAACCGGAAGGAACTATATACCTTGACATCGATGGCTTTAGTCAATTTTGTGAAGGATCGTCTGAGACACAACAACGTCTTTCCAAACCCGTATTTGTTCGAGGTCTTCCATGGAAAATCTTAGCAATTCCTAGGTGATTTTATTCGGACGCTTCACATGCAGCAAGCAAAGTTCCTATGATATCCAGGGATGCCGCCCGAGTGGGAACTGGCACGCGACCGAACAAAGCTCTCGGTTTCTTCCTTCAGTGTAACGGAGATTCTGAGGCGGTTGCATGGAACTGTGTTGCATCAGCTTCACTGAAGGTATGCCTGGAATATATGGCTGGACTTTCCTCGTATCGAATAAGTTCTGTTGATTGCGTATGACAGTTGAGGAAAGCTAATGCCGTCCCATTTTTCATTGAGTTTTCAAAATAATTGAACAGCTTTGCAAAAGACTAACGTATGTAAATATGAGAAGAGATAATGTTTAGTATTTGGTTCTTATGCTCAACTGAAATTGTTATGAATCAAAGGTCATAACTTTATGTTTAGGTTCTGTGTCAGGTTGATGGTTTAGAAGATCACTCAAGGCGGATAACTCATACCTTTTATCCTAAAGAAAACGACTGGGGATACTCACAGTTTCTAACTTGCGATGTAAGATTTATTCAGTTCATTCTCATTCACCAACTTGCTTTGTTACAGCATTTGATGAACCCTGAAAATGGTTTCATTAAAGACGACACTATTCGCTTAGTAGTTCACGTATCCGCAGATGCTCCACACGGTGTACAGTACGTTCCCATTTAAGCAGTAGTATTGATCATAATTATGTGTCGATGAATGAATGAACTTCACATACTTTGACTTCAGGTGGGACAGTAAGAAACATACCGGTTACATTGGGCTGAAAAACCAAGGAGCTACATGCTATATGAATTCTATATTACAGACATTATACTTCACTACGAAACTGCGAAACGTAGGCTATTCTGATCGCACTTCGAGTCTCCCATAAAATGTTATAGGCTGTGTATGGCATGCCTGTAGCGCAGGATGATCCGGAAAGTAATGTAGCTTTGGCGATGCAGCGCGTATTCTACGACTTGCAGGTAATCTGTTGGAAGTTAGTTCTGGTTGTTCTAGCATCTAATTCAGCATTCTGACCGGCCGGTTGGAACCAAAAAGCTAACGAAATCATTTGGCTGGGACTCACTGGAAACCTTCATGCAGCACGATGTACAGGAACTCTGTAGAGTACTACTCGATAATCTTGAGAGCAAAATGAAGAAATCTTGTGTACGTGAATCGTCTAATCTAGAGTTAGAACCGGTCTAGCATCTTTATCCAGGTAGAGGACACAATCCCAAACCTATTTCGCGGTGTCATGAAATCTTACATACGCTGTACAAACGTCAACTTTGAAAGTAGCAAGGAAGAGCCGTTCTACGACATCCAACTGAATATCAAAGGAAAGAGCAACAGTAAGTTAAATCTGTCACATTGTAACCTGAGGAGTACGCCTGAAAAAAAAGATAAGCTGGTGTTACATGTCTGGAGTTTTGGAGTAACGTTCCATTCAAATATCATGCATTTTGACGTAAAGGCCAGTAAAGAACGTTTGTCAAGAATTGCTCGTAACTTAACAGTATACACTCCTTGTTTGGTCCAAAAAATAGATCTTGATGGTAAGTCTACGTAAATTTAGCGAGAAGAAACAGCCACAGCACGATGGGTCCATGCCGAGGACCTAAACACAAGAATAGAAATCTTGCAAATTCCGTAATCGGCTCCTCTTTTCAGTTATGCAGTCATTCCATGAGTACGTTCAAGTAGAACGGCTAGACGGTGAAAACAAGTACGACGCCGGTGATTACGGAATGCAACCAGCTGAAAAAGGAGTGAAGTTCGTATCCTTTCCGCCAGTTCTTCATCTGCAGTTGATGCGCTTTCAATATGATGCCAATCTTGACGCAAATGTGAAGATTAATGACAAGTTAGTGCGATATTGTTTGCACTTATCTACGCAAGATTTCAATCATTTTCAAGGTTTGCTTTTCCCGATAAGCTGTGTCTAAACGAATTTGTGGAAGGTAACGGCGAGGACTACACCTACTCACTACATGCTGTCCTGGTGCACTCCGGCGATTTCCACGGAGGTCACTACGTTGTGTTCATCAACACCGGTCTTAGACCGCCCGGAGAAAAGTACAAGCCCAAGGTATGGACAGCTACCATTTAGAACTTCGTCTGTGCACAATTATACCTTCTAAGTTCAAGCACGTGGCAGTATGAGTGGAAAAAACGTATTTTGCAAGCTCAGCTTCCGCAGCGGCCTCACTTAGCTCGCTATTTTTCGACCATAGATTTGAAGTCTTTAGTCATAGTTGCAGTTCTGATCAGGTTTGTTACAGACATTTGGTAGCGATCTGACCGCGAGCGGTTTCGGAATTTGTGAGACTAAACCATTTGGGTTGATAAGGCGCTGTATTTGAGAGCTAAGTAGGAGCTTATCAAGAAATATGACACACTTTTCATGTGGTCGATGTCCACGAATTTTGAATGCGTTGAGTCAAAAAGAGCTAACAGTATGCCAATGGTTTTGGTAAAAGTACTGCGCGTCATGACTGCACAATCCTTGAAACAACGCTTGAATACTTGTCCAAGCTTCAACAGGCCGATCTAATGTTTCAGTGGTGCAAATTCGACGATGACGTAGTATCGCGAGCTACAGTTAGGGAGGCTGTGATGGCTAACTATGGAGGAGATGATGGAGAATCTACTGGTAGAACATACACGAACGCTTATATGCTTGTTTATGTGAGACAGACTTGCATAGGTATGAACTGTCAGTATCTTAAGCTAGTAGGTAGTTCATATTTGTCTAAAATTTTTTTGCTCAGTATTTATAATTTAGATGATGTGCTTTGCCAGCATGAAAATGTACAAGTTCCTGCACATTTGGTACAGAGGTTCGAGAATGAAAGAGAAGAAGAAAATAAAAAGAAAAAAGAAAAGCAGGAGGCGCACTTGTACACAGAGATTGTGGTAAGTTTTAGACCAACCGAGATATTTTTCTTCTTCTACATCAACGCTGCATGAACGGAAATGGTTTTTGTCTACGAGTTTGTTCTTATGTGTACGGTTTAGACCGTGAAAAGAGCTTTAGTTTCACCGGACTTCTACATATCCGTTATATTTTTGAGAAAATTGGTACCCTATTTTCAGGTGTATAAGCCGCACTTTTTCAAATTTTCGCCCGGGCTGCTCGCCGCTCCATTGTGTTTCGAAAAGCGATTCTTAAGCCGCACGATTATATCAGGCAATACGCAGCACAGTATAGAGTCCTTCGATTGCGAGGTCATTTGATGTGTTCGGGCTGGTCGATGTAAGCTAGGACCACCCCGCGGCTTATACACCTGAAAATAGGGTAGTATGAATGCTACATGAGAGGCCGAATATTCTGATGCTGCATTGCTTTTCACTTACAGATGGTGACAGACGAGCATCTCGCCAGCTACAATGGCTTTGATCTGGTTGATCCCAAACTCTTGGACGATTCTGGCTTGCCAAGGGAAAAGATTGAGAAAGG
The DNA here is from genome assembly GCA_958299035.1 of Cylicocyclus nassatus. Taxonomy (NCBI): domain Eukaryota; kingdom Metazoa; phylum Nematoda; class Chromadorea; order Rhabditida; family Strongylidae; genus Cylicocyclus; species Cylicocyclus nassatus. The sequence goes on along the minus strand of CATQJL010000326.1, from coordinate 3,945,821 downwards.
CATGACTATACCACAGTTGTATGACTATGTGAAGCATAAGCTCTTCTCCAGTGAAGATGATGTAAGTTGTCTGTGAGCCGGCTGTCGTGAAACTAGTGTGTCCTTTAAAGGTCCCTGCCCGTGAGATATTTCGCATCTGGAAGTTCGAAGAGACTACGTACAAAGATGAAGGAAGCATCATGTCAGCCCTGCCTCGCTTGCGTCCAACATCACTGGTGAGTAAAACCATCTATTCGAGTAGCTCAAGCTCAACAGCTCTTTTAAGATACCGCACTCTGAAGAGACTCAAGAGAAAACGCTTGAAGCTGTTCTGGAAAACGACCGAAATCTTCTGTACATAGAAACAACTGTTTCAAGCTCACTGAGGAGTTACAACGAGAATTGTAGGTTTTCTCAACACTTTCTCTTTCGCGACGTGATTAAAAAATTAATTGCGAGTTAGTTGCTTGAATGGTTTGACCTACTTTTCCAGCGGAAATGCTGATGTTTCTCAAATACTACGATGAGGAATCACGCTCTCTACGATACGTCGGTCATTTTATTGTCGCCTATCGTCAGTGCATGTCAGCGTACACCAGTGAATGCCTGAAACTCATCGGACTTCCGGAGGGCACACCTCTGCGCTTTTATGAGGTATGTGTTGAGACATTTCGTTTCCTTTTGGTAATATCGTATGATACGCTTATTCAGGAAGTTGCGCCTGATCGTATCCGATTGATAGAGAGCCTTGGCAAACCACTATGTGCTGACAATACAGTTGTCGAAGTCAGTGATGGAGGCTTGTTGATTGCTGAAAGAGCGGACAGAACGAATGAGACGAACAACGCAAAGCTGCACCTGGATACGCTGTATAACACCATTGACATCGAGGCTGTCGCCAATAACGACTCATTCGTATCAAGTCATGCCGAAATAGATCCGCCAATTAGTGGAACAATTGGACTGGTGAGTTACTTTTGCAGTCGTTATTGCAGAGTTTTATGGATGGCTCAGTTTAGAACTGGACCATGAGGCAGCTGGTTGACTACATCGGTAAAGAGATCAACTACGATCCCGCAAAGATTCTTCTGTGGCGAGTTTCACCTTTCAACGATCGACCAACTCAGTTTCTCACCGATGCTCAGTGTAAAGTAGGTCGTTGCCGTTCATTAACTTCCCTTATTTTATTGTCTTCTCCAGGTTTTGCGTGTGAATGGATTACTTGGATTGGCAGGTGCCCAGCTTCATGACCCCAGACGCAACAAAAGGTAAAGATTTTCTTTGCTTCTTCCTGTATTATTTGAAACTTTTCATGGTTTTCTGATTCACTTTGAAGGTATCGTGTTGTTTATACAAAAATGCCGATTCCAATCGCTGACATGGAACGGAAGCGACAGATGAAAATTCAGATGATGGACGAGAAAATGAACATCACTGTAAGCGATCATTCTCACTTACATTTGTTGTATTCCTAAGGATCTCCGAACTTTCAGGAAATAACGATATTCCCTGAAAAAACGGGTACGGTGCGTGACATCTTGGAAGAGGCGAAGCGTGATTTCAAGTTTGCTGCCAACGGCACTGGAAAGCTTAGGTGAGCATAACTAGCATGTTAGAATTGTACGGCGTACTATTCGATTTTTAATGTTATTTTAGGCTCGTATACGTTGGGCAAAGCAGCCAGAGCATGCGCGCGTACATGATTTTCAAGGAGGAAACATCGGTAATGGAAGTCTTCCAGAAAACCATGACGCCGTCCATGTATATGGTAAGGTGTTTCCTGGCTACTTTTACTTTCAGCTGTGATTTTTCGTGTGTTACCAGTTATTTCTCAATCTTCGCAATTACCCTACAGGGCCGCGTTGAAGAGGTTCCGCAGGATCAACTGGTGGTCAAGAGTAACGAATATCTCGTGCCTATAGCTCATTTTGATAAAGATCCAGGGCGAATGTTTGGGGTGCCATTCTTTTTGAAAGTAGGTATTTGCGGTTTATTTTTCCTTTCGGATACCATACATATCGTACTATCAGGTCTCAAACGATGAGCTATTGTCAAGCGTTCGCGAGCGTATCCAAGCTAGATTGGATATTCCGGATAAGGAATATGAGAAGTATAAATTCGCGCTCATCTCGTCCTCAAGAGTTGTGAGATATCTGGATATGACATCAACTGGAAGGGTGAATCTCGCTGAACTTGGACATACTCATGTTGCATGTGAGTTACCATCATTTTTGCATTTTTGCCGTATTTGTCTTCCGCTCGGCTTGACCATATTTGTTAAGCATTGGCTACGTCGCCGTATCTTGGCCTTGATCACATGAACAAGTCTCGTGGAGCTCGTGGATCACATGCTGCAGAGAAAGCTATAGTAATACATAACTAAGCTAGGATGGGTCTGTACTATGGTGTAGTTAAAGAAGATTTGCGCGTTCGATGCAGCGACATTAGGGCATAAAGTATGTTAGCAATCTTACGGAGCAAGTTACGGTTCATCTTATGCTCTAAGACGTGTTCATATCTATATTTAGATTCTTCTCACTCATCCCATTTCACAAAAAAATTTCTCACAAGGACGGTGTTTGTTGTTTTGGATTCTTAGTGTTTATTTTCATTTCCCGACTCCCACTTAGTTCTGATCTGGTTGTATAGTCATTTCCAAAGTTCGATGGCCCTCGATAACCAGAGTGATACTATCGGGTTGAGAATGTCACCGCTTTCCGATGAAACCCTTTTGCAATTTTGTGAAAAAAAATTCAACCTCGTCTATACTCAGCGTCCATATTTTTACATCTTCGCACTCATCTTGTACGCCATCATCGGTGAAACATCTTGTACTACAATAGGTTGGTTTTCTTCATCTATACTAATGCTTTTTGAAACACTGGATTTAAGCGGTTCAGCTTGGTTTGTAGTGTGAGTGGCCGTGTTCTGCACTGAGTCGTGTAATGAATCGAGAATCTTGAATAGTCTAACGTAATTGTTAGCTTGTATGTTGTAATATATACTGTCCATCTACGTTTCATAATTCATCTTGAATCTAGTGTTCATTGACGAGGTGGCCTCACTTGACTGCTTTTCAATTTGCAACGCGAGCTTTGATTGTGAATTACTTGTTCCTTTCTTGACATTAGTATATGATTTGCCATTTGCGCTATTGTCGATTTATTGTCTTTATGTCTATGTTTGTGATTGGAATGGAGTTTGGTACTTTGTTCATAGAGGTTCCACCAAAAGGAGAGAAAAGAAGTGTCACATTTATCTATGATCCTGTCAGAGACGGATATGCAGAGCATGGATTTAAGGGGGCCTATTAGTGTGTTTGGTGGATTCCTGCGATTTTGCTGTGGTAGAAATTATCTGCTTTTTCACGTCACATGCAAGTTCGCCTCGGGCTACCAGAACTAACGCTATTTCAAGAAAACGTATGAATCTGTATTGCTTTACCACGTAAACGACATTGGTAATCACCTAATCAATTTTTGTGTATCACTTGTGTATGACTTTTACCTTTCTCTAAATACGAACATCGTCTGAATTTGGGAAATGATCGTCTGTACCCTTTCATACCAATGGTTTGTGCGTGGATAATGTAGATGTTCACTTGTGTTAAAGGCACAGAATAAAGAATAGCGGGTTGCCCTCATAATGTTGTGCTTTGGGTGCATATATTGAAAGCCTGGTGTTTTTTGATGTTAGAAGCGGAATAGAAGTACTCAGAGACAAAAAATTTGTTGAAAGCGTCTTGTAAACAGAAATGAAGATCGGTCCATAATTATACGAACACCTCATATTTTGCCGTTCCTCGAACTTTTTGAAAGAAAAGCAAGAAACCATTAGTACCACGTGAAAGAACGAGTTAAAAACTGTATGCGCAGCACAAAAGTGAAATTCGGTGTCAATCTTGGAAAAGCATTGTGCGCCGAAGTTTTTTTTGATCGGTCCATAATTATACAAACACCCCAGTCAGAGATCTTTCGTTCGATGCCGCAACCTTTAACATTCAAAATCTGTAAGGCTATGAACCTGGAAGTGTGAAATACCTACTACGCACTCGACCTGATAAACTATGAAAAGGGGAGCTTTACCCTACTTCCATAGCTCGAAATGGCTGCGGACCAAGTCGGTCCCGAAAATGCTGCTGTGTAGAGATTTCAAACCTTTATTCAGCTCAAACGATTAAGAAGAGGGACCAATAAGTGTGCGGTCTAACTCTCAAAAAATATTGATGTGATCGTCCCAGTTGCCAACCCTTCCCAAACTAACCCCTTGGTGAATCTGGGACTGAGTTGGCAACCGGGACGATTACATCAAAACTTTTTGAGCTAGAGCGCACATTTATTGGCTCCTCATTCCTTAACCGTTTGAGCTGTATAAAGGTTTGGAATCTCAATAAAGCAGGCATTTTTGGGGCCGACTTAATGCGCTGCCATTTCGAGTTATGGGGTAAAGCTCCCCTTTTCATAGTTTATCAGGTCCAGTGCGTAGTAGGTACCTCAGGCTTCAAGTTCGTAACCTTACATGAGATTTGGAATGTTAAAGGTTGCAGCATCGAAAGAAAAAAGCTCTGACTGAGGTGTTCGTATAATTATGAACCGGTCGAAAAAGAGTTCGGCGCACAATGCTCTTCCAAGATTGACACCGAATTTCACTTTTGTGCTGTGTATTGTTTTCGGCTACGCTCTTTCACATGATACTAATGGTTTCTTACATTTCTTTCAAAAAGTCCGAGGAACGGCAAAATATGAGGTGTTCGTATAACTATGAACCGATCTTTACATAGGAATCAAATTACGTCAGAGCATCTTTGAAGTTTACGCAAGCCTTTGAATAATTGGCAAATTAAGTCTTGACAGGTACAGTGTATGTAGTAGTGGCGGACCGAGGGGGCGGGACGCTGGGTCTCTCCCCCCCCCCCCCTCCCCGAGAATGGGTGGCGACATTTTCGAAAGTTGATTACACTACAAATATGTGCAAGTGATTTATTTACACTTGTATATAATTGAAATAATTTTTCAGAATTTTTAAAAAAATTCAAATTAGCCTTGCAAAGAAATTTTTCGGGGAGTGGCCGCCGTCACGCCCCCCCCCCCCTTTTCTTTTTTTCGAGGTCAGAGGCCCACGAAAATTTTGGGAAGCATCGCAAAAAGTCTTTCGGAGTGCGTGGCTAACGCCACGCATATTCATTCGAAACTTCATTTGTCGCTCCTCCCCCCCCCCCCTCCCCCCCCGCCTCCCCGGAAGGAAATCTTGGGATTGTTACTGGTATGTAGTGATCAAGTTCGCTTCATGTCTTCAAGGAATTCGCTTCTATCAGACAAAATGTACATTATGATATAGTAAGCCCCCATAAATTACTGTGAAGTAAAAATCCGTTTAGAAATATACTTACAGGTATTTGATCGTACAAATGTGTACGCCGCATATTGAGCTTCATAAATACAAGTGTGCGAAGGAAAAACAAAGTTATGATATTGATACATTTTCAGGTATTTTCATCAAGTAAATCAAAAATAGGTGCTTATCATCACATCATTACTACACAGAGGATTTAGCAACTCAATGTTTTTGTTTCTGCGCGTTTAAGTCTCCTTTCAAAATAATGACGCACAACATCTGCAAATTTTCTGCTCTTATTTTTTTTGTGATTTGCAAACACAGTTGCTAACAATAGTAATTCAAGGTTTTCTCTACATTGTGAACAAAATTCAAAATATTCCAAGTAAATCCGGCTATGTAAAAACTGCAAACTAAATATTATTCTCGTGCTTTTTAAAGGCCAGTTTGATTATTTCAGCTTTAGAAATACAAATGGCAGTCATTTTGGCATCGTAAAATTATATGTTACGGGGTTTGGTTGCAGCAAGCTGTTACATGAATTCGATATCAAAATCATCGCAGATTCGTAAATCGCAGTACTAATTCAGGCTCCTGGACTTTTGACGCACCTTATTGATACCGTCAAGCACTTTTCATGTACACGAAATGGTGAGCTGACGTCTGAAGCGGACGAGAAATAATGAAACTCTGTCAAGGTTAGTCATATGCTCTGATTTAGTCCACACGGAACTTCGCTTCTGACGAAGCGAGCTCAGAGATGTGAGTATGTACAATTTGAGCATTGCTTTATACTTACAAGTACTCTTAAAAGTCCTACCGTGTGTGTGACAATTGTCTCCAAATGTTGTCAGTGCATCCGTTACCCGTAAAGTCATAGAATTTCATTTATTGCGCGATTACTGGAGAGTTATAAGCAGGGCTCGGCACAGGCGGCTTACAAGCAAGCTGGATATCGTTTTTGGGACAAATAGCAAACGGGTTTCGTTTTTTGGCCTAAAATACAAAAATTTGCGACTTTTCATTTTCATTTTCATCTAGACACCTCGTGCCGAGCCCTGGTTATAAGTGTTAGGTCAGACAAAGCTTTCAAGGCATTTCTCAGCAAATGTCGTGCTCAAAGTTTCGGACAGGGGCGGTGGAGGGGGCGGGGGGGGGGGGGGGGGGGGGAGAAGGAGGAATGACATTTTCTGAAAGAAGCTCCCTCTAAAAATTTTGGGATGCTTTCCGAATTTTTTTTGGGCTGTAGCAGAACTATTGAAAGGGTTAGCACCATGTCTCGTGAATTTTCTCTCAAGCTACTTTGATTAGAATATCACTCTTATTAGTGAGTAATTAGAAGTCATTTGCACAGTTTTATAACTTATGTGCATCACTTTTGGATCCAGTATTCCATAATTTCACTCATCCGTTATTATCCGCAGCAAAACAAGTAAAGCTTATGACCTTTGCACCAGGCATCCCACTAATTAGGTAAACTTTAGGTAATCAACAATTCATTGTGACTTTTTTTTTAACATCAGTTTTTCTAACCTGTTGTACTTGCTAAGAGCCTCCTACGTCTTCATATTCAATCCAAACCCATATTGTGTATCCATCTCCACAGCTCCGAGAGATTTTGGGATGCAAAAGTTTCCGCTTCTGTGAACATACTTATGAAGGAGCGGCCACGGAAGCAAATAGAAAATGGCTCAACATTTGCACGGCTAAGTACAAGTACACAGCTAACTGTCCTTAGAACGACTCCTTAAGCACTTCCTGTAATCGACAAAAATCACAATGCACTTATTTTTACTCTTCGCTTCAGTTGAAAAAAATTTACCTTAGTCTTTCAATGAGAAAGAAATAGAGTTCGTTTGGCTCTTGAATATAGAGTACATAGTCAACTAGATTCAACCAACTACCTCAAAGATTTTCCTCTTTTTTTGAAAAATCACCCTTAAATACCTGAAAGCTTAGACGCGACCTATTAGTTGTTTAACGAACTACTATGTACATTTTCTGAGCCTATGTCCAAGTCTTAGCGTTCAAAAATTATGTGGCAGGAAGATGTGCTTGTTGCTAAAGGTTTTTGGGAATGAATATCTGATTAGTCATTCATGACAAAAAAGATCTAAATCAAGGAACACGATTATGTCGTCTGATCAACATTCGTCAGCTAATGTTCTCCGCTAAATTGATGGATCGAAAAAAGCGAAAGAAATTAACAGGAGAAGCTAAAGTGACGCGCAAATGGGAAAACTCCGAACTTTATTGCTGGATTCTAACGAAATTTGGGGCCATCCTGCCAATCCGCCGACTCCCTCGATTTGCCAATCAACAATCTTCTTGCGAATTGGTATCTTAGAAATTATTTATCTTATTGCAAAGAGCTGCAGAAGCTATTAAACTAATCCTCATGTCAACTAGCCTTTTGTAATTGCACTATTTTTGATTTGCACCGGCAACTGTAAATTCAGAAAGTGCGACAAATTTTTCTGCTTGTTATATGGTTCCACTATATTTTCTCATTCATGATAGTGGGGTTATCGCCACTAGAGTCTGCTTTGCTGCAAATTGAAATTGTGCAGTTACACAAAACGAGTTCTGGAATAAGGACTACAGTATATGACATCCCCAGCACAGACGTCGGTAGCAGGCACATTTTATCTGTTACACTTATTCTATTTTTCTGACGAGCTCATAAGCCGCTCCGGACACACAGAATTGCCAACATGATGTATTGTGTCAGATTTGCTATATGTGGATCTTCAACAATGAAGAATGGTCTAAACAAATGTGGCTGCACAAAATGAAGTTTTTGCTGTCGATTCTTAGTATGAGAGCAATTGACGATTAGGAGAACAATTGACAAACGGCTTATAAGCGTCAAGTGTACAGGAAATTGGCTGAACGTTTTTCTTTGAGAGCATGGGAAGCTCAAAAAATTCTACGGTGCTAGACACTTCAAGTATTAATCCGCCGCAAATTAGAGATCGATCGAATCAGGTGCTCGAATTGTTTGAGGATTGAGGTTGTTATTCGATCTAATCTATCCTTGGCGTCATTCTTATGTCAGTATAGAATGGCCTGTTATTTAATCCTCCAATGGTGGATAACTTACAGAAACTATGACGATGATGACAAGAACGTTAAACAAAAAACATGCAAATTTGCCCTAGTCTATCATTTAACACGAGCGGTCGAGAAAGAAGTCCACTACAGTTTTCCAAATGAAATTCTGTGGAAAATATTTGGTTTCGTTTTTGTTCTGCTATGTCACGGCTGGATGACAGTTTTTTACTCTGAATTCTGACTCACGCTTTTCGCAGAACTTTGCATTTTCTACTTTTTGTGGTTCCATTGCGACTGAATTTCGTTTTCCTCTCTTGGGTCAGACCCATGTTATACGGCTCAAAATTCTGTAGAGCTTAATAAGCAGTTTTATCGATGTGCTTATGGTGATGGCCTTTGCACGATGTACTGATGAGAATAGGAACAGAAACAAATTGATGTACAGGGTATGTATAGCTATATATAGCTTGTTCATTGCATAGCCTGTATGCACTTAGAATTTTGCGCGGGCCACATTTTTTTGCAACCTCCAAACTTTACTGATAGCACATGTTGGTGAATGGAATCTACAACTGAATAAGCTCGATTGTTGCCAATTTGTGTCACCATGCTTTTCGTTGACATTATTTTCAGTTTTTGCCTTACTGTACGTCCCATTAGCGTTTAGCGACGAATGACAGAACACGCTCCGCCCTCCCGTACCGTTTTCACCGCCATGTTTTCCTTCGTTTGTGGTCCGAAGCGATAACATGGACGTCTCAAGCGAAATTTCAGTGCGATTGCATGAACGCGCAAGTTCCATGACTTGCGCCACCAAACCCCAAGATATGAATCGGGATAAGCAATCGTTGCATCATCGGGGATGTAGTCTGACCTGGATTTTATCGTCAGGGGGGTGCTATTTCGGAAAGGGCGACCGAAGTAGGTCAGAGGCCGGTTTGGACGGGGTTCGGGCGTTGGGCCTTGACCCGCCCCCCGCCGTCGTTCGCCTTCCGATCCCACCCTCGTCGGCTATTCACATCTGCTGCAGGCAGACGATCATTGAAGCAGCAGCATCAGTAGCCGCGTCCGCATGTCCGCAGCTCTGATCCTCGTGGCCGTCGTCGGCCTGTTCGCTGGCCAGGCGCTTGCGCAGGATGATCCCACAATGCCGGTCGTCATCCGGCTGCCGCCTATGTCCACTAAGCCTAGGTTCCTCTCCGAGGTTCGTTGAGTCCGTACTGTCATCATCAGGCTCAAACATTATGGTTCAGGTCTCTGCACCACGTGCAGTTCAACCTCCAGTAGTCCACTCGCCGCCGGCTAATCCTTCCCCAGCCGTGGTCCCTGCAGCGCAACAAGTTCGTTTTTTTTCGCGACCATGTAAAATACACCAATTATTTTGACCAACTAGCCGAATTTCAGCCGCTGCCTCCATCACCACCGGCGGCACAGCAACCAGTTTTCCAACAAACTGCTCCTCCTGGTAGCCAGCAGTTTGTTCCAAGAACAAGTGGCAGCGTGCCACCACCACCACCAGTCACTATCCCTCCAGATGTGCAAAATCAGCTGATCAAGTTCTTTGGATTAGATTCTTTCGGAATTCCAGGTCTCACCGGAAATCATCCCAATGGTTTTGCTGGTGCCGTCCAAGTGAGTGGATTTGAAAGCACGACAGAGAGCAAAAGGTTATATTGTTCCATTACAGGAGCTGAGAGCAGCAGGAATTCCAGTACAGGGACTCCCAGCAGAACATATCAATGGGAACGCTGTTTCCCATGCTGCTCCTACTCAACAAGGTAGAGTTTATTAGTTTACTCATAATTTACTCATTTTTGCTGATTTTTAGTATCTGCCGACGTTCTCGCGCAGGCCAACCCCAAGTTCCAAGATCAACTAACGCAGCTCGTAAACGAAGCTCGTAACTCGGGCCCCTTCGAAGGAAATGGTGGTCACGTCCCACTTCCTGCAGACAAGCCAGGAGAGAATGGCTTGATCGGATTGTTATCAAACTCTATTCGTAAACTAGTCAAAGAAAGTAAGTTTCTGCATAAATTTCTCGCCGACTTTCGTTCAAGCAGTTTTTCCAGCTGGTGTATCTGATGCTTTGTCACAATCGTTGCCATCACTTTTGGGATCTAACCATGCTTCATCTTCTTCCGCTGCTGCTGCTCGACATGGGGCCTCATCTTCCTCATCATCAGTTGATGGTCCGGTGGTCTCACAATCCGTGGACGAGAACGCTATCACCAACCAAATTCGTGGAAAGGACATTCGTAGACAGCCCTCGACGGCTCAGAGAGCACTATCTGGAATCTCGTCCTTCCTCGGAGGAGGTGAGCTTTTGCGAAAAGAATAAGCAAATAGGATTTCTCATAATAGCAGTTATGGAAGCATTTTTTTCTAGGAGGCGGTAATACTCCAACTCATGCTGGTCTCCCAAGAATCCCTGGTATCCCTCTCTTACCTGGTGGCATTCCTCGCAACGCTCAGGGACAAATTGATGTCGTCAATCTCATTGGTAAGATTCGGTTTGTTGTTCAGTATTTTCGTTTAGCTGTATTTCGACATTTTGCAACATATCTTGTGACTGCGAACAACAATTAAGAATGTGTGTTAGTGGCGCAACGGAAACATTCAGGTCACTGTCGCCGTATAGTGCGCAGCGAGCGATTTATCAATTGACTGTTTAGAAGATTTGGAATTAGTGCGAAAACCTTGAGAATTTTGACTATGTAGTTTTTTTTAGGATCAATTACTCGTCGTCTATCTAATGGTACTACTCTGGCTGATATGCTCCCACCTGAGCAGCTGCAGACTTTGGCCGATAACGTTACGGATGCTTTACTTCCCGAGACTCCTACTGACTTCGATCTTAGCAAATTCATGGGCAGATGGTTCGAGGGCATCAATTCACCTCGAGCTACCGAACAACGATGTGTCGTGCATCATTGTAAGCACTTCACTAATCCTGATACGGTGTCCTAGTCGTGAAGGAACTTTTTGCTTCCTTGGGCTACTGATATCCTTAGCAATACCGATTTAGATGGAGGACTGACCAAGAATGACAAGACTGCCACATTCACAGCACTGAAAATCTACAGAGAAGGATCTGAATTCGGTCCTGTTAGGTATTCCATCGGCTATGCTTTCCGAGGAGGAAACAAAGATGCTATGCTTCAGCTCCACACTAGTGAAAGCAGTGATGCTCAACCATGTAAGTCATAGAAATCTTTTGAGATCATTATGCAAATAAACAAGCTGTCTTTGAACTATTATCTTCCAGTCTGGATCTATAAACTTGGACCAGATGGCAAAGATCCATTTGGAAATCCACAGTACGAATACGCAATCGTGTCCAATTGGGTACGGTATCCGGTTACAGTTCTCGTGAGGGATCCTGATACTTTCAAGGCTAAGTATCAAACTGAGGTGAGTAATTATTAAGTACTGGTCAATGCACGGTGACCTTCTAGTTGACTATCGCACCTAATTATCGCGTAAACAGGGGATTGTAAAACCAGTGACTTAATCGCGGTGATACGGTATGGGCGGGGCGCGCGACTAGCGCGGGAAATTGGTGGAGTACAAAGATGGGATTTCTGTAAAGTTTGCTAAGACATATGATGAAAAACAGATTTGTGCAGGCAGTCTAAACTATTGAATGTATAAAGTTAAGGGATCTACTTATGTAGGACTAATGTTTGCGTAAATATGAAAAGCTTAAAAGAGTTACATTCAAGACCATTATATTGCTCCTTATCAGGTACTACGCTGGCTCGAGGATCAAGGATTTATCAACGGTTTTATCCGAGCATTTAATCTTCTCCAACCATCCGGCTACTCAAGCTGTCAATATGCTGATAGCACATTCGAAGTGTTCGGAAAGTAGCTGCTCGCTTCAGATGCCATCTCTCAGTGACGACCTCTACTACATTCCACTCTCAAATGCTGTACATTATTATGCTAATAATTATTGTTGTTTCTATTGTTTCTGTGTATCAGAAAATAAAAATGATGAAAACTTAGAAATGCTTTGTGTTAGTGGTTACACTGCTCAAAAGGAGCAAGAGGAGAGCGGAAAATTAGCGTGAATCGCTTGAGACTGTGAGTATGGGTCTATGGGTCTGGAAAACGGTAGTTAACTGCTAATTGACAGCGATAACACCTTGACCTACGACCGGTTGCCTGTATGTACTTGATGACGGCTGGAGCGAATCAGGGCTTTGGGTGGTCGAGTCGAGTCCCACGGATCGCCGCGAAGGTCACACAGTCAGGCAGTCGTCGCGCAGCCATGCTCGGGAACACCCTCGTCCTAGGTCTCCTCCTCTGTCCAGCATCCATATTCGCTATCGGAGAAAATGCGGTAAGCGATAGATACTTATCTGACTCGTACGTACATCGTTCCATCATCAGATAAGAGGTAAAGAATGCATAACGCAAGTCTTTGACGCGGGTTCAGACAACTATGCCTTTAGAGCGCAGCTGAACCAGAAGTCAAACCCATAGCACTTTTAAATCCTGTGGCGGAGGAAATGAGATAACCAGAGACTATGTCAAACATATCTAATTTTGTCACTGTATACTTTACAAAACGCTATACTTGAAACAATTTTTCGATATATATATCTATATCTTCATGTCTCGGATACGCTACATGGTGGTGCTCACGGCTATTCTAGTTGCATAAGAAATCGCTGGTTTCAAGCTAAATGAGGAAAGAAAAGCAGACTCATACGGTTTATCTCTTATCAGATTAAAATCAGCCCATGAATGCTCGTTGTAGTCACTTTTGTTTTTTGGTTATGCGTACCTAATATCCTTCTAGCAGCCGTAGGCGTACGCGATTTTTAAATTTTCAGTTGACTGGAATATATTTTAATGTAATTTATGAAATTCCAAACTCTCAAAAATGCGTTTTTATAAAAATCACACCTGCCTTTTTTAGTACCTGAAAGAAACAAAATTTTGTCAAAATTGTTGTTCTCCGTTGCTGATAGAAAAATTTTAACACCTTCAAATTTTTCTTGATTTTTACCCACTAAGCGTGTACATCGTTCAGATGGACATCAATACGATCACTGGTATTATTGGCGGTATTGGACGAATGCTGGAAACGACTGTTGACACTATTAATGTACCGTCCGAGTTGATAATGGGACGCTGGTTCCAGGTTGGTAAATATGCTCTATTTGCCTAGTTATGGTCACTTCCATGTTATGAATAGATGAGGAAGAATTTTGAATTGTACGACTTTGTACTTTAACGAATCTATGAGGATTTTGCATTCCTAGCACCTTATCTTCAGATGTACAAAGCAGCCATCAACTTTGACGTGTTTCGTACTCAAATGTTCTGCCCGGTCGCTTACTGTAAGTTTGTTTTTAACCTGTCCTAAATTCGTGACATATATCGAGATCTCTTTAGTGATGAAAGAAAGAATTTATTATCTTGTGATTCTGATTGCCCGTTACAGTTTCGCCAAACCCTATTATGGGAGAGGACGGATTCTCAATGGAAGAGGCTTACAGAACAGTGTCAAAGACGGGACCCATAGAAACGTATAAGAGAGACATGAACAAAGTCGGACCTGGCCAGTATTGGATGTATACTGAGGAGTATTTCTACCCCAGACAATGTGAGATCTGTTTGAGACGTACTGAATAAGTAGAAAAAGCTCGTTATTCGCAGTTTACATCATCGCCGCTGGCCCAGCTTTCGACAATGAGACGAGAAAAGCTGACGAACCTCTACAGTACATGGTTGTAACGGATGCTAACCGCTTGTCACTTATGGTTTACTCCCGAGACCCACACATCTTCTTCCAGGTGAGGCAGTGGTCTGGTTTTGTCAGTTTAGGACAACTTGACACGTGTTTTGCTCGTAAATTCCCACCAGAAAGGCCAACAATCAGTATCTTTTTCTCGATAGCGAAGTGGGAAAATCAAGTTTCTAGGACCGATGTAATGACCGCGTTGACCCGCTCTCCCGTAACTTCGTTTGCAACGTGCCCACCTTGCGCAACGGTGCTCGTTGACAGCGTCGTAGAATGCGCACAGAAGGAAAAAATCTAGGTCATAGCGTGAAATTTAGACGGTTGCATAACCTTCAGTGACCCAAAGTCAGAAACTTCACGCGGTACGAAAACGAAAATCTGGGCTAGTGACACCAATTTGGGTGCATAATGCGCATGTGATCTCATCGGTAGAAAAACTAGAAAACGAGAAGTTGGCTAAATCTGATCATGTTTTTGTAGAAGTACAACAAGGATGTCCTCGAATTTATGGAGAAGAAAGGTTTCGGAGGTCGAGTGTTTTGGAATAGTCCACGTCCAATTTATCAGGGACCAGACTGTGAATGGCCATCGGAGAAGGAAGTGTTTGCTCGAAGGTGAGATTTGGTATTTCTCTCCATTGAAAAACAGTTTTTCAAAATTATTTTATATGCCAGAGCATAAGCAACCATTGTCAAAACTAGATATTCTCTAATTTGAAAGTTCAAGGACAAACAAAGTTTTATGGAGCACCCTACTTCTTTGAAGAGAAACAACTTGAATTTTTCTTGCTTTGATCAAGGCGGCAAAATTTAATCGACATAAGTTTTCTTGTCCTGTTTCCATTTTCTTTTAGCAGTTTATAAGTGAGCAGTTCAAAACGTAGTCAAAATACCCCTCCGTAGGTTTCTCCTAATTCAATCTCGTTTCAGAGTCTTGAAGAACCAAGAACTAGCCGAGCGAAGCAAAAACGGTACAGCCGAGCCAACAATGTCCGGCATGCCTTTGGCGGACATGTTGCGTGATCCAAAGAAGACTCTCGAGCGGCTGGTCGGCACTCAAGGTCACTGAATCTCACCCCCGTCTCTACTCGCCACGACTCACTGACCTCGTTTCGCCGGGTTGATCGCCGGGGTCCACCCGCCCCCCGACATCTCGTCGCCGTTACCGTCACCGTGCCGCTGCTGCAGCCGTCGCCGCTACCGCCTCCCGCACTAACCGCATAATATCTCTGTTTGTGTGTCTCTGTATCTCGCAATAAATCGTGTCATAAAGGGCATTCACCTCGTCGATCCTGCGCTATCGCGTACATCCACACCTATCCGTTCCCTTCTTAGAGCACAGTCCGCTAACGTCAGTCGGTAATGCAGTG
Source organism: Cylicocyclus nassatus (assembly GCA_958299035.1). NCBI lineage: Eukaryota > Metazoa > Nematoda > Chromadorea > Rhabditida > Strongylidae > Cylicocyclus > Cylicocyclus nassatus. The sequence continues at coordinate 3,930,330 of CATQJL010000326.1, read as the reverse complement.
GCTGTGTGTGTTGGTCGGTGCCGTGGCCATCGTCTCGCTGGTCAGGTGCCAGCACGACGCCTTCGCCCTTCCGCAGGCCCCTCGCTTCGCCCCGAAGCCCACTGTGCCACCCGAGTATTCCTCATTCTTCGAACTAGACGGGCACGCCCGTGAGCTGGTCGACTCGCTGCTGGGCCCGCGCCCCGGCGGTCTATTCCCTGAAAAAGCGTACGAAATTGGCACACCATCCGAGCCAATCACCAACAATAAGCCAGTTCATGTGCCGTCGACGTTGGAGAGGACACTCGAGCAGTTTTTCACTGCTCCCGAGCCAGCCAGTGGGCAGGCCCTGCCTCCTGGCTTCGGTTCAGGATTTTCGCTTCTGAACAATAACAAGCCAGTCACTGGGTTTGGCTCAAATACACGTAGGGCTCCACAGGTAGGTATAGCAATGAGTGACTCCTATGCAACTTGTAACACTTCTTCACGAGTATGGTTCCATAACTATAAATCACCTTAAGAAGCAACTATCATGTGTTAAGACATTAGTGCCTCCAATTTAACCTGTAATAGAAAATGAAAATTGGAACCAACTCAATCACATCATTTCGCCGAACAATAAGATTTGTTATGCTGTTGATTAATGTTTAAAATCGAAATGACGAATCCATCATCTAGTTCAAAACTTCGAATCATTTATGATGGATGAAAATCATAAATGCAATCGAACGTATTGACGAATCATCATCGAATAAAATACTTCTTCCGCTATACTGTATCAGTGTTTATTTACACATAAGAACACACCCTTTCGTTGCCATACTTCTCTTTGAAGAAAGATACTTGCTGTTAGGATTTTGCTCTTGAGAAAAGAACAAAAATTCGAAGTGTTCAGTTTGAGAAATAGCAAAGTACATCATTTGCAGAAACAGACCAAGGAGAGCAAGGATAAGGATGAGTCCGTTGAGGGATCTGGCGAAGCTCCCAAGAGCTCTATTGGGGGTATCCCTAAGGTGCAAAGACTCTCCCACTATCTCCTACCATTCTCAAGTTTAACGTTCAAGGTGTTCCCGAAGCTTCCCAAGGCTCCAATTGTTCAGCCACAATCCCTCCGAAGTAGAGAGGCTATCGTCATTGATGACGCTCCAGCACTGCCACAGATTCCAACTGCTCCGGAGGTTCTTTGCCTCTAAAATTCTTATTTCTCCAAAAAGGATAAAAAATTTTCAAGGTTCCCGAAGGTGGATTCTTGCCAGCTGACATTCGACGGTCACCACAATCTGTGTCGAATGTTGCTTCTTCTCTGGACGATGATGTAGATGGACTGAATGATGATGACGAGGTGTGGCAAAAATCATTATGTTACTTTTCCCGTTGTCAAAATAAAACTCTTTCTGTTTGCAGTTTGGAGGACTTTCTGAAGAGACATCCTCATCTTCCGGTGGTTTAATTGGAACTATCTTCAACTTGATCAGTATGGGACAGAAGAAAGCTACCGAAGCCAAGAATGGAGGCACTCCGGATGTGAGTCGACTTTTATTGAAGAAAGTGAGAATCCGCTAGAATGCAGCAGTTCCAGGATAAGAATGCTCTTGGAAAAGCCGTTTCAAGTCTGATCGGTGGAGAGAACAGTCCATTACCAGGCAAGAACATGATCTCGAATGTTTTGTACAAGGCGCTCACGTCCAATAGTTTGCAAGTAAGTTCACCACTTCAAATGTTTTTCTTTTTTTGAATTAATCTAAACATTTGTGAATTTAGTCTAATGACACCGGATCTGACCTTGAGCCTCCTCCGCTTACCAACCTAACCTTAACCCCAGCGCAATCAGCGGCCATCACTGAGAACTTGGAGATGGTCCAAAACTTCATCATCCAGCCATCTTCACCTCTCTGCACACATAAACCTGAACCAGTCGGTTTCGAACTGCAATCGTTCATGGGACAGTGGTACCAGGTAAGACTTCTGGAATTGTTGTCCTTACATTTTTGATCGATTCGCTTCTATGATGACCGCTAAATCGACCTCGCTAAAAGCGCTCTCGACCCGGCCAAGGCTATTCATTGCTTTACATTGCTCGGCCGCAGCCATGTGGTTTTGCGCATTTCATCTACTTGTTCACTGTATTTATCAGAAAAAACATTTCCTGGTTTTTCTTGTTGTTTTTGATTTTTTGGCGCAATTTCTTCCTATTTAGGTCGTCTACAGCCCTCCGTTGTCCTCTGGACAATGTAGCATGGTTGCTTACAAAAAACTGAACGACGTCAATAATGGAGGTGAGAAGTTCTTCTTTTTGCACTTTTACAGAATAAAACGTGGATATTCTAGGCCCAGGATCAATTTTCGAGATCTTCGAGTACACGACTGACGGTACACCTTACGGAAAACCAAAGATCAGCTCTGGTTATGCGATGATCAAATCTCCAGGAGAGCTCATCTACAGGACAACCTCCAACCAGGAAGACGTCAATGGTAAGCTGCACTGAAAACTATGAAAAATTTACGATTTCATCGCAGTTGCTAGGATAGAGTAGGGTGTTTACTAGACTGAACATAGTCCCCTTCCCCTTTCTGTATTTGCTGACACTTTCCTCACTCTCCACCGGTCACTCAAAAGTAATCCGGTCCACTGATGTAGGTCAGATGGGTCAGATGGATTGCGGGAAAACGTGACCATGGGACTAGTCCTCCGGATGTGTGACTCAACATTTTTGCTCGATAGCCGAACAATAATCTATCCCGTTTCAGTGCATGTTTTACACCTGGGACCACTGAATGCTAATGATGAGTACGAATACGTCATTATGTCTACAAATTGCAATTTCCCCTTGTATGTATTCGCAAGAGATCCTAACATGTACAAGCAGGTAAGAATTCGACTATTTTTGGAAACTTATATAACTTATCTCGTTACGTAGATTCTCAAAGTGATTTTCTATATAATCTAACGCGGAAATTCGAATGCAATCGTGAGCGCCCCAATTTATCTCAACCTTGACGGAAGCAAAGATTTTCTCGCTATGTTCTATACTACAAACTTGCCAACTTTGTTAGATGACTACCGATTTTCGTTTATGCTTATTAGAGCAAAAAATCTATCTGGCATAGGTGCTCAGCTAGATGACGGTTGTCTCACAGCGAAATCCTGCGAGCTTTAGGTTACCATCATTTTCAAACTTAGTAAGCTAAGTTGTAGCTTGCTAAAATGGAAATGAGGATACGTAGTGTTCTAACTTATAACGCGCGTGAAAATTGCACAATATAAAATTCAAACAAGAGTCAGAATTTAGTTTTTTGCGTCTTTGCTTTAATCTCGTGTGTCTACGTTTGAAGTTGCCTTGTGTGGGCACCGTGCCAGCAGCGTGCCAGCCCCCACGTGGCGCGCTCTATATTAATCATTGACGGCTCTGGCACGGCGCCAGCACGACGCTGTCACAGGCAACTTGAGTGCAACGTATGTTATGACTATTGTAATATTTCACATTCAGATAATTTTCTAACATTTTTCAATCTTCCTAGTAATATCTTGAAACCAAAGTATCAAAGTCTGTGCAAATTTCAATTCATAAACAACTCATTTTCAGCGATACGAAAGCGAGGTGAATGCAGTGCTCGAAAAGAAGGGACTTGTCAACGGGATCTCACGTCTTCTGAACATAGTCGCACCGGTCGAAAACTCTTTGTGCACGTTCCCACCCTCCCTCTTCAACATTCAAGGATGATCAGACATTCATTGATTTCTAAACTCTACTGGTCCTCTCTGAATCAGTCATCTACAACTCTTTCAATACCCATTTTGTGGGTTATTTGTTTGTCTTTCTTCGTTGATCACTGTCATTTAATAACACTCCCTTCGAAACGTGTTGTCATATCTCTTGATTTATTTTAGTGTTGTTCGAGTTCTGATTGATCCCCACATTTGATACTGTGTACTTCGGCCGAGGTTGCGTGCATTATTTTGTACATAGTGTGTTTCTTAATGCATGGTTTTAGTGCATTGCCTCGTAATAATTTTCGTCATCGCATGAATGACTAAAGAGTATTGCTTGTTTGTTAAATTTTTAATAATAACTTCATGATGATAATAAATGTCACAAACACCATTTCTTGTTGTTTTCTTGGCTCGAGTATGACGTAGCTGTTGTGAGAAATACTGTGGTAGAGCGCTTCGAAGAAATAGGTGATTATGGTTCCTGGATGTCAGGCAACTGAACACAAACAAAAAAGGGGGTCCATAAACGTTGAGCCTTTCTTATGTAGAACTATCATTCAGTTATTCGATTACAAGACTACAGAAGTTTTTTCCAAATGGATCTAAGACCAAACGTAGAACGGCAAATCTTCGGCTCTAACCACCTTGATATTTCAATCTTAATGACGTAAAAGATTCAAAAGTGAAGGTGAGAAAGTTTGAAGGTTCTTGCATAATCTGTGCCAGAAGAGTAAGGCCAACTATCCCCCATGAAACATTTTCAATCACTTGTTATATATAGAGAACAAAGTCCAAGTTCAGGGTTTCAGTTTCCCCACCAAAGGGGATTCCTCAACGTTATGGTGGATTTTTCACACAACCGGATATTTTTCCGTAGTCAAGATTATAACAGCTCAATTCGGGGTGTTGAGCAATTTTCTACAATATCAGCCTTCATTTAGAGAGTTTCATGAATACTGAACAAAAAATTGTTCTTGGAGGAGGCAACTTTTTGACGCTATAAAAGTTTAAATTTTTGTCTTACCTTTCCTTGAAATCATCTGCAGGCCAGCTAGGCTCATTCGGGTTTTCAAATCAACTCCAGACATGATTCATTACTGTGAATCAACGAGTGTTTTATGCATATTTAGCTTTTGAATCCAGCCTTTGACATTGGCGAACCACTTGGAGCTAAACGACAGCATTGTTGGACTTGAATGAGTCATGAAGAAGTGAACGTTTTGCATATAGGCGCTGCCAAATTTGCGGATCTCGAAAAAATTGATAGCTGAGTCATCAATCAAACTATTAATCATCAAACTCTGAAGGACTAGATTGTAGGCATCATGAACAAGAGCTGTTTCTCATTTTCACCAGAAGGATATATTCACCCTTTTCAAAAAGGTAAAGAAAAGCGATAGGGGATTTCAGGGCAGTCAACATAGTAAAAAAAGCATTTCATCACATGTTGCTTTCAATAAAATTTCATTCTTAAGAGCAAAGTTTCCCCCTCTCCTCCCCTTCTTCTTAGATTTCCTTTGATAAGGATAAAGTAGCAATGATAACTTGTTGGGATCAATGTCCGTGGCACTGCGGAACACCAAATTTTATACTATGTACCAATATAGCTCAAGAATCGATGTCCATCTGTACAAAATTATATTGAGGTGACAGCTTCAAAATTTCTTGCGAAAACTAGAATTTTATAATCGGTTTACCTTCGCCCTTCTCTCTTCGTAAGAGCGCTGCCGAAACTCTAACATTCTTAATGAACTTTTTCTTAGAGGATTTCTGCCTCCACCCATCCTTTCTGCCTCGACCCATCCTGCTCTAAGATGATGTAATGTAAAAATCTAAAAATTTATCAAGAATCAGTATAAAATATAATGGACGTTGTAGTTATCTGCCATAACTATACAGTGAAAAAAATCTCTAAAAATAAAAGCTCCTAAAAATAAAACGGTAGATTTTTGCTTGCTCATGTGCTTATTATCCTTTGACCTTATTTTAAAACAAATTATACGTTGCAAAGAAAGTTTTTCTATGAATCAAGGGCAGTAATAGATCTTATACAATTAACTCTGATGTGCAGTCTTTTGAAGATATACTAATTCATGGACCCTTCGTCGCAGCACCTAGTCTTTTCCAAAAGAAGTCTGAAAAATGTCCAAACTCTCTTCACTAAACCCTCCTTAGTATGGTTTCAGCTCGTAATACCTAGTGCGTTTTATTTATTTGCTTACGTCGAGAAGCAGCAAGTTGACAGACTTGCATGGGTTGCTTATATTCGTGGAGTTTTCCTGATTCGAACTACATCCTGTTCTCCATGGCTTACAATGGATTTTTACTAAGGTGCGCCCCCTGAGGGCACTAAATAGATAAATAAAAATTACAATTCCAAGACATCATTGTTTCGAGAGCGCCAAAGTGCCGTGTTAGTTCTCAAGATACTTCACCCTACTCAGCGATAATTCAACAATCTCGGCGAATGTCGTCGCCATCATAGCGGCATCGTTCGCATTAGCGGGGTAAAATGAACTACTTGATCGTTTTCAGGTCAACGTATTGATGTTAGGGGGCATGATGCGTGCTGTGTGTGTATGTGCGTATGTTGAATGCTGCGCGAATAGGGAGTGAAACGTTGGAAAATGTAGGCCTCCTCGGACGGTACGGCCCCCGTCGATCCGCACGCTATCGTTTGACACACGCACATCCCAGTCCACGAGCCGCGAGTGTTCATTGCAACGGTGTCCACGATGCGTCGCCTCGTCACGCTCGTCTCCACGCTCTTCATCGTCGTCGTTTCCGTTGTTCAGGCCGTACCCGTCCAAGAAGCGCCATCCTTCCAAAGTTTCTCCAACGATGCCCCTCTTACGAAGCAGGTGCAGTATACCGTATAAATTTGACGATTATAGTGCCCCTACGGTGATGGCAACATTTGCGCGGAAACAAATGCCACGCTCGTGAATGCCGGCAACTTGCTTGCGACTTGCGCGTAAGTTGCCATTGAGCGCACATTGCCATCTCTCACGCGCAGATGTCATCGGCACCGTATTTATTTGTGATCTTTATCGAAGAGTGAAAGTCCCCCCCCCCCAAAGGAGAAAAGTAATCAAACAGATTTATCCAACCCGTTTTGTTTTCTATCCGTATATCACTTCCACATCGTAAACATAGTTTAACCGCACCGAAGTGAAATCGCCCGAAATAGAGCGCGACCAGCGGAAACTGGAACATTGCCTTTTGCTGCGGATATACAAGTTTAAACAAATCCTAGAACCATAACAATACTAAGATTTTCAGAGCGAAATGGCAGCTGTGGATGCCGCAGGGACATCAAAACCTGACTTAGTAAAAGTAGGAGAGGTAGCCGAATCCATACTAAATAGGCTAGGATTTTCCACAAAAGATGAAAAGAACGTGAGACGAGCACCAGTTCCTAGTGCTATGTATCAGGTAACTAAATATTCTAAGGGATGCTGAAGAGAATGATTTACTTACGTTGTTGTAGACGGACGACCTCAATGCAGTCATTGCTGAAGCGAATGCGAATCGCGTTGATCTGCAGGGTATAGCTTCCGGGCAGATTCCTGGACTAGCACCTATTCCAGTACCTGGGTATCCTGGACCGCAGGATGTACCAGAAATTCCTGGAGTAAATACCATACCTGGATTGAGCAACTTCAACTACTTGGTAAATTTTTTGGAGTCTTACAATAAGGAATTGACGCGAAATTTGCTTTAGGTAGGACAACTCTTCCCACAAATGATTCCACCAGCAAATACACTCCTAGGATCCTCAATAAGTAGGATCTTGCCTAAGGACTCGGCAAAGAACTTGGCTAAGGACGTGTTTAGGTAAAAAACACAATCTTTTTGACTATTAAATCCGTGAACAGGTCGCAATTTCAGAGCCGTTCATCCAGCAGCTGAAAATGTTGATGTAGCCAGAATGATGGGTCGTTGGTTTACTGTAATCAACTCTCCACATGTGATTCGTGAAGCTTGCACCGTACTCCACTGTTTGTCTTTTTTTACCGTAATCCTCACAAGAAGTCGATATTGGCTTTTCAGTTGGTGCCCTTACGAACAACACCTATTCTGCATCTTTCACGACGCTGAAATTCTACAGAGAAGGAAATCCTAACGGTTCTCCACGGTAAAAATATTAATGTTTGATTATTCTAAAAAAGGTGTTCAATTTTTAGATTTGCTCTCGGATACGGTTTCAAATCGGGAGAAACTGGACAGTTCGTGCTTCACAGCAGCAACTCACCCGATGCTGAACCATGTTAGTTGCCATATGGAATAGTGAACCTTAAAATGACTGGAAATGTGTGTTACAGTCTGGGTGATCAAGAAAGGACCATTGAATGAGTATAACCAATACGACTATGCGATTATCTCAACGTGGGTGCGATTCCCAGTGTTCGTAATCGCTCGCGATCCGGAGCGATTCCGCAAGGAGCACATGAAGAACGTACTGCAGTTCCTCGAGGATAACAGTAAGTTACCTGTCATGAAGTCTAGAAATCTTGAAGTAAAAGAGATTCTTGCAGATTACATCAATGTCATGACAAAAGCATTCAACATGATCTCTCCGGTTGACTACGAAGCTTGTCAGTACACGCCAACGTTTTCCGGAGCTGGCAAGTGAGAATTCGTCCCCCTCGGGGAACGCGGGTCCCCACATCGCCCCACGTCTCACTTCCCCAATCGGGTCAAGCTTTCATGCAATATCAACACACATTCCATCAAACACCATTGTCATACAATTGTAATAATTACACATGTATAATGGACTGATATGATTATATGAATATTTTGCACGATAGTACATTTTTTGCACTACGAGTATACACGTTTTCCCCGAAATATTAACGAAACAACGAAAAGCAAAGCAGAGATAGAAAGTCTTCAACTGTTTACAGTCCCATTTCACCTAATCATCATCAATGTACCAGTCATACAAGATCCATGATATTTTCGCAATGATATGAAGGAATGGATAAACAGTAATTGTTACAGTGAAAGCAAATTAACCGATAGTGAAATCGAAAGCGTCAAACCATTGTAAATAATCATTACATAATTATACATTTGTTATCCTGCCTTTGCACGCGTTGGGGTGATTGTTGTTTGTAGTTGAAATGTTGATGAATTACTGAGGTCTTTGCTCGATTTATGAGGAGATCAGTGCGAAGGCTTGGACGACGAGCGTTCACGTCAGTGTATCTGAAAAAAAAACAAGTGAGTAAGAATACACAGTACGATAATTTACTGTTAATCACAGCAATTAGATTGAGGGCAAGTGCACCAAATTGGCTGGTATAGTCTGCTCCCAAACGAAGGCCCATGGCAGCGACGCGCACGCGACCGCGAAGCGCGGGCTAATTTTGCCTTGACTATGCACACCACATGCTCGATTGCCCCATTCGCATCCGCTGGCAAAATTTGGTTTATAGAGTGGAAACTGGATGAGAGGCTTTTACTATTGAAATGCTTAAACGACAACCCACTTCATAGTTCAGTCCAGAATTCTACCGTAATCGGAGGTGCTGGGACCTCCCGCAAGAAGTACAGTTTGAGCCGAAGTTTGACCAGATTTTTCGAATACAAGAATGGTTCATATTAACAGCCGCTTGAGCGATTGTTTAGCAGGATTTCCCAATCACTTTGCACTTGAAATTTGGTGGCCTGGGTACTCCTCCTTATATCATTTGTACCGCTATGATTTTCACGAGCTTATTACTGACTGTGCAGGTGTACATTATTTCTCGTTCATTACTCGCTAGTAGCTCGAAGAAACTCAACTTTTTTGATCACGAGTGTTGAGCAGAAGAATGATAGTTTATTAATAGTACACCCACTCAATCATTCATTTCATAGATTGTTATTTATGTAGAAATTTTTTCTGTGCAAATTATCAGCGATTTACATGATAATAGCTGCCTTCCGTCTGATAGCCTAATTTCCTTGCCACCATCGTAATTGCATCTTTACAATAGCAAATTAATTTCCTAGTAGAAAGTTATTTTGTGCTGTTGAATGCTAGTGATTGTTGACATAAATATAACAGACAATTAATAAAAAAGAGGATAGCTTCGAAAATGGAATTGTTGCAAATACTTGAAAGCAATGGTTCACACTGTTATTTATTTTCAAACTTGCTGAAGTTTATGCATGTTAAGCTATCAGAATGTGGAGGAAAGTTGCTCTTTTTAGAATACCGCAGCAGTGCAAACACTGTTGAATACGTAATTGCAAGGGAAAAAAGTGGAGTAAAGGAAGCTCGACAAAATGATTTATAGAGGATTTTATTTTTTCACATACAGTGTTAGAAGGCGAATTCAGAAATTACGCCAAAAAGAGAACGTTGACTTCAAAAATCTCTTGGAATCTCCCATTTACTCATACCTATACTGGCAACAAAATTTTATTTACATTTGCTGTACTTTGTGGTAGGACATTGAGAAAATGGATAAAATACACTAGCATCCACAGGCCTCTAAATCATGAACCTATAGCTAAGTTTCGATTGAACTTTCATACCTGTTTAAAGGTGTCATTGTAAGCACATGCCAAGTCTGGTCCTATATCATCCGTTTTTGCAGTAAACCACCAATTTTTCGTCTTTTTCACAATGAAAGTTGAATTTAGTTGACATTTGAGAAATTTTGACACAATACCGCGTTGGAGCATGAAAAATGATGGACCTGACAAGATGTTCGTAAACTGCTGAGGAAGGATGTTTGCAAGCTCCCGTGAAAACGTGTGGCTAGATAAAAAAATTGTACCAAAAATACCATCTGAAAACGTGTGGCTAAATAAAAAATTGTACCAAAAATACCATTTGAAAACGTGTGGTTAAATAAAAAATTGTACCAAAAATACCATCTGACACTGAAATTCTAGCCTTTTGTAAAACAAGAATATTGTATTCCTCGCTCCTACATCGACGAAAAGATGTCCATTTGTCCATGTGCTATCCATGCCCCGCTCTGGTGGTGATGCTTGATTGCTTCTTTCAGAACTTTTTCATTTTTCTATGACCAAAGTTCAAACCGAAAATTTCCACAGACTTGTGGCCGCGATAATGCCTCTTTTAAGTTGGTTTTCTTGGCATAGTCTCATTAGAAACAAACAGATTCCATGTATTCACTTTTTGAACACATCCCTCCAAGGTCCAAGTGCCTCTTAACTTTTGCTGGTAATCAAGAAGTTTTCAAAGGGCAGTTAATTTGTCCATTGTTCGCAGAATGCAAAGCTTGGGAATGCGAACATTCTCTCCGCCCGACTATGACCTAATAGCTTCGAATTTCGTGAACATCTCTCGAACAGTGATTTCACCACTAACAAAAGCAGGTCATGCGAGTGATTCTTCGAGATTTCGATGATGATAAAGGGGGATTTCCATGAAAACTATAGAATTATGAAGTTTAATACGAGATTAGGATTGATTAGTCATCATAGGCGGAAATTGGAGTAATCTTTGTTTACGCTATTCAGTCTGTTACAGCACCAGGAAATTCATATTATTTGAAACAAATCGAAAATTCTCTGGCGAGATTCGTTTTTGCAAATTCAAGAGGATGTACACATGAATTTTCAAGATTTTCTAGCAGCGAAGAACTGAAAGAGCTGAATGTTCATTGGGACCATTTACAGTCAGTGTTTTCTGATACATAAGCGGTTTCGCTTTTAAACTTATGCACACAGAAGGATTATCATTTATAGAGGCAAATTCCAGATATATGAATCGGTAGACTTGCCGGGAATAGTTTCTCGCTCTGCTGAAAAATGTAAATTATTGACAAAAATGTTTGGTCCCTCGTTTAGATACTTCAAATATTTAGTCTATTTCCAGGCACAAAGATTTATGTTGGAATAGAAGTATGCAGAAAAGAAATACACTCTCCCAGGGACTTCTTTTGCAGAGTTAGAATCTGACCTAACCATGCTTGTCTTCCAATAAAAAACTTTTGACGCTACGATATACCTTTTGTGGATAAAATCCACAGTGTGGAAGTGAAAGGAAAAGGTTTACTTACGTTGTGAGTTGGTCTTCATGCTCTCTCGAAAACCGACTTCGCATACGCCTCAAAATATGCCTTCGTCCAATCTCGGCATCAGCAGATAGCTCAGCTCGTAGCATTTTATGTAGTTCGGGATTCATATGCTTCGGGCATTTATTCATGGTGAATAATTTGGCGAAAGCCTAAAAACATTAGATGTTCAAATAAAAATTCGGCTTCAATGATTCTAAGATTTGTGGGGGAAAATGAGAAGGCTTTCTACATTAATTTGCACCACTACTCCGCCAGCGGCACGCTTCACAACAGCGAGCGCATGGTGCTAACATGTACAGAGACGCAGACATGGTCCTGCCACGACTGCCTTCGCGATGTGGAGGGAACCTCTCCCCAGGCATGTTTCCATTCGAAACACCCTGTATGAATTTACCTTGTCGATATTGAGGTTGTTTGCTGCAGAACACATCACAAGCGCATCGTGCGAGCCTGTAGCCTGCTCAACCTGTTCAGCCGCCTCTTTCTCGGTAATCTAAAAAAGATGCATTTATTATTGTAATAAAAACTGTACTTAGCCTACCTGCCAACGATGTTCAGGAAGATCAGCCTTGTTCAAGACGAACACACAAGGTGTGTCACTACCTCCGGTAGCACCTCGTGACGCTTTGCAGTCGCTTATTTGCTGCCGAATCTGAATTTCATATTTAGTTTTGGTAAGAGTAAAGAACCGACTTTGCTAGACTTACATCAAGCATGTGAGCTACAGAGTCAGCGTTGTCCACAGATGAGACCAACAGAAACATGTCACCTAGAAATGGAACAAGGTCAGCATAGACAATCCCACAATTTGCGAGTTTCCAAATGTGGAGCAGGAATTTGGAAAAAAATTAGCAGTAAGTACCAGGTACATTGCAATTATCTGATGACACAAAAAATTATATTTTTGCCTTGTGGATTCAATCTACTTGTTTGCGAGTATTTACTATTGAGAAAAATTTGTCAAGTTCAAGATCGCTTAAAGAATCTCTCATATTACATACAATTATTTCAGACTTTTTTGAAAGCAGTTTTCTAAAAATTTACCTGAAATATAGCTAAGCTTTCGTGCTGCTGGAAATGGATCATTTCCTGAACAGTCAATTATGTCGAGTTGATAGACCTCACTCTTGATTTTGTATAATTTTCTGGAAAAGGTCTCAATAAGCTCGAAAACAAAAAGCTGTCACGTTAATTCTGTAGATATTCTATTTTGAATAAATTTTTTATTTTGAAGGAAAATCACAGCATTCCATTGCTTACCTGTAAAAATTTTCAATTGTGGGAATGTAGCGATCTTCAAAGTCAGCATCAAGAAATCGGCCAACTAAGGAGGATTTTCCGGTCCTCGCAGCTCCGACTACAACCAATCGAAATGACTGAAATTTGTTGATAATTAAAATTCTGCTAATCAATCGAGAGGATTTCATTTTGTAAATAGTGTGTCTTTTCAGTGAAAATTTATTTACAGCTTATATTTATGTTAAGAAATGCGTCCCATGCCGAGTTCACAAGATGTTTCATTAAGGCTTGGTTTTAGCAGATGAATACAGCACATTTGAAGTTGTACATATATGCGCATTGCACATCATGCGCGGTAATTGACGGCTGTGCTAACAAGTGCCAATTTCCATAAACTTTATTCCTTTTTTGAGTAATAGCAAGGAATTTCAGGTTTTACAACAATCTGCCCAATTGAAATGATTTAAAACTCTGTAGAAAAAGTACGTAGTCGTGGCCGCGGGTGGTGTGTAATGTAACATTTTGCTCCAAATTATGTAGGTCACTGCTGTATCTTGTTATAAAAGTTCTCTTCATATAACCTCAGTGTTTGATCTTGCCTTATAGCGAAATTTATAAATTTCGTAATATACTGGAGAAACTTGGCGCTGATAGCGCCTCGCATGCTCAAGAAAACCACTAGAATTACGCCAAATTGCACTCCTACCAAAAATTTATCAGAAGCACGTGTATAAAATAGATTATCGTGCAATCGTTTCCCTCACTGAAAATGCGAATATCCGAAGTGGTTGTGGCATACATTGAAGGCTATAGAACATTGGATGCAAAATCTGATTTACGGCTGAGTGGATTATGTGCCGACTCATTTGGAAAGGGCAGTTGCTAAGATCTCGAGTAATTTTTACGTAATGGCTATGTCTGGTTAGTTCTTGCGGGAAAACTTCGTTAGCGCTTATGACGTTTGTTTGGTTTTGGGCTAGCGGTTTGAAATATCACGAAAACTATTGTTTTCGGATTTCTGGTGAACACAGGGAATCTTCTTGCTAGGTACAGAATATCGCCTTGAAATGAGTGCATAAATCGGAAGTTGTATGCAGATTTTAAGAAAAACTTTTTTATTTCTCCTAATATTTTTCTTCCATTTTTATGCACAATTCTTGCACCAAAACATAGAAAAAGAATTGTTTATGCTTAAACAGACTGATCACTTCAAATCAGTATGAAACAAATCAAAAAATCAACTGTAGAAAATCGTAACTATTCGCCGAGTCATCATCACTACCAACTTCTCTTAGTTGATCGAAAATAAATTCAAATTTTATTAAACTTTTAGCGATTTTGATGACCAGAAATCGAAAGATCACTTTTTGGTTATTTCTCCTATTCACTTTATATCGTTGCTATATGCCCTCAAGGAAGTTTGACTCGAGCACATTTAAGCGCAAGATTTTCTCTTTCTATTATATATCAAAGCAAAGGATTTCATTGTAGCTGGATGAAGTAACAGAATTCCAAGAATTATGCATCAACCTGACACATAAGATCTCCCCTTTCAAAGAGCGATACGCTTTTAGGAATAATGTGAAATCGTTTTTATAGAGACTTCAATATGTTTGATTAGCATACGATTTCTTCTAAGCATAGCAGTGAAAAGAAAACGGATATATCATTCCAAATTTAATTGCAAAACAAAAAATGATATTGGCACCAGACTCTAGATTATTCGCGTCAGTAGTTAAAAATTAGAAATTTTGAGTTCGTTCCTAGAAATGAAACTGATATCTATGTGCATATGTGCACTGGCTAGTGCAAGCGAACTAGTAGAGCGTGTTGGATTCATATTTAGAACTTCCATTATTAGAATATTCAGCCGTTTTTAAATCAAAGCTGAGGAAGGATTAATGAGTCTAAATAGAGTGCTGCTCTGTGCTACTATCTTTAGAAAGGATGCGACAAAGAATTTATGAGGTAAAATTGAAAAGCTTTAAAGTTCAACTTTTTTAAAAACTTCAATCTCAGCGAACTAAAAAACTTACACCGCTTATTTTGATTTGTGTTTTCAATTCTAAAGCATCAAATGTCGCAAAAATTATTCATCAAAGCACTCCGATACTATGAATATAGAGCAAACTCTCAGCCACACAATATCTCCCAAAGATCTTGTAATAATACCTGGCCTTTCCGCACAATTCATGCTTACACTTATCAAAGAGGTTTTCTCAAAAGGGTAATCCTGTCAGGTGAGATCCATTAGTGGGTAACTTGCAATTTCTCGTCAACCACTAGTCACCTCAGCGATTAATGTACTCTGATCAGGTAAGTTAGTAGGTAATCGCAGGTGTTATCAGCTCCCACCAATGAAATGATTTTTGGTCAGAGAATACGGATATGAAATTATGAAGTTTGGTACCATAAGGTCGAAAATATAACTCACGCGATTTCTCGCGACGCGATTTGGCAATATTCCAATTGGTGATAACTCATCGTAAGGGTTTCTGAATGTACGGAAGATAGGGCATCTTATCAACCTGCGGGTATACGTGCTGTGCCTTTGAGGTCTACCAGTATTGAAACATCTGGCAAATTGCCAAATCGCGTAGCGACTAAAATCGCTATGCCTGGGCTTAAGACATACAGTACGAGAGTGGAGCAGCAAAAAATCTTGGCCCGCTCGCTGATATTTGCAAGACCGCTCATTCGTTTCCGCGGGACCGCTCGCTGATTTTTGTTCCTCTCAAGATAAAAGCAGTTTTCAAAAGTTTGGACCATCCTTTTCCGATTACCCCACCGCACACCTAATCTCACTCCTCCCACTATGAGTAAAAAACCTGATGCTTTTATTTTGCAAGACTTTTTAGTGCATACGAGATGCGTTTGTGTTGCGATCAATCGCAGTCGACCGCGATTCGCACACATGTCGCACTAATTGCAAAGCGCATTTTGTCGCATTTCTTATGAGAGCAAGTGATTTCTGCTTAAATCTGCTTGGCGCATCTTCATACGAGAATCAGTGCACTGCCGGGAGAAGAGCTGACATTTTTACAACAAAAACTCGTGCGCAATTCTGCTCTTTTGATCCTATGCCATACAGCAAAATGTTTCGAGTTTTCAATTAAACCCTTGAGAATTCCCTAATGGTGCCCTTTCCCATATATAACTAGCCTACAAAACCAGTAAAGTTTTTTTTTTGCGAAGGTTCACATTTCTTAGAGAATCGTTAAGAGTGCTTCAACGTTAATGACGCCGGTTTTATGTTCGTTTTGTTTCGAAAATGTTATGAATTCTAGAAGCGCAACATTTTACGGTATGCAAACAATTGTCTTCTGCAAAAACGTAGCTGTGCAAATATCGCAATGTGATCCCAGCTTCTTAGACTACTTTAATTTTTCTAGGTAAAGCCGAGAATCTGAAAGCTCAGACGTAAATCTATTTGCATGTTGATTGACTTGAAGAAATAAAACAGCAATGGACAACAGAAATTGCTGGATTCTGTTCTTAAAACAGTGAATACTGCTCCCATTTTGTGAAAAGGAAGTTCTAAAGGGAGAAAAGTTCGATTTTGATGCTGGTCCTGGCTGCCAACTTAATTGGGCAATGCAAATTGTGTTGACTTGGTAAAATACCAGTCCAGTCAAGAAATACTGAGCATTCTCAGTTTTTCTCTAGACAAATATTCTTTGTAACTCTTTGATATAGGTAACCAAGAGAAATATCTGAGATTCTTACTAATTTTGTTCTTTGAGTGAAAGATTATAAACGCTAACGAGAACGTATTATAAAGCTAATTTGAAAAGTGCAAATTCTTCTAAACAATTATTTTTTCTCCGGCACCGCAGCAATTTACAAACAAACTAAGCAGTTCAATTTTGTTGATAACTTGTAAATCCGATTTTTTTAACAGCAGAAGATGCCAAATGGCGAGTGTGGCCAAGGGCGAAGTGATAGGTAAACTAACCTAGTTCTGTAATTTCTTAATTTATTCCCCAGAGGCATTAAAGGCCAGAAAAATGGCGCACGTGCACTTGCCAGGATAAGACAAAGATCTTTAAGGAAGCCGCGTTTGTTCTCTTCTTTCACGCATGTTATATGATCCTAATCGAAAATTTTCACGTCGTGACTATAAGGTTTCATTCGATCACAGACAGATTATCACTTCTAAGCCCATTGTCGGGGTAAACTGAATTTTGAGAGTTTGTGCTTTTTCTACTGAATCACAAATCCCCAACATGTGGACACTTTGCTGGCAGGGTTGATTGAAAAACGAAGCAAGTCCTGATGATGTGGCTGCGTTTTATGATCAACACTCACTACTAGGAATTTAATTCCGGATGCTGGGGCGCTGAGCACAAACTGATGAACCTCACTAATTGATGTTTGATTAAGAGCAAAGGGTAGATGGCTTGCAAGGGCTAATGACATTTATTCGTAGCGTAAGAAAGAAGTAAATTATGTCGGCTTTAGTTTAGCTTGTTTCGGAGCTTTTTTTGGCTATAGATAAACATCTTTTCAATAAAACTACAAAAAATGGAATTTTGATAAAGTCTTGCGTCAAGGTTTTTTTTTTCAAAGTGTCAGATTACCAAACCTTGCGAATGCTAGATTATTATGCAGAATTTTGAAGCTCGAAAAGCTGCTTTTGTCGAGAATAGGTAGGGGAATTAATTCGGTCAAATAATACGAAATTCAAATTCGAATAGCAAATGCTCTCAGGAAATACTGAAATCTGATCAAAGCCATAATATTTTCGTAAATTTCTAAAACCTCTTTGCAAAAATTGTCTGAACACATCTGAATAAAATAAAAACAATGAGTACATTTACCACAAATTTTTCTGATGGCTGAACACTTCTAATAAAAATAGGAACAATGAATATGTTTTCACCACAGTTTTTCCATCTCCCATGAAACAAGGATCCATTGATGTTACCCCCATGTCTTGCCATGTCTTGCTAATAATAAACAGCATTAAGCGAAGAGACTAGATAATTAGATAGAATCCACTTAGCGAACTTCCTGTCTCATTCCATGGATAAAGTAGAGATCTGTTATTGTCTGTGAGTTCATAAGGATAGTTATATCACTTAAAAATGCTATCTATGGGAAGCATTGAGGTGCATGATGTTCCCTTCCGAGAGCTCTGCACCTCATTAAGATGTCGCGCTTCATGATGCTCTCAATGTCATGAAAAGAATGAGTAATGAAGGTATTATGTGTGTGTGAGATGCTAGTAAGAGACATGTTATCAACGTAATGACTGCGTTTTGCGAATCAATAAGAAAAAAAGTGAAAAAAGAGGATTCGAGAGATTGAAACGACAGGAGAGAAAGTAAGAGAATAAGTAAAAAATACCTTTTTCACAGCCGGTGAGCTGGGGCAACTCATTCCACCCTCGATGGGCTCCTGAGCCTTCGAAGGTAAACGACACACCCGAGAGCCACCCATTGCACGACGTTGAAGCACACTCATCTCTAAACAGCGGAAGTTAGTCCAGACTTCGGCTTTTGCTGGAAGAAAACGGCTCGTCACGGCTGCGATATCCACAAATTCAATGCGATCCTTGAAAAAACTCGTCCAAACGCATTTAGCATGACATATAGAGTTTCTAAGATTTTTTATTCTAAACCACGTAGGTCTTTCGCAAAGAGGCGTGGAATGTGTTTGTGGATAGTGGTGTGTGTGAAAAAGAGCAGAAGCGCCTTTTTCGTGAGAGATGAGACGGAAGATCGCGTCACAGACACTCCCCCCCCCCCTCTCCCTTCCCCCCGCCCAACCACGGCACCAACGGCTTCCAGACAGCAATTTGTGGCTTTATCCTTGACTTGGATATCCCCTATATGTCCACACTCAGACTTACGCGCATGAACGATAGTGCTTGTTACATTACACACGCAAGGAAACGGTTAACTCGAACAACATGGATGTCCATGACAGCTCTTTTCAAACATTGCCCTTCGCTTGTCATTCTCCCATGCTGCTATGGGTATTTTCATGGATTTATCTGCTAGAGAGTATTGGCCTTTTCGTGGAGCACTTTTGTGTCCTTTGAGATGTGGTATGGATGTACCGGTAAGAATAGAGTTTAGCGTATAAGAAAAATATTGAGATTAACATGAGAGAATACGAGGTATCTTCAAATCTAATATATAAAGAATCGTAAGGTGCATTCAAAAATCATCAGATTTAAAAAACATCAGAAAGCGGGAACCGCAATGTGGTCCCGAAGCGCGCGGATGTAAATCTGCACCTTTAGGATTATTGGTTTACTAGTCTATTCTAATCTATTATATAAAAAATCATAAGGTGCATTGAAAAATCATCAGATAGCGGGAAACTAAGCAGGTCCCGAGGCGAGCGCGTCTGATTCGCACCTTTGAGATTACTGGTTCACTAGTAGTCGTCAAAAAAACTGCTGTATTGTTCTCGTAAAATTCGAGGAAAAAAGAAAAAAATTCTGCGGCAAAGGCACAAGAGCAGGATTCCAAAAGTAAGTATATAAGACAAAGGCATAAGGAACCAATGCGCCTTCGCTCTGCTTCTCAGCGCAAAATTACTACCTTCGTAGCTGGCTCGACTCGCAAGAACTATACTTACCCTTTGACAAGTGGCGAACACAAACATTAGGAATTTTCCTTCATATTGCAGGCTTTTCTGCGATAAATTGAACGGTTGATATTTCTAAGCAGCATTTAGAAAATATCGACTACTAATTTATGGAGCAAATCGAGAATATTGTACTTTGTAGTTTATTGGTGGGTCATACGTGTCCTGACATTTTGGACAATACGACCCACCAGTAGGTCATGCTTCTGAAGTTTTTGATTTCGCTAATTTCCGATGCTTTCTGGGAGAACTCCAGAAGCTTCTTTATACATATCTTGGAATACTTTTTGGAGGAATAACCTCAGACCATAAGACCCATCCAGGCCACAAAATATTACACAAACTCATTGCAAAATATGTTCTATCCGAAATGGCAGTCATCGAAAAATTGGCCTTGTTGAATGTTCAGCAAATAATGGAGACTGTATTTCGAAGTCTACTAATATATTAGGGTAAATGAAAGAATATGGAAGCAACGCAGCCCGCTTGTCAGTTTGGCTGTTAGGTCCCGTATACAAATACAAAATACAGTACCATATGGTCGTCTACCGATTCAAAAGGGTAGCAACGGAACGAAGCGGCATCCGAAAGTGAACGAAAGCTATGTGTTGGCATGCTCTATGTTGGAAAGGTAGGCGTGGTCCCGGCTCGATTCGCAAGCCATCTCAATTATGACAACTATTTAAGTGGCAAGGAGAGAGTAGGATTGTGTAAATCGAAGAAAAACAGAGAAACACAATAATAGAAAAGCTATGAATATAGAGCTCAAATATATGAGGCAATTGCTGCAAAGGAATCGTTTGGTTTGCGATGGTCCTGTAAAGGAGGAAGCTTCATGAAGTGTATTTTTAATGAGCTTACATTTCACTTTTCGAGCACAAATTATGTACACAATTGTCTTGGAAAAGTTATCTGATTATATTGAAGGGCACTACTTACATCAAGCGATGCGCTATTAGCCATTCAACTTCCGATTGAATAGCATAGGCATTTCAAACTATTCCGTTGACTCCTAATCCGAGAATATGCACTTCTGCAAGTTGTTTTGCAGATAGTGTGCAAGGATAGTGGTCAATTCATATTTTCGACGCAAAGTACGAAGTCTTGAACTTATTGACAGGGGGGGGGGGGAAGGAAATATATAACCAAGATTTTATTGCGCACTTTTTGAGAGCACAAGTACTGTGCAGCTGAGGGTCAGGCTTATAGCCCCAGCCGGATTCTCTATGAGTATCCACAAAACCTGAATACAGGGTCTGCAGTCGTGCTCCATAATTGAATAAGACCCTCATGCATGGCATAATTTATTGGAAAGTAATAAAGGGCAGCTTAATTTGAGAAAAAAGCTGTCTACATATGGCTCACCTCAGAGATTCCAGGAATTCCTCGCAAGTCTGAGCATATGAGCTTACCCCCCCCCCCCCCAGCCACCTCTATAAAACCAAACAAAACAGCGAAAATAATTTCATTCGCGACGCAATGCAAAAGTTATTTTGAAGTGACTTGTTGTTCATAGATCCACCTCATCGTGCTGCAACGAAATTAGGATCTCGTCAATGTATGAAGCTGCCGAGGGGTGAATGAAAATGGATCCGAGGGAAAACAAAGCACGGATTAGACAGAGTAACATTCGGAAGTACGTTCGCTTTCTGGCTGATGACCTCGAGCCTTGTTTCCTTTCGGCTCTGAGACAAACAAAGGATAAGGGACAAAAATGGAGTTTTCAAGCTAGAACGTTCTTTACATCTTTTGTCTTGCCTTGTGCAATACAATGGCTGCAAAAGTTGCTTTTAGATCAAAGTCCACAGCAAACATAAAAGTCGCTTTCATTTTTCTTTAAATATGGGATAATATCAATATGAGACGATACTGGCCTTAAGAAAAGCTGCGCTGATCTTTGAACCAAACTTGCATTGCAAAGCTTCAAATAAGCTAAGCCCTAGCTTCTCTGAAAAGAGCGAACTTTCAGAGCCTTGTGAAGCGGAAAAACTAACGAGGTGTAAGATGCAAAGGTAAGAGGCATATTCTTCGTCGTATGTAGCAATAACAAGCTCCAGTGGGACACTTTTCTTCTAGCAGGGCCTTGTTTTCACGGTACTTGTATAAGCTTGAGTTTGATGAGAGAATAAAGATGAAATCGTTTTTATCTTATGAATTAAGTTGTAAGAATTTTGTTTGGGGTAGGCGATCAAAGAAACTCTAGCATCGTTATCTAGAAATTGCCAAGGAGAGTCAAGATGAGGCGAAATTCAAGAGGCTTCAATTTTGGTGCCAATGAGATTTGCTCGTTTTATTTCTTACAATATGCGTTTAGCAATCCTCAGCAGTCCAATACATAAACAACAAACAAAATTTCAAGACCGCGAGATTATTTTTTTGCAAGGAGAGAATGTGTTAATTCGGCGAAGAATCAGGAAAGAAAATCCACAAGAAAATAAGAAGAAAAACATATATTTTGAGCAAGAGTCTATCCAGGGCATTGCCATTTTTGTCGAGCAATAACTCACTTAACAACAACCATATTAGAGTTGCCTTACCAAAAAAAAAGAGTGTAGATAACATGCTCAGCATGTGCAGTCTAAGATAATTGAACCTATATTTAAGCAAAGACCAGGGTGCTCTTCACTAGCTCGCTAGCTTCAAGGAAGCAAATTTAAGAAGTAAATAAAAGTCTGGGAACTAACTTGACACATTAGTCTCGTGAGTTCCGCATATCTAAAAACTTGAAAGGATGATCGCAAACAAGTTTTTTGAGGGAGGGGGGGGGGGGGGAGGGTTACGAGGATAAAACACCTCGTATAACTATGTGCTTCACCATCCCCCTTCCCCCCCCCCCCCCCCCAAATTCCTCAAATTTCACGCCTCTGGCATTCTTATTAGTTTCAACAATGTACGAAATATGTTAGCCGTAATGTTTGTTTTCAGATGAAAAATCTTTAACCAAGATTCTACTTTGATTCATTTTTGCATATTTATAGCGAGTACTGGTGACTTAGTCCAACATTAGATATTCCCAGGGAAAACAGTTTGTGAAACTGTGCACATTGATATAAGCACTTGTTGAGATCTGGGAGAATTTTCAAGAGTATGATCGAGATAGCAACGGTCTTACTGTCTATTTCATTTGTTTATATAGTGAGCGCTGACTCAGAGTTGAGCCTAAAGTTGTCTAATAGTTTCGAATATTATGATTTCGTTCCTTAATTCTTATTAATTTACTCAAAGTATAACTTCAGGACCTGGTAATGACAAATATGCATTCACTTCAAATGACTACTTAACACTGAACGACCGGCGAGTGGAACTGTGTTGAGGGGGAAAATGATTGTAGGAGCTGAGAGAAAGCGATTGAAGCAAATTATGAGTCAATACGAGATTTCAGTTTGTTCCAAAACTTGATTTCATGTTTCAAATGTCCTCTATCGTTTTCGCAAATTTATCGTTGAAAGACACGTCTGACACTGCTTTTCAGTTTGCTTGAAACTTCATGAAATCGTTTGTAGGGAATGTTTCCGAAAAAAGTAACAATGACTGGCTCTTGGCTCAGAAGCCCTGTGCATGAATAATAATGCATATTTGCAAGCAAACAACTGATATAAGACATCCGACACGCATGTTGTATGTACTATTAATTAAAGTTTAGCATTTATTATCACCGTCTCCTTTTGAGAAAGAATGTGTAGTATTGTTACGGTTAGAGGGGCAATTTCTTTTCGTTATAGGGCATATACGAAAAAAAAGCCAATCGTATTTTATAACAATGTGTCCGGACATGTGCTACATGGAAAAGCGACAGCTGCTTTAAATGTTTGACAGCTTTCTGCTCATCAAAAAATTGGTACATCGAAATTGGTATATCTACATATATAGCCATTATTTGATTGGCAATAAAATCTCGCTTCAGCATAGATTGCTCACACAAGGGGAATTATGCTGTTGCAAAATTCGCAGCTTTTTGGATAGTTTTCTGTCATTCCATAAGATTTGCTTGGTAAAGATTTTGTTAATGATTAAGCTCGACTGATTTTTTTATGACTGAGAATCATTATAATGTTAGCGACTGGAAATCACGTACTTTGTAGTACCTCAGATGCTCTTATGATACCAAATTTTAGAGATAGAAGAGAAAAAACATATAATCTGAGCTCTATTATTAGAAATCAAACGAGCTCACAATTATTACAATTATGCCTACTTACAAACCCCGAGTACACTACTTCTTTTGAAAAGGGATCCCACAGCTTCTTTAACTACTTATGTTCAGATGAGGGGTGTGAAAACAAATATAGCCATGACTGCCGGTAGCTATGAAGAACATAATGTTTTAAAAGTTCTATAGCGAGTCTGTCCTTTCACTCGCTAGTTTTCAAGAGTAGCTGCACCAAAGAACAGCGATCTCTTCAAAAATCCTCATAGAGAAAGCTTTTTATTTTGTCAGGAACAATAATCTATCAATATACGCCGTCCTTGCCCCTAAATTATTTGAAATGTGGTATTACATTATAAAAATTGTTGTACGCACAACTGCATCATACTTATCTTCCATGTGATATTCGGCGCTAATGGAAAGGAAAAGGTTCAGCTTTTTAGGTGTCTGGCCCTCGAAAAATAAGACTATTGATAAAGCAAAGTGTGTGTTATACATCCTAAATGTATATGTACGTCCTTAAAACGGCTGTATTTGGAAAACAAAACACTTTTTTGAATGGAGGAGCTCTATTTCATGTCTGCGTGACATTAGCCAATGTCTGGAAGCGGTTTTTACAGCTCAAAGCTGGAAAGATTCCGTCATTTTTCTTATGAAAATGCTTTTTCGCTGTTGGCCTATTCCCAAAATTTGTGGTATCCGATTACGAAAGTAATTTAATGTATCATATTTGAAGCAGAAATGTTGACTGACAGTTTATCTTCAAGGTGACTGGCGATATTCCAGTAAATCTGTCAGAGCAAGCTTACACAACCGCGCGGACCAGCCTCTAAGCTGGTTTGGCTTCGTTAAGCGAAGTTAAGAACTTCGTTAACCCTCGTTAACCCTCTAGCTTTGTGAATATCGGTCTCGTAGGTTAAGCCTACTCACTGGTTTCGTAGATGAATAAGGCACCTCGAGTTACCTGGAAAAGGGATCTGTTTCTATAGTGAAGCGGTTTGTGGCGGAATTCTGAGAAAGACATTTTTCTTTTCTTACACTTTACAAATCACATACTGGATATTGTGAAGTTTGACACACATTATATCATGACTTATAATGAGCCGCTTATTTGTCGGTCCGTAAGTCTGTCTGTTACGAAAATACAGTGAGGAATGATTTACAATTCTTTGGAGCATATGAGGTTCTGATAGCGAGTATGGTTCAATTTTAATTAGGACTCTCTCACCGCTGCCAATCATGACTTATAATAAGCGGCTTAATCTGAAGTTGTGTGAAGTTTGTCCGTTACGAAATTACAGTGAGGAATGATTTACGATACTAAACATCATGTGAGGTTAAGATAGCGAGTATGGTTCATTTTTAACTACGGCTTACTTGGCAATAAATCGAACAATGATTTGAGAGACAAGCTCTCAGAAAGTGAGTTTACCACGGTTCACGATGCCAGTGCGAACCTCTGCGAAGCAGAGGTGAAGCACTGGTAGGACTATAAAGGGGCTTGGATATACTTTATGGGAATGCAAACGATTCAGTGAACTCGCATGACATTATCTCTGGCAACGTAATTGCTTTTTCAGTACTGTAGTGAAAACCAAAGTACCAGACGTCTACAAAAGTCTCAAAGGAGGCTGTCTAATTTATATGTAGCCTCACCTAATGAACTAGGACATTCGTCAATTAGCTACACGTGAAAAGAAGTTGAACTGCAAACTAAAACATTCTCGTGGAACATTTTCAGGCTACGAAGCTAATTTTTGAGTTTTAGCATAAATGGGTAGGGTTTTGATTAGAATTAGAGTTTGCTTTCAGTTGCATTTATTTTTATGAAGAGAAGAGGAGGATATTCCATTTTCAAAAGCGGATCACACATAGCAGGATGAAATGAGTGAAAAAACAGTTATTAGCGGTTTTGATATCTGCTCCGTTTTCTCAAGAAAAAGCAAAAAAAGCAAAACGTGCATGTGAGGCTCGAAAACAAGGGTTTGACTGAACTAACCTACAAAGTGCATTCCATCTTCATTTTCCATGCAGTCGCTCTATACAGCTTGCAGAACAATGCTTCACAAAAAATTGCCCTACATCGAAGACATTAGTCCATATACTATAGTACCTTTGCTGTAAAATGTTGAAAAAACTTTGTGAAAGGGTAAGCATGCAAAAAAACGCGGATTTTCTGGTTTCTAATGCAAGAGTGCCGAGCAGAATGCTGAACCCTTTGAAAGTTTCTTCTCTAGGGGGAGCAGCGATCTTATAGGGGACAGTGATCTAATTTAGTACTTATGTTTCAGTTCGCTTGGACTTGAATAATTTTGTGTAGTTTGCGGGAAAACTGAAGAGTATTAGATTAGGCTACGATAGATCTCTAGGTATGCACAAATCGCCTTCAGCTTCATTATCGAATTGGGGTACTTCATCTTTTTGATTCTACTGTTACATTCCAATTTTTTGCATTTATAGAGAACGTTTTTAGAACGTCTCCTATCAAGAAACTCCAGCCACAAGGTTCGGATGACTATCTAAATTGAAACTGCCTCTCCTTCCCCCCCCCCCCCCTCTCCCCTTGAAGGCTTTCCAAATGTTGAGTCAGGATCGAAGTTCACAAAACGCAACAAATGTTTTGTAAGTCGACTTTTGGGATATTTGTTCAAATAAGTGTTTATTAGAACTTTATATTTGTTAGTTAAATTTCAATATAGAAAGTATAATTTGAAGTATTTTTGAGTTTAGTTTTATGAATGTTTACGTAAAAATTAGAAATTTGTTTGGTGATAAAAATAAAATTACTAGACTTATAGTAATTTAATTATTTAAAAATTAGTAATTAGATCAAAAATTTTCAAAAATTTCAAATTTGATAGAATAATTAAAAAATTAATCAAATGTTTTTTGAAGATTTTGTTGTCATGAGAAGAAATAAGGAGAGGCAATATGGAAGGACTCGCCACGATTTAACACCAGATATTTTCGAAACGAAGTCACATGATTTTGAAAAATTTCGTACGAAGTCCCTTTTGACCCTAAACCCTGAATGTAAAAAACTCTTAAAAAAACGAAACGTCGCAATTTTTGTGTTTTTCCGGCCACAAAAACGAAAACTCTTTGCTTTGTCCCAAAAACGATATCCAGCTTGACCCGGTGCCAGCTGTGCCGCGCCCTGACTCGCCATCAAAAAATTACAAGTATAGTCAGCAAGAATATCAAAAGTAGACTAACAACTATAGCAGTGATTACATTGCTTTTACTAGAGCGAATGAGCAGATAAGCAAGTGTACGGGGAAGTGTGGTCTTCGGAGTATTGCCGAAAATCTCATTGACCACTCAATTTGCACCTTGCAAATTTGCAAATATTGAAAAGCGTCTGCTGAGAGTATTATATTCTTGTTGCCGCAGTGTGAGACCTATCATTTGCGGAAATTGCTGAGGAAGCGAGACTTCCCTTTTTGTTTGTCGCATCATCACTAGTGGTAGTAATTATCATCAATGATTTTTGCCATAACACCAGAATGTGGTCGATCGAATAATAGAGTGAGCACTATACTAATCTTGGGTATTTTGCCATGATCTCCTATTACAATCAGTCCAGAATCAGATTTGCAAAAAATTCGTTCTAATATGGAGGAATTTCAGGAATTTTGAGATTTTTGAAAAAAATTTGGGAAGCGAGATGCTGAATGGGTGTGGCTCGAGCGCTCAATCAACCACTCACCGCTTGGGTCTTCTGTCGAAAGTCTGCCAAGTTTCCACTTATCCCAGCGGCGACTGGTTGACCGACCGCTCTCGCTGCACACTTACTCAGCATAAACACTTCCAAAAAAGTGATTCAAAAACTTTTAGAGGCTGAGATAGACATGGACCCAGTACAACTAAAAAATATGAGAGTCCCAAAGTATGCAAGTGCGAGAACCCAGAATTTGTAAGAGCGAGAAAAAGAGACTCAAGCAATTCACAAAAAATGCAATACCTTATTTTTTGTTAAGTAAAATATGCGCTGTTTATCCGGATCACTCGTTTCTTGTAAACGCTTGCACACGCCTCCTCTTTCTCCAGTAAAAAGCCTTGATGAATCTATATGATACAGGAAGACAAATCGAGAACAGCATATGATTCGAAGCAATTGACATCGAATGTCACACAGGCTAAAAATAAATGCATCGAAAAAAACTTTTTAAAACTTTGTAGCATCCGCCACGCTCAAAGTACAGTGAGAATTACAAAATGAAATCACACCCCACATTTCGATACTGTTGGAAAAACAGCCTGGATGTAGCATAAGTAGTAGATTTACGCAGCACCAACATCGTACGCAAGAGTATTTTGACAGCTTCGAAATTCTCGTATAAGAACAAGTGCAAGCACTGTGCAAGGCCATGATAGCAAAGCTAGAATAAAAAGTGTGCATTTGCACACCATGTGCTCCTGCAATTGCAGAGAAGCATTTGTTTAAGACTATTTCAGCAAAATGTTTATGTCTTTTTCACCAGATTGTTTATGCCATAATGGGTGCCGAGTAGATAGGAGACGATATGACGATTATCACTCCTCCCGTGAGGACGGCTGGTACAGCTTGTAATGTATAAACGTGCGTGGTTTGTTGTAGATGTCCACGCGGGACCACTCAACGAAGACCGGTCTCCCGTGTGTTCACGAGGATTCCGTAAAGAGAAACTCACGTCACGTTGATTAGGTTATATACTGCACTATATACTTGGGTCCGAATCGAATAGAAATTCGATCATTCGAATAAAGCATTCGAATATACTCGTATTCGAAATTCGATATTCGGAGTTCTTCCATTTTCGAATGATATTCGAAACTCGAATAATCAAAAAACAGGGTCTCGAATGATATTCGAAACTCGAATAATCAAAAAACAGGGTTTCGAATAAAATTCGAAAACTCGAATAATCAAAAAACGAGGTTTCGAATATTATTCGAAAACTCGAAATTAAAAAACGGGGTTTCGAATAGATTTTATTCGAATGTTTTATTCGAATGTTTATTCGAATTCGTATTCGAATGCCTCCGTATGCAGATTATTCGACTTTGTTGCAAAGCCAACTGCTCAGTATCAAGCTCACTTCGTCCGCGTTTTTTTTCGCAAAACTCGTAATGCATCTTTTGCAACCGTTATACCTTTGAACTGTATGGAGAGTCGCATTCTTCCGACTGCTTGCGACAGTAAAAAAATCATATAAGCTCCTGCAGGACGATGGCGGTCGGTTCGATGTGCGGCGTGGCTGTGACGCGGCTGTGACGCAGTAGTGTCGCAGCCGCGTTGCACACCGAGCCGACCGCCTTCGTCTTGCAGGAGCTTATATGTGGATTTTAATTGATGTAGAAAGTAAAGCAAGCCCTTTGCTTTTACATTGCTGATGCTGATAAGAAATAAAGTTAATTCTGGTGTACATCAGTCTCTTTCAGACTATCTAGAAGAATCTTTTGGGCACAGCATAAAAATTTATATCGACTGCTTTTTAGATCGTCCATAATGGGTAACATATGACTTTTTGCTGATGTATAGACTAGAAGCCGACAGACCGACTTTATCGATTTTTGGGGAAGTTTGAGCTGCGGGGCTGAGAGTTGATACAAGGGGTAAGTGAGGGTGCTGTTATGGATAAAAATTTACTTTATAAATTTTGTCGATTTTTGGAAAATCTCGAGCTACTGCTTGGGAGTTGGTACAGGGGGTAAACGAAAATGCTGATTAAAATCGAAATATTTTATCGATTTCAGCAATTTTTGGAAAATTTTGAGCTAGGAGTTGGTATAGGGGATACTAGGGGGCTGATTATGATTGGATCGGCTCTAGCCAGATATGTCGGCAAGTTTGAGATGTGATTGCTTTAGTTATTCGATAAATCATTCGAATATTTATTCGAAATTCGACTTCCAATGTTCAAATATATTCGATATTCATTCATTCGATATTTTTGATTTTTCGAATTTATTCGAAATTCATTCATTCGATATTTTTGATTTTCCGAATTTATTCGAAATTCATTCATTCGATATTTTTGATTTTCCGAATTTATTCGATATTCGTTTATTCGAAATTCTTCCTTTTCGAATTTATTCGATATTCATTCATTCGATGAAAAATTCTCGAATTACCCAAGTATACTGCACTACTTCCACCACTGTTGTTCGAATTTATCTCTTCAGCCAGCTGATTAGATGGAAAGGATAAGGAAACGTTCTTCATTGTTATAAAAGCTACTGCGGCTAATTCTTTCCGTACTCTGTGTTATAACGTTGATTACAGTAAACCTGATTGATAGTAGATGAAAGTCGGAAATGCATTATAGCCATAAGTGTCGTTTTCTAACACCTTTGTGATGCTTACAAACTCTTGCTAAATATGGCATATACAAAAAAAATGACTGAAAAAACGTAGCCCCCTGAAATGCATAATGAACGCTAAAAGCGTATAAATTGAAAATTGAACTATTTTCAGTTAGCAGGACTTGCACAATCATAATGTATTCAATTATACTAATTTGTAAATCCTTGCAGACACTTTTTTGTGCTGTGGGTCCGCAATGCCATGATGTCATCTCGTCCATTTTTAGGTTATTTTCATAATCAGTGCAGCTTTCTGCAAGGAAGCTAGAAACTAAGAGTATAGAATATGAAGATCTATGAAAATGTTTGATCTTATTAATTGTATGTACAGTTTTTGCACAGCACTAGCTAAACTTGAATGTGTGCGCTGTGCTTTATGGCCGGCGCTTTATGGCTTACGCGCAACTGTTGTCGTCACCGCAGGTTCACTCCGGCCGTCAAATTGCTAAACTACTCCTTTAAAGTAAAGCGAGACTTTCTGACATGACGTGAAATAGTTTGTACAATGTCCTTTCCAGTTCAAGCGGCTAAGGTGTGCAGTCTAATGAATTTTTGTTGCTAGAATTCAAGCCAGAGGCAATGTCTTCGAAGGATAATCCAATATGCAAAGAGACATTTCAATTTTTATGTGCATACGGTGCAGCGACAAGATATGGCGATTCATTATTCACATATGAGCTTGAGCTCATGAAAATGAGACTGGCAAGGCGATTTTAAAGCGCTACGATGATATTGCCCGTGATGGATCTCTCGAACTGCAGCGTGTATGTCAATGAAAAGTCCAAGTCGACCTGTAAGGATTTTCACAATGTGATAAGTTATGGTTAATTAGAATACTGTTTACCTCATGTATATCATCCAGCGGTAATACACAAAGCATCAGAAATGCGGTGGCGATAGGCGAATTTGGCGTGACACCGGCCAGATCCAAAGCACCTTTATCCTCTAGTCTGACAGAGGCTTTCTGGAACAGCATACACATTGTTATGTTACCTCTGATTCAACTTGATTTGCGGCTGGACGGGGCTTTGTGAATATAATGGCCGCTCGCGCCCATGATGCAGTCTGCGTCTCTCTCGCGCTCGTGCTCTATGATCAATCTTTAGCCTTAACTAACGTAAGTCACGACCGCCTTCCAGCCGCCAATCCAGTTGGATCAAAAGGTAATTATTTCTTTTTTTCAGATTAACTTGGTTGAATTTTTTTTCGAATTAATCAAAAAAAACGAGCACGAGTATACTAGGTCAAAAAAGCTTTCCTACCTTATTAGCAGTGCTCATTGTAAGCCGAAGATGTCGTAATTTTTCTACATTTGTGTTGATGATTGCGACAATAAAACTTCGGGCTGATTGATGGGCTTGAGGAATGCAGCTGAAAAAGAAACACCTCATAATTTAAAGCTGTGCTAATAAAATAACAGCTCTCTCTTACTTGTAAAGCAGGATAAGGATATTTTGTTTGTTAAGCACCGTTCTCGGAGGCACATTTGCTGCAATTTTAGATTATATAGAGTAATTCACAAGATAAAATGTTATTCACACCTAGCTGCACTGAATTTGGATCAAATGATATCCTCTCAGGCAATATTGATAGAAGATCGGCCTAAAATTAATTTTATAGAGGTAATCGTTGAGCTGACCAAGCTTACCTCAAAGTTAGATCTCCCTAGACTATCCAGAGGACTGATAGAGACGTTGGGTACCGTGGTTGATGTGCACAAATCATTCAGAGTGGGTTTAGTGGTCTTAAATCTGAAAAGACAATCATATTGTTTCGTAAGATTAATGTCTAAATCTTACGTTTGAACAGGTGCCTGCTTGGAGAAGAGATCTCCATCGATGAGAGTGCTCAAATCGTCCAATACAGACGAACTAGGCTGAGGTGAAGGTGAACTTTTTACCTTGCGAGGCAACGCCGGGGTCATGGACTGGAAAAGAAGATTCTGTAAGCGATTTGAGATAACAAAATTAGATCCTTAGGGAGGGAAAGGGGATTACCACGTCAAATTTTATGGTGCTTAAGCAATTGTTATTGAACAGCGAAAATTTTCTCTTCAGAACCATAATTGCCCTTCATAAATATATAAATAATTTCAGTAGTAGAGCCACATGCATTTTAATGTGTGTACTGCACACCACGCACTGCATTCCGCGACATTTGCGGCTGCAAGTTGTCAAATTCTAGCACACTTATTTGTTTCCTTCCGTTCTAACAGTATATAAAGCAAAGAAGTGTATAAAACGGTTTTACTACCGTTTATAGTTCCACTCGTGGAATGGGGAGCATGCTGTGCAAGCGCACATAGTACATTACAATGGTTCTAAAGTATCGGTGGTAACTTAGTTAGAAACCAAATCTAATCACTAAGGATCTATAACAAATCTGGGTAGTCCTAGCCTATTTTTTCTAAATTTTTCCCATTCTCAAGTTTGTGAAGCAGATGCGTAGTCCCCGCAAAATGGAGACTCTACAAGACGCTGCCAGCACTCTAAACCTAAGCGCTTCAAATTCGCCTAATCCTATTTAGCCGGACATTGTGCTGAAAAATCGCGGATATTGCACCTAAACCTCAGCGGCTCTTTAGGAAGACACCAAACAGCAAAAGGAATGCACTTTTCACTTCTCTTGTTTTGCTATTCACGACCACTACCATTAATTTCGTCAAATTCGCACCCTATCAAATCCGATGAAAGGTACATCGGAGAATTCTGAGCTACTGCATGGCACGTCCTTGATGCATTTCTGTTCCAGCAGAACATCGTCAGTATGAAGGTCTAATGGTACGGTAGATGACGTTGGCGCTGTGAGAGAGTCGGATGGCTCTGGGCCGAGAAGGTCTGGAAGAAGAAAATGCACTTAGATGCTGTTTCTGGGATAACATTGCAAATTGAATTAAGGGAAGTAAAGGCTGCTCAGAAGGCTTAGAAAACTGGAAGAAAAAGGTTCGGCTTCAAAATCAAACGCCGAAAGCCACCTTTGGAAGGTCTTGGCTAAGTTTGTTGTATTTTTTGGAATGGTTCATAGCAGTTTGGATCAATATCTATTTATTTTTGAAAGTAGAAAAATAGCCGAAAACAACCCACCAGCAGCTTCTTCTGATGAACCGCCGTTGTGCTGTCGTACACGTCCAGTTTGCGAGAAATTGCGATATTTTTGAATGAGCTGGTTGACCTAAATATTATTACTACAAAATTTCTCTTCGCATAAAAAAACTTGCTGATTTAGAGGATAATTCGAGCATGGCGCTTCTTCTCAGCTGATGCAGTGTAGAACGATTATGTTTATTGGAAACATATGTAGGGTATCACCCCATTAATCAAACGAGCAGAAAGCGAAATGTTCAACTTTTGAAAATGATGACATCATTCTTGAAATCTAAGGAGAGAAGTTTCATTTGCTCAACAAATCTTTTTCTAGAGAGACGGATTGTAATATCATCTCTCGCTAGCAGATGGAACAACATTTTTCTCAGAACTTTCTGTGGCAAGAACAAGAATTTGGAAGGAAATGGATGAGTACTCAAAACGTAAAAGCCGCTTGCATGACGAAGAGATCGTTGACAATTTGACTATCAATAGTAGATGTCGTAGCGTGAATGCATAATGAAGAGGTAGAAAAAGAAAATCATTTCCAAGGTGCATCAGAACGAGATAAGAGAATCTTTTGTTTTGCTGATTCCGCCACTTCTTTTAGCGCACTTTTACCGCAATGCATGTTGGTAAACGAAGTTAACACTCTCTCGTTGTCTCCACAGCTAAAAGTCTTTCAAGAATCAAAAAATTTTTGGACCCAGTGTTACAAAAGCACTCCACACAAATCAAGCTGCTCTGTGGTTCCAATCTCTTATGCAATGCATTAGCGTACCACTGCATCTACACGTAAAACGAAAAGCAGAGGAAAAAGTTTATGGCTTAGCGGAGTGGCTGACGGCTTCGGAGCCATCTACGGCAGTATGGAGATGTGCAGCGTACCTGGAACATGGTGCAGGAGCGCAGATCGGTGGGATTGCAAACAGGCGTGTGCCGTATTTATCTGGGCCTGAAGGAGGGTTACGGAATCGCTGCCAACCTAATCAATCAAGTCGGTCGGCAGAGCGAACGAGAGCAGAATGAGATGCTGCTGCAGCCTACGACGAGACCGAGGTAGTGGCGAACGGCAGCCGTCGGCAGAAATCACAAACGGCACCGGCCGGGCCAGTCATGAGCCGAGTCGAGCCGAAGTCGTCTTCTGCCGGTGAGGTCGTTCTCGGCTGTCCGGCCGGCAGCTGCCCGGCGAAACCAACCTCCCTCCTCCTCCTACCGACAACCGCCGCCGACCGACATCGGCTTCGTCACCGCCGCCTCCTTCGCCGTCTCCGTGCGCCCCGTTCTCTCGCCATTTTTCGGATAATTCACTTCTGCCGGACAAAACGCTCCTGCCAGCACTTCAGCTTTCATTGATCACAGCCGCGAACATTTAATCACTGAGACAATCGAGCTCTAGCTGCAGGTCACGTTGTAATAGATGGATCATCCGTGGCGATCAAAGAAAAACACTGCGAATGAAGCAGTCGATCGGCTTTGACATGAATTATTCGCGAATTCTGCTCACTGTGGTAAACAAAAGGTCATCTGTCATATAGAACTGTCGTGAAATCTTGGCATCTAGTACCAATACTGAGTATATAGTCTTAGCAAGGCCGACTTTGTCCAAAACTGAGGATAATGGGCTTAAGCGCAGTAGCGCTATCGTCGTCGTCAGAATCTCGGATGAACAAATAATCACAAGCACTTCTGCTTAATGTTCAAGGCAATAATTGTTGATTTCAGAATCTACCTATAGCCGTTCGTTTATCATTCCTACATCAATCGGAAAATAGGCGACATTAAACCTTCTCGGCTAATGAGTGAAGAATTCGAGCAAATAAGCATACATAGCTCAGTTTTTTATAAGCAGTCATCATTATCTATGAGTATTACATGACAACATTCTCACTTTGAAATTACCCTCATGAGGCTCAAGCTATGACGAATCGAATGCCCTACAATTCTCAAAATGACACAATTTTCGTCATTGCTTTGATTAGACGGTTGAGGACACAGCATTTGAAAATCTCACCTGATCATTGACGGCGAGAATCTCAGCCAAGGCATCCTCGTCACTTTCTGTAGCATCGCTTGCAAATCGAAACAAATGTGGTCTTACAGCCATTAGCTCATTCGCCAGGGTCTAAAACTTTATTTTGAAATTCTTCAAGGGGAAGATAGTGGACGAGCACGGTTAATACTTCATATTTTCGCCGAATTTCTAATATTTGCATTTCACTGAAGAACTGCAGACGATTTTGCTAAAGAAGCTTCGCATCTTTGCAAAAGCAGCCACTTTTGTCAGAAAAAAAATTCTCTTGGCTTTCGCCATTAGCATTCTTGCTTAATCACCGACGTCAGTGTCGTCTCGGTTTTGCATAGCAAATAATTTACTAGCCGTTTAAGAGCCTGAATGACTGAACTTTGAGATGTTGTTACTCGAGATGAGAAAGTTTTGGAGATAAGTTTGAGAAGTCTTGGCAAAAAAAAAAAATTCAAGAATCTTGGCATTAGCTTTATAGATAAGAGAATGATTATTCTCAAGTAATATCTTGGAAAGAAAGTTTTAAGTTCCAAAATCTTCCAGCAGCCTAGAAAAACGTTGATTTGTATCCATGCGATAGCTCACATAAATAAGCGGATACGTTCAGAGGATTGGGAATTTTCATTTACTTCAATTGGTTTGAGAATGGCTTCAGAAAAAAAAACAGCTTCCTCAGATGGATGGAGAGAAAATATTGGCCGTGGAGAAAAAAGCTAATATCGTGCAAAGACTAGGCTTAATGAGCTGTACGGAGAAAAGCTAGGCGAGGTTTTTTGTTGTGGTAAAAGAAGAATTTCTCCTTCTTACCCCATGCATTTCGAATTGACATTGCTAGCAAGAAAATGCATGTACTTACTGCTCTCATTCAGTAGTCATGCACTAATTTTTATGGCAGCCTTGTCGGACGGGATATGTAGGTTTTAATCTATTCATCAAATTTTGGATTGATGAAAGAGTATGCAAGCTCCACTTTTCTTCTTCTTACAATTAGTAATATGTTCGGGCAAGGGCTTGAGAGGGTCTTCAACGATTTAAGTACCTTCATTTTGGCTTCAGAGTATATAACATTGGCAGTGATTCCTAATTCTTCGGCTGTTTTATCCATCATGGCCTCCTCCAATCGTCTGCATAGCTGTCGAGCCTGCTCCAGCTCGTCGGCTCTTTTATGCCTTCGCTCTATCTTCTGGTCTTCCTGAAGATTTTTCGCTACAATGCTAAAAAACCTCCACACGGGACCATCCTCAATAGCGACAACAGAATAAGGAACATTCAGTCTATCTACGTTGTAAACGTACATACACTTTTTACAAGCGTTTGGATAAGGCGATTTGCTGCTTGCAGATCATCAGGATTTGTACTTTTGAGCAGTTCCTTCAGTATGCGAGCTTTTTCCTCATCCTCGAATGGCGCTAGTTTGGGGGGATATGCTGCAAATACAGACCTTATCTCACAAAATTCACCACGGTTAGGTAGCAAAAGCGAAGATACCCTTTGATTCAACTGTCTTGGCAGCTGGAAAGCGGCTTTGTGACCTAGTTAAGCTAGAGAATGATCAGAAGCACGAGCACGAGAGAGACGCAGACTGCCTCGTGGGCGCGAGCGGCCTTAATTAGAACACAAAGCCCCACCTTCCAGCCGCCAAGCCAGTTGAATCAAAGCTTATGTGCAACTGCACAACAGCGCATCCAGAGCATGCAAAATTATGCACTTCTGCTTGCCCTATTAGAATGAGGCTAGATTAGTACAAAAAACAAAGAAATGGTTATAAATACTCTTAGAAAAAATGACCATGTTCAGAGCACAGCTGCACACATTCTTATTCTAATCTCATAGCTGTGCGAAGAAGTCGGAAATCCCCAGCGAATGAAGAAGATAATAAAAGGCAATGAATAAACCCATGACTTTTATCCCATCA
Source organism: Cylicocyclus nassatus (assembly GCA_958299035.1). NCBI lineage: Eukaryota > Metazoa > Nematoda > Chromadorea > Rhabditida > Strongylidae > Cylicocyclus > Cylicocyclus nassatus. Next base: position 3,893,233 of record CATQJL010000326.1, on the reverse strand, counting down.
AAGTTTCAGAAATGAGGATTGCAAAAAGTATAGCATAATCTCATTCCCAAAAGTATAGATGTACTTGAACATTATTCACCACGATCTTTTTTCTGCTATCTGTAAAGGACTTTTACGAACATTTCCCTTGGGTATAGCAAGGCCTTGCAATAATTCAGCAACGCAACTTTAGGGGAATGCAATGGTCGAGCAAGACAATTCGATTTTATCTACGATGAGAAACTTCTTGATGAGGATGAAAGGACAACTCACATTGGACAACCATTATCTCTTCTTCAGGAATGACAGGATCGGCCGTGATCAAGTGATGCTCTCTTAGTGAATCGTAAACCTGAAAAATTTGAAATTATCGAAGTTTTCCATATTGGTGAATAGTGTCGCAATATATCAAAGTCGCCCTCATTTCAATGGTGGCTTTGTGTAATTGCACCACTTTTGCAATCTACAGTAAAGCACGTCCGTTGCGATGGAGTTATATTGAAACTCAAATTTCAGTGCAAATACACGAAAAATCCTAAGACGAAAAGAAAGGAATTCGTATATTTTGAAAAGCGACTGCCACTTAAAATCTGGAGGTGGTGCATTCACAGACAAGGCGGTTGTTGAAATAAGGACTACACAAAATGGAAATGCTACAGACCAGTAGGTAATATGCTAAACAATAAGTAACCTCTTTGAATTTTTCCACATGTCGCATCGATTTTTGCCAAGAATACAGTAATTTTATTGCCAGTTCCTTGACCTAAACGAAAAAGTTAGGGTTCGGAGTCAGAGGTGCTCATGATCTTTTCCATAAATAAGCAAAGTATAGCAAGTCAGTACATCATCTATTTTTGGGGAGAAGACGGTTTGCGACAGATTTTTCTGTCGCGACGTATTTACGTGACAAAAGAATCGGAATTTGTAACTTTGCCCAGGATAATTTCGAGAAAATAACGAGTACACCACTATGCTGCCGACAGCCTAGCCATTCAAAACAAAGAAGAATCTGAGAAGACTTCTACTTACCTCGGGAGAAGTTTGTGCTCCTAAATACTTCGGAGTGATCAGCTTGACGAGTTGATTTAAAAAACGAAATTTTCCCACTCGATTGTGCACTTTCTCTCCGCATTTGCGTACTAACTGGTCAACAGCCTGCAAATAAAAATGTTGGAATGTTTTTGAAATGTAAGAAATGTCAGTGTGAATCCGTGGAAATTCGAAAGGTGCTAATAGCAAATGTCACATCAATCCACCTAATACTGCGTCCGCGGGTAGCTGGACCTAGTATTGTTCGCCAAATATTAGGTTGAACCGAAAGTTCTGTCCCTCCATTTTCAAAAATTCGTAACTTCGCCAGATTTCAACGGATTTGCTTGCTCGTAATTTTATTAGAAAGAATAGATCTTCCGCTTTCAAGCGCTGTTTTATGTAGCTTCTGCTTCGCACTGAGTGCCGAGATAAAAATGGAAAACTAAGACCATGTAAAGTTTGACCATTTTAAGTTAGGTCACCAAAAATCTGGAATGCTGCAGAAAAATCTGAAATCGTCAGTACATATGTTTTTTGGCCTACTCTTTGCAATTGTGAAGAGTTTGCGCTGTTTGGACGTTTCTGCGAGAAGTTATGATTTTCACGAAAATTGCCAAATTAATTAATTTTGGCGTTATCCATAGTAAACTCGATATTCATAACTTCTCACAGAGATGTCCAAAAAACAAAAACTTTTCACAGATGCAAAGGGTAGGCCAAAAAACATATGTACTGACGATTTCAGATTTTTCTGCAGCATTCCAGATTTTTGGTGACCTAACTTAAAATGGTCAAAGTTTACATGGTCTTAGTTTTCCATTTTTATCTCGGCACTCAGTGTGAAACAGAAGCTCCGCAAAACAGGGCTTGAAAGCGGAAGATCTATTCTTTCTAATAAAATTACGTGCAAGCAAATCCGTTGAAATCTGGCGAAGTTACGAATTTTTGAAAATGGAGGGACAGAACTTTCGGTTCAACCTAATATATTATGAACCGATTCACACCACGAAGAGCTTTGACATCTCCAAGCAATGAGGTAAACATCTGCCTCTTTCAATTATTGTAAAATTCCCATGAGCAAATGAGATTTTCTCAAATACATATTCATGAAGCAACGCGATATGTTCAACTGCAAGTGACAGGCTCGTTTAAAAAATATGATTGCTACAGAGAAGGTTCTAATCATTCATTTTCCAGTGGCCACCATTCATTTTCCAGTATTCATTCATCAGTGTAATTGCAACAAAACAAAAAATTTTACAGGTGTAAAGCTTGTAAATCTGATGCTCCGGTATGTCAACAAATCAAAGTAAAAAACGAGGACTTGACGATTAATATAGTGCCTCTGTGGTGAAAGCTTTTACCAAAAACAATTGAAATGCTTTTTAACGCCGACGTTTTGCTTGCGAGAACGAAAAAAGCGCACATTGTCACTGCTTACGCACAAATGTTGTCGACACCGCAGGAGTAGTCGTTCACCGTCAATTCTACTGGCCCATACAGCAATTTTATTCACAGAAAGATACTAACAATAAGAATGGTTGATTGGTAGAAAACATTATAAATCTCAGAATCTGTGCAATTGTTTATTCAACTCGATTTTTGGTTAGAGCTCTCTATTTTGAAGTCCATAAGTAAGTCTTATTAACTGCATTTCGAAATCATGCAAGCACCGATTGCAAGCAGTGTCTTTTCCAATACCCACTATGCAAGATATTGTAAAATTGAGCAAAACATTGGGTAGTAAAAACTGATAAATAAAAGGGCTTCTGACTTGAATTGCTGTTGCTCTATTGTTTTCATCTTTTTGGCAAACTTTTCAGCCCAAAAACACCCAAAGACACACGATAAGCAATATGCTGATCAAAAGTAAAGATCTGCTACAAAGATTTGTTAGAGTTTGCAAGGGTATCGAATTCAAACTTCTGGACCGAAAATATCACAAGGAAATGAAAATCATAACATAGTTTGACCATGGTTGAAAGAAAAAAGCGTACTCTTTAGGAATGTTACCTGTAGGGAGTAAAGTGCTTCATCCTGATCCGGGCTGACTATTTTGTGTCCGAGGATACCTGTGGCTACAGATGCTCCATCAGCCTGGAAATCCTAATATGTTTAGAAAGAAGATAGCAGCTACATACTATTCCATAGATGTTTAACAAAGGCTTAACATAGCAAAAGAACTTTTCCATTGTGCTTTTGGGTTTTCTCACTTTGGAAAAAATTTGAGAGCACAATGGGAGGCAGTAATAAATAGTTTTCAATTGAAGTTTGAAGGAAAAATAAAAAAGGATCGAACGTAGTCAGACCAATTTTATGTCACTGTAGCCACAAAAAAAATTACAAAAAATACGTACTGGTGTCTCAGAACAGTTCTCTAGCCTTACCTCGTAATTCACGCGATCACAAAGCTTCTGAACATTTTGCTTTCGAGTTTCTTCATCGATAAATGGATCAGTAGAGCGACCTGCAAGTGGCGATGTATTACTGTGGAGTTGCAGAGTTCCAAAGCAAAAAACACTAACTTATCCAGTATTCTATAGGTTTATCATCAGAATTACGATCGACCATGGCAGAGAAGGCCGAGGGCGTGGATCTGGTACGAGTCTGTTTTGGAAGATATTAACCATAGAAGAGATAGCACATTAGGGAGGGAGTTCGGCCGAGCACTTATGCACGGCTCAGTGACTATGAGAAGAAAAAACTCGGGTGCAGGAGCACCCTTAGAAGGTTCTTTCGCCTTTATTTACATGAAAGAGAAAAAGCGAAAGATGTTAAGAGCTGGCAGATTACGATGGTATTTTCTGGCAGAGAAACAGCAAAGCGGGAGTTCGCAGATAAAAAAACTTCAGAAAATTTCAGAGCTATTTTGAGTCGGCTTGCAAAGAGGCTGAGCTTGTCATGACGTGCTCACAACAACCTTGTGCTGTATGCAAATGCGAAATGTACGCGAGTTGGCATCTATTGATTGTGGGGGGCTCCCCCCGCTCTCGCGCCCCCGGGGGGAGGAGGTCTAGAGGTGCAGCCGAAAGAGGAATAGCCTCAAGCAGCACACACACACTTTCCATTGCGCCCCCACAAGTCACACCGCTCTCTGCGAACGACAGCTTGAGATTACGTCATTCCTGCATTCTGCCATATATACTGACATTTTTCTCCAGAAATCCGAGTGAGAACGACGGAGAGGATCTCATTCTCCCCTTCTCCCTCCCATCCCCCCGTATGTGCCAAGCTAAGCAGGTGATAATGAAAAGCTGAAAATGCCATACTGAAGTTGTCGTTTGATGACTAGAATCAACAATTCTTTTGATAGTGTTTCATACCTGGCCAGGGTTGGATACTTATGGAAAGCAACTCGTTTTTGATTTCACTAAGGTTCGCTTATTTCTAGATGCAGTTGAAATGATTTTTACTCAAACCTGATGATATATGAATCTGGTTGACGGCCTCTAGCTAAGACATGATCCTCATCAAGCAGCAGCTCAATAGTCGTGGCTAGGTCCAACTTCCTAAACACTGTGCTCTTCTCGGATGGTGAAATCCGCGTACCGTACTCCTCGAACGTTGATTGGTGCATTCACATACAGTACATCTGTGCGGAGTTCAAAGTGGAACTTCGGCCATGAAGAAATCAAATGAGCTTTGCTTCAGGGACGGATCGGTCAATACTTCGTATTAGCACTTCCAAAAGTCCAGGTACCTAAATTCATCTGTACAGGGCATTGAAGGGAACTAGATTCCTCTCCATACTAGAGCCTTGAGATTTCTGCATTCTGGAGTCCCCAAGTAATATACTTGAAAGCCCTTTTCATGAATCCGTTGCTTTTGAGCAGACCTGCATTTGATTTCGTAACCTTATGCTTCCTATTTGAAGGCTGATCCCTGACGGTGTAGGTCAGTTTATTCCGCGATTCAGCAGCCTTCGCCGGAAGATTAACTTTCACAAATGTAGATCCTTAACGCTTGAGTTGCAGGAAATTTTTCCACCAAAGTGATACCAGTCATAAAAAGACTCCAGGTCATAAATCATCGCTTCTTGCTGAACAAAAGGGCAACTACGTATAAGCGAGCTGAGGAACATTCTTTCTTCCCATTCATCCAAAAGACTCTCTGACAATTTTAGCAAATACGGAACCCTTTATATGCAGTTATCTAAATTTTCTAGTTAGAAAGTTCTACACGGCAGACCAAATCTGGATTATGAAAAGAGATTATTTTATAACAATGAGCAAAAGTACTTCGCGTGAGTGGCCTAGAAACGCATCTAACAAAGCTAATCTCATCATTTTTGATTGAATAGAGCTAATGAAGAAGTCGGTATGATTCACAAGAAAGCAGCTCTACATAGAAAACTATTTCGAGCTTGAGATATATAGTAGCTAAAGGCACATATCATCAATAACGAACGATGCGTATATGATCAAATCCAAGGAAATTTCCACTAACATCACGCAGTGCGGCTTTTTCCACGGGTAGAAACGTTATAAGACTCACTCCAAATACGGTCACCTGATACCGAGGACCAGATATTGCTGAGGTTACGGACTAGTGTAGATTGTGCTCGCAAAAAAATGTAAAATAATTCACTGCTTGCAGTTTAGTGTTGTTTCAAAACACGTTTGTTGTTTCAAAACACTAAACTGCTTACTAAACATTTTGTTTCTGTGCTAACTCCAGCAGAAGAGCTCAACGGAATTTCAGCACAAAAAAACAAGGCCCTTGAAAAGTTGTTTACGCAACAAGAAGCTTCGCTTATCTTCTGACTAGACATTTTTTCCGCTCTCGCCACCACTTTTCCTTGACACGTCAATTCGTGGGCTTCTTGAACATTTAGTGTCCTCTCCTAGGGGTTTGATATGCCATACATTAAGTGACATGAATATTTTTCATGTGCAATGTAACTATCATTTACTATCGACTTTGTCATAGCTTTTGTTGATAAAGACTACAAAACCAGAATGTGGCTAGTGGCTACCCCCGAAAGTCTTAGAAAGTTAGAGCGGGTATTTGGTTGGGAAAAGTAGGAATCTTCCGTTTGTGCAAATTGCGAACAAAAGATTGTTTCTCAGCAAGTCTACAAAAAAGTATAAGCTTCAGTTTTTCAGTATACATGGATGTCAAGATGAGAGAATTCCACCACAGCAGAGAGAAACTGAAAAAGTTTAATCCGAGGGCGGATCTCTGTCTACGATTTTGTCATTGCCAGTATATTATCTCTCGAAGTGGTAGATTACAGAATAGTCTTCTCATTATAAGAAAGGTTAACAGAGACATTCTGCTCCTCAAGATGCTCACCGCTTCCAATTTGGCGATGAGCTCACTCAAAGCGAAACCATGAGTTGCAGGCTCCTCTTTTTGTAGACTTTTTACGAGAAAATTTGGAATTATTTTTCACGCATCTTTCAAACAAGATTTTGAAATCGCCTCTACTTGAGGTTCTCTAATTCAGGGCTCATTTGACATAATTTATCCAGCTGCAGCTGTTATTCAGTTGTGGTTCCCACAATAGCTGATTATCTTTTCAGGAATGCAAGTGAATTAGATTACACGTCAGCAGCACTGTCAAAGCCAAGAAGATGAGAGCGACGATTTACGTTGGAACATGCTCCCGATATTTATTGTTACTGAAACACTACATTGGTTCTGAAGATTTGAAAGAATTTCCGAAGAATTTTGAAAGGATTTCCAAAGAATGGTTGTGGACGATCTACATATTTTATTATTTTCAAAATCCACACCTATAACCCCCTCCTTTTTTTATAATTGTTAATGTGTAATTGTTGTAAAACATCTGCAAGGTTTGTTAATATCAGCCAACCATTAGCGGATATTCGACAAAACAATCCCGACGAGAACAAAAAACTTTATTGACACAAGATTTACAAATGGCAAAATTTACTATGTTTCCGTCTCTATCGCTAAATTGCAAGTAAAATCACAACAATGGAACTCGTTCAAAGTTCATACACGTTTTCATATAAATAATTGCGTTTAACCCTTTGTGGCTGGCTCCGGATCGACATTATTGAGTGCATCATCGATAGATGGATAGAAGTATGAAAGAATATCCGTGTCTGCAGAATCAAGCACGCATTGTAACCGCCCCAGAACTTCCACTGAAAAAGAGAAAAATTGAAGCAGGTCCAAGATGGAAAACATGACTGACATGTGGCAGCTGCAAAAAGCACGTTGACTCCTTTGATTCGCTGGTCCTTGAATATCTGAAACACATTTTTCATGAGATTCTTTGGTTGTGTCCATTACAGATATTAGAAGGTTCCATACTCACATCGATGAGGCACTTTGCACCCGTAACGTCCACATGAGGTACTGTAGACAAGTCAATCACTACCGCTCTTACGGGTTCATGTTTCACTTCGGTAAACGAAATTTTCTGGAAATATTTCCACTATGAATTCCATACATGTGAAACCTTTGGAAGGAAGAAAACTACTTTTTCAAGTAAGTCTGGTGCTACTATTGCTGCACTACGTAGTGTACACACAGAATCTTTTTGGCTGTCCCTGAGAGACTTTTCACGTTCACTGAGATCTTCCAGTCTCCTGTAAAAGCATGAACATTATGAAAAATGGTATGATATGGCATACAAAATGATTAGAACTAAAAATGCATTTAGAATTGTCTGTGTCAGTGTCGTTCCAGCGCCGTGCCAGAGCCCAATCGATATGCATGCGTTAGCCTACCGCCTATTGATTGGTTTCGCTGGTACGGCACTATGCTAACGTCGGCTGGAACGGCGGAACAAGTGCAAGTGTGGAAGCAGCTGTAAGGGGGGGGGAGCGATAAAAAAATCAAGGCCTCAAGCATTCACCTTCGCTCCAGTGCTGGTAATTGTACTATACTCTCAACACCTTTTTTGAAATGTTCCGCGTTTATATATACAAGAGGAGCTGAGAATCTAACGCAGCACACTCCGTCGCGAATAGCAGCGTCTCTGTAAAGAATTTTTTGAATTTCTGAATAAGTTGTAACAGTTTCGTTCTAACCTGTACTTTTCAATGGGCTGGAAGTAGGTCTTACCCTCATTGTGGCTTAATCGACCAATTTCGACTACTTTTGAGCTAGAATGACATTTACTTGACTTTTTGATGGAGAAGAAGATGCGGGAAAGCATCATGATACTAACTTACTTCATAATGCCGAATATGAGCAGAGCAGCAGCAAAAACTACGCCGATCATGAGTCCCTCGATTACGTCGTAGAGCACTGTAGCAGCAAAACTCACCACAAAAATTGCCTGAAATTGCTCTCTGTATTTAACATGCTGAAATGGTTCTGTAAGCACGTGCTGACACCGTGCCAGAGCCCGTACCTCAGAACCGTGTCGAAACTCGTGAGGAAGCATTGCATCGATCGGCCTCAACGACAGAGTTCCGACACGGCGCTAGCACGGCGCTGAAATGGCGCTGGCACGAGCAGCTTTAGACGCAGTCCAAGAGTCTGACTTACACAGTCTATTTTTGACATTGACCATAATGTTTTTATGGTTCCTAGCTGCATAAACATTCCTTTCAGGGCTACTATGATGATACATGATAGGAAGCACACCGGCAGTACTTCAATGAATGGCCCGATGAAGAATATAACTGCTAACAGTAGTATAGAAGAGAAGACTGTGGCGAGCTAAAGTTGTCGCATATCAAAATCAACTTGGATTTCACAACAGACTAAGTATATTACTTGTGTTTTTGTTCCGGCAGCTTCGTAGACAAGCGTTCGAGCTAATGCTGTTGATGCTGGCCAGACGGGAAATGCGGAGCAGAAGATTTGCATAAATCCCATAGCATAGAATTCCTGGAATATTATGAAGGTAAGACGTCGAATGTTGGAAGTGATGAGAAATTGGATCAAGGAGATGGGGGCTCAGTCGTGAACTATCTTGAGTGAGAACAATTTTTTTCAACAGTTTCTTAGACAGTGTTCAGAGTTCCAGTATGCCAGCGCCGTTCCAGCGTCGCACCGCCCGTAATATCGAACGACGTTCCAGCACGGTGCCAGCACTGTGTTGGAGCGGCGCTGGCACGGACACATCTATACTAAGCCTTAGTGAGAATTCAACCGCTCAACCCATAATGTTTTTCGTTTTCTACTTTCCCTGAACTAATTTGACCCAAAACCTATGGAGCACACGCTGGACTTTCTAATTATTCGAATAGAACGAGAAAATTCCCTACCTGCCTAACGTCGATTTCGTAGTTGTGCTTTTTCGCAAATAGTTTTCCCATCGATACAGTAACCACGAAGCTTACCACTGCGATAGCGAAGGCATCGCCGATTATGTAACCGAACAGTGAAACGCCAGGTAGTGATGGTGATGGTAGACTGCAAAAGTGGGATCACGGTATACTTTTACCACTTTACTACTTTTACCAACTCTACTGCTTACCCTGTGGGTATGTGTCCTACAATCTTCACACCAAATCGAGAGTTCAGATTCACAACGTATGAGACGATTGTACCGATGATCATCTAAGATTAGGAATTGATTGTAATTCGGGAAAATTTGATTTCTTGAGGAACTTACCACAAACAGATCATAAGGAATTGGTATGCGACATCTTTTCTTAATCATTGGATCTATATAAGATTTGATGAAGAAAAGAGTAGCAATTGTACTTAGAGATAGAGCAAAAGTGAACCAGTTTGCCATACCAGCAAAAATACTATTGAGTAAGTCCTTGTACATCTAAAATGTAAGCTTTATAGGGAACTATAATAAATCTGGGCAGAAAGACTACACCAAATATTCTGACTTACGAGAAATAGTTTTCCAGCTCCAGAACGACGTGGCAGAGGAACACCTAAGATTTTATCAAGTTGAGCAGTAAATACATGCACTGATGCTCCCGTTGTAAACCCGGCGATGATCTGTAAAACAAATTTTTGGGGGCCAATTTCACTATTTGAAGCAGTTGTTATTCTCACTTGATCCGATAATAATGCAGTGAGAAAATCGAGTCGAAGCAAAGCCATTGCAATCTGAAAATAATTTTGAAAATTCTTACATAGCAGAGTTATTTGAATTAGATATTTACCTGAATTATACCAACACAGAGAGTAAGAGAGGTTAATATTGTCAATGATGTCTGCATCCTCATATCTTCATCTAAGCTTCTTAACTCAGTTTCGTTATATAGCTCTTTTTCCAAGATACTTGATACGCGCTGATTGCAGCTACCAGACATCAAACTTACTACGGCGAATACACCTAAATAGAATTTTGTTTGCATAAGCTATGGACCGATTAGGAATCTTACCTAGAGAAACATGTCTTGATGTTCCAAAGATCATATATAAGATTGCGGGAAACAACGAGGTATAGAGACCATTTACTGGCTTAGCGCCAGCCAACGAGGAGTAAGCCATTCCTAAATTAATTTGTTGTGTATTTTGACATGAAATATTACAAGTGATCAGGAACAAGTGTCAGTATTCTCCTAACACACTCATCTAGGTAGGCCCTCCACTAATTTTATGTCATTTTTTAAAATTTTTTGCTTCTCTCATAATCTTTTCCCGACATTAATCACTTTGTTCTATTTGCAGAAAATGAGTTACTATTCGATTCCAAGATGGCTTCCAAGTCTGTTCCATGTGAAAAAGGATCTCAAAACCTAAAATTATTTGAACAGGCTAAAAATAAGATTTATGCTTCATATCCTACTAATCCCTTGAATACTAACACATTTATCCTTCACATCAATCTACGTTGCTCGCTGATTAAGATTCTCTGATTTTAATTTTTCACTTCCTTCTATCAACTTTATACGAGTGTTTGAAGAGCATCATATACAGCTTCGCTTCGCTGAACAGCAGCAAGTCTCACTGAATAAAAGGGAAAAAATTTCCAAGCTAATCTAGTACCCTTTAGTCAAGCTTCATGATTTTCTGGTCATATTCGTGGCCTATCAGTACTCGCAGCCTGCTCAGCACTAAATATGCTTGTTGCAAAATACCAAATGGACGTCTATTTTGACACATTTGATGTTTAGTGCGCCTGCGGTGGGTATAGTATTTGAGCGAAAAGATTTCTGTGCTTCTAATGGCGACAACACTTGCGCGTAAACAGTAGCCATTGAGGCACATCCTCTCCGTTTGGCCCTCTTCCATAGCCATTTCCAAAAAATCGTAGCCGGCAAAGCGAAAGCTATGCTAGCCCTCTAATCTATCGGACCATTGATAAACTCACCTTGTGGAATGTGCATAATGCCAACAGTCAAGCCGCCAATGATATCATTGAAGAGATTCTCTTTAATATTGTAATGCGGTAGCCATTTGAGTATCGGGAAGAAATCGAGAAGAAATCGTGGATGGCAGCGCTCTGCGGCCTTCCGCATATCTGCCAGTTTGCTTTTGGCAAACGTTTTGCGAGTCTTCCGCAGCAAGCCGAATTCTTCGTCGAAAATCCACTAAAAAGTTGAGGTATCGAATAAAGATAGATGGTAGTGTGCACACAACAATTCACACTAATTTTGCTTGCTAAAACATTTAAAGGATGTACTTCTCCGCAAAACATTAGTGCAGTAACCCTAACAACTGTCATGGCTTCAGTCCGTCTTCTGAAGTACAGCATTTCTTAGCTAGTCCGGATACGCACTCACATCATAGGTTACAGTAAGCAAAAGGTGAAAAGAGTAAAAATCTCAGGTCTTGGTCCTGGCTAGGCATTTCTCGTTTCATCTCCTAAACTCCCAGAATCACGTATTCGTGCATTCTATGTTGAATAGTTCACTTCTACGTAAGCTCTATCGAAATTCTTTATACTTTGTCGAACGTCAGATGGCAGCTGACTTCTTGTGAATGTTTGAACTTGATTATTGTGATTTCAAGCGATATGTCAAAACTGTTCGTACTTCATGACAAAGAAAAATTGAAATCTGAGGGAGTAAGAAAATAATACGACGCGTTGAAATGCGTTTTTTTTTTTGCTATAGAGACTCCACAGTTTTCGTAATCTGTGATGAAATCTATAGGAACATGGCCTATGAAGCTGAGTTATTCGGCAAATTAGTTCCCATTTATGACCCCAGTTGCATGAAGAAGATATGAATCGACTAGTCGATAGATCAACAGCTCGACAAAAATCGATAAGAGTGACGAGCTTCGCTACTTTAAGCGTGCGCACTCTTTTCTTCCTTAGTTAGTTCTATGTTTCTAATTTGTTTCAAGCAATTCTGTAGAGTAATTTGCTATTCTTGCGTCCCAATAAGTTTTTTCAGTGATATTTTTAGAACTTCCGAACTCGCGCAAACTCCGCTTTGGCAAGTCTGGCCCTCAGTCACGGCAAGTCCAAAAATTTCATGGAAGATGCCACTGCTGGTCAGTTTTATACTTTACTCGTAAAAACATGAGAGCTGTTCATAATTTGTCGTCAAGATTTAGGCCAGAATTTCCGCAATTTTTTTCTAGGACTGCTATCATGTAGTTTTGACCTTGCATTTGAGATTTCACAATTTTGTCTAGTCGATGAGGAGAAGTTGAATAATCCAAATCAAACTCTACTCATAGATAAATTATGTAAGATACACAAATTCCTATAGTTTTAATCAAAATGGTACTCTGCAAGCCCCAAGCTAACCGTAGCGCAACCCGCACGTAGTTATTCGCTGATGAGGCTTTGAGCAAACATATATGGCTTCCTGACTCATGAGCATTTGCATAGAATTTGTAAAGCATTTTACAAAATTGAGTGCATCAATTTTTAGAGAATTAGGTGTTGCCTATAATAGGGGAGGGCTCCTTGAAGGGGTCCTCATAACATATACTATGTGAAAGCCTTCCGAAGTTTTGTTCACACCATATGCTCTCACAAAGTAATCATTAGAAAATTTTTGTTTGCACAAGCATTATATCGTTTAAGCTTTTGCAGTTCTTAGTGTTGCCTTATTCACGATTTTTCGATTTATCACTACCAGTGGCAGACCGCGAGTTTTTTTTTTGGGGGGGGGGAGGAAAAATATGTTTTTGAGTAGAAAAGCTCTGAAAGATATTCCACAGGCTTGCCAAATTTTCGAGACCTCGTAAGCCTATAAAAAAGGTAGCGCGGCGGTAGCCATAAGATTGAATTCTTGAAAGAAAAATCAAAAATACTTCAGTAGTATGTCACAAGTAAAAACAATTTACTTGCACAATTTTATAACTCATATGCTACTTTCAAAACTACGCGACCCAATCTTGGGGAGGCGCACCCCCTACCCCACTTCTTCCTGAAAATATTTTTTGGGATGCCTTCCAAGATTTTTGCGTGCTGTAACCGAAAAATCTTTTCAAATTTAAAAAAAAATTTTAGAAATTATTTCAAAAATTTACAGTTTTAATATAAACAAGTCACTTGCACATTTTTTAGGTCACGCAAGTAACTTTCAAAAAACCACGCTACGGGGAAGGGAGCGCCCCACCCCGTTGGTCTGCCGTGGCGATAACTATACCTCTCGAAATTTCTTCTGGAATGCTTTCGAAAGTAGCGAGCTTATAATCTCAAAGTTTGGAGAAAAAGCGTAGCGATAAATTTGAAAACTTCTAAGAAATTTTTGGTTGAAGGCTGCAATGGTGAAAAAATTCTTGATCACATGTGTAGCATAGCTCATAGTCTTTCGTGTATGTGAAGACTTACTGCGTTTCAAAGTTAGTGATGAAAAACTGCTAATCATTTGAGTGACGCTCTGGTCTTAAACTTAACATTAGAATCCCTTCGAAATTTGCTCTCACAGTTCATCATGCAGCTAGCAGGACTTCGCGTGGCTGATAAAAAGTGCAAATCTGTGTGAGTAGCTTGACGGAAATGTACTTTTCGTACATTTTCCTTGCTTCTTTGAATAAAGCACAAGCATGTTGCGATAGTAGAGTTTTGAAGAAGTGAAATCCTTGCCTCGCTGGATCAGTAGAGAAAACGAATATTTAAAAATCATTCATTACATCTCATTTGTAAATGACTCTTTTTTGTCAGCGCTTTTCTTGTGATGAATTTCAATTTCAAAAATTGTCAAATCGTAGGCATCAAGAAGACTACACTTGCGCTATGTAAATATGACTGTATTGACAAAGAAGTACTGTAAACTAATGCAGAAGATTATGGAGTTTGTAAGAAAGGCTAAAGATTTGCTGAGACAGGCTTAAGTTATGTATATGAATATGAATAGTAAACTTTTTTTTATCAAAGATTTTTATTTCAAACTTTTCAAAGGCTATTGTCTTTTTATTGTCACTTTCTCCCATACATCTCACAACAAGAGCAAAAAGCTTTTGTAAAACTAAAGGAATGACAAGGAAATGATGCATGAGTGAAGAATGTGTAATGTTGTAGGGACAGCTGCTAACAGTCGAACCTAAAATCACGCGGAGAAAAATGAGCGCCTGTCTGCATGATATAAGCAATCAAGCTAGTACACAAAAAGTTTGTAAGTGTTGCGTACTTAGCATGTTTTTTCACAGTAAGGCACAAAACGTGTGGGAAATTGTGTATTCAAAAAATTCATAGTATTTGCAGACGGAGCAAGACTCTGGGTTTTCTGTAATTCTCACGTTTCAAAGTTTTTGCTCCAAAAGTTTCGTGTGCACTCATTTTGAAAAAAACGGGATCCAATCATCAAAGTGATTATCAACTGTCGTAGATTCCTTCAAGCCAAAAACGGCAATACAGAAATTCTAACGATAACTAATATGAAAGCTAATGTATTTGTCATGAACACTCTATTCTGACTTTTCGGTAGCTGAACTTTAGTGGACTTGATGGATGTTTTTGTCTTCTCTGTTACTAGTCATGTTTCTAAAAGCTTTCGTTGATTGGTCTAATTATGACACGCCTTGTGCTTAACATATAAATAAACTAGTTGGCAAATCCGGCTCCGCCCGGCCCTGTCAATAACTTTGTAATCAGCATGCTCGATTACCCCCCTGTGCCAACTCCCAGCCCCGTAGCTCAAACTTTGCAAAAAATCGATAAAATCGATGTCGATCGATAACGAAAAGTAGCCTATGACACGCTCCCTGCCCCAAAGTATATGTGTGCCAAGTTTGGTCCAAATCGGTTCAGAAATAAAAATTTCTATTCCGCACATACGTACAGACAGACATACATACATACAGACAGACACACATTCAGCTTTATAGATAAGATAAATAACATGACTGAAATATTTGATAAAGACAAATTTGATATACTGGGAAGTCTTGTCATATTACTTAGTGCAAAAAAGCGACGATAATTGGCGTCTCTTTTCACACATTTGCAGAATCCCAATCAGTCATACCTCTTGCAAGTATTTCTACTACACACCGCCCAGGCAGTAAATCACAAAAAATCTCGGTACCTAGACTCTTATGTGTAAAATGATTAGGGGGCCTTAGCTAAGTCAATACCCAATCGGCAGCTTTTACAACTCTTTCTTGGTCAAGAGATTAGCCCCCCACTCCTGTCCAGCACCGTATTCTCACCGTGCGGACCAATCAGAGCCCGCGTACGGTATTGGGAGACTTCAATATCAAAGTCTCGACCAAAAATGGTTTTTCCACTTAGTGCTTGCGCAAGCTAACATAAGGTCTCCTAATCCGTAGCACACAAAGGTCTCTGAAAATACCTTTCATGAATCAGAGCGTTACTTCTTTCATGGCGGTAAACTTGCAGAAGTTTTGCGTCATTAGTTATGTCCTAGTTTCTTCACTTAGTAGAGTATTTTCGAAAGCAAAAGGCCTACATCAATACAAAAACAGATAATTTCGAAGCCTGCAAATTACGAAACAGTGTTAGCCACTATACACTGGAAATATAAATTTTACGCCCACCGACAAATTTGTATTATAGATCACTATGCTGACATTCAGAATTCTCAGTTCAGCAGCATACCATTGATTCATAATTATGATAAATTAGGTTACGGTTAGGCACGTACTATAATATCTCGTTTCATGTAAGATATATGGCCGTCCTATTTCAATACATCACTCTATCAGACGTGAGAACAACGGTTGTGTTTTATAGTACTTTTAACATATGTTCCCATCATTCGCAAAAACTGGAGCAATGGTGAGGGTTTGAGTTATTTATTGAACGAACTGATAGATAGCTTTTTTGGGGGGGGGGGGGGGGGAGGAGATGCCTCAAATGCACCTGGTGACAAAAAATTTTTTCCTGCAATCTTGTTAAAACCTATACCTTTGGTAGCAGTAAAACAGTTTCCATGTAAAGTAACTTATGAAGTTCTGTGATGAAGAATACCTATTCGAGTAGCGCATTCACATCACACATTCTTAATATGGAAATTGAGAAATCTTTATTTTTCTCCGTTCTCAGGGGCAAATAAGTCTAAACAGAAAAAAGCTCAACTATTTGTAATAGTACTCTCATTGATTATTCAGTTATCGCTCATCTACATTCAATTTTTACGTCTAGGATTTTATAAGCTGCGCATTCAGTGAAATAAATGCAAGTAACTTTAATCCTGACCTTACAAACGCAAAAAGATTTAGCACTTCCATTCTCACCACTGAATGTTTTACACTAGAAGTTTATCTATAGCTAAAAACAGGGGAAAATACAGCTGAAAGAGAGCTTGCTACTGCATTGTTTGCCTTCCCTTGACACAGCGAAACCGAAGGATTCACTTGACACAAACGAGAATCCGAAACAGTAGTTTGTTGACTAAGGTGTGACGCTGATTGGTAACAAGATTTTAGAAACTAAAGTGCTTGTACTCACCTGATTTTTGGGGACCCGATCATAGTAGCCCGCGCATGCGTTATCGTTCTCGTCGCATGAATCACCGGGGATGGCCATATTTTCGCATTCCTGAAAAAGTAAAGAAAATTTC
Source organism: Cylicocyclus nassatus (assembly GCA_958299035.1). Taxonomy (NCBI): domain Eukaryota; kingdom Metazoa; phylum Nematoda; class Chromadorea; order Rhabditida; family Strongylidae; genus Cylicocyclus; species Cylicocyclus nassatus. The sequence continues at coordinate 3,876,395 of CATQJL010000326.1, read as the reverse complement.
TGGAAAATTGATGCATAGAAGGCGATTGAATTCATGGAGGAATATAAGAACGTAAAACATGATAAGTGGTCGATTTCAGGAAATGAACCGAAATTCCAAAAAGCTCAAGAAGGAGCTTAAAAGTGAACAATATGTAATTAGATGAGATTGAACTCTTCGCTCGTTTACAGAAGAGATTCACAAAGCGGGAGGCTTTAGCCACCAAATATGTATTTCCTTAGAAATCGAGAAACAGATCGATTCGACGATTAGCCATAAGGAAATTTACAAAGTTAGCCATAGTATTAGCTCGAAAAGGGCATCGCAAATAGCTCAGAATAGAGCAAGAGTACTCCAAAGAAGTGAGTGGGTGTTTTTTACGAGCTATAAAATTCTAGGAATATTCTTTATTGCGCTTTTCGCACATAAACCTCAATACTAGAATTTTCTACTATGAAATAGGGCATTGCGTGTATACTCCAGTGCAAACATAGACTAGGATGCTTTCGAATTCAATGCGGAAATGGTTTCTCGCAAATTATTCTAGGGACAAAAAACACACAATTTCATCAAAGAAATTGGTTTGAGCGAGTTGAGTGGATACTTGTCCTAATTTCTGTTTTGGTATGCAGTAATTTCAATTTTACAATTTACTGTATATTCTGTATGAGCAAACTTTGAAAGATTGGAGCTTTCGAAAACTTATTTACAGTTGTAAAGTCTGCAGAATAGTTATGAAAGAATTTTTAATAATTATGGGAACACTAAAGGAAGCGAAAAAAGACTCTCACTTTCAAAAGCATGACTCAGAAATTCTGCTGTAAGAGCAAGATTCCGGAAATGATTTAACAAAATGAGACAACAAGGCACCGCAAACATTACACACATTCTTAAAATAGAATGAAACAACAACGAGAAATTGAAAATCTCGGGTCTGACTTGATGATAACAAGAAATAGAAAAATTAGAAAACTAAGCCTTCACATTCAGTGTCGTTTTGCAAGAATTTTCTTAGAACAAAGCGGCAATATTTGCACAGAACGTTAGTGTTCAGCGTAAAACGCGCACTTCCAAACATTCCACGTCTCTGCAGCAATCTCATCGAATTATTATTGGAAAGCGGACAACACGATGATGATGGGTGGACAGAGATAATCTGTGAATCAGTGATTGCAAGTTGATGAAATCACCGCGAGAGTGAAATTTTGCTAGAACGAAAGTGAAAGACTGGAACGACATTTTGCTCACTTCAAAATTTTTGAAAGAATGAGCGAGAGATGGCAGCAAAGAGTTTTTCCAAGGTTCATGATTCGAGAATGGCGACGGTCTGTGTACCTGTAGTTGTTCACTGATATATTTTACCGAAAATTATTACGAAATGTTTTTGGATGGCACATGCATACAGATAAAAATGCCCTAGAGGGTTTTAGAGAAATAAAGAGATAAAAAGGTTAAATGTTCCCCAAATAGTCGTTGGTCATGTCGCAACTTACATTTTCTCGTCACACAAAATTTGATATTCAATCATCACAAATTCTCCTGGCGTTTACTAATTGATTATGCATCATTTTTGAAATGAATACTTAACTAGACAAATTTGCGGTGTGCGCGCGGAATGCGGAATGAGGAACCAATCAACCAATATAAGCTTTACTACATATACACTAAGAAAGGGGAAATGTGTTTGTCTTGTCCTGTTTCTCACAAGGGTTTATAAAGGGGAACATGTCCTCTTTTATAAAACTTGCTAGCTGCTTGAGGAGTTTGAATGACAACGAATTCTCACGAGCATGACTAATATCTTGATCTGAGCGTTGATATCACTTGGTTCCGTCACTCTGAGAAGATATCTTTTTCATGTAAATTTAGCGTGGGATTTCCTGCGGCAGAACAACAACATTAAATCACATTTTTTTCTTGAACACTGCATAGCCAAGTCTTTGAGGTGATCATGTCATGAGGGATAAGGGACGAAATGAAGGAATGCGGACACTTTCGAGGTGGCAGCTGTTCTCATCTCAAGCACGCATATAACGATTAGTGATGGTCATGTCACTATGGCGATTCTCGCTATATGCTAGATTAATGTGTCAACAAACTGCCGATCTCACACGAACTGCAATAAACTCAATGAGGAACGGAAACATAGACAAATGCATGAATGAACAATTCAGTAATGTGCGCTGCAGAGACATTCGCGCTAACATTTCCCACAATTAAATAAAGAACGCGGCCATTTTTCGCGGTGGGCTGTGGCAAACTAGCCGTTTGCCAGGAATGACACGAAATTTGAGCGAAAGAGTTCTGTTGACATAAAACCACATACGAGCAGGAATTTCGAAGCTCCAAGGATCTCCGGAGGATTTTCGAGTCGAGCAAAAATGACTGATGCGTGGTCTAAAATGCTCCAGTGATATATCTGTTGAAGCAAAAAGATGCAAGCACTTGAAGTTACGCCCACACCATCAAGGTGGAGGGAGCTTGAAAAGCATACAGCAGAAGAGATCAGGCTTAAATTGTGAGCGGAGTGAATATGTCGGGAAAAGCGACAGTTGAGTTCTAAAGAATGTATCTCCTAGGAATGTAAAGAGGAATTTAAGGATCAACGAGGAAAGGAAAAGAGAACGAACACTTCTGAAAATTGTGAAATCCAAGACGTGGAAGAAGTATATTTTACGATAATTCCACAGATTACAGAAAAGTGCAAAAATCGCCATATGTTTAGAACATTTTTCGTTCAAAATCACAATGTGTGAATGATAGGACAAAGGCAGCTAGTATTACAGCTGCGCGAAATTGCACTGAACCGCGCCGTGTGCAAATGTTCCAAAGACATCTAAAAAAACGCCGCAGAGAATGTGGTATAATGGGCAGAAGAATTGGCTAGAAAGCAAGTTCTAAACAAACGTTAAGGTTTCGGATGTGCGAGGATGATTATGATGAAAAATTTGTCCAACGAATGGTTGCCATGACACTGGTAAATATTTGAAGAGATTGCAAAGCCAGATTCTGGCTGAAGCTGACATATGAGTGAAAAAAATGCAATTGTGATTTTCGTTGCAGAATTAAGCGCCCTTTGGTAAGAGAAAGATTTTCTTTAAGGATTTTCGTATCTTTTTGAAAAGTGTGACCGGGAAGTATAAAGTCATCGTCGGTCGCAGAAACATCAAGTACAAGTAGTGAAAATGGCATAGCCAGTTTGAAACAGGAGTCTTTCTAATTTTATCAAAAAAAGCAAATATATGGGATTGTACAGAAAATTTATAAGGAAACAATTAGCCAGTCAACTGAGATTAGACAGAGGACAGTCCAAATGAGGTCGAACTGTTTATTCTTTACGCTGGCCTCTACAAATGCTGGCGGAACGCTTCTGAGCAAACATCATGTGTTTAACTTTCCGTATGTTTTGGAAAGTATTCAAATAGTTCAAGAAGTGGTTCTGCAGAATTGTTGCAGTAACACAGTATTCATTGAAAGAGATTCGGTGAAACAGAATGCGCAGTGGATAAATTGTGCGACCAACGCAATTTATCTACACGGCGCGTTTTATAGTGGGAGCAAAAAGAATTCAAAAGTCCTTGAAGAAAAGGCATTTTTCAAATTATATCATCCAATGAAATGAAAAATCAAGTGAAATTCACCAGCCAAGCAAGACATTGGTTAGACGTTAACTGAGACATTACATGCCATGGACTACAGATGACACATGTTATCTTTCACAGAAGAGTACAATGTCCTCTAACTACAAGATCAAAGCATTCTAAAGCTAAAGTGGAGCAGCACGCTCAAATATTATCTATTTTATTGAAGCATTAGTTCCACTTGGGTCCAGTTCTCTGCAAACAAGTCAGCTTAATTGTAGAGAACGACCGAGGAGCTGTAGAGGGCTGGTTCATGCAGAGCAGACTTTGGAGATTCATCAGACAGCTGAAGTCTCGAAAAGCGTTTTTGTTAAACTAAAATACGAGCAAATGAGCTTTGTGCTTCCAGATTGACTGCTTGTTTGAGCAGACGAATGTTTTCATGCAAAGACTTAAGATAAGACAGCATCTCAAGAAAAGCGAACATTTGAAAGGAGATACAAATAGTCTATGTTGGAGGACGCAAAAAAAGGTATTTGGCATTTCAGTATCGTCTTTTGTTAATAGTTCTACGTATGCATTCTAATCTCAAGTTTGAGTTCAAGCCAGACCGCCAATGATCTTTACTCTTACTTAGAAAATGAACAACTTTGAAAAAGCAAATATTTATCTTCTAAACAATGGTGAACAAAGGAAGAGGGGACTTATAGAAGATACTCAAAGTAGAAATAACGGTTGGAGCTTATAAAAAGTTAACAGACTCGAGTGGTCTGAAGAGTTTGTGTTCAAATGAGCTATAAGAAAAACTGCTTGCAGACTAACTTTGCACTGCATGGCTACAATTCTCTTCATTGAAAATATTCTTTTACTTCTCATTCCCTTTCAGAAGATGGCAGTGCCCTACGGTCATTGCTTCCTTATCTAGCGAATCCAGTAATTATTCGAATTGCCCCATAGCTAAAACAAATAACTATTTTGCCAAAAATCTCTTTTGAGAAGCAGAAGTAAAAAAGACAAATTCCATGAAGAATTTGTGCCATTCAGTGGAAGGAGATTGTCTCAATCTTGAGTGGTATGTTATAAAGCCACAGATTGATGGAGAATCAAATGTTGACTGGTATAGATAACCCGTGTTGCAACGTGGCATTTGCACTTGTTCTGGATTAGTTGAATTATTGGCCATAAAATCATTGAACCCTCTTAATGAACTAATAACACCTCGAAGCAAAGCATAAGGTCCCATTAACAAAGCGTAAAAGTAAAGACCATCTATGTTAGATTCTCAGGCTTGCTACATCTAAACCACGTAGGAGCGTAAACAAAATTTTATCCAGGCTGTCCTAAAAAATGTGAGCACTTTTTGATCGTTGATAACCACCTTGCTTTCATGTCTTTCGCCGGAATTGAGATACCATTCTGTAGGGCGAGGCTTAACTTAGACATAGGTATGGAGCGAACTTCAATCGCTCTTCATTACTGTAGGATTACGGTAGGAACTTCGACAAGGATTTTAGGCCATTGAAGGCCATATTCTGCCTTAGAACAAGACCAAGCAAGCCAAAATCTCTTATACTATGGTATTGGAAGCTGCTAATTTCCATACGAAATTTCCACTTTACTGTGATGCTTCTTTCCAAACTTATCCCAGAAACCGTATTAACTGAAATCCCAGCATTTCAGAAATGTGATTACATCGTCAAAAAAGCTGCAAACACTCATAAAAAGTTGTGTAGTGGAACCAGCCGAAAACCTTAGTACAAGATTTTTCAGATTTTTTGAAAAGAAATTCTGTCAAATGCATATTTCACAGTGGTTCCGCATGCAGTTCTTACCGTTATCCTACAGTAATGAGCGATCGGTGATTCTTGGTGCCTAGCTTTGATTCTCAAAGATCGTGCATCTCCTGAACCGAATCAAAAAAAAGTATAGATATAATAGAGTATGATGCGATTAACAAGACAATTTGTTGGCAGATATACGCACTTTATGTACAGAACACACTCAAAATCGTGCTTATCACGCCACCCCTATCGCGAACATCCGCAGATTTTTCCGTTCCCATGCACTTTGAGCAACCGTTGTACTGATAAATTCCTCGTTCAAACAAACGCCTTGTCGTTCATTCCAAAGAACTTTAAACAAGCTGAAGTAAAGAGCTGACAGCAAAGCAATCAATCTTCCAACAACATTCACTTTATCTTGTTCCTCATTGACTTCTAAAAGTCGGGAAGTTGAGATAAAGGGCTACAAGGTATCAGCTGGCTTCACTACGCTTCTCTGAGATCTAATCTCTTGATGGAAGGCCATCGTTAAGCTGTAGACGCAAATGCGGAATCAAATTTCGCTATTTGAGCCTACTGCATTGCACGAACGGAGCAAAAAACTGCCGTTAATGTGGAAAAGCTACAAGAAAATTAATGGCCGGAAAGCAAATTCTGACTGATGTGTCGTTTATATAGCTACATCAGTCATGAGCAGAGAACAGCAACGAAAAAATTGAAAAAACTTGAATAAAAACTGTTCTGCTGTCGTTCACACCATCAGTCTTATGTGACAGACAGCTTTCAAATGGCTTAGCGTGTAGAATGCGCGTATCGATTTGCTAGGAAAAAAACAGTAACTAGGCCGTTTGTGTGCACTTGCAGCTCTATTTATTGCTTAAATTTGTCAAAGGTAATGTTAGAGGAGATTTTTTGCCTGCTACCTTGCCTACGCTTTCTCAGCGCTGTAGGAACGCAAAGAAATTTCGCGAGTGGGTGCGTTCTCCCTTTCAGACGCTTATTCTTGCTTCTAAGGCCCGTATGCACGTACATCCCCTCTCAGATCCCCTCCCCTCCCCAGCGGGGATGTACGTGCATACGGGCCTAAAAGTTTGTGACCGAATTATTAAGTTATAAAGCACGGGGATGGGGCTAAAACTGTGCATTAGATTGCAAAGTGCGGTAGAAACAGTCTAAGCTAACAAGGAGTGAAAGTAAACAATATCGTAGCCAATGAGGGGTTACGGTAGGACGACGGTAACGGTATGCGCTGCTACCATTGGCCGTTGCGCTTCCCGAAACGCTTGGCTCTTGTTGAAGGGGACAACAGACTAAAGGGTAATTGAGCTTGAACTGCAGAGCGATTCTTTTTGCATCGAAAGGAGGGTTTGATTACTTGAACAGTAGCACATAGAGATTCATTACCGTACCTATTAAACTGATTGTGCACTATTTGAATTGCTGCGTAGGCAATTACTATTAGAAATCCACTTTATCACTTCTGAATCTCACAAACGTGCTTTGTCTGGAGGTGCTCAAAAAGAGAAGCAACTATTTTGGTCTAGATAGACTGAACACGTTTACGTTGACACTCGGTGCATCCTGCAACGAGTGTGCGTAGGAAAGGAATGTTCGCTTTACTTTTTGAAATGGGCTAGAAGTCCTCTGTTTATCTAGTCCAGGAATAATAGATATTGATTACGCAGTGTCGCTTGATCTAGGGTAGCAGCGAAGCAATGCTTTCCAGAAATGTTACAATCCCATACCGCAAAATCATCTCCTAAAGAGTTTAGAAGACGTAACATAATATGAAAACGGATGGATTGTCCGCTTCAGGATCAGTTCATTTCCGACAATTTTTTATTAGATCCCATTTTTTGAAGCAAAATAAAAAAGAAATACAATGTACACATAAGCGTAGCTGAAATTCTTAGTAGCAACCCACTTTTTCGAGGGATCAAAGTGATGAATGATTCACCATCTTACTTTTAGTATTTTGGTAAAGTACGTTACCAACAGGACCAGGCATTCTGCGATTTTGACTAAGTCGCTATGTGGGTGCAAAAACATTAAAGTAGTTGGATTTTCCCACAAAGATGGTTAGAAATTAGCAAAAATTTATCTTGTTCTTTGAAAGCTAGAAATTCCTTCGCATGCAGTTCTGCTGTCCGATCAAGAACTACTCATTAGAATGCATAGAAAAGCTCTAACATCAATCATTGTCACCAAGCAAACGGAAAAGCTGCCCTTGTCGCTTTTTACCAGTTGCTGCGGACAATAGTATCCGGACGTTGAACTTCCGAATTTTTGGTAGAATTTAAGATTTCGCAAAGTAGCAGATAAAATTTAGGGCTCGTTGGAGCAAAATGTTAACAAGAAATGACATATTGAGGTTTGGCTAGAACTTAGATTTGCAGCATGAAACATAATGCTGACCTTTTCGTTACTGCAAGAATGAGGTAGAATTTCTGACAGAATAGAGTTTGAATAAAATAATTGAATAAAAATAATATAATAATATAGTAATTGAATAAAAATTATTGTTAGAACCCGAAATTCTACCTAGATCAGCGACTGCGGTTTAGTTATCGACGGAATTTTCTTCAGTTCTTGGATTTTTGAAGCAAGATTTAGCTAACGCAGTTTGGCACTTTCTTACCATAATTTCACTGCAGTAAAGAACTGATGCCCTTATACTGTAGATACTTAGAGCTTGCTCTAATGTTAATATATGTGTATAGTATAATACTTTTGCGACAAACTGTATCTGCAGTGAACTTATTCAAGTAAGCAAATTTTTCTTTATAATAAGAAGTTCTTTTAATATTGGATAAATCTGTTTCTTTTTTACATGGATCCTACTGAAACACACAGGTCGTAAGTCTCGTGCAGTTCACGGGACTTCCCATAAGCATTTAAAGGTTAACTAACCATAAGTGCAGAATTTTCACTTTGCTCCGCTGCACAGCAGTATGATTTAGATTGCGTCTAACTTTTTATAAGCATCACTTGCTACAGTAGATGTGGTTATTCAATAGACCTAAAAGTTGAGGGCTCAAGACTTTTGACAAAGCTTTGTCACCTAAAAGTTATGTGTTTGAGCCAAAATTCATTCACTACTTAAATCTACGTTAAACCAGTTTTGAAATAGGTAGTATCTGATTCTGGCAGTAGTCGTGAAGGACCTAGCAAACGTTAACTACATTTTTTTAGCTTGTAGAACATTTTTGACTTTGTGGAAACTTGAACTAAGATTAAAGCAGGGAATTTGTTTGAAAGATAAAAAGCCAAAGTCTTGGTCCTGTTTGATGGCTGTACTAGGCTATCCCGAAAGCTTTGTTCGATTTCTAGTTTCCTTGTGTTTGACGTAGCTATTTTTTGAGAATTTTATACTTATTGCAAAAATATGAACACCGCCTAAAAACTTTTTCTGCTCTTTCCAATGCTCACTAACTCTTTGTGAAACAGCTATCCAATGACGAAATTTCAAGCCCGAGTTCAAGTCTCCAGAATGCGGTCATGCTCGGAAAAGTTTTTTGAAGTTAATTTCACAGCGTCCGTAAAATGCGAATAAGTAAAATTTTACCATGGTTACGGGTATAATGTGCTAGGATATGCACACTTCTGCTCTCACACAGAAATCAACTTCCCATATTCGCTTACAAAGGTTGAAGATCCCCTCCGTTATTCTACAAGCCACAAGAATCTACACATAACGACAATCGTTGTATTTGATACTTAAGACGTCAGAGCAAAGCAAAACAAGCAGGAACTATTAGCCAAATAGCTTTTTTCATCCGCAACAAGTACGAAAAAATCAAATATCAGAAAGTCGCCAATTTTGCGGGCAATAATGATTCTTTTTGACTTGCTCATATAAATTTTTGCACAGCAAATTCAACACAAATTCTTTTTACCTATAATATAATCTCTGACATATAGGCTACTCAATGATGGGGACCAGACATGTCCGCCTATCCTTAAATGGGAGCATTACTATGTCAGAATTGGCCTTTCTGAATAAAACCTTCTTGAATTCTTCAAATTTCTTTATTCTCTATCACTTGTATTTCATGAATGCCATAATGTCCCTATGATAGCCATAAATTTGCCTAATCAAGCAAAATTTGGGTTGTTGAAAATATTGATTCTGAAAAAAGTTATAACATTTTGAGTCAGAGATTCTGCAAGTGGGACAGAACTTTCGAAACCTAGTGTAATGGCGAGCAACAGATTTTCGAATTATTGAACGCTATCTTCTGAACCCCGTTTTAGGATATGACTTTTATGTACAAAACCATGAATATGTGCGAGAGCTGCAACGATTGACAAACTGTGAGAAGCTAAATGTAGGGATTACTTGATGAGTGTGGAACCATCGATAATGCATCAGAATAGAAATTTGTACTACTTATATCCCCACATCTGTCAGCTTTTAAGAACAGCGAAGCTGTCCGATAAGGGCACACTATATTTCCCAGACAGACGAATTAGGATTAGTGAATGTTTTTCAAGTTTATGGCACCGTGATAACATTATTTCTTTTTTTAAACCTGATGTTGTTTTCTGGTCGCTATAGTCGCACCACTGGCATTATTTGCAAAACGAAAAGAGTGTGCTTGTAGTGTAGTGTTCCAAATAATGTGACTGTTTGATCTTCAATAGCTCTGTCGTTTCAAAGCCCTTCGTGAAGCTTTAAATACCACTATGTAGACCTGGCGGCATGGATCTACAAGCTCTCCGTTACTATATAGTCACAGAAGTTTTCAAAAAGAAATTAAAGAGTTGTGTAGCAGATTCACATACGTTGATTTCATGACTTTTCACAATTTCCAAAGCTTTTAAGTTGATGACATTCACGGTTATTTAATACCTGTCATAAGAGGACGCATTGTTGTAAAGTGTAATCGACTAAGTAAGAGGTTGTTTGTTGTGCTTTTGGAGGCAAAGTAGGGCCGGTGTTCAAAACTATCCAGATTTTCTTCCGTAGTCCCGCAGTAATAAAGATAGTGGTTTGCTTCATACTGAAAATTTTGAGACAAGAAAATTATCAACGATCAAAGAGTTTGCAAATTTTTTGGGACATCCTGCTTAGTCTAAGTTTTGAGTATTTCCTTCAGAAGATTGAGACCGACCATGGCATGTATTGAGCTGATCAAACATACGGGATTAGAAGTTAGCAAAACGTTTTGTTTTTGTATAAAGAATAGTAAAAAACTCATTTTTATGACATTTGGTAACGGCATGCTTCTCGCGCAATCGCAATTTTCTTTCTTCCCTGTTTTTTGTGAAAGGTTCTTTTGTTCGTTCGTGCATTTCGGACGCAGCTGTCAGAACGAACAAATCTAGAGCTTGCTCCTTATTACTCGCTTCGCTACATGTCACTTGGACATCCTTCACCATTCTGCCATATTTTCCTTGTCGAAAAAGTTCTGATTGCCTGAAAATACTTTGGTTCAATCTCAAGACTGAAAACTCTTCGAACACAGGTCAAGACATTTTGAGCACGACGGTTCAAAAAGTGCAAAAGGAATTTTGTTTTCGAATGAAGGATTGACGGTAGCCATGCCTTCAAAATTTCTGGGATGCTTTCCAAGGTTTTCGCGTCCTATAACCACAAGATTTTCAAAAGAGGGCGCGACACCCACTCCTCGGAGAAAAATTTGAAGGAAATTTCGATTTTTCAGTAAAATTTGGAGTTATTAGGTGTTTACAAGTAAGAACAAGTCAACCGCACATCCCGCCCTTTCAAGAAAAATCCCCCCCCCCCCCCCCCGCCCCGCTCGGTTCGCCACTGCTGTGAAGAGTGCGTAGCCCCTTCTCCCAAGCTGGATCTGGTGACACGACTGCTCATCATGATAGTCCTTCACTGCAAGCTCGGCGTTATGAAAAATCACAACATGAACGCTGGCGAAGTAAAAAAAAAACTCTACATCACAGAATATGCACAAATCAATGAGACACCCTATATGCATCATACTCGCATTGATAAACATGGTACAAACAGAGTTACCATACTGTTGAATATCAGCCAATATCACCTGAGTAATGAAAATACAGTCATATACCGGAATAACAAGCATTCTTTGCCTATTTGTTATACTATGCGAAGCTTATCGAGAAAAATTCCAAAAATGATGCAAGATGTGAGAACACAAAACCGTTAGGCAAAAGCATAGTTTTATAGCAAACTATGGAGTGAAACCAACATGATTTTAACAGACAACATCTAAGAATAGTCTAAAAATAGGGTACCTTAAGTAATAAATGCTAGAATGCGTGAGTGAGGTACGAAGGCAAAAAAGCAATGCTGCACATCAGATGCAAAGCCATTTGAAACTAAATGAGAAGCAGCAAATGCCAACAATTGACCTAATCATCTAATGTGATATCCCGGAAGAGTTGTCCCATAGATTCATTGTGATAAATGCGACGAACGGCTTCGCATAACATCAGCGATATGTCAACGGTCTTGATTTTATGGCAGCGCATTTTTTGCACCTCGTGGGGCACGGTATTTGTGACTATTACCTAGAAAAACAAACAAGGTTGAAGGTAACCACGCAGGTCGGTAACCTCTGATTCAACTGTTGGCGGCTGGAAGGAGCGGCACTGTGACCTAACTGAGGTCGCTCGCACCCGCAGCGCAGTCTGCGTCCCTCTCGCGCGCGTGCTCTTTGCATTATCTAGCCTTAAAGGCGTCACGAAGCCCCGCCTCCCAGCCGCCAAGCCAGTTGAATCAAAATGGAAATCTTGTTGACATTTTCCATAGTACGTTTGCTGACCTGAGTGATAGGTGATGCTTCCAACAGCGCCGGTGCATCCGAGCTCAAAACTCCATGTGTGGCTATGACATAAATTTTGTAAGCTCCACGTGTTTTCAGCACTTCTGCAGCAGCAACAAAAGACTGTGCGTCGTCTATGATATCATCCTGATAGAAAAATGATTTTTTATATCTTCGGTTTAATTTGGGAATGTATTGTGCAGCAATTTACGTACCACCATTATCGCTATTCGGCCACCGACATCTCCAACAACGGTCAATGGAGGTTTCTGTTTTGGTTCTTGAGCTTAAAAAATGCAAGTTAGTAAGGCCGCAGTGACTGAGGATAGAAAATATTTTTTGTCTACTTTCAAAACTAGAAAAGGAGAGCAAAAAGATGTAATACAATGATTCTCAATTTGACTTTCGACTAAGAAAATAAGGATCCAGCAAAACTTACATGGAAACAGTTCAAATGGTGCATAGTTGGGTGGAGGACTTTGTCTACCGTCCTCAAGTCCAGATTCTTCGGAATCCTTCTGTTCACCATGAATTACTGCCACACCTGAAATGAAACCTTGACATGTGTGCAAATCACATGCAATAGCAAAGCAATTACTCAAACCAGGCACAACCTCATCACTCAGATCAGTACAAACATGATAGGTTGAGAGGTAATAGGCAACAGCGACCACACCTTTGTGAATTGCCCCCCGTTCTCATGTAAAACATCGAATGTGTCGCTTTTATTGAGAGCAGATTTTATAGTAAAGTACATAGTGGATCGTGAGTGATTGAGAGCAACTAAAAGAAAGGGAACATCATATGAAGCATGCTAGTCTACCTCACTAGTGCATTGATTTCACTTCAAAAATTAGAATGTGAGACACAGGGGTCTATCTGAGAAATGAATAATAAGGATTATCACGCTTATCTAACATCTTTTCCAGGGACTAAGCGTCACTCGTGTAAGTGATTACAGAAAGTAAGAAACATGGTAGAAGTTGTCGATGATTTCACTCGGCATTTTACCACCAAAAATTTCTGTTACATAGGCATTATCAACATTTGCAGAAATCTTCGACATTTCCCAAAAGACGATCTAAAACTTCCAGTCAAATTTTCCTCTTTCGCCAAGAAACAAGGAGAAAAATCACCGACTATATAGACACACTTAGTCGCGCGAACAAATCATACCTGCCGCCCTGTATTATATATAAAACTCACTTCCTAAAGCTGTTCATTTGATGACTTGATATAGAAGTTCTGGGAAGAAGATATGACTTGGAAGTGCCAAAAGTAGAAAAGAGTTTACGTGAGATTTTCCCTATATTCAGAAAAGAGAGAAAGTGCTGTGCGAATTGAGAAAACTTACCCAAACGGAGGCGATCAGCATAAGAAGTGGCTTTGTTCATGACTCCCGGTGATTTTGCGACGATTATGGCGTTTTTATAGTCGGGGATCTGAAACGAGTAGTGTAAGGATGTTTTTTTTTGAACGGGGTCCCTCTTTTATCGACTACGAATGATCCTTCAAAAATTATATGTCTTCCTAAGTTTAAGAGGCAAAAATCACTGAAGTGAAAAATCAAATTGTAAAATAAGTCCTGAACAGTCGATTTACATATTCTTTGATATACTGGAGTAGAAATGGCGAAGCTCGGAGATTGTCCACAGGGATGGAGAAAAATCCCTGAATTTCCTTCTTGTACAGATCCAACGAAACCAAGCGAGATGCGCCTGTAATTTTCATTTTTTGAGAAATTTTAATGACAAGCTCGTCAATTTCACCCTTTTCACGTGTCGCTTTTTTTCTTCAGCTTTACGATTTTTTAAGTCTTGTTTTTATAAGGTGCCATTTTCTTAGCGGAAAATTTTTTTCGGTACTTTTCCGTTATCCGGACCCATTTTTCCAAAAGGCTCTCAAATTATACGTTCTTCAGTGTAAGAATAATTTTCTATAGATTCTACGAGAACTGCCCCTTGCTACGTGTCACGAAAAAATTGACACGTTTTCGTCCATTTTGACAAGTTTTTTTTTTTCGAAATCATTTCCAGAGAGATAAAAGAGAATTCGTGATTTCAAAGCTGCTTAACTGCTTTACATGAGCGCAAAACAATCATGAACTTATTCTAGAACATCTTGCTTGCTTTCAGCAGTGATTCAGAAGTGCATTTCTCCTAAACCCTTATCGCCATGCGAATTTAGCCGAAAAGACTATAAATGATAGCTTCAAGTACCCTGCGGCTGCTTATCATGTCTCTTAAATGACTGAATCCTAGCGCACTTCTCTATCCGGAGCAAGTCTAATCGGTCCATCGATGATTGTACAATGTCATTATTATTATGAAAATGTTTACTTCTAAATTGTTTGCTCGAAATGAGACCAAAATTAATTGAAAAACAGATTAAACTTACATCGCCTAGGTAAGGTAATACAAATTCTTCGTAAAACCTGTTAAACATGTAGATGACACGTCAAATTTTTTGTCACGTGGCAGAGGGTTGACACTCCTCCCTGTGAAGCTGGGACAAAATATGGTACAAGGATAGAAGCAATATCTTTCTTTGAAAAAATGGGTCCGGATAACGGAAAAGTACCATTTTTTCTACTAAATACTCATCGCTGTTGATATCCAGTCCACTTTTTCACCGCATAACCCCCAGCTACTGGGGAAAAGAAAACGGAAGTTATCATCAGCAGTAATATAAGGTAACGAAAAATCAATCAATCACAAGTCGCAAATCACGTACCAGCTCTGCAAATCATTTCGGCAATGAGTTTCATTGGTATTGAAGATCGCCTCAACATTCGACATTGCTTGGAATACGGTAGATACGGCATTATCACTGTGATCGTTTTTGACATGGATGTCTTGCAGGCATATATGAGAATCAGAAGTTCCATCACATCATTGTTGACGTTCCTTGAATTTTCATAGTTCTTATGCACAGAACTCATTTTGTCTATGATCCTCCACACTATTAATTTTCAACTTTTCCTTCTTTTTGATTTTTCGGTTATAAAACTTGCTATAAATGACCGTACTAAATTTGACAGCAGTAGCGGACAAGGGAAATTTTCCATTGGGAAGGGTTACAATTTTTGCGAAAGGCCTTGGATATATTGAGACAGTTAGTTCCGTTATCACCATATTCAAGGCTTCCATTCGATAAAAAGTGCGTGCATAATCTCTCTCTAAGAAGATGAATTTAATCAAAGACGGGAATCAAAAACAGTTAATTCTCCGATAAGAGATAAGATTCAGCAGGGCTACTAGAGTCAAAACATGTCACTTTTTCACCTATTAGGGAACGGCCATAGGTTGTCAGTGTTGTCCGTGCTGTCGATGTTGTCGGTGTTGTCGGTGTTATCGGGGTTGCCGAGGTTGCCGGTCGTTGTAGGATCTCATGATAGCCTCCACGTTTCGCGCGCTCTCTAAACTGTCTCTGACCCCGACAACCCCGACAACACCGACAACACCGACAACATCGACAACACCGACAACACCGACAACATCGACAACACCGACAACACCGACAACACCGACAACCTATGGCCGTTCCCTTAGGCCTCGGATGAAAAAGCATTCCTTCCGCAGTTGCCCAATTCTAGACAACACAAGTTTTTTTTGTCTATCACATTATACTTATAACTTCTGATGTACTTTGTTTTCTTGTTGCAGTATTGTTTTCCAGACAAACCAAAGTATGTACTGCTTGTTTAAGCTCATCAAATATTTTGTTCAAAATGACCGAGTAGACGACTATTTATTTTCGTGAATGCCCGGGTGGATGCGCCTAATAATTGTAGCAGCTAAACAGTACAAGAAAATACAATGCGGTCCAATTTTTGATCCATTCAGTAATCCCATGCTCTTCAGAAGGAATTTATGGGGTCCTGATTCGGAAAAATTAGTATGAGAGCAGACAGCTGCTTTGATACGAGGAATATCGCACAAATCCTCTCAGCCGATTTATGCTGAAGCAAACATTACACACACTCACATGAGCGCTCGCCAAAGAAAACACCTCCTATACTAAACAGTTTCTTTTGATGTACACTTTGAGCACTCTATTTCTCGGGCTAACGTTTCGGCATACAACGTCTTCTTGTGAGCTAAAGGATCGAAAACTATGTGAAACTGTTCTCAAACTACATCAGAGTTACATAAAAGATGCCCAATAACCGACAATCCAGCTCTGAATGTTTAACAGTTTTCTTTTGTCTACATTTCGCGCAAAGTTGCTGAGTCATTAAAACTTGAAACGAAGAAAGCTTCGAAAAGGGGCAGTCAGACAAAGTCTGTATGAAGGAAGGAAAAACTGCATGTCAATGGAAAAATCAAATGACTGATACTCACTTTGACCCGCTTTGAAGTATGAAGACGTGTTTGCCGCGTACAGACTGTTTTATATCAACAGAAGTTTCTAAAGCAGAACATTTGTGCTGCAAATAAGCTCTAGGTGAAAGCAACCCACCTCGATTCGTTTTGTTATATACAATCACTTCCCCTTGTCGGATACCGAGGCGGCTGGAAAACGGGACATCAGATTCTCATTGTGCGAGATTGAAGAAAAAGCATACTCACTCAGATACAAGACGAGACAGCTCTGGATGAGAGTTGCCGGACAACAGTACCATGCCGCTACTGTCGTCAGTTTTATAGTTGAGAGCGGCCATCTGTAAAAAAGTACTAGTAGATGATATAATGCAAGAATAAAGGCACTTAGAAACGGTGCCGAATCTGACAAGTTGACATAGAAGCGGACGATTCGCAGCGAAGAGAAAGGAGCTGAATCTGTAGATGTGAGGATGAACAGCAACAAGAGACGGCCCAGCATCGACAATGGACACAAAGCGCACGGCAAAGGCGGTTGAGGACGAAGCCGAACGTACCGGAATGAATTGTTTGAACTTACCCCTTCAATAAATGTGTTGCCGCCATACATGATTATATGAAGCGTTAGATAAAGCGCTTTCAGACTGACCAGCCCCGGGAGACGTTCGAGTAGAAAAATGAGCGGTAGAGTTGAGTTAAGCTTGATAAATACCGCTCAAACGATCGGCCGATCGCTGCACTGGTCGGAGAAGACGCGGCGAAGAAGGAGGAGGAGAGGAGGAGGAGGACGGCGAAGAAAGTGAGGAAAAAAACAGCGTTCGCATCAGCGAAAACACAACATACACCCCAGACGACGCCATACGCTTTGTGATATACGGCCGATCGATTTTGCCCTCTTGAACGGCACCCGTCAACAGCCAATAAATCGTGATTTTGGACATGAAGATCCATCTCAATTCCATGTGCTGCAAGGAAGCTCCCGCGTGAACAAGTCAAGAATGAGCATGTGAAGAAAAAAGCACTTGTCAACGAAGTGGCAAAGCCTAGCAGAAAGAGACCATCGACCGTTTGCGCTAATCAATCGAGTGCGGAAAGGTGATAAATCATCTCCGCAACCGTGGAAGTGCAAAGAACCACAAATGATATGGGAAAAAAGTAGATAATAAGGTTAGCAGAGGCTGGACCCTGTCCATTCGGCCTCTTATCAGCTGACGGGGCACTCTACTTAGGAGACGATCGATACCCCACACGTAGTGGAATGACGCCCACCCTGTGCAAACTCGAAAATAAATACAGGAATTGACTTGGTGCAGACGCGTTACTCGAAGAGTGGAAATTTTAGAAGGTTGAACATGCAATTAATTGCCTTCCTATTTTTAGTGAATTTCGCTGAAGTTTGCTTCTTCACGAGTTGCCATCTTTGGAAAGAATGAAGTAACCTAGAGGAAGGTCAAGGAGTCTTAATATCTACTGCACAGCGAAGAATTACGACGACAATGAATGCAGCTGTTTGACAGCAGCTAAAAAACTGACCGGGAACATAAGGATGCCGGTTGCCATGGAACCACTATATCGGCAGACGAATGCAATGTGTATCTTGCGCGCTCAAGAGTTGATTCAACTATTGATTCAGCTTAGGTCAAAAAATTAGCTCCACGGGTTTTTCTTTTGAGGAAGGGTCGAGCGCGGGTATAAATACACTGGTATTTGTAGAGAACTTGGCAAAACTTCAAGATTTATGGTATGGAACTTGTGGATTGCTGGCTAATCACTTGAATTTTTGAACATAGAAATACAGTTTTCAATTTTTCTAAGACAATATGTGTAAACGCATGGAGAAGAGGAAGGAGGAGAGTTCTTGAAAGTTCAGTGAGGTCCGATAGACTTCAACCACATCATTGCCGAGGTGCGGAGGAGAACGCTTCAGAAAAAGTGGCTTATCCCGCCCGTTTGGCTTACCCCGCCTTCACGCTTGAAACACAAGTGCTGAACCTTTAGAAAGCGTGGAGAAATGTCGGTTGTTTCAAGAAGTACTTGACCGCCGCAAATTCTGGATTTTTTCGATCTTTTCTCCCTTTCTGGCGCACATCGAGTGTGTCTATAGAATGAAATTAGAAAAAAATTCGGCTTCTTTGCCGTTTTTAAGCCTGTGTGTGGGTTCAAAGAAACGAAATGACTTTGCAATACATTCAGAACAAGGCAATCGAGTCCATTTAAAAAAAAAATTTGCATAAATACACCTACATACAGCCTAGTAAATCAGAGGTCAGTTTACTGTTTATACTAACGATCAACATTTGTAATTGCGACTCTATGTACATTTTTGCGCCTCGCAGGCAATTCGTCGACATTTACTAGCATGAAGTTTGATTTCGTGCAAATGTTGTCTTTACCGTAGGGACACTATATCGACTGTCAAATTCACTAGACTGTATATACTATGCATGAATGAACTTATTTTACATTGCACGGAGAATCTCTGGCACGACTTGTGTATGTTGTGAACTTTTTATCAGATTCCAATCACAAGGTTGATTATGAGAACTACATTAGCTAGCTAGGCATGCGATCTTGAAAAATTGGCCAAGGTGTTGGTTATATGTTGTGATGAACTTGGAAGATGTCCAATTCTGAGACATGAATGATTAGGTTTATGTTTATTGTGCTTTTGGCACACACTATGCTTTTACTTTTGACCTCTAAAGGAACTTCTATTACGCAGTATTAATTCTCGAAAGATGTGAAGGAAGTGAAGTATTGTTGCAGCTTCATTCTAACACGATTGCTAGTTTCAGGTTTTGTGATGGCGTCTAATGTGGAAGGTAGAACAAACGAAAAGCTAAATAATCTTATGTTGGAGCGAATCGCGGGTACATAGATACTCATAATTGGGGTAAGTTCCATAAAAAGCATATCTAATGATAATTTGCCGCAATTGGGAAATCATTAGAAATAAGATTAGTTGTAGTGAAGTGGAGAATGACTGACATGGAACAGTTACGCGAGATAGAAAATGACTGGTTGCAGAGAACACCATCCATATTCGACGAACCACAATCGCTCTTCCATCAAGGTTGTGTTATGGCGATACAGAATCACGATCAGAGAAAGGAAAACTTGTCATCTACTGGATATCGACTCAAAGGTAAGTTTGCGTTAGCGAGACGTCGTGGCATGTACTGGAATCTGCTCTCTGAACGGAGGTGGGAAAACTCGGCAATAAATCGATTGTCTTCGCTGTAAAACCTAACCAGTTAGCACCTGGAGAATAGAAATACGACATTTGAATAATGCGAATTGTAGTGCTTGGGAAAGGCATGATTGAGAGTCTGTGATTTGTCTTAGGTAGGTGCCAGAGTAAGCGAATATTTTGTTCAGGTTGGGGTCCCGCGCAGATCTGACATCTCTCACCATGCTGGCGTCAATCCAAGTGACGCCAGTTCTGCGCGGGACCCCAACCTGAACAAAACATTCGCTTACTCTGGCACCTACCTTAACGTGCTTGCTTTTCTTTCTGTCCGTAATTGACAGAAGTGGGCGTTTTGCTACACGAGTTGTGGTTGCGCTTTTATGGCTGTGGATAAAATTTAACACGAGCTAGGAAAGAAAATCTGCAATGATCATTCTTTACTTTACTCTTATAATGAAGGCTTATTTACTGAAACTACTTACGAGGGAAGCTTGTTTAGTCAAAGTGGCCTTTCTAAATGGGATGTGCACCATATCAAAGGGCACAAAACGCTAATTCCAAATCTACCTTCCTTATCTGCAGAACGTTTATGGACGAGGAGCTATGAACGTTTTTTGAAGCCAAAAATTGATAGTGCATTTGGGATAAAATGAGTTGGTAAGATCTTAACCAAACTAGCCTTCAAATAATGTAACAGTGTAATATATTTTTTATATTACAGTATTTTTCGAGTAAAATGCTCTGATGATTTTCACTGCTCCACTGAAGAGCTAGAAAAAGTATTACGGCTATTTTTGTCCTACTTGCACATTTAATTTTTTGCCCCAATAAGCGCACATAACTCCTCGTCCATAAACGTTCTACAGATAAGGAAGGCAGATTTGAAACCAGAACTTTATGCCCTTCAATATGGTGCACATCTCATTCAGAAAGGCCACTTCTCTAAACGCGCATTCCTTGTTAGGTGATTACACTCCGCAAAAAGTTCAAAACAGCGAGCGTTTGCTACAAAATACTTTATTCGAAGAATGGATTTTTGTTATAAGTGTTGCTGAAATCCTTCAGTATCTATATGTTCCACCTTTACGGATATTTCAGTTTCTGGTGGGTTGCATGTTTTCCTAAGTCGCATCCGTGCGAATCTAGGTGGCCGAACTTCTTTTTTGGATACGGAAGAGGCCTTAGTTAAGTTAATGCCCTCTAGGGCTTACATAATTCGAACGTGGCCCTCAGCCCTCCTACGGTACTCGAGGGAATAAAGCTGTATATGTACTCCTTGATCTAACTGGATTGGCGGCTGGGAGGCGGGGCTTCATGACCTAATTGCTAAAAAATGATCAGAGAGCGCTTTCGCGAGAGAAACGAAGACTGCTTCGCCAGGCGCGAGCGGTCGCCTTCCAGCCGCCACTCGTTGAATCAAGGGTAGACTTACGAAAAAATTCTCGTAACCGCTAAATGTGCCCGTCAACGCAGAACGTTTCCACTGTTCTATATTTATAACTTGAGCTACAAACTTTGCTAGAAAAAAATGCGATAGCTGTGAATGCATTTGTGGCGTAGTCGACAAACTACCATTATACTGAATAAACGCCGAATCCGGTGAAAAATTTTTATCCATAAATCAGTAATTATGAACAAGAGATAAAATCACATTTGTACAGAACCTGTTAAAGTAAGTGAGTGTATGTTGCGGAAGAAGTGAAATGAATGATGGTTTTTATTACACTCCTAGACCAGTTCGAGCTCCTCTACCAGTAGGCCCAGTGAATACACTGGGCACATGACTATTCGTCGTTGGACGGACATTAAAAACAATTCCATTCTCATCCATCATCTGGTCGGTTAGAGTCTCCGCACCAACTTGTTTCCGCTGAAAATTAGTTGATTTTCTTTGAAAGACGCATGTGTTGTAAGCTAAGAGGACCAGGAATCGCAAGAATTTTCTGTGGTTTTCCTGCGTCAAATATGTAGTGAGATTAACTTACCCAGTCATCATCACCTCTGAGGTGCATAACTGGACGAAATCGTACATTCAACATTCCTTGTCTTCGAGCTGTTTGCTTCTCAGAGCGATATGCATCCAACAAGGACATACTGCATACTACTAAAATTGTCAAAAGTAAAAAATTATTGAAGACACTATCAGGCATGCGCTACTAGTCTCAGTTTTTTCCTTCATTTGCGTAGCAATTTGATAATGTTGCCTTAGAGCAAGTTATGTCCAAGGTGGGGTTATAGCCTAAGCATTAAAAAATCATGGTAAGAAAATGGAACTGTATTCCTTTTTCAATCGCGATCAAGAGCTTGCGCATCGCATCAGCTGTAGGTAGTTAATTTCCAAACATTAGGAAATCAGTTTAGCATAAAAATTTCTAAGCGTGATTTTGCAAAAATTCTACAATCCGCTCTATCTCAGCTTGTAAGGTATAGTCTGCATTTGGAAAACTTTTCCTATCGGTATCCCTGTGGTGCAGACCAGGCGCGTTAACGCATTCCGTGGAGCACTTGTGACAGCAAATTTCGAACATTAAAGTGTATCAAAATTGTTGCAGTGTTCGAGGGTAGTGCTCCAACCTAATGTGGGACTATTGCAAAGATAAGTGGGGCGAATTTTGGGGGACATGCACTTTGCATCTTCCTCCAAACCTTTGCCGGAGATTGCAGTAAGAAAGAGGTAGAGTGACATTCGCTTTAACGCTTTAACGTTGAAGGCTGTACGTATATTACAAGATGCAGAAATACCCACAGAGGAACTTCGAATTACCTTCAACTGCATAAATACAAGCTACAAACCTATTGATCGTCTAGAGTGAAATAAGAGTTTTTAAGGAGTAAATTCAGCAGACCAAGTGCTTCAAGGAGCAGCGTCTGAAAGGAGAGCGTTGCGTGTCGTCACGGGATACCGAAAAGAATTTTCAGACGCAAACTATAAGCATAAGCATGTCAGAGGGGGGGGGGGGCGAAGAGGCGGGAGGGAGATTTGTGAGTTTTTCTCTATTTGAATGATGCTAAGCTCTCAGTGGTGTTCTGCCCCTTACGCAGCAAAGCTGTGTTCTCGGATCTTACCTGTCAAGCACATTGAGATCAAGAGCAGTCCTTGTGTGGTTAACATCTGAAAACAATTTTCTTTTACTTTGCATTGGAGAAATTTTGAAATCAAATCATACGGATAACACAGAAATGGGTTCGAACATCGACCAGCTACCATCTTTTGATGTACTCATAACAAGCATCCAAATAAATGAATTTCCACAGAATTTAAAGATAGCGATAAATGTAATCTGGTTTTGCGTACATTTTACCAAGTGGTCTGCGGTTCTGTTATATTGATTAAAGTATTGGGCTCTTGAATCGTGACTGAAAGGGCGGGGGAACCTAGATGGGCTGACCCCACTTTCGGAGTTACTTGTTCGCGCCTACCGTGATGTCTGCACATTATACTAACATTCAAATTTTTTTCGATTATTCGAGCAATCGAATATATTCTAAAATCAAAATTATCGAATAATCGAACTTCGAATATTTTCAAAATCAAAAATGTCGAATATCCGAATATCGAATATTCTCTAAGATCACAAATGACGAATAATCGAACATCGATTATTTTTGAAATAGGAAAATTGTATAATCGAATATAAAATACTTTCGAAATGGAACAAATTCGAATAATCGAATTTATTCGAGAAAAAATTGGAATAAACGAATACTTTGCATCGATTGTGTCGAATATTCAAACAAATTTTGACTGAATTAGCACAATGAAGGACTAGATATAGTGGGCAATTTGAACAACAAACGATATATGTGACGCTATTATGTAGTTATTTGATTACATGAAAATGTCGAATAATCGAACTAACATTGCAACTAGATATTCGACTGCTCGAATATTTTCGAAAGTCAAAATTTTCAAAAAAAGGATAATGGAATAAATTCGAAGTTGACAATTTCAAATAAGAGAATATCAAATATATTCGAGATTTTACAATTTTTGGAATAATCGAATTAATAAAATTTATTCGAGTATTTTATTCGAATACCTTCATATTTATTCGATTCTGTCCAAAGTATACTGCACACCTGGGTGATATACAGTTGCAGCGGTGGAATTTGTCCAAAACTGCGGGATTGTCGGGATTCGCGGGATTCGCGGGATTCGCGACTTCGCGGGATTTACGGGATTCGCGGGATTTTCGGGATAAGCGGGATTTAGCTATAACTTCTTTAAAAATAGCTTTATTTGTAATCTGAGTGAAGATTTGGCTTCAGCTTGATGAGACGAATCTTTTGATATACGGTATGTCCGTAGTTCATAGTGACGGGGTAGACATACAATGATACCTTATTGTTTTCTACGTTAAGGCTTTTGTGAACATTTATCACAGTGTAAATCGCGTATAGGAGGTTCTGGTACGAAGCTCTCGTTATCGAAAACTATCGCGAAATATTGGGCAGTTTTTATCTACCCTTATCGCTGATATAAGCATTTTATCATTTATCACTGATAATAGCACATTTTTGGATCATTTTTTGCATATGGTAAGGAAAGTACTGTAGGAAAAGCTGTGTGAATTTCTATCGCTCTTTCTCTCATTATAAGTGATCTACAGGCTTTTCTAGTTCTATTGCTCGGTGCGATTGGTAGATCCCTCGCTGCAGCAATCGATCGATTTTTCATCGGCACATGCCATTGCTGCCAATTCTTACCTAGAATGGCATTTTTGCTTCAACTCGCTTCACGCCGAAGCCTGGGCTGAAATTCTGTACATATATGGAAGATGAACGTGGAAATCGACCGCATGAATTTAAGCCATTCTTATCTGTCGTTGTCATTGATATCATCATTTTATCATTTATCACTGACGACACAAAATTGGATCATTTTTGATATACAATAAGAAATGTACTTTAGAAAACGCTGTGTGAGTTTTTATCGCTCTATCTCTTATAGTACGAAACCACTCACAGAACATGCAAATTCCGGGAATTCCGCGAAATTCATGTGAATCACGCAAATTACGCAGGGCCATAACTTTTTTCCGAATGATATATTCAAAATCCGAAAACAACGTTGTATTCAGCTCGTCAAGGCAAATCTTTTGATATACGATTGTCTCCAATATCTTGTTTTCAATAATCTTGAATTTGCATGCCGACGCCTCTTCGCATGGGTGTAACACAACAAGCATCACACATAGGAGACTGCCATGGGCACCGTTCGATAGTACTCTTTCACTAGATTATCGTGCGCTAAACAGCAGCCGAAGACTCCCTTTTAAAAGAGATAGAAGAGCTGATAAACTCTGGAAAAATTAAGCTGTTCCAAGTTTTACTAGCCGTAACTTTCTTTAGAATGAACATTTTCGAAATCAGAAAGCAGATTTGTGTTCATCTTGTCAAGTCGAATCTTACTGTATACAGCATGTTCTTGAAGTTCCGTTTTCAATTTTTTCAAAATTTTCTGCACGCCTATATTCACAACGTCGCAACGCAGCGCACATCAAACATAAAAGACTCTGTTAAGCACTGTTGGATTGTGCTGCTTCCGCAGATTATCGAGCGCTAAGAAGCAACCGGAGAATCTTCTTGAGAAAAGATAGAAGAGCTGGTGAATTCTGGAAAATCGTGTTGTCTCAAATTTTGCCCACAGTGACCCTAAAATGAGAAGCTCTACTGCTAAGCAGATGTGATTTTCGTAATCAGCAGGTCAGACAACCTCTATGAGCAAGTTTTCAAAGAAATTTGGGTGATTCGATTTTTTCTCGTTCTACGCCCTGAAGCTCGCCGATGGGTTTTGGTCAAAATGTCGATGACCTTGGATTGTAAAAAAACTTCGCCCAAAGAGGTTTTCGAACACGCTGTTTACGAAACTAGTGGTCTTTGAAGAAGACAGGGTCTTTTTGTAGAGATATTGTGAGGTGACTGTAACTGAGTCACGAAAGTTCGTAAATTTGCCTGCACTTTTCGCGAATTTGTCAGAAAACTAGCCTGCTTGCTTTTCCTAGTCAAAATCACTGGGAACTGTGCTATCAAAAGGTGCATGCTCAGGCTCAAGTCTATAAAGTTTGCCGAGTTACGAGCCTACGAAAAGACGTCCTCATAATTTTCGCTCGAAATGTAAAAATCGCGTATCGAAATTCCGCCCTCAGTGGTTGTAGGACATACTGATCAAATCTGTTCACATTGGTTAATGGTCTTAATGCTGCTGCTGGATTTGGAAATTAGGTAGATCTGAGCTCAAGCTACGAAGGTGCTTGTGTCGAGACGCAGACTAATTAGAGTCCGACAGTCCCCTCGCCGACTGGGCGGTGCCACCAACTTCAGATGAGCTGGTACTCCCCGGGTGCTCGGTGGTCCCCTCCCCAATTATGTTCCCTCATATTTATATTTATGTTATAACGATAAAATAATCTAGTCAGAACTGTTATGTTATTACAAAGGAGAGAAACTAAGGGTAGAGGGATCCAAGTTAAGAGAATAGCTAACTCTTCAGACTTGACACCTGGATATTCAAATGAGCAGCTGAAGAACACGTGACCACCATATTCAACTCAATGGGATCCCTTAGGCGAAGTGAGCATATGCAGTCAGAATGTCATACAACCACTGAGGGCGGAATTTCGACGAAATACGCGATTTTTACATTTTGAGCGAAAATTATGAGGACGTCTTTTCGTAGGCTCGTAACTCGGCAAACTTTATAGACTGGAGCCTGAGCATGCACCTTTTGATAGCACAGTTCCCAGTGATTTTGACTAGGAAAAGCAAGCAGGCTAGTTTTCTGACAAATTCGCGAAAAGTGCAGGCAAATTTACGCACTTTCGTGACTCAGTTACAGTCACCTCACAATATCTCTACAAAAAGACCCTGTCTTCTTCAAAGACCACTAGTTTCGTAAACAGCGTGTTCGAAAACCTCTTTGGGCGAAGTTTTTTTACAATCCAAGGTCATCGACATTTTGACCAAAACCCATCGGCGAGCTTCAGGGCGTAGAACGAGAAAAAATCGAATCACCCAAATTTCTTTGAAAACTTGCTCATAGAGGTTGTCTGACCTGCTGATTACGAAAATCACATCTGCTTAGCAGTAGAGCTTCTCATTTTAGGGTCACTGTGGGCAAAATTTGAGACAACACGATTTTCCAGAATTCACCAGCTCTTCTATCTTTTCTCAAGAAGATTCTCCGGTTGCTTCTTAGCGCTCGATAATCTGCGGAAGCAGCACAATCCAACAGTGCTTAACAGAGTCTTTTATGTTTGATGTGCGCTGCGTTGCGACGTTGTGAATATAGGCGTGCAGAAAATTTTGAAAAAATTGAAAACGGAACTTCAAGAACATGCTGTATACAGTAAGATTCGACTTGACAAGATGAACACAAATCTGCTTTCTGATTTCGAAAATGTTCATTCTAAAGAAAGTTACGGCTAGTAAAACTTGGAACAGCTTAATTTTTCCAGAGTTTATCAGCTCTTCTATCTCTTTTAAAAGGGAGTCTTCGGCTGCTGTTTAGCGCACGATAATCTAGTGAAAGAGTACTATCGAACGGTGCCCATGGCAGTCTCCTATGTGTGATGCTTGTTGTGTTACACCCATGCGAAGAGGCGTCGGCATGCAAATTCAAGATTATTGAAAACAAGATATTGGAGACAATCGTATATCAAAAGATTTGCCTTGACGAGCTGAATACAACGTTGTTTTCGGATTTTGAATATATCATTCGGAAAAAAGTTATGGCCCTGCGTAATTTGCGTGATTCACATGAATTTCGCGGAATTCCCGGAATTTGCATGTTCTGTGAGTGGTTTTGTACTATAAGAGATAGAGCGATAAAAACTCACACAGCGTTTTCTAAAGTACATTTCTTATTGTATATCAAAAATGATCCAATTTTGTGTCGTCAGTGATAAATGATAAAATGATGATATCAATGACAACGACAGATAAGAATGGCTTAAATTCATGCGGTCGATTTCCACGTTCATCTTCCATATAGGTACAGAATTTCAGCCCAGGCTTCGGCGTGAAGCGAGTTGAAGCAAAAATGCCATTCTAGGTAAGAATTGGCAGCAATGGCATGTGCCGATGAAAAATCGATCGATTGCTGCAGCGAGGGATCTACCAATCGCACCGAGCAATAGAACTAGAAAAGCCTGTAGATCACTTATAATGAGAGAAAGAGCGATAGAAATTCACACAGCTTTTCCTACAGTACTTTCCTTACCATATGCAAAAAATGATCCAAAAATGTGCTATTATCAGTGATAAATGATAAAATGCTTATATCAGCGATAAGGGTAGATAAAAACTGCCCAATATTTCGCGATAGTTTTTGATAACGAGAGCTTCGTACCAGAACCTCCTATACGCGATTTACACTGTGATAAATGTTCACAAAAGCCTTAACGTAGAAAACAATAAGGTATCATTGTATGTCTACCCCGTCACTATGAACTACGGACATACCGTATATCAAAAGATTCGTCTCATCAAGCTGAAGCCAAATCTTCACTCAGATTACAAATAAAGCTATTTTTAAAGAAGTTATAGCTAAATCCCGCTTATCCCGAAAATCCCGCGAATCCCGTAAATCCCGCGAAGTCGCGAATCCCGCGAATCCCGCGAATCCCGCGAATCCCGACAATCCCGCAGTTTTGGACAAATTCCACCGCTGCAACTGTATACTAGTCCACTCCCCATTTCCATGCGCTTCCCAAGCACTAAATGAACAAGTTCCGTTCGTATGAAGCCGCACCTTGCATTCGTCTTCATCTTCTCCTTTACCTTCTTTCATCATCGCGTTTCATCATGGAGGGAGTATTCACGTCAATATAGAAGGTTCAAAGGAGTCAAGGAGCAGGATTGCAGGAGAATTTCAATTGATTCTCCTTGCTTCTACCTCTTCTATCTGCCCTGTTTGGAAAGTTGGCACTGCCGTAATGTGTTGCAATCAACTGGAACAAATTTGCGAACGTTTGATGCACACAGTTTGTCCAGTCAGGACAAGTGTCATCTTGAAATCACAAGCTTGCAGAGTAAATGTGCGCTGCATATAGACCCGTAAAGCATTGCTGGAGAGACTGAAAAGAAGAAGTGGAAAACATATAGTTTTACCAGGACCACGTATACCTAGGCCTAGATGTGACGCAGCATGGCAATGTGGAAGCGTATCATGCAAATTCTGTAAACTATGTGCTTTCCATAGCATGATTGCTGTCCACAACGGTTGTCAAAATGTTATGGGGAAGAAAAAATCGTATAGAAAAACGATTTGAGCTTTTCTTTGATCCTCATAGGTTAGTCGCATGCATATGGGCTCAAACCTGAGGTTTCGTATCATCGAATGTGATGAGAAGTTATAGGGAGAAAACCGAATTCTGATGCACCAGCTTTGTTATCTCGACTGGCAGTTTCCATCCGATTTAAAGCACCATAGTAAATTTTCTTTCATCAACTCGGCCTCTGTAAGTCCCACCATAATCTGTGGGAGATCTTGTCGAAAGCTTTTCTTGAATCCACGAGCAGCGCGGATTTTCCAGATAGTCTAACCTTTTCGCAATCCACAATGTCGGTGATAATGATCTATTCTGTAATTGATGGTAGTGGTCCTTCTCTTCTATGGGATCAAATGTTGGGATGGGGTAACGGTGCGATATGTGATGGTCCCTTAGGTTCAATTTCTTTATCTTTTGATGCTTGGTGTTTTGATGTTCATAAAGTTCGTCCTTAATGTGGAGGAACTCGGCTCTTCGTTTTCTGATTTCTCGGGAGTCCCTTCAAGTAGGACCTCGCCTTTTTCACAGAAACCTTTCCAACATGCTTGGCTTCTTCGTTCAGGCGGTTCACCGATGGGTCGTATGTTTCATACTTTGGAGTTTTGCAAGTTTACGATAGAACTGCGTCGGATTTCGGCGCATGTTTGGAGCTCTAGTCAGACGATTAAGATTTTGGACCACAAGAGGCAGCTGTGGACGGTAACTTTTAATTGGTAAAACTTTCTTTTTCGAAATGGCGGAAAGGCAGTGAATGGTCTGTTTTCTCGCTGCCTACATGCGGAATGATTGAGGATGTGCGTTTTGATCTAGTACTGAGCATCTCGTTTCTACGTACGACTTTTCAGCGCGGGGGGGGGGGGGGCAAAAGGCAAAACATGTATGATTTTCTTGTGCAGCGTGATGAGTTATCCTTTTTCATTATACTGCATAATGGGTAATTCTTGAGAACTCATATACCTCGCCTGGCTGCAGGTAGTTATATACCATCTTTGGCCTACTGGAGGGGGTTTGAGCCTAATTTCATGATTCCCAGAAAAAATCTGTTTACAAGATTGGTGGAGCAATGTGAAAACTGCTCATCTCATCCTTGTCGGCTACGATTAGCAAAATTCAACCTGTGAGAAAAGCGCGCTCCAATAACACAATCTATTAGACGCTCGTAAATTATTATCCATCAAGGTGAAAATCATTTTACGCCCATCATCCAGTGCGTTGCCCGTGAAAAATAAGATGTAAAAAGTAGCAGGAATTAGTAAAATAAAAATAAGGAAGGAGGAATAATTATAGGCATAGGTTGTGACCACTCATAACAAGAAAAGAAAAATTGCGATGAATAAATTGCAAAATAAATAATATGAATAATAAAGAAAATTAGAAAATTACGATGCTCTCTACCGCTGACTTTGACAGTCAAATATCGTGAACGGGGGAAAACATCGATGAAGGAAGAAAGTCCCATGAATCTGCCAAGTTCCACATAGCTTTACTCCGCAACATGCCATTTACCTCTCTCGGCCGTGCTTTCAACAAAAATTTTACTTCCTTCTTTCGGCAATTTTTTTCGTTTAATACATACGTGTAAAATCAAGATAGATGGCCTACAAATCCAGAACGCTTTTGAATGCAACACAGAGTAATAGTCTGTAAGAGCGCTGAAGTGAAACTGTTTTTCGAACATAGACATCAATCCAGCCAGGACAAAAGCCGTCAACAATAAAAATGGTGAAGTAACACCTTTCTACGTAGTAGCGACCATTCAGTCTATCGCGACATGCTGGGAACGGGTTTTCTTCCGTGCGGCATCATGCTGTGTGTCTTAGAACTTTCGATGCGAAGGGGTAATAGAAGATTTGGTCCGTTTTTAAAGCTAGGAATGAACTATGACAGAATCCGATTGAAGTGATTGTCTGTGCGCAGACGCAGGAACAATTATATTAGTAGGTAAGTGCGAAATAAGCTCGCAAAAGGGTTTACGAAAGCAGACAATATGCTTATGCAGAGAAACATTCGCACATGTGTAATAATGACGAGAATGATCTTGTGGTCGCGCCCAACTTTGGTGTTGATCCGGTGTCACGACATTGCGCCACGCTCCTTCCTGGTCAAACCTGTTGAATTTTTGAACTCTGAGCTTTTTTAGAGGGGGGGGGGGGGGCTTGTGGATGTTGTGTTGATGGGTTAACAAAACACGATCAATGCGGAAGATTTGATCAGAAGAACAAATCCAACGTTGTAAACAAAAGATAAACATAGTCATATAAACACTTACCGCTAAGGTGGAAGTTTGTATCAAACTTCTAGTTTATGTGCCCTAAACGTTTACAACAACAAGAATTTAAACTGTATCATTCGTATTTTCATTAGAACCTTACCACCATTTACTTGGCCCGGTAACATCGCTAAATATTCATATGTGTGTGAATAATTAAAAATTAATTATAGATTATTAATCTGAATAGAATCGTTCAATGAAAGCAAAGAGCAGAAGCCTTGAGAAAGCTCAGCAACATCTCTTAATATATAATTTGGATAAATGTTGCTCTAAGTATCTGAAACCGCATCACAAAGTACCTACTAACTTCAAGCAATTTTATCGTAGAGTGATAGGAACGAAACAAATTGGGTAATCTGTTTCTTCTTCTTTTATTTATCGTTACCGATGTTCTGATACCTCTTCTGGCAGGTAATTTATGTTGTCACAAAATGTGGAATCACATGTTACCCGGCAATTCCAAGCCCATAGGAAGCGAGTATGTATGCACTATTTGTTAGAGCGAAGCAAGCTGTACATACAAGATGGCTTGCAAATATCCAAGTAAACAATACCCCATTCGGAAGCCCTTGAAATCGTCCTTTCACTAAAGTAGATAACTTTATATTGGTCCATCATCATATTCCAAGCTGGAATAAAACCTTTTGCGTAACTTGACTAAATTCTCATCAAATCGGAATTCTAAGTTCGTGGGTCTATTTTTTTCAAAGCAAAAGAAAGTTTGCTTTGCACGAAAAAGTTTTGACATCCATTTGTCATTTCAGGGGGACAAAGTTTCCAAAATCTGCACTTCAAATTCGTACATTTCGTTTCAGAAAATACGTCAGTGCCACGTTTATTTATAGCAGTCCATAAATTATAGCGAACTTTAATCTCTCATGGAAATGCAAAAAAGTCTGCGAAAAATGATACTCTCGAAAATTCCTTTATGATGAGACCAATGCGTCATCTGCTTTGCAGAGGCTCACTGTTTCCGCTATCCATCTTCCTCATTCACGTATGATGACGGCTTTAAAATTTACCGCACAGTGCTGATCATCACAAATGAGTTGTGACAACTGCTCATTTCAAAAGCATTCTGTAGATTGGAAACTTTTAGAAGAAGAAACCTTTTTGCAGAGGAACAAATGCAAATTAAATTGAGTTGCTGAATTTATTATGGCTTGATGGACGACGTAAGGACAACGACCAGTGCGAGCTACGTTTCCAAACAAGAATTTTCTTTAATTTTCAGGCAAACCTTGGCAAATCCATCTACGGAATCAATCCTTTTTGGCGTCGTTTTCTCAAAAAACTTATTTTTGAATCGTCTTTTTTGAACCACAGGTCTCCAGGCCACAGACTTGCTACACTAAGAAAGATTGATTTTTACCCATTTTCAGCCAAAAGCCATGTGTGTGACATGTGAATTTTTGAAAGATCCACACACTGGACACTCGCCTCTGCGCAAGCTGAACTGCCAACGTCGTATATTATACAAAAAAATTGACCTGAAAGCTTGGGTGCAACTTGCTCTACGAATTTCGTAGAAGACAGATTTTAGACAGACACACAAAAAAAACAGACGGATTTAGCTAGTTATTATAATAGGATTGCCACTTTTATGCCGGGCCCCGATTGCGAATTTTCGGAGATACAACTGTATTGCCTCCTTTAGTACATAGTACTGTGTTTTACTGAATGAAATACTTTGAGTGTTGCTCAGTTGTAGTATTAGTAGTAGTCGTAAATGTTAATGATGCTCAGGCTCGTTTCAAGATCAAGTTATGCCACCAAATTTGAAAAAGGGGAAAAATATTTATTCGAATTTATGCTAGCTCCCTCAGAGCTTCGAATCCATTCATGTCTTGGTTGAAAATGCTACACAACACGAGACAAAGTGAACATGGATTTGACACTTAAAATTGTGGGCGGTAATAATGTTCAAAACCCTGAAAATTTTTGCACTTGTGCAATTATCGCATAGGAACTATTTGGCAATAATTCTGAGAGATCAGTTTTCTAATACAGCAAGTCAAACAAGACTATTTGGATTTTTGATTGGTGGCTTTGTTGAATAATAACAGGACAACAGCTATTGCTATCAACAAAAACAGTATAACGGAGATAAAAGTGTAAGCTATACAACGAGCATCACAACCTGGTGGCTCCCACCGCTGATGTTGTACAGAATTCTGTGGCAATGGGACGTGTTCAAAGTGGGTATCCAACGATAATCGTGATAGGAGACCAGGCATGCAGTCTATGCTGATGTCTGTATAATCACGACAATCCCAGCATCGTCTTTGCGGTTCGGCAGCGCATTTGGCGATCCTAGAATTATTATATTTTGGGTTGAATACTGGTGTCTTGCACCAAAAATTATGAAAAATCGAAAAAGGTGTAAGGAAGGATTGTTTAAAACAACCTTGCAATCAACAAGAATTAGAAAAAGCAGATCATAAAACTAGAAACACGAGCAGAAAACACAATCGGATTTTATGGCTGGAACTTTCAGAATAATTAGCTAGTAAAATCCAAAAACCACAGTGTCTCCCCAAACCAGGTGTCACTGCAATCTCATGAATTCGCGCGGGGACTCGCTAGCATGCAAAATCGTGCTGGATACGGTTTGGGCTAGGATTTGGAGAGCTAAAAGGATCTCTTTGGCGTAAAGGGTTTACCCGTGTTGATGCTTGAACAGTGCATAAGGTCCATTAATTTCTTCCATTAAATTCCACGCAAAATATCCATGTACCTATCCATGTACATAGATTTGCTTGAACACTGCTTTTGAGTGCATGAATTAGCATGCATAAATCTCTTGGTTAATGGTACTATTGCACATTTTAGCAACCAAAAAAAGACATGGCCGGTGTTTAACAGTGTCCCATAGCGAGAGATTTGATCCAGAGGGAGATTTTCGGTAGTAAGTATTCAACACTGGTGTTGCGATACCTCCATGATATACGGAAGCAATACATAGAAGTTTTGAACCTATTTTCTTTCTATACCTGCACGATGCTAGAAAGCGTGTTATATTGATAGTGGGTAATCACATTTAAGCTATAGCTTAAAAATTATTTGATAATTTTGTTACATTCATTTTACTGTGAATAATTGTACGAGTCTTGGATAATATTTGCAGATGAAGAAGAATAATTTCTAACTATCATTTTGAGGCGCAATCTGGTATGGAATTAATTGGCCACGGCATATTCTTCCTTCCCAGACTGACTGGCTTTGCTCTGAAAGCGGATTGAGTGCGAGAAATATCGCTTCAACTAAGTATCACATGGCGCTGCTTGGTTGCCTTTGGTTAGAAACTCAAATCGATTGAGAAATAAAAAACATTGTGCTGCGTTAACATCCTGGATAGACCATTTTATTGGTTTGGTTCGGCAATGCTCACACTTTCATTGTCCGTCATTCAGTTTGGCTCTTTTGTGAGGCTATGAAAATCCTGTATATCAAATGCATTTCATGTATGCAGTCAAGTGCAAGTCCCACTTTTTCGAAATTTGTTCCGTTGTAATTTCCATCACACTTTTTCAGATCTCTTTTTGGAGCATATTGTGGATTAATCATCTGAGATTGTTCTAGTTTAGACCTGAGACGACGTGACTAGCCTTGGAAGTCTTTTTCGTGGCCAATGTTCCCCTTCTCCAACCAGTATTGGAGGATTGCAGGAGGATATGGGGTATGTCTGAATGTTAAGCAGTCACATTTTTAGCGTACACAGATCTACATTTGAGCTTGACACTGTCATAAGAATATTTTTCCGCATTAAAAGCGGAAATATCATAATTACATCATGAAAAATCATATAATTGTGATACAATTCCATATCCCTGCAGAAGAAGTAGTGATTAACCCGTCATCTATAGAAACACTCGTTCAAGAATGTGTCGCACAATTTTCAAATGTAGCCTACTTAATTTATAGGATTCTGTAGGTAATTTTGTAAATAATCAAATTGATTCTCAGGACTTTTTTATATTTTGATTTATTTTGTAAGAAAAAATTTTCGCAGGCTGCCGCATTTCTGAGTTACGGTTTTAGATCGGAAAAAATCTTGCAAAGCAAAAATTGGTTGGTTTATACTTGTATTTACATTTTTGAATATTCTGTGCACAACCGCTCATTGCTATTGCTATCAATACTGCTAATAGCTTTGAATCATTCACAGCCTTGTACTGCAGAGAATGTGTCTACGTAAGCTTCCTTTGACATTAAAGGCAGCGTCCAGGCAGATCTGGACTTATGGGGCTTTTACGTGGAAAGTACTTTTGGGGCCCTAACTAAGGCACCTCCCAAGCGGCAGCTCATGTAGTGCTCTAATGGCTGAGATATTCCCCTCGAAACTGGCCCCCGCGAACGTATTCGCATGGATTCATGGCAGTTTCGCGCCAGGATCCACGCTGTGCGCCATGGATCCATGCGAAACACGGTCGCGGGGTCCAGTTTTGAGGGGATTATCTCAGCCGTTAGGGCACTACCTGAGCTGCCGGTTGGGCATTGGCTTAGTTAGGGCCCCAAAAGTGCTTTCCACGTAAAATCCCCATAGGTCCAGACTTGCCTGGACGCTGCCTTTAAAAAGCTACAGGTTGTAACCTGCAACAATACCTCCCTGAATCATTTCCTCTTAAAAACATTTTTGCGTATGCTCTGCTAAATTCTCGATATTTTGAAATTTGCGTCATTTCATTTTTGGCATTTTGAGCTTGAACTATTTGCGCTATGAAACCGTATTCATGAAACGTTCTCCTGTGTGCTTCATCATGCTTTAGCAGCACGAAAAGCAAAACATCAAACAAAAGCGATGGCTCACCATTGAAGTGTTTTCTGTGAACCGTCTCGCAACAAAAGCAGTGTATAGTTATTGGATGAAGCAGCAGTTCCAGGAAAGTATGAGGCGTAGGCTGAAACCAATAAGATGACAATTTGAATGACTAAAGATTCTCGGAAAGTTACCATTTCTCTTAGCAGAAATCGTGTATTCTCGGCCAATCGTCATGATTGATGATGTGCTCTTGTTCAATGCATCGTCGAGGCTTTTCGACAGAATTTCAAGATCATCCGTCAACCAAAGAATAGACTCGTAACGGCTGAGGGCATCCTAGAATAAAAGAAAAATTTGTTAATGTTATGAATTTTGGTCTGTATTTTCAAATGCCAGAGATTTCTATCAAAATGGCAGAACGATGCTGACATGACTGCGCTCATATTCCTGTCTCATTTCCTCCAAGTATCCATTTGCTGAGCGTAAGTTCACCCACAGGGGATCTTTACAACTGACAAGAATGCCAAGATACAGAAACGACCGAACATGGGCTGTTTTCGCATTCCTCTTTCCACGTTCTTTGGGCAAGGAAAGTGGACGAGTGGTGGAAAAAGGCGAGCAAGTCATAGGGCATTCGAAAAATCGTGATGATGGCGCGACCGCGCGCGACACGCACGCACTTCGGAATACCGCATTGGTTTTCATCTCTAATCAAACGATTTTCCTGCTTACGTATGGTAGTATTTACACACTGGAAGTGATTGAGTTGAGCCTGAGGTGATGCCTTTTTGTATGAAATTATGCTCCTGTGGGCGCAAAGCTTATAAATGACCCATAAATTACAGAGCCAAAATCAACGCCAAAATGCGTTGCCTCGGTTGATTCTCAAATTTCCATCATTATTTTCATTAATAATTTCTCGGGTCCGGGGCAGTCGGATATGTTTTTGGTTATGGGGTAATTTCACAGTCTTTGCTTTCCCTTGAATTCCCGAAATTTTTTTCGTCGGAAAAGCATTACTTGATGTACTGGGTCATAGTTAGCTGCTTTTCGCCTCGCAATAAATTGTTGTTTGAAGCTATGGGGTCTACGGTACTTAAACCATCAGATCACTTCTTAACCAGGAAAATTTCGAGGCCTTTAGAGGGTTTTAATTTCCGAGGGAAGCTGTGCCATTAGATTTTACCATTATTAGCTTACAGTTGTAACCTTACCAGCATGAAAAAGATGTTCATCTGAGAGTTGTGTGCATCTGGAGCAAGGTATTTAGTGGCGATATTTGAAGGCAGCACTTGTATGTTTCGTATGCTGACTAGTTGTTTTTGTAGTAGACTCTGAAAGAAAAAAGTGATTTTGCCCATGTTTTTCAAACTGTCATAGCTGCTCTGGTACAGGAGGGTGGTGGCTTAGGACGCTATTTTTCCTGAATTTATGGAAATTTCATTTGGAATTGTTCAACTGGCATTCCCTAGCGAAAGCAATTGCGAAGACAAAATTCGGAAACTTTGCAGCTTTCTAAGATAACTGATTACTAACAATGAATGGAGTTCGCAACTTTTAGCTGAGAAGTTCAGGATTCAAGTTTAGCTCTACTGGGGCGAATGTGATTATTTCTCTATGCCCACCCCTTACGAATGAGAGCTATTTGGACTTTTTGGGATAGTTGGTTCTTCCGCAAAGCTTCTCGTTCTGTCTTATGAAGTGGAGGAATGGAATTTTCGGCGCCCTACAGAATATATCAGGTTGATGCATAATTCCTGCACCAAAATAGGTACATACCGCAATAACTCGGAATAATCCTATATCCCATGTAAGATTCGATACACCATTAGATAGCGCAAACCTAGCTCTACAAGATAGTGCTCAAATATCTACACCAGCTTTGATTCACGGAAGTTTTAAGCCAAAAACTGAAAAGAACCACGCGTCCGAAAACCTTAAGAAAGATCTTAAAAAAGTAACTCCGTTAAAAAAGCTCCTACAAAAATTCTTTCTTGCTCACGCGTAGGCGTTTTACATAAGACATTTATCTATGCAGTTGCTGTATTTTTTTCTCAGCTTGACGATGAGATAACGAAGGTTTTCATGTTTTTGCCAATTAGTGCTGAGATGTTCTAACACTAACGGTTGTATAGTACATGCCATTAGCAGTCAAAGTTTGCATTTTCAGCCTTCTAGAACAACTAGTTCACGAGTAATGACGAATCTAGCTCTGTTCATCCCGAATTTTTCTTGCCTAATTGCCAAAATTCGACATTTCTCGTAAACCAGTTGCTGTAAAAAGCTGAAAATTCATATTCATGCTTCTAAGGTCCTGTAGTATACATCTGTCAGTGCTAGAACATCTCAGCATTGTTTTGGAAAAAAACATGAAAAACTTCGTTTTCTCATCGTCTAGCTGAGCAAAAAATACAGGAACCGCATAGATAGATGTGATGCGTGGAATGTCTACGCGTGTGCAAGAAAGAAATTTTCTAGGAGCTTTTTGAACGAAGTTACAATTTTTTAAAGATCTGTCTTAAGGTTTTCGGACGCATGGTTTTTTCCAGTTTTCAGCTCAAAACTTCGCGTGGATCAAAGCTGGTGTAGATATTTGAGCACTATCTTGTAGAGCTAAGGCTTGCGCTATCTAATGATATATCGAATCCTACTTGGGATACAGGATTATTCCGAGTTATTGCGGTCTGTACCTATTTTGGTGCAGGAATTATGCATCAACCTAATACTACATGTTAGATTTTAGATGATCATGTCAAAACTTGTAAGTTCCAAATAAAAGGCACAGTCATAATGTTACAAATCTATGCAATTTGGAGTAGGCGCTGCGACAACCATTTTTGGAATTTTATTCATCCTGCGAGCATTAGGACAAATATTTCACAAGAATGAAAAGATAACGCTGTTTCGGATTCTCAACCAGTGAGTCAGCAAAGCATTGCTAATTGGTTTCCCCATAGGCACGAAATCGGAGGCCCTAACCAGTAAACTTTGAAATATAAGTATCAGAGCGTGTTTCATCTATCCTTGACTTCGTGACTTCTGCCACTCGGTCATTTCATAAGAAGAGCAACCAATCCTTTCTTGATTAATCAGTGCCTACAAAAATCCGTGCTTTCAGAGACTTTCTATACGAGCACGAAGAGTTCCAAAATTTCACAATGTGTCTTACGCAATTGCACAACTCTTTGACGCTATTCTATTTTTAGTCGTGACCCTAACTGTGGCTGTTTGACTCACATCTTTCTCATCCAGTCTATCGTACAGCAGCACTTTCGTCGATGGATAGAATTTATGAATGGAAGCGATAAGGACTAGCACTTTGCCCATGGCAGTGTGATCGGAACTCAAAGCAAAAGCCATCCCAGCATCCCTAAATGCCATTTCTTCAGCGAGAATTGTCGTTACCGCCATTGTCAGAGCATTCACCTCTTGCGATGTACCGGCGCAATCGAAATGCACGAAAAGCATCTGCCACATTGTGATGAATCAGCCGAAAGCGGATAGCAATTGGCCTTTGACTCGCACAAGCACTGATCCTTGCTGCTGATCCACTCGGTATGATAGGCTTCCTTTTGTGTGTTTTGGTAGTAGTAAAACTGGAATAATTGGGCGTTTATTAGCTCTCACAAACAATCGTAAAAACCCCAAAGCGTTCGATCAGCCGCAAGTTACGTTTTCGAACGTGCCCCGGCTTTGCAGCGTCTCGGAGTTTTATTATGCAGGAATGGTTTTAGTCGAAAAAATGTAAGCGAAAATGTAGGCGAGTGAGTCATCAACTAATCGCCGCACCGTTTTCACCATTCATCCAGAGAATTCCAGCAATCGAGCAATTGCTCACACTTTGTCAATAACAGTGAAAATATGAAAACATTGCATTTTTTTACCCCAGAAGATGCCATGAAAAAAGCAGAAACTGCATGTTCACACATTCTCAAATATTTTCCATTACGCGTAGCGCAGGTAGCCAAACAATCCAACACCCGCAAAGTTCACTTCATCCTGCAGATATATGCCCCAGTATCTGCTCGTAATCATGCGTTGCAGAAGGCAGCAAATATTTGCAATGTTCGCTGGACACTGAGGTGAGTGAGTGAGGACAAATGTCTGCTGTGTGCGCTGTGATGCGGCGATGATTTGGGCACTGCAGCATTTTCAAAAACGCCAACAGCTCTTCAAGCATAACACTGCTCATTTTTTCTCACTTTTAGAATTTTCAGTCAGTAGGGCTACACAAGCATCTATCTGTCACTATTTATTGTTTTGATGTCCCAAATTTTGCTTGCATTACGCAAACTTTTTGAGGTTCAAGCAAATTGGATCCCGCAAAATCTCGTTTTTTTGGAGTTTGTTAAGAGTTTGTTGCGCTGAATTCTTAAGGCTTAAAGGTGTATGTAGCCCGGATACTGGAAAGTGAAAATTTTCCATAGATTTTGAGCAGAAAGTGGCTGAAACACTCAAAAAACATAAAAACAAAACTTTTAACCCCTTCAATGTAAATGAAAAATTCTAAATTAAACTAAAATTTCTCGACAAATCGCTGTGCGCACTTTTTTTTACACAGCTGGATCTTTTTTTCTCCAAATTAAAACTTGAAAAAGTTGTCACATCCAAGTCTATCCTTTTGATGCAAAGGACATGCCTTGGACTCGAATTTTTATTAGGAATACTTTTTCGAGTGCATTTTCTTGATCTGATGTATGGTGAATCAGATGTTTTTACTGTTACTCATTTAAAATATATTTCTCGCAGACAAACGCGATCGAAATGGATTCAAAGAGTCAAGCTAGCTTACAATTGTGACTTATTAAGCAGTTATGAAAGTTTGCCTCAACTCTATTCAAATCTCACTTCCATATTTCGACTAGATCGACCAGAAAATTTTCACATTTGCAGATTACCACTTATTTCGCGGGAAAAGTGGAATATGGCAACAATGTGTAACTTACGGTGGTCCTGCCTAAAACGCTCTAACTTTTCGCATTTCTTTGAATATTGTACACAAATATTTCACGATAACTGTCACTAACAACTCGATGTGAGAGGGCTCCATTGCAGCTTACTTTTCAAAGTGCATCCTTGGCAAAGTGTCTCACAGCCGTGCATCGGCGAAAAAAAAATTGTCACAACATTCGACGATCCTCATTTCCTGCATCTTTGCCTGAATGCAGTTCTTGTTTCACTTAGGTGGCAGTCGGCTGTCATTGTTCGTATATCTGTCTCTAAACTACTAGCAACTGTTCCAAAAGAAGACAGCTTCTAATTTTAGGTTTGCACTCTCTTCTATTAGCCCTTTGGAGGTCGTTCTTTACTCTACACTTGTACAGAGATCTGCCAAATTTGTGAGAAGGTTTTGGCAATGAAAAGATTCCGATAGTGATTGAAAACAGTCCCTTTACGCTTAAGAGGCTAACAACAGTGCTTAGAGGTGTCATATATTGTATGTGATTTAAGCAAGTTCAACTTTTCAACTTTCAGTAAAAAAGTGATATAAACAGCACTAAACAGCACTTTGCGGCGAAATATAGCGACCTTATTCACGCTGATAACTTTTTCGCCAACTTTTAACTTTTCTTCTCATGTAAGTAAATCCCCTGCGCCGTACAAACCTTCACTTGATCAAAAAACTTTGCAACATTTTGCAAAGCTTGTGTAATAGCGGTATGAGAACACAGAGCGTTGTATACTAGTGGGAACTTCTCGAAAAATGAGAAGTTGTGATTTTGGTAGAGTTCAAAAAAATATGATTATATCACCTGTGCATGCATAGCTTTACCTCTGCTTATTGGGCAATCTCCTTCTATTTCATCAAGGCTTCTCTTTGATATAGTAAGACCATGCTTATATAGGTAAGACCAAGTATTTTAGCCTAATTGATTTTTCTTGATTTCTCGCCTTGAGACACTAGAAGATTTAGCGCATTTTCCTTCCAATATGCTACGTAAACAATCGCTCTATATAAGATAATTCCTTT
The DNA here is from genome assembly GCA_958299035.1 of Cylicocyclus nassatus. Classification (NCBI taxonomy): domain Eukaryota; kingdom Metazoa; phylum Nematoda; class Chromadorea; order Rhabditida; family Strongylidae; genus Cylicocyclus; species Cylicocyclus nassatus. The sequence goes on along the minus strand of CATQJL010000326.1, from coordinate 3,834,501 downwards.
GAATTGCAGTTCAACATTTGTTGCATTTTTCGCGGATTTCGTATCGCACTACATCATCTAAAGATTTGGCACACCTGCTATTGAGCGTAAGACTCAACGCCACATTCCCACCTTCCACTAATAGCACTAGGTAGACTTGAGATTCGAAAAACTCACAGCAATTTGGAAAATAAACAGCGTTGTCAGGCAACCCAGCACAATGTTGGTCAGTGAGGCGGCGGTCATCTGCGCTATCGAACATCGATATGAGTGAGCCCAGCTGAGAGCCCATGTTCGGCTCCGTGCTCTCATAACCTCAAGCAGCGAAATTCTTCACGCATACGATTACTCTCATTCACACTCGCTCTCTTTTCATTTGGGATTGCGATTTTCCCAGCTGGTCTCTCAGCTTTTCTGTACACAAAAAAAAAACGACCACATGCACTCTTCTGCACGCCTGCACTGGCAGGGTGGCCAAATTATGCGCCATGGCTAGATACCGTAGCCATGCTGGGTTGCCACGAGTCCTTTAAGGCGTCGTTGCGCAATTCAAACAGCGGCTTAGCGCCGTCGCGCAAAAGACGGACGACGTGTCGCTGGTGTGTGCGTGTGTGGGTTTGCGTGTGTGAGTCGATCGAATCGTCGCCACTGTAGTCGACCATTACTCATACCAATTTCGATCAGTCAGATCTCTTTTGTCACTTCTCGCTGCAGCAGGTGCAGTTCCCACTGTTCCCGAGACTACTCGTCCGCAGTGCACCGTAGATGCAGGCGGGCGCCGAGTGAGGTCCACCTGCAAGCGCTTCTGGGGTCAACTCAGGTGTGAGACGGCATTGATCGGGACTGTCGGTTTCGTGTTGTTGTTCCTATCCGTGACCTTTATTATGATGACGAGAGCCCCTCACGGCCGATCCGAAAAATCCGCCCCACGTATTTGTGGATATTCCCTTGTCAAAGATCTTCCCCCTGTCATTATCTCTGCTCTGATACAATCTCTGCAAAATGTCTCTTCTGAACAAAAATTCGCCAGCAGTGCTCTTCCACAGTCTAGCCGATTTCTTTTTCGCCCCGGATGCGGTAGCGTCCAGGCGACATTTGCATTCTCCACTGCACCACGATGGTACTGAATCATCGAATATTCAATGGTAATCTGCGCTCCGCAGCGCCACTCATGTCCCTTCACCAATGTCCTTGTTCTGAAACATTCTGCCCTTTGAAATGTCAGATCAATTCCACTTTGAACTAATTTCTCGCTAAAGTCCGCAACTATTCTAAGACATCATCAGTGCAGTTCTGATCCGGTCTCTGTTTGAAATTCAGAAATTTTCGATACTTGATATCCTTGTGAATTACAGTAGCTTCTATAGGTTACTCAGTCCTTTATTCGACTATTTGATTGTCGTAGGAAAGTCAGTTACTATATGTTCTTTTACTTTGAGCAACCAAATTTATTTATTTGTTTATTTATTTATTTATTTATTCTTGCAAGTAGCCAACAATTCAAAGTACTGGTAAATCAATGAGTAAACACAAACGATAAAAATTAAAGTATTACTAAATTATGAAATCAAAAATTTACCTAAAGATGCGGGGTCTGCACAACTGGGATTCCAAAAATGTGTTGACTTTTTTTTACTTGAACTCACTGTGCTGATAAGTGTCTGCTTGCATGTACTGTTTTGTGTGGGCATCTTCGATGCGAACAATGTCTTGCTATCTTTGCTTCAGCTGATAAAGACTTTTTTCAAGAGTTTTCTTGCCTTAAACCAGTCGTTTATGCTAGCTTGAACTTAAACCGCTTAGATTACATTTTAACGGAATTTTTCGTGATTTGTAGCCTTTTTAACCATTTTTCCAATTTCAATCATAATAACTTCTAAAGGCAGTAATCATCAGCTGCAGTGTTCCATTCTCTCATTATGTGTACATTTCGATCCACCACAAGTAAGCTGCAAATTTCTCAGCAAGTCGTCGAGATTTCTCGCAACGAAGCGGTGCTTTTTTTTATAGCGACGCTTTGCTGGTCGTAAACACGATGCGTTCCGAACTGCTTAACTCAGCTCAATGCGGCTGCTATCTAAACTTACGCGATGAAGCAGCGTGAATTTTGCTTGCATATCGTTCTCCACAGTTCCGTTAATTATGCGCGAACATATATTGAATTTTTAGCATTCCGAATGTTATGCGCCTCGAATACCAGTAATTCTTGCTATGTTTTGATGACCACTGCGCTAACGTCTCTCACAACATTCGTGTATTCCTCAGAAATGTGCGTCGATGACATTTCATATTCACGAGACTAAACTTGTGCGTTGTTCAATGATAAGTAATCTCGTTTTTTTTTTCAAGAACACACTAACTTTTTCTGGAAGTTGAGCATAATTCCGCATTTTTTTTTGAATTAATGTATGCTCTACGTTATGAGAGAGTTTTGAGCAACACTTCTTCGCATATAATCCAACCAGTAGTTGATGGTGGTCGGCTCAGAAATCGGCGACCTATGTCAACAGTCGAAATAGTATCGTGGCTTTTATGTCGATTACTGTTTAGAAAACATTACTGAGAATTAGAGTTTGAAATGGCGAGCACTTTTAATGCATTGATTACAAACTCGTCAAAATAAAAACGTTGGTTTGCTGAGGTCCTCGCGATAGACCGACCACCCACGTTGCAAATTGAAATCCGTGTACTACTGTTCCCTTTGATCTACTACTTTTCACTTGCATTGATTGACTTAATCATGGCTTGCATATCAGTATCATTCATTTCCACTGTGCTTCACCGTTGAGTAAAGACGTGTTTTTTCCTTTCATTCTTTCTTGAAAGCCTCAGCCACATTTTCTTAGTTGGTCGAGAACGTGATGTTAGAAAACGAAAAGATATTTGATTCAAAAGGCTGTGAATACTTGGACTCCACTATGAGCCGGACTTAGTCGATGAAACGAATTAGTTCTGTTGAATCTGGTTTTATCCCAATACATAACTGTATCATTGTTCCTGTCCTGGCCTTTTCATTCTCATACTTACCCTATATAAAATGTTCATGAATTCTCTCCCCCCCCCCCCCCTCCATCCCGCCTCTTCATCGCACCTCTCTGCGTCTGATAATGAGAATAACCTTGTGCGGTGGTGGAAGGAGGCGCGACACCGTGCTGACCATCCGCATTTGGGCGAGGCACACGCGCATACCAACATTATCTCCTTTTCTATTCCTTTCTCTTCTATCCATACTTTTCATATTTCATATAGTCACTAACATCTTTTGAACTACTCTATCACCGACCCTATCAACGCTATCGGCAGCCACTTTCAGCCGTTTACAACCCTCCGCCATTCATGGAGGCCTATCTTTCTTTTGCCATCAAGTTTGCTCAAGCAACGTTTCTTGCTAGCGTTTCGAAGCATGACATTGTATCAGTCCGTGTCCTGGAATGAGTCATGGAGTTGTGAGTATAGTCCATTAAACAAATAGCGGCTGGCATCATGGCCGGTTTGCTCTATGCATAGAAGTGGGAAGATGCGAGAGTTTCATACGATTTGCACCTTGTATGGGTCAAAGCGAGCTTGTCATTGGACATCCAATTTTTTGTCCCATTTCTTTGTCTTTTTCTGCTATTTTTGCCAATATTCAATCGTTGGAACATAGACGATTTTCGCTTCTTTTTTTTCTCATGAGAGTATCCGGTCAAAAGTTGATTATTTGTCATACACAGAATTTTATTATCTGTTCTTCTCATCAGCCCAATAAGTACAAAAACTTTCTTTCGCGGAAATTACAGATAGATAATGAGCAATGCTTCACATAACTTGATTTCCAGAGAATCTCCCCGTGATCGTTATGCCTACGGATTTTTTTATCACTTATCTGCGAGTTTCTGTAGATTTTTCATGTTTTTCTCGTTCATGATAAGTTGCAGTTTTCTGCATCTTGTAACGAAGTAGGAACCACTTTATCTGCTCTTGAAATTAATCATAGTGAGTTTCAGCAAAGAAGAACTCTTGCGTAATTCGGATGTGGAGTTGATGTAGCGATTAGAACGTCTTTTCAATTCATACATAACGGATTCTTCTTTGACTGTGAATCTACATATACTTTACTGTCTGCGTTTCAGTAGTTATTTCTCGAAAAATTTGGATGTCTGTCCTTGCAAGTTTTTTTCGCATTCTTCGGTCCGTTTCTTTTTGGTTTGATACCTCGCCAAGGGTTTCCACATTTAAGTCTAGAGTTTACATTCACGGAGTTGTTGAATCTCTGGATTATTGTGATGACTTTTTTGTATCTTCTGTCTTAATCGTAGTGGGAAATCATATTTAATAGTTGGTAAATACTGAAAACTCTTTCACTACGTGCATACTATGTCATATCCGCATTGTTGATCTTGCCGCCTCTATACGTGCTCAGTAAGGTAGAAACTCCTCAACGTGTGGTTAAACGGTCTGAACCAGTACCGTGCGGAGCTTTCGATCCTGAAAGAGGAAGTGGTCGGAGGAATCGCCGAGTTTTGGGTTGAACAGCAGCGATTTCTGGTTATTCGGTTTGCCGCACCCATCTCTAATGGTCAGCCAACTGGTCGATGCATGTCGCGCTGAGTCACCCGAGCCTTTTGTTCCCGCCTTAGCGTCTTGCTGCCCCGACCTCGTCCTCGTCCCTGCATCGTTCCCTCGAGCTGCTATGATCTGCTTCGGTGGCGTTTCTTGAGAATATTACATTGCCGACTGATCCATTTGCTCAAGTTCGTGTTTACTCGCCACTGTTGATAGTTCTTGTCGAGAAGTTGTCGCCGTGTGCGAACAACGTTTGCTATTCAACAATTCACTCGTCTACCCTTTCTCTCGTTAAGAGCGTTCCATTGCGCCCCGCTTTTTCTGTGTCAACATATATGTGAGCCAGTCAGTGAGAACTTATAGATACTTTCGATCAAATATATGTCGCGACTGTAGTAGATGTGTTTGTATATACATTTAATCCGTATGTATATGTGCGTATGTACGTGTGTGTGTGCGGTAGCGTCCCTCGTCGTGCTGGCTCCGTGGTTTTTTTCGCGATTCCCTCAGCGATCACTCGTTCGGTCGCTCAGGAATGCAATCTGTCAAGGTCGCCCTCTCTTGTCGTTTTTAGTTACGCTTTCGTAATTACTAAGCTCGAAAAAGCATCATAGTTATTTGTGAATCCTTGTCTTGTCGGAGTGCATCTGGATTGAAATCTTGACTGTTTTTGCGACAAATTCTGTCTCTTCTTCCGAGTAAACTGTCATGCAGCATCCCTCCTCTTCTTTGTGCTTGATATTTTAATCGTTTGGAACTGCTTTGGTTTCACCTTGTTAATCTGATTATACGCTGTGTCATCTCCAAATCCTCGGTGATAAAACCACTTCCGCTGTAACTGAAACTAAATACGTATGGCCCTCGAATCTTCCCAAATGTTAGCATTTTTGAGTGCTTCAAAGGGCGGGAACAAAATGCGGTAAATAAATATGGTTTGGTACCCATTCTAAGCTTTCGAAGATATTGCTGTTAGACTGTCGGTATCGATTGATGCTGACTTCCCTCGTATGGTTCCCCTAGGCTACAAAAAGCTTCTTATGTAAGCAAAGCAATCTCGTATTAACATCGGACAAATAAGCAGTCACCTTTGACCACTTCTGTACTACTACAAAATTCACATTTTGGTCAAAATAATTCCCGTGCATCAACGCATTCCGAAGCGTCAAAATTGATGCTAAAACTGGTGGAACATCATTCACCGTCACATAACTTAGGGAAGATTTAGATCAACTTATGGCAACTTGGCAGAGCGTTATCTTCAACACTTTTTACTACGATTTTTGCTGTAAATTGACTAGGGACAAGTTTTCGCTTTTTGATATCATTAATCACCCGTTTTATATTACGGCACACTCTCAGAGATGAACTGATATAGGGCAGTTGATCTAGTTGTTAAGTTTATCTAGAGGATGGCAAAATATAATAAGTGTTATTTTGCAGTCGTTCTTCCGAATGCACTTGCGCTACTGCAAACTTCTTGAGATTTTGATGAAAGCTCTCACCATAGGCTTCTTTTCCGTCGCGCAGTGATGCAAATGTGCACAGAAGATTTTAAAACATTGTAAATTTTACAAAGCTACTAGGTGGAGCCAGCTAAGCGCAGGTCGATGCGCATTTGGTGCGTACACTACGCGCATGCACTTTTGTGCAAACATGGATATATTGGTGTACGTTGCAAAGGTTTTTTCTGCTAAATATCACTTTTTCTTCGCATTTTTCATGGCACGCACGTAACACCTGAGGGAAGCGAAAATCTCTACACTGTACTCTGGTGTCATGATGAGCTTGTTGAAGCGCTTTGCTGATCACTTCGTTCCTACAATAAAGCGGACGGAATTCGCAATGACTAATCACGTGATTGATGCATATTTTGACGGGAAGCGCCGTCGAACAGTCATCGGGCATGTAGATATACGCCCGTGCAATGGATGTCAGTTTCTGCGTTTCGGAGACGTCATCCTGACCCCCTAGCCATTGCTGATGGGGTCTATTTGTCGCCTGCGAGTTCAGTCCATAACTCATCTTGATGGCATTATCCATGCTTTAATGGGAGCCTTGCTCTCACTCTTCGAACTATTTGTGATTTTGTACCATATGTACCATCTGCTTTCTCTCCAACTCTGGTGTTCATTATCCTGCTATGCATGGAAGCTCTTTACCCGTGTGCATAGGCCCAAACACAATTCATTCACATTTATACCGTCGTTCTTTCGTTGTCATTTGAATGATTATTTGAAAGAGGACTTTGCAGCCACACATGGAGGAGTCGGACCTTCGCTTTCTGCAGGTGCAGAGAGCGGCCGTCGCCGACCCAGCACGAGCCTCCGAGTGGGCCGGCAAGAAACTCTGCTGGGTACCTCACGAAAAGGACGGATTTGTCGCCGGATCAATAAAGTAGGGCTTATTCGCGAAGTGCTCTACTGTTTTTAACCGATTATTATTATAGAAAAGAAACGAACGACGAGGTGATCGTCGAGATCTGCGATACTGGAAAAACAGTCACGATAAGTAAGGATGACGTCCAGAAGGCGAACCCTCCAAAGTTCGACAAGGTCGGCGGCACTGCATGATTGTGAATTCTTTTCCAAATTTCCTTCGATTATCTCAGGTCGAGGACATGTCAGAACTGACTTATCTGAATGAGGCGTCTGTTCTTCACAATCTCAAGGAGCGTTACTTTAGTTCTCTTATTTATGTGAGTTGCTAGGAGTCAAGCTCTTCAATGTTGACGATCCTGTTTCAGACGTATTCGGGTCTTTTCTGCGTGGTGATTAATCCATACAAGCGCCTGCCAATATATTCGGAAAGTTTGATCGAGGAATTTAAGGGTAAAAAGAGGCACGAGATGCCACCCCACATCTTTGCTATAGCCGATTCAGCCTACCGTTCCATGCTACAAGGTATGCTCTATGTGTTATTGAAGCTATGTTGTGGTAATTGGTCTGAACTGCAACAAATGTTCGCTGCAGAACAGGTGCACATAAACAACATGTTCAACGTGTTCTTTTTCAGATCGCGAAGACCAATCCATTCTTTGCACGTGAGTTCGTTGTGACTGTTAGTCTGTAAATGTTATTGGCCTCTTGCGCGTTTTACACACCACTTCAGTGGTGAGTCCGGAGCTGGCAAAACAGAGAATACAAAGAAAGTCATCCAGTATCTGGCACATGTCGCTGGGGCGACTCGATCCAAAGGAGGACCGCAGGCACCTGCAACATCCCCTGCAAAAGTAATCACATTTGAAGTTTTTGGTTTTTCTTATATTTTCACTTTTCAATATATTCAGTTTCTGCAACTAAGTTTTTCATTATTTTCTAGCACGATCAGTATCGGAATTCTATCGTAAGTTTCATTTTGTCAAGTGATGTACCGGTGTCTGCAATTGTTGTCTTTTTGTTGTTTGGTGTCTTAACTTACCCCAGAGGCTATTCTCACCCCCCTAGTCGTGTCCTGGTATATGTTTCAGTATCAGCATACTTTTGCTCTCACAGAAGGCTTATATTAGAAACCTTCCAGACAATGTGATCATCGCTTAGATTATCTTTGGTTGTTACGTCAGCACAACGTGAATCTGTTTGTTTCAGGGTGAGCTGGAACATCAGCTTTTGCAAGCAAATCCGATTCTAGAAGCATTTGGTAACAGTAAAACTGTAAAGAATGACAATTCATCCCGTTTTGTGAGTTATTTTAGATCTACAGACACATTCTTTTGGAGAAAAAATGGCGTTAACAGAGGAGTAATGGAGGCTGTTTCAGGGAAAGTTCATTCGGATCAACTTTGATATGTCCGGATACATCTCGGGAGCTAACATCGAGTTTTATCTGCTTGAGAAGTCCAGGACATTACGCCAAGCCCCGGATGAGCGAAGTTTTCACATTTTCTACCAATTTTTACGCGGCACCTCTCCGGCAGAGAAAGGTAGGCATGTTTCAGTATATATTGAATCATCTTCTTTTTTCCTATCACATACCAAAAGCAAGTCATTTCTTTTCCTTTTCGCGTTCCATTCCATCTGCGAATTGCTGAGAGCTACGTGTAGGTGGCGGCGTCGCTGACTATTGACTTGTACAAGCTAGGACACGTAGGGTTCGGCACCAACTCACGATCTTTTTTGACCCCGCACGCTCTATACCTTTGAGGTGTAATCAATATAGGCGTTATTTATCGTTCAGTGTTTGAGTGTGGCGACATCGTTTTCACGCTTAGAAGGCCGCGTACATAAACAGAGGCGACATCTCTGCGAAATATGAGGGAGTCTCGAGTCGAGGGAGTCGCAGAGACTGTCGAGCGCTGTGTCGGAGATAACAGTTCTCCATGAGTGCAACACGGTCTATCAAGATAAGTCTGTATCAGGTGTCCGAGAAGAGATATAGGTGAACAATCGACCGCGCCGACGCAAGATCCAGAGATTTGGCACGATATGACCCATCACAGTGTGCTAAAACATGCGTTGCGATATGCATGATCATTGTGCCCGTGCGGAATGTATCCAGCGAGGGCAAAGTTGTGAACCCATGCTGGAAGTGCGGGTATGGGAATGCTTTGCGAGTTGTTTGTGGTCAGCGATGCGCTGGCGCTATAGGTGAGAGATAAACACAAGCAAACATCAAGTGGAAGGACGGCCAACCACTGGAAAAAGATCGAGAGCACTCTTGAGGGCGAAAGAATCGGAAACACAGAATGACCAGACCAACAACCGGGTCTAATGTTGTGCATGTACGCGAAACGGGTCAGGCGTCGTCTTGTCGTTTCGGAAGGCAATGCATTGCTCAGAATGCATAGAAATGACTTTTTCTTACTTAACAAATGGGGAGGGGGGGGGATTTTTGTTTAGGTGTATAGGGTTCGTATCGAAGTGGTAGTGTCGTCCAGCACGACATTTGCGTGATTTGCATCGCGGTGTTCAACTTTGAACGCTTCTTCGACAGCGCTTCACACTTTGCTTGATGTGCAGAACTTGGGAAATCTCAAATTAGCCGCTTTTGCCATACTACAGAATTTGATTTGCGTGTCTATAGCGCCGCATTGCACATACTTGGTTGGATGTGTCTGCATCATCCAGTTTTATCTTCTTTCAGCTAGCTACTTACTCGAAGATATCGATAAGTATCGATTCTTGGTAAATGGAAATATCACGCTGCCGAATGTTGATGATGCACAAGAATTCCAAAGCACTCTCAAGTCTATGCGGATCATGGGATTTGCAGAGGATGAGATTACTTGTGAGCACTTTGAATTCCTCAGAAAACTCTCGATGATCAACGAAAAAAGAATGACTTTACAGCTGTGCTTCGTGTTGTGTCAGCAACAATACTTATGGGTAACTTCGAATTCACACAAGAAAAGAAGTCTGATCAAGCAATACTTCCCGATGACAGAGGTAATATGAGTTTAAGCAGGCATGAGACGGCGCATGGAAACATCATTCTTTCAGTGATCCAAAAAGTATGCCATCTACTGGGTCTTCCAGTTATCGAGTTGACCAAGGCGTTTTTGAGGCCGAGAATCAAGGTATTTTTTGTCATACGTGAAGTGAAGTTCGTTCACCCTTAATTATCAAGGTATTTAGGTTGGTCGTGAGTTTGTGAACAAAGCTCAGAATAAAGAGCAGGCTGAATTTGCCGTTGAAGCCATAGCCAAAGCTTCCTATGAACGAATGTTCAAGTGGCTTGTGAATCGCATTAACAAATCCCTTGATCGAACTCGCCGCCAAGGAGCTTCCTTCATCGGCATTCTTGATATTGCAGGGTAAGATGCTTATCAACCTCGTTCTTATGTTTTCTTGACTACAGGTGGTGAGAAAGTGTAGTGGGTAAACAGTCGCGAGTTTGTGGTTACTTAACTCGATCTTTTTCATTGTCCGTCGTCTAGTAATTCAGTGTACTCACCTTTCAGTTTCGAGATATTTGAGCTGAACTCGTTTGAGCAGCTTTGTATCAACTTCACAAATGAAAAACTGCAACAACTGTTCAACAACACAATGTTTATCATGGAGCAAGAGGAATATCAACGAGAAGGTAAGCATTGTTTCTTTTGTTTCTTTTATATGTATCTTGGATAACTAGTCGTGCTGGAATTGCTTTCTCTTGCTGTTCGACCAAGACCCGCTACGATAGAAAGCTTTTTCTATAAAACTATTTCAAATCCGCTTTTTCCTTTGCAACACTGTTGCATGGGTGTTTTAGGAATTGAATGGCAGTTCATTGATTTTGGTCTCGACCTTCAACCAACAATTGATTTGATTGAAAAACCAATGGGCTTGCTGGCTCTATTGGATGAACAATGTCTGTTCCCGAAGGCTACCGATAAGACACTTGTGGAGAAGTTGCAGAAGACGCACAGCAAACATCCTAAATTCATAGTTCCGGATATGCGTGCCAAGAGTGACTTTGCCGTCGTGCATTATGCAGGTAAGGAAAATTGTCTTCTCTTTGTTGTTGGTGTATGGATATGTTCAGGCCGTGTTGATTACTCTGCTGACCAGTGGCTCATGAAGAACATGGATCCGCTCAACGAAAACGTTGTTGCCCTTATGCAGGCATCAACGGATCCGTTCGTATGTGGAATTTGGAAAGACGGTCAGTTTTCCTCACAGGAGGTATTCTCTCTCAGAACATTTTATTCTAGCTGAATTCGCGGGAATATGTGCTGCTGAAATGAACGAGACCGCATTTGGTGTACGCGCTAAGAAGGGCATGTTCCGAACCGTATCTCAGTTGCACAAGGAGCAACTTACTCGGCTTATGACCACTCTGAGAAACACAAGCCCACATTTCGTGCGATGTATAATCCCTAATCACGAAAAGAAGGTATGAAGCTTGTAGCGGCTTGCCAGCGGCCCTTTTATGATCTGACGTGCTCACATTCTAGGGGGCCATGCGTCCATGTTCTCATAAAAAAGTTTTCTAGGCTGGTAAAATCAACTCTATGCTGGTTTTGGAACAGCTGCGATGTAACGGCGTATTGGAGGGTATTCGTATCTGTAGGCAAGGATTCCCGAATAGGGTGCCATTCCAAGAATTCCGACATCGCTATGAAATTCTGACCCCTAATGTCATCCCTCGCGGCTTCATGGATGGAAAAGAAGCTGTCAAGTAAGTACGTTACATCTTTATGAAAGCAAAGGCTTCATTTTATAGGAAGATGATTGAGTATTTGGAAATTGACTCGAATCTGTATCGCATCGGTCAGTCGAAGGTATTTTTCCGAACGGGTGTACTCGCGCATCTTGAGGAGGAGAGGTGGGTAGTTCTTCATTGAATGCAACTCAGCGTTTTTGCGTTAACTAGAAGAAATTCCAAATTTCGCTTTATAGGGACCTGAAACTGACCGATCTGATCATCCAGTTCCAAGCTCAGTGCCGTGCATTCCTGGCAAGACGCCTATACGTGAAGAGGGTTTGTTTTACAAAGTGTTGGCTCACTAATATTTACTATGTACTCGTTACAGATGCAACAGTCCAGTGCCATTCGAGTACTACAACGAAATGGTTTGGCCTGGATGAAGTTGAGGAATTGGCAGTGGTGGAGACTCTTCACAAAGGTGACCTCACATAGCAATTTGTACACTCCTCATTCATTTTTTGTGTAGGTGAAACCGCTTCTGCAAGTGACCAACCAGGAAGCGGCTATTTCTGCCAAAGAGGATGAGTTACGCATTGTCCGTGAGAAGCTGGATCAGATCGAGACCGAATATAAAGAGAGTCTAGGAAAGATAGACCAAGTGGGTATCATCTCGACTTTAACTTCTTATTATCTCAGTTCGTATCCACAAGACCTTTTCCATTGATCAGCTTTTTAAGTGGGATATTTTGAAGAAACCTCCACCGTATCGTCTCATCTAAGTCATTTTCTAGGTTATGGCTGAGAGGAATGTTCTACAAGATCAGTTGCAACAAGAAACGGATAATAATGCTGAACTTGAAGAAGTGAAGAATCGGCTGCAGTTGAAGGTATCATAGAATAGAATTTGCGAGGAGGATCCCATATGATTGTGTTGCAGAAAAATGAGCTTGAAGAAATGGTTAACGAAATGCGCGATCGTCTTGTAGATGAAGAACAACGCACGGAGAAGATGTCGTTAGAAAAGAAGAAACTTGTTGTGAGTTCTTCGTTCTTTCTGCCTATTGTGACTTATTTTGCTTTCTTTCTTTATTTATTGTCGTGGTGTCAATTTCCCTGCTGTCTGCTCATTTTGTACTTACCGAACCACTGACTTGTTCATTTCCCTGTTCCTTTTCTAGTCTCTAACAATGACTATAGTCTACTTGTTCAGGAAACTGTTCGAGATCTCGAGGAACAGCTAGAACAAGAGGAGCAAGCTCGGCAGAAACTCCAACTTGACAAGGCCAATGTTGATCAGCGAGTCAAGAATGTAGAGACTAAACTTGTGGATATCACGGTCAGATTCAATTTTAAGTTATAAGACTCTACTTGCATTCATGGTTTCATCGTATAGGACGCTCATGACAAACTACTCAAAGAAAAGCGGATCTTGGAAGACAAGATGAACCAGCTAAACTTACAACTCAGCGAAGAAGAGGAGCGGGTGAAGCAGGTTGCCAGACAACGTGGAAAGGTTACTTTTCGATTTTTTATGCTTGCTTTCTCATCCAAGAATGAGTATTTTCTAAGTAACATTTTGTAGGTTGAAGGACATGTGCAAGAACTAGAACAAGAACTTCTCCGAGAACGCCAGATCAAGGGTGAACTGGAGCAGCAGAAGCGTAAGCTCATTAGTGAGTTGGACGATAGCCGTGAGCTGTTGGAAGAAAAGCGAAGCAAGCTCGAGGAGCTCAACGGTCAATTAATGAAAAGAGAAGAAGAACTTTCACAAGTTTTGACGAGGTTAGGGATAACATTCACTTTGTTCTTACGCAGTTCACTCTGATTGGTCTGCCTGTGGACTAAGAGGTAATAGTTGTAGGTCCGATGAAGAAGCTGCTACAATTGCTCTTCTGCAGAAGCAGATCCGTGACATGCAAGCAACGATTGATGAGTTGCGGGAAGACATAGAGACAGAAAGAGCTGCTCGAAACAAAGCTGAAATGGCTCGCAGGTAAGAAATATGCGGCTTATCATGCAAACAATAACTTGTACAATTCGTATTCGTGCTCCTTCTCTGATCCCCGATATGTTCAGAGAAGTTGTTGCTCAGCTGGAAAAAGTGAAGGGTGACATGCTTGACAAAGTGGATGAAACCAGTGTTCTTCAAGACATTATGCGAAGGAAGGAAGACGAAGTTCGAGATCTTAAGGTGTGATTACAATTGAAAGCGTTTGTTTGCATCGAGTAACATTCTTCGAACATTGTATGTCTTCCAGAAAGCTCTTGAAAGTAGCACTCATACGCTGGAAAACAAGTTAGAAGAACAGAAATTGAAATATAATCGGCAAGTAGAGGAGCTTCACGAAAAACTTGAACTGCAGAAAAAGCTCAACACACAACAAGAGAAGTACAAGCATCAAGTGGATAGTGAAAGAGTGAGGGATTATTATGTTGACTTAAATTATAAATCAATGTCGAAGTTACCCCTTTGACTTTGCTAAGATATATAATGAAAAAGTGGAAGTTGTGAGTGTTTTGCTTCGTTTTTCAATTCACGCAGCTAAATCAACATTTTGGTTTTCTCTATATAAGGATTTTTCGCTAAATTGCAGGCGGAGCTGGCCCAAGAGCTTGCCAATATCCAAGCACAGAAAGCTGAAGCGGACAAGCGCCGCAAACAACAGGAAGTACAGTATTTGGATATGCAGTCTCAACTGGCTGAGTGCGATGAGCATCGTCTCCAAGTCATAGAGCAGCTTGAAAAGGTTGCGTTTTGCGTCTTCTTTATGATTCATACTCAGATATCTCATTCGTCCAGGCACGTGAAGAACTTGAGCATATCAGCCGTGCCCGTGAAGATGAGGAACAAAACGTCTCCAATTTGAATAGAAAGATAGCGGCGCTTGAAGAGCAGCTTCATGAGCTTGCTGATCAGGTTCAGGTGAGACTTAGACTTGCAATCTTTGAACTTTGCCGGAGTGTCATGATCGTGTTTCAGGAAGAAACCCGCGCCAAACTTGCTCAAATCAACCGAGTACGTCAGCTTGAGGAAGAAAAGGCAACTGTGGCCGAAGAACGCGATGAGATGGATGCTACACGTCAACATCTCGAACGAGTAAGCATTATGAAAATACTCGGTCTGCAGATCTTTCCAAGTTGAGCGTTTTCAGGACATCGGTGTTCTTCGTTTGCAACTGGCTGAAGCCCGCAAGAAGGCCGACGAAGGTGTCATCCAGCAAATGGAGGAGCTGAGAAAGAAGGCAAGTATATCCTCTGCTGACTTATTTCTTTGAATTCCTTTCATTATTTCCGCGATTTCTCGTTCGCTTTGTTGTGGTGTTATATTGCTCCGGATGGGTTGATAGCAGTGTGAGTTGGGTCTTCAAAAGCGGAAACATACGGAAAATTTCGATTTCATTGAACTTGCTACGGACAGAGTTAAACATTGTTAGCGGATGCTTTGTTTATCACACTGCAAACGATAGATGTTCTTGGAAGTGCAAACTCGTATGCAGCAGCTAATCACGCCCACTGCTGTAGTTTGAACTTCACTGCAAAAACGAAGTGATTGTAAATCGCCGATTATTTTTTTCATGCAAGAGACAATGCACTCAAATAATCCACCACAGCAAAAAGCTTTCCGGAAGATTTATTGATGTTGTGTCGGTATGTGCTGTTCGGGTGCTGTCGTGCGTTTGAGAAGAGTCTTACGTAAAATAAAGCGTAAAAAAGTAATT
This sequence comes from Cylicocyclus nassatus, assembly GCA_958299035.1. Taxonomy (NCBI): domain Eukaryota; kingdom Metazoa; phylum Nematoda; class Chromadorea; order Rhabditida; family Strongylidae; genus Cylicocyclus; species Cylicocyclus nassatus. The sequence goes on along the minus strand of CATQJL010000326.1, from coordinate 3,819,193 downwards.
TCAGGCAACATACTGTTTTATTATGGCTAAGTATTATTGTTTAGGCGCAGCGCGACCTTGAAAATACTCAACACCAACTTGAAGAAAGTGAAGCCAGCAAAGAGCGACTGATCCAAAGCAAGAAGAAGCTTCAGCAGGAGGTTTGGTTCCATTGGAGTCTGCCGAAGTGGTTTGATGTGTATTATCCATGATTGTTTCAGCTAGAAGATGCTAACATCGAGCTTGAGAACATTCGCACAGCTTCAAGAGAAATGGAGAAGAGGCAAAAGAAGTTTGATATGCAGCTGGCCGAGGAGCGCGCTAACGTCCAAAAGGCACTAATTTGTTATTGAAAGTCGATGGTACATCACACGACAGAATTTTAGGCAATTCTTGAAAGAGATGCGCACGCACAGGAGTCACGTGACCGTGAAACCCGAATCCTATCCTTAACAAATGAACTCGAGCAAATGAAGGCATCCATTGACGAAACTGAAAGAGTTCGCCGCATGCTTCAACTTGAGCTGGATGAGTCGGTAGGCAAACACATATTTAGTTAGATTTTATAGAGGGTAGATGGTATCTGTTGCAGATCTCATCGAAAGATGACGTTGGAAAGAGTGTGCATGAACTAGAAAAGGCAAAACGGATGTTGGAACAGACTGTACAAGAGCAAAAGGCAACCATCGAAGAACTCGAGGATCAACTAGGATTCGCCGAAGATGCTAGGTCAGTTTATTTCTATACAAAATTCTCGATGTCAAAATGTGTCAAATATGTGATTGTTGGTGGTAATCAATTATTTTGAGGCTCCGACTCGAAGTCAATATCCAGGCTCTTCGTGCTGAACAAGACCGCAATCTTAGCGCGAAAGATCAGGTCAGTGCCAGTTTAGCCTCGCTGACTGGTTTTCGTTTGAGTAAAAGGAACGCCATAAATAGTCTCTAGGCAGTGCAAACTTTTTCCCATGCTCATTAACTTTAGGAAGCCGAGGATAAGCGTAGAAGTCTAGTAAAGCAGTTGCGCGATCTTGAGCAAGAGCTGGAGAATGAGCGCCGAAGCAAAGCTGGAGCGATCAGTCAAAAGAAGAAAATGGAGGCTCATACTGCAGAAATCGAACAGCAGCTTGATGTGGCAAATCGACTCAAGGTTGGCACCAGTAAATATGTGGGAATGTTCAATGGGCCTCAATTTCTATATCTAGGATGACTATAACAAACAACTCAAGAAGAATCAGCAGATGATCAAAGAATACCAACATGACAGTGAAGAAGCTCGTCAAATGAAGGAAGAAATTGCTTCACAGCTTAGAGATATAGAACGCAGATTGAGGTAGTAAATAAGATAGTGTTGCAACTTTAAAGTTACATCACCGTACTCTAGGTCAGCGGAAGCAGAAAATCAACGCTTGGCGGAAGCTAATGAGCTGCTTACATCCCAGAAAAGGCAACTCGAGCAAGAAAAAGATGAGCTAGAAGAGCTTCGCGGCCGAGTAAGTTTGGCACAAATAGTGTGGGTGTATGCGAACTTGTTGCGTCACTCCCAAATTTAGGGAGGGAGCTTCTCTTCCGAGGAGAAACGCCGATTGGAACAAAAGATAGCCCAACTGGAGGAAGATTATGAGGAAGAACAGAATAACGCCGAAATTGCCATTGATAAGCAGCGGAAGGCTCAGCAGCAGGTATATTTCTGTCAGTCTGAAAAGAGGTTAAGGAAAAATTTTCCTTTGCAGCTGGAGCAGCTTACAACCGAGTTGTCAATGGAGCGCTCAGTTGCGCAAAAATCTGAGGCTGAACGTCAAGGTTTGGAACGTCAAAATCGTGAGCTCAAAGCAAAGGTACTTACAGCATAATAATATTTCTGAAATAGTTTATTGATGTTTTTGTTTTTCTACTCCTACGTGCCTAGCATTTGATGTTTTTCAGATAGCCGAACTTGAGAGCACAGCCCAGTCAAGAGCCCGAGCGCAGATAGCAGCCTTGGAAGCCAAAATACAGTATCTTGAAGAGCAGAATAGCGTGGAAAGCCAAGAACGTCATAATGCTACTAGGCAATTTAGGTTTGTTATCATGGTTTGCTCTCATCATTGTTTCCTTGTGGTAATTGTTTGTTTAGACGGATCGAGAAACGTCTTCATGACACAATTCTACAGCTTGAAGATGAGAGGCGAAATGTTGAGCAGCAGAAAGAAATCGTGAGTTGCCAAATACTTGAAATTAACTGAGTTTACTCTACCGTATTGCTCTGTATAAACAAACATGATCCTTTAGGCTGAGAAATGCAATCTACGAGCGAAGCAGATGCGCCGCCAGCTAGATGAGCAAGAAGAGGAGATGACAAGGGAACGCGCCAAGTCTAGAAATCTCCAAAGAGAAATCGACGACCTTACAGAAGCCAATGACACGCTTACTCGGGAGAATAACAACTTGCGGTACAGACTGCTTACTTTCATATATGAAATTGATATTTTTCATTGGCACCAGTGTTGCAGAGGTGGAGCTGCGCGTCGAAATCGCGAAAATATGCGACTGCGATCGGCATACCAAATTCCTGGATCTAGCGACAATTTGACTAGAAACGACGATGAAGATGGTAGCATAGGAACTGAAGGTGAATCGGTTTCCTCAGCATTTGCCCGTATTTTACACTGTTGGCTATGGCTCTTCTATCTTCCTGTATAAGAACCGTACTTCAATGCTTTCAGTTACCGGTTCCGATCATACGGATGAGCTCAAGAAGACGAGCGTCTAACGCAATGCGAAGAGACGTTGTTTTCCCATCGTATGCAGGTTCTTATATACGATTCAGCTGCCTTCTTTATTTGCAACTCTCACTTACTAGCTGGGTACTTTAACTTAATCAACGCTCCATGTATAGTCTGATTCCACTTGGTGCCGCAGTGCTCGACTGCACGAGAAAGTGTATGGTCCAGCGCCACCTCGTGTCGTTCGTTTGTTGTCGCTTAGACATCGTTGTCTCTCTATTCTGCAACATCACGTATATAGAGTAGCAGAATCCGGTGTCTGCCGCCCTTCGCAATGTGTCAGTTCGGTCCTCCTTTCTGCTTGCACTTATCTTATAGTTTTAGCTTATAATATATTTTGCTATTTGTTTGTTAGATTGAAATCTTGTTGCTCGCCCGCTGTTCTCGCTCGCCCACCGCGCCCGCCTTTTAACGATAAATCCTGCCCCGATACCCCTTCACAACCATAGAAATAGTTTTAACGGTTTTACGCTACGTTTGTCACATAATGCATGCCATTCCCCGGCCGCCCCCTCGTCCTGTTCCAGCGCATGATGTGCGACTCACACTTGTCATAAAATTCGGTCAAAGTTTATATGTTGTGAAGCGACAAAGCGTCACTCACTAATTGCACATTCCTTTTTTACATGCAACGTTAAAGGCGCTTTATGTATCCTTACTTGTTCACTTACGAAGATATTGTGCTGATTCACGCTAAAGATTAATAAATATTTCAATTGAGTGGACGAGTTTGTTTCCAGTGTCTCTGAAAAGCACTAGCAATGAGAGAAAATGAATTCGATCGTATACAAATTGAATCAATAAGGACGAGGAGAGAGCACAGGAACATATCAAGAGTTTAGGTTAATAGATGTTGACCGGGTGCTGCGTTGTTCGACGAGGACGTACGCCCATAAAGATGAAGTTAATTTCGCACAGTCTGTAAACGTTTTCTTCTGGGATTAGCAATAATTTGTAAAGTGCGAGAGCGGCTTAGTGTCAACATTCATGTCGTACATAGAGTTCTACTAGTTGGCAAACCCGGCTTCGCCTGGTCCTGTCAATAATATATTTGTAATCAGCATGCTCGATTACCCCGCTGTGCCCAACTCCCAGCCCCGTAGCTCAAATTTTGCAAAAAATCGATATCGATCGATAACGAAAAGTAGCCTATGAACGCTCCCCGCCCCGAAGTATATGTGTGCCAAGTTCGGTCCAAATCGGTTCAGAAATAATTTCTATTACGCACATACGTACATACAGACATACAGACATACATACATACATCAGCTTTATTTATAAGATTATGATTACTATAGATCATCAATCGCCGCAGTATGATGTATACTGTATCCAGTGGATCATCGTTGTTGTCAAAGTTTTGTTTGAAGCGGAAATCAAAATGAGAAGCAATCCATAACACAAATCAAACTCAATCTGATATCAAGCAGATTGGCTAAGGAATAGTGCGAGTGAGTCTGATGCAACTAGTTTGATCTTGCTGGTTAGTCAAATGGGATCGATACGATGTGATTGTGCATCGAGGCAACTGCCGCCACACTTTCTTCCATCAATATCATCTGTAACCCCGAGTTCAGGTGATGTCAATTTTTCCTTTTCAGTCCGTTGATTTCTCTCAATCCTTGTCTTACCCACTAAGATGCTAATAAAAATTTTTCTCTATGCTTCTTATCTTGCACACTTTCTCATCGTTGTGTTACCCTTCCCTAATCTTGCGCACTTTTCTCACTATTTTATGAGTTCTCTTATTATGTAATAAAGCCATAGAGCCAAGACTGTCTTGATTCTATCGCGTTTAGCAGTTACTTGTCCTTCGCATACTTCAATGCTTTCCAAACAATATCTCTCAGACTATTTGGCAATTTTGACCACAGGTGCTTTCTTTTTCAAGACGTTTCTGCGGAACTTCCCGCAATTTTTTGCGGTCCCGCTAACTCCTCCCAAAGTTCCCAATCGGGAAGGTCGAATCTTTTGCCTCTAGCTATGATGCCCTTGAGCATTTTGTCCCCCGGAATTTTCATTGTCAAATTCTCAACGTTTTTTTTTCTTGCCCTCCCTCACAATCTCACCACTAGTTACTCAATAACTTTGGTTTGACTCATTGTTGCTAGAATATGTGCACACATCAAAGATTCATTGTCAGACTCCTTCAAACTGTCTTCCGCAGCGCAGATCCTCACTTCCTAGACTGTACATTTCTAAAATTTTCATTACTAGGTTGAGGCCATCCGTTCAACTTGGAGGGTTAATTTGCGAAACAGGAGTCTATGCAACTCAACTTACGCAGCTTACGGGTGTTACTAATTCTTTACCTTATTAATGCAGCTTTTCCTGGAAAAGAATAGAATCTTGTAAAAAATCGGTAAGATAACCGAGCATGTCGATTACGATACAATATCAGTTCTTGAAGTTATCCATTAGTTTTGTCGATTACCGGCGATTGAGGGGATCATCTAATGCCATGATGAGCTTGATCAACCTTATAACGTACTAGATGGCTTACCCGGCTCCGCCCGGCCCTGTCAATAATATATTTGTAATCAGCATGCTCGATTACCCCCCTGTGCCAACTCCCAGCCCTGTAGCTCAAATTTTGCGAAAAATCGATAAAATCGATATCGATCGATGACGAAAGTAGCCTATGACACCCGCCGGGGCCCGAAGTGTATGTGTGCCAAGTTTGGTCCGGATCGGTTCAGAAATGGAATTTTCTATTCGGAACATACGTACACACAGACAGACAGACATACATACAGACAAACAGACATTCAGCTTTATATATAAGACTAGCGACCCTACGGGTCGCTAGCAAGTGGGTTGGGGCAGATACGTTGATATATACGTTCGGGAGCCATTGTAAATAGGTTTGAACTCATTTCATTTCCTGAATGACTCGCGAGTTATAAATAATTTCAGTTTGACTAATAAATAAGTTCGGTTACTTGCAAATTCGAACTTCTTTGACAATTCAGAAGCAGCTATTCCGTTAAGGTTTATTGCGAAGAGGTAGCTTCAGCCTTCTACTCTTCTTCTACTCTTACTTATCATTTAGTCAAAAAATTTTATCATCCAAAAATGACAGTTATGCCCTGATATGGTCCGACCTTTATAAAATAGCTTTTTTGAATTTTCAAGTTTGGTTCTTAGCCAATAGTGAGTGCACGGATGAATTATATGGCGGTTAAATATATAAATCCTTTGGCTACATGGCGAACTACAATGGAGATTGTGATCTGCTCTGCAGCCGAAAATGGGAGAATTGTCAGGCATTTGCGCGTGGAAGCATTCAAGATCGTTTGGATCTGACCATCTATGGTCGTAGGAGTTGCTAGAAATTTCAGAATTTGGTGTGTGAATGGCAGTTGTGCATTTTACACTCAACTTCGACTCGTTTTCGGAGCGTTACTTTCCGAACATCAGATGAAAAATTGTGACTATCTCACTTTCCTCACAATTTCATTGTCAAAATATTAGGTGGCGCTCAAATAGAGTGGACCATCCAACTCCCCTTGATTTGCGCTTTCCAGCGGTACCATACACTGTCAGATAAATCAAGTTGTAACTCTGCTACAAACGTTAAAACGACCAAACTTACTTTTTAGCCAAACTGATAGTACAAACAAGATATTGCTAACAATAAGATATTACGCTCTGAAAGAGCAAGCTTTCAATAGTGGATCATCTACATTCCTTTCACTACCATTCCCGCAGAAATCCTATTCCAACAACCTCCCACTTCCCAGATTTAACTGGAAATCCGCAAAGATATCATCTCTGTTAAAAGACTGCTGCTTTAGATCAAAGCCCAAATTGATTTTATGGACATTGCTATACCTTGAAAAGCGTTAAGCTTGTCCTTTGAAAGAGAAGACCAAAACTACAGATACAGTGATATTCCCCCAGCGGGACCACGTACGCCCTAATCTTTTCTCCTTTGAGGACAAAAATAGAGAATTCTTAGAGTGTAATATCTCAAAAGCACCTTTCCGCAAAGTTTTACAAGGCTAGGAACTGTTAAGAAAAAGTGTTCTGTCGCATAAAGTCCCTAGTCTTTTCGTGGAGCGAGACCTCTATGGTCTTTCCTCCAGCGAGACCAAGCCTTGTAGGCTCTCTTTTTTGGAGGCAAAGGTAAAACGTTCTTAAAGCAGAAAATCTCAAAAGTATCTCTGTATCGCTCCGCAAACTTTTTTAGGCAAATGCTATAAAAGTTTCCCGTCGAGCTAATTTCCTGGTATTTTCTGCCAAGTTGACCAAGTTTGCCTGGCTCTTTTCCTTTTTGGAGACAAAGCAGGACGTTGTAGGATTAGAGAATGTCAAAAGTATCTTTTAACGAAGTTTTTCAAAATTTATCTCTCATGCGTAGATTCTTAGAAAAAATGTCGCATAAAGTCCTTGGTCTTTCTGCCATCGAGACCAAGTTCGCCCTGCTCTTTTCTCTTTGGAGGCAGAAGTAGGATGTTTTTAGAGTGGAAGAACTCCAAAACTCTCGCCAAATTTTTATAAATTCAAATGCGGAACACAGACTGTTTTAAAAAGTGTCCACCTGTTCCCGGTATTTTCTGCCAGCAAAATCAAGTTTGTCCCAGTTTTTCTCTTGCAGGCAAAAGCAGGATGTTTTTTAGAGTAGAAAATATCAAGAATATCATTCAGTGAAGTTTTTTTATTTATCTGTGAAGCGTAGGAGTTCTTAGAAAAAGTGTCCTGTCGCATAAAGTCCCTGATCAATTCTGCTAGCAAGGCCCTGCTTTCTTCTTTCGGAGGCGGCAAAAGTAGGAAGTTCTTAAAGTATCAAACCTCAAAATTATCTTTCGGCAAAGTCTCTTGAGCCCAAGATTACTTTGAGAAAAATTGTCCTGTTAAATAAATTTTCAGCTCTTCTCTGCCAGTAACAAATTCGCCCTTATTTTCTCTTTTAAAGGCAAAGCAGGTAGTTTCTAAAATAGTAAACCTTGAAAGCATCTTTCGGCAAAGTCTTTTCAAAATCCATCTGTGAAGCTTAGGAGCTCCTAGAAAAAGTATCTTTAAATTCCCAGATCTGCCAGCGAGACCAAGTTTGCCATATTCTTTTCCTTTTAAAGTCAAAAGTAGGATGTTCTTAGAGTATATTGAGGCTAAGAATTGTTTTTAAAAAGTGTGTGTTGCACAAATTGCCTGGTCTTCTCTGCCAGTAAGACCAAATTTGCCATGCTCTTTTCTCTTTCAAAAGCAAAAGCAGGTTTCTTCTGGGAAGGCAACCTCAAAAGCATCTTTCGGCAATGTTTTTTTTGATATTTATCTGTGAAGCTCAAGAACTCAAAAGTGTCTTCACGCAAAAATTTCTTGATTTGCCAGCGAGACCAGTTTGGCCCTGCTCTTTGTATCTTTCGGCCCAGTTTTAAAACCTGAAATTCCAAAAGCCCCTCAGCGTTTTCTTTCCACAACAGCAGATTCGCTCATTGCTTGCGTACAAAGCACATTTAGTAAAATCTATCTCCCCTCAAAACATGACCGAAGGTTCAGACCGCCGCTAGGAAAGTTCAGGAATACTCAAAAAAATGAGCTATTTTGGAATTTTTCTGCCCATTCAGCAAAAAAGGGACAAAACCTTTGAAAACGAAACTCCACTCCACAAATGTCATTTTCTGTCGGCAACAGTACGGCAGTGTTCTCGAAGAATCAGAGGTTGTCCGACAAGATCGTGAACAGCAGAAGAAGCATTTCGAAACCACCGCATGCGAATTGAAGAACACGATCGAGGCTCTCAAAGTCAAGGTATTAGTTTTTCTTTCTGTTTACGCCGCGACAAATTACGACTTAGTTTAGGTGCGGGAACCTGAAGAAAAGAACGCGAAGTCGGCGCGTGAGGTTGAACGAGACCTGCTCGATCAAATCGTCCGAGTGAATGAAGAGGTAAGTTTTATACAGTTTATGACTTACATTGATACTTAGTTTCCAGAAAGAACAGCTCAGTAGTCAGATATCGCTTTTGAAAACGGATTTATCAAAGGAGAGAAGTGCAAGAACACAAATGGAGAAAGACATGATTGCGAGTCGCGTGGAGATGGAATTACAGAATTCCAAGCTCGAGGAGATGAGCGAATGTGTTGGTGTATTACACTGCACGTTAATCTGAGAAATTAACTGTCACACTTTAGCTGAGTACTGTTCAATCAGCTAATTCGGAGCAGTCAGAATCATTGATTCGCTTAGAACAAGAGCTCGAAGCCAAAAAAGAAGAAAACGTAAGTCAAGGAGTTAATGCAACTATATTTGGGCTCATATTCTTATCGAATCTGCTCTGTGCACTCCTGGCTGGATTGGAGCTGGTTTCTCCAGCTCAATGAAAAAAAAAGTAAAAGGAAAGGCGGCAGCAGGAACCAATGAAACAGAACATGCGTTACTCTTGTAATCAGTATGTATTCAGTATTGTTTTTGTATCTTTATATTCTTTTGTTGCACTTGTAATGCATTGCCCAATTTGAATGAATTTTTTCTTTTCGAAGTTTTTGTGCTTGCTAAGATGGTCGTGTGCCATTGCCAATTTACCTAAAAGCGTTTTTTTTTGTTGCATGATTTGCGTCTAACATACTGATGTGAAACTCATTTTATACATGCTTCGCACTTCACCATCAGTATCTTTTCTTATCCTACTCCGTTCACGAAGTAACATAGCCAATTAATTGTGCACTTTTGACCCTTGTTTTCTTTTTTATAAACATCCTTTAGATGAGCAACTATCATTGCAGCAGTTCTTTTATTCAAGAGTCTGGTTGCTTACTTATTTCCAGTTACAATGTAATATTGCAAACCAAGAATTTGCAGTGCTGTATGTGGTTGTGAAACCACGCTTTCTCATGAAGTCACAGAATTGGGAGGTGGTGCAGGAGGAACCAAAGCCCTTGCCGCCTGCATCCAAAGGGGAATGGGTAAGGCAGAGGAGGCTCCGCCCATCGCTCCGCCCACGAGATGCTCCCATTGTGTGTTGAGCAAGAATGGTGGATGGACTACCAGATATTGATCAAATCTGATGGATTAAGAAGTTAAACTATGAATTGGAACTTGAAAAATGGACAGTAAATATTCTCAAACATTTTCAGGTACCGGATAATAATAAAAATAGTACCATGTCATAAACCTAATATATAAATAGAGTAACCATTTTTTTAAGAGTCAATATATGGAACACCACTACCATTAAATTGTTTTTAAATTTTGTTCAGAATCGAAACGATGATACAAAGCCTAGAAAATGACCAGAAAGAAGATTGATTCAAAGCAGGGGGACATAAGCCGAAAATGAAGTTTCAGAGTGGTTCTAATAATAACTTTAACAAAGAGACTAAGAAATCTTCTGGATACTCAGATCCAAGAATGACGTAAAATGCAAATGCAAACATCTTATGCCTTGAGAGGAGGCACAGTAAAGCTTCACAACTCAGATTTGAAGTGCGAACCAAACCTGGACAATTTTACCCCGCTGGCAGTTGTCGAGGCATAGGATTAGGGAAGTAGGACAATATCAAATGGGGCGAAACCAATGTAAACTACTATAACTGTTATAACAGACAAGTTTTGGTGACTTTATCTGCTTTTTTTCAACTTTTTGCCCGAATCTAATTTTGCAACTCGAAAATTTTTGATGAATAATTTGTCATCTACTTTCGCAAGTTCACCTCTTGAAGCATGACTTTTCAACGGCTTTCTCGCGAATTTTTCTCACCCTTTCCCTCCCCTTTCCCCCTCCCCAAGTAAAATACTTTGGAGTTAACAAAGAATAAAGTACTTGAATTATGACTTTCTTGGCTCATCAGACGACTGGCTTGATCCTGCAAAGGTCAAATAATCGGCTATCGATTGGCTCAAATGCAACTAACGCAGTGACTATCGTAAAAGATTGAGAAAATTAGCTCAGGAAAATAGATTGCAATATAGAGTAAGTTTTCCGCGAAGCCATTTATAGGAGTTCAGAAAAATTTCCGAAGCTTTTACCCCTCTAAAAAATTTTTCATCAATTCCAATCTTTAAAGGAATGATGAATTGCATTGATGTGAATTCATACAAAAGTTCATTCAAAAGATTCGCCTTTCAAAACTAGCCACAAATTTGTTTTCCCCTCCTCTGTATCTTCACTCCAAGTCTTTTAAATTAGACTTTTCCTTCCGCGAATTCCTGAGCAAAAAAGGCAAAACCCAGGCTCAGCGCGCGGGGCGGAGCTTGGAGGGTTGCCAGATCCTTCTTGGCATGCAGCTAGCTCCTCCCCTTTTTCTCTTGGATACAGAGGTCAAGAGCTCTGGTCCCTCCTGCACCGCCGCCACAGAATTGTATGCAAGAAGTTCTTCTTCACTCTTTTTCAGACTGAAAATTTAATGTGGCGACAATTCGCTCTTGACAGCTCTTCGAAGTTAGTATGTTTGGAATGGTATTGGTGTTGCTTTATTGGATAAGAGTGTTGGTGATAACGACAGTTTAAAGTCAGGGTGCCTTCATAACGCGCCAGCACCCGTTAGCCACCGACAGACGCTTTGACGTCATCCCACATGAGGTGATCCAAGATGTGATATCTTTTCGCAAAATCGTCGTCTAAAGGGGTTGTTTGGCATGCTGATGGCGAAAATTATCCGATGGAGCTGACGTAGGATTACTGTAAGAGGTCAAAGTCACGAACTTGCCTGAAACATCGTCTAGTGGAGGGGTAATCAGCACGCTGAGCATGAATAATATTAGGATCCAAAAGTAACGGGGCACTCAGGGGACTGTTCACCAAGACGATAGCCTCGTCTCCCAAAGCTTTAGAACAGAAGATTTAGCATTGGGTATTAGGAAACATATTTATTCTGTTCAAGGTGATTAGAGGAACCACCTTGACGGCTGTCATCCGGTAGAGCTTTTTACGCTCTATCCATATATATATTTTACCTCAATTTTTTTCAAAAAATGATGGGCCAAAACATGATCTTTGTCCTGAAAATCTGAGGCAAACATCGCACTTTTCCGAATAAACTTACTTTTCTATATGAATTAATGGAGGAATTTTGTAATTCACGAGATCATTAGAAAGAACCTGGAAAGCTCTTTCGATTATGTCATATGTGTAGGGAGTTTAGAAGTGGCACAAATTCGGATGGCACTCAAAGCTCTGTCTGACTTCTTCGAAGAGCTTGAAGGATTATAGGTGAGGTGCTACGAAATGCTTCAGGATTCTGCGGAGGACACGTTATACAAGGGCGTTCAAATCGCTGGTTGTTCATAGTTAATCAGAAAGAGACCTTAGAAAGTTCAAAAATATAAGGTGCCCCATTACTCTTGTATCTAGTAGTAATCTCGCATGGTAGCGTCATTTTCTCACATTACGGCGGTATCTGGTCCATGGTTCAAAATTGTCTGCTCAACACTTTGCTTAAAAGGATTGTTTAGCTATGATTACGAATATCACAGTTTTTTTTTCACTTTTTGCGTTTTGGAACCTTTTCGCAGAATCGTTACTTTGCAAATTTTTGAAAAATATGCCTGAAAAGTGCGTGCAAGGTATGCTTACTACTGTACTTACAACACGCATTAGGTTTCGAGAAATAGCAGTTCTAGTCTGAAAATGTCCGAGAACACTTTCTTACCAACCCAATAGTTATTATTCTCTCCACAGTCAGCTACCTGCGTTTGTCTCAAACGAAAGTCATTCCTTTCTATCTTGCTCTGATATAGAAGTCATCTTCGCCGGTTACCTACACCGTTCTCAGCATGCGTTTCTATTGGAAGTAGTAACTTTTCCTTTCTCACCTGCAGTCTTTGACACATTAACACCACCGGTGGGTCTGCCTTTTCAGACAATACGACCCACCGGGGGGGGGGGTAAGATTCCTGAAGCTTTAGCTTTGCCGGTGTGCAATGGAATTTTACGGGGTTCTAGCACATGACTGGGGACACCTAGGCGAAGCTTCAGCCAGAGCGGTCCAGGTTCGGGATACTGTAAGATAGCACAGACTTTAGATAAAACTTTTCGCAAAGTGGTGCTGTTTTTGAAAGTTCAAGTTTACATGCACGAGAAAGAAGTTATCTACTTTATGGATTTTATTGATTTGCATTGTTCATCCCAGTAAGCTCAAACATTAAATATAGATTTTTTAGCGTGCTGATTACGAAAATGATAGTCTCAAGTTCTAATACCGCCTTCTTACATCAGTTTCTTGATTCTTACGAAAATTCTACTGTACTACTACCGTAGGTCCCACTGTGGGAAAGTGGTGAACAAAGTGGACACTATAATAATGATCAGCACGTGAAATAACCCCAAAACACAATTTTTCATGAAAATCTGTGATTTTGGGTTCGTACAGAATGACTACCGTAACCTTACCGTATACTGCCAAAAACTGAACTAAATCATATTTTGTCACGCCTTCGATAACCCTTTTGGGAAAGTTCTCGGAGACGTTTGAATTTCTTCCAAAAAGACTACCATTTCGGACAATACGACCCACGGGTGGGTTGTAAGTTTGACAAAGCGAAGAAGGCTCTGGTTCGAAACGGCAGTAATCGAAAAATCGGCCTTGTCGTGAGTATGTTAACTTGTATTAGTTGCGAATCAGTTGTATGTGTATACGTACAATGCTTCGGAAAAAAGTTTGACTTTTAGTTTAGATTTGTACCGTCAACCTTTTTTTTTCTATTTATCTGAGCCGGATTAAATTAGCCACGGACCACTTTTATTTGCGCAAGCCTAAAGCAACAAGACCATCCGATATTCGCCGATAGTATAGCTTGAGATCTTATTTTACCTTATTCTATCTTATTTTCCTAATTTGAGATTGCCCAGGAAATCACAAAAAAGTGAAAACCTCAGCTTGGTAATGTATGGTTATGTAAGCTATGGTACTCTTCCTGCTGACCATTATACTTGGGTATCAAGGTATGCTCTGAAACAAAGATAGAAAAAGAAGAGAAAGGAAGATCCCCAAAAATCCAAGAAAAATTTGGAAGTCTGTTTAGTAAAATCCTCTAAAAATTCTAATCGCCCACATTTTGTAAAAGATATTTCTCTATGCAGTTGCCGTGTTTTTCTCTCAGCTAGAAATTGAGAAAACGAAGCTTTTCATGTTTTTTCTAGAGCAATGTTGAGATGTTCTACCACTGATAGTTGTATATTACAGCATTTTGGAAACATGAATGTGAATTTTCAGCTTTTTGCAGCAACTGGTTTACAAGAAAAATCAAATTTTTGGCGGCTACGAAAAAAAAATGGTAATTGGTAAGGAAAGCTAAATTCGATATTTCTCGTGAACTAGCACCTCTAGAAGGCTGAAAATGCAAGGGATTTACTGCTAAATACACGTAGTATACTACAGTTTGTGCTAGGACATCTCAGCACTGATTTGGCAAGAACATGAAAAACTTCGTTTTCTCATCGTTTAGCTGAGAAATAACTGCAGCAACTGCATAGACAAATGTCTTACATGGAACGACTACGTGTGAGTAAACATAAAATATTTTTAGCAGTTTTTTGACGAAGTTACAGTTTTGTTTTGATTTCAAAGTTTTCGGACGCATAGTTTTTTTCATTTTTTGGCTTAAAACTTACGTGAATCAAAGTTAGATATTTACACATTATCTTGTAAAGCTAGGTTTGGTCCATCTAATGATGTGTCAAATCCTATTTAGGATATAGGAAAATTCCGGATTAGGGTCTGTACCTATTTGCAGGAATTATATATCAACCTAATCAGAATTTTTGCGAAATGAAAAATTCCCGTTTCGGTGAATGGGTAAAAGAGAGAGGAGCTGAAATTCCCGATTATGTCTTCAAAACTAGGACTAAATGGGACTTGGGAGAGAAAGAGAAGAAGTGGGAGCGTTTTTTACGCAGGATATTGACAGCGCTTCTGTTACTATTCATCTTTCTTGTAAGCTTTTAGAACAAAATCCTTGTGATTCCCGAAAAGAAGAAAATCTTTGTAGATGGGTAGACAAAGAAGATTAGCATGGCTAGTGTAGACAACCATCATTAGACTAAACGAACAGGCAATAAGGCTAGAATAAAGAAGATATGTGGTTGGCTCCTGTTCAGAAGTTTGAGATTATCGGGTTACGATTTAATCTTCGGAACTATTTCCCTCGAAAAAGGACTGAAAGCCTGGGCTAAAAAAGCTCCTAATTCGATGCTAGGAAATTACAGCACAAGAGAAAAACAGAAGCATGAATAATCTTATCAATCTTTATTACTCTTGCCCATGGTCACCATTCTTGAAGATGATTTGATAACATGATTTTTTAAAATACAACAGAATCCAGACATTCACTACATGCGGTGATTTCAAAATATCACAGTCTGATCTCGAGTCTGGCCCATGTCTTATACAGTTTTTTTTTCTAGAAAGCTTTCTAGGAAGCTTGGGTTGTCTCATAGCACTGTAGGCATTTTTTTTCATCATTACCTCACTGAATATTGTATCTGTCAAAAAGCATACTCTTAAGCGATTGTTAGGGAGATGGTGTCGGAGGTGTCTTATATCTAGCAAGCCTGTGTTTATGTGAGTGCCCGACTGCTCAACGAACCAGTTGTAGAAGAAAATCAATTACCTGAAAAGCTAAGCCTCGCCAAAGAGTTTCTTTTGTTTTTCTAACTCTTGTTCTCACATTCGCTTGCCTCTGATCGGTATGAAATCTCATTTTACTGTTAAGTGCAGTCGTTTTGCCGACGAATTCGATGTATCTTATTTTAGATTATAGACACTTCGCTTGCCTTGGGAGCTGCCCCTTTGAAGATTTTCATGGCTGCCTTTGTCTTTGTTTTTTTTCGCACCAATTTTATTGCAAAATCATGAATTTTGATTATACTAGAAAATCGCCTAAATCGCTAGACTTTTGGACTTCGTTTCTTTATTTTATTTGTATGCTTACCGGAAATTGGGAAGTGTTCAGAATCTTGTAACCATAGGAATCAAACCACACCTTTATATCAATTTCTAGCTGTATAGGTGTCAACCGGGTGATGGCAAGCGTCGAAAAATCGCTGTTTCATTGGGTGGCTAAATAAGGAGAGAGTTCTGCTCGTCGATTGCCCCATTGTGGATTCTGAGAATGCGAACTTTTTTTTCCTGAAGAGTCAAGGAAGGCGTTAGTAGATCAGTTTGTAACTTATTAGTAACTTTTTGTATAGAAATTATGGTACGAATTGAAAGAACCTCTATCACAAGGGTGAAGAGCAAAACCAATTATTTTAACAAATGGCCAAATGAGATTGATATGATATGGTTTGTGCATTGGAACAAGTGCCGCATCCATCTCCGTTCTTACATTGATTCATCATCTTCTAATGACTGTTAGTTAATTCTGTTGACTATTTTTTCCAAGCTGTTATGTTTATTGATTAGACTTATTATGCTGGTTCCCAAACTATCGCTTATGATTTATCCCTATCTATTGCTCAATGAAAATTTGTGCTTCCATGAATTTAAACGACCTGTACAAGAGATCGGAATCGGAATCATGCGGAAATCATGAGCAGCAACTGCATTAATCTCGAGTTACAAGCGATTCAAACGAGGAAATGGAAGCTTGCGTTCAGCCCTAATTGTAAAAGTCTGAAGTACGATCTCCGTGTTCCACACTTTCTTCCATGAAACCACCACTTGTAACTCTAACCTTGATCAAAGTGATGTCAGATCTGTCCCCATCGAGTATGACCAGCCAAGATAGAATGCTTCTCATCTTATACACTTCCTCATCATTGTGTTACCCTCTCTAATCTTGCGTAGTTTTCCCACTATTGTGGCACGCGCCCTACTTGATCCGCTTGATCCACTTGGTCCGCTTCATCCACTTCGCTATTGGTCAAATCATCAAACTGGCCAATGGCGAAGTGGATAAAGCGGATCAAGTATGGCGCGTGCCTGTGTGAGTTCCTCTTATCATTTAATTGTAAGTCACAAAGCCAAGTTTGTCTTGCTTCTATCGCGTTTAGCAATTATCCAATCCTTCGCATCCAATACTTTTCCAACCAATATCTCTTGGACCGCTTAACAATTTTTGGCCACAAGTGCTTTCTTCAAACCTTTTCTGCAGGACTATCTTCAATTTTTGCGGTCCCCCACTCCTCTGAAAATTCCCAATCGGGATCGAATCTTCTGCCTCTAGTTATGATGCCCTTGACCATTTTGTACCCCGGATCCATAGCCAGAATCCCAACGTTCTTTTCATTATACGAATCTCACCATTAGTCACGTTCTCAATCTTCTTAGACTATGTGCACATCTCAGAAATCCAGAATCCCTCCAGACTGTCTTCCGCCGTGCAGGTTCTTACCAGTTACCGAGATGAACTCCTAAGCTGTGCGTACATTCCTAAAATTTTATCACCAGATTGAGGCCATGCCCGCCCATCTTGGAGGGTCTTGAAGGCAGTGGCGTGGGAAAATCGCGAGTGGGGGATTTTCACAACTACATGGCCTTCTGGACCAGCTGAGTCAGCTATTGTGCTTGAAAAGTTATAAAAGTGTTTTTTTGGAGCGCCAAAATAAGTGAAGTTACAGATTCTGCAGTCAGTTGCTGGTTATGGTTGGAATCCCTCGCCTCTCCAGCAATCTGCAAGGCCGGCGAACTCAAAAAAAAAAACAACACCTTGTTGACATTTCAAGCACGGTACCTGACTCAGCCGGTCCGGAAGGCCATGTAGTTGTGAAAAGCGTGATTTTCCCGAGCCACTGCCTTTAATCTGCGGAACAGGAGTCTATGCAGTTTACGGTGTGGTTACTAATTCTTTAGCTTATCAATGCAGTTTTTTTCTGAAGGAGAATTGAATCTTTTAACAATTCGGTGATATCTATGATCGAGAGTATTGCTCATTTGACTATTGACTAAACTATGAGCAGCAATTATTGCATTTGGATCAAGTTATTTTTTCTCAAGTGGAGGTTCCTAAATGGAGATGTTTATTCGTCTAGAAAGTCTTTGCTGTTTCGCTGCTATATTTTCTGATTATACATAATGTTGCCAAAATTTTGTAGATTATATTAGTTTATTACACTCGCAATGGTCGTCTCCAAAAAAAGTTATGGTATATTTGAACATGAAACATGTAGAACGAAGCAACCTACCACTTAGAACACTTTCAGAAAGACCAGTGAATATGACATCTCTAAAGAATCTCACATATGACTTTGAATAATCATATCGTATGTCTTCTTCAGTGATGTTTTCATAACGATATTTATCTTAGGACCTGGCCATCGATAGATTCTCCTGTACTGACCTAAGTAGTGTTCGTACTATGGTCTATGATTGGAGATCGAAATCAAGAGTAGTTTTCATTCGGGACGCTGGCACTGAGAAAGGTTTGCTGCGCTAATACTTGCACTCCATCCCTCTAGTTCCCATAACTAAAAAGTATGCATTCTACATACTTTAGGGCGAATGGAACAAATTGAAGAAGGTTTTTCAGTTACATATCATTTGATCTATCGACCCGCGCAAAGTGTCTCCAAATCCTACCAATCCTTCTATTGATAGCCATCCACGAAAATACCTTCGCTTTTCAATCGTCTTAATGTGGAGAAGGTTTTTTTAATTGTCCACAACTTATTCCTCTGCTGCTTGGTGAACTCCTTCTTTTTTCTACTTTGCTCTTCCAATCATTTACCACAACTCGATGTCAATTTGCACCAAGCCAAGATTGAAAGATCTGCCGTTTGAAGAAACAGGCTCCTTGAAAATCTTGCTCGTACATGTGAATGTGTAATCTCAAGTTGCTCGAATATGACAAATAACACTTGCGATAAATGCCCATTTTCGACGAGGCATGCACATCTGGCCTTGTTCGTGTTTTGAGCCTTAATTTCTCAAAGGACTCGAAAGTGGTGTACAAACTACTCTACGTCATCGAGGTCAAAGTCGAAACGTGGCCACTTTGCTTTTGAGACAGAAATTTCAGCTGAATGAAGAGCGTTGCGTTAGCAAAACCCTCTCAAAAATCTTTTGGGATGCTTTTTAAAATTTTCTGTGGGGTTGTAATCTTTGAATTTCAAAAAGGGTTTTGAAAATTATCTAGAATGTTTACAAGTGCAAACGAATTAGCTGCACAATTGTGTGCCTCTCGAAAGACAAGTGCAGCCCTTCATCAAATCGAAGTTTTACAGGGAGTAAATTCCTCTTCTTTTTATGATCCACTAACTTTCAGAAAGGTGCACAAAATACGGAAACTCTTCGCCATAGTTGTTTATTCCCACGATAGCGCTGTCAAATGAAGAGGAACCAAGTTCAAAAAAGTCACAATCTTTTCTAAGTGACCTAAACCTTTGAATCGATGCCCTACGCGGGCTTTGGATCTTGCACACATCTAGAAGATTCCATATCGACCAAAAAACCGTCGGACTTTGAACTTTCACCATCCTGGCATAGCGTACCAGTGACACGGACTACTATTTGTGCTTGCTTCTTCATCTCTTTCTAATAGTTGTCTACTAAAGATTGCAAAGCATCCCTTTCTTGGTTTTTCAAGTGCTTCCATTTTCACTGATAGATCTCACGATTAAGAGATTGCTCACTTTCTTTCTTTCTGTTTGCCTAGTACCGTGGGTCCTAGGCCTTATATTCCTTAGGTTTGATAGAAAGACTCGTAAATCAGTCTTAGCTCTTGCAGATGCTCGACGAGGAGAGTCCTCCTCCAAGGGAAGCGCTTCGTAAATTTTCCAGAAGCCTAGGGTAAGCTTCAAATCAGACCTCTTTCGCCTTGATAGTATCTTTCTTCTCAAAGCTCTTAGGGCTACACTTAATCAGCAATTTTATCACTACATAGTACTTTGAAAAAACTTAACAGGGATAAGTCTTTTTTAGACTCAAAGAAGAAGGGCTAGGAATTTTACTATCAGCTCACAAGACTATAACATCTCTTCATTATTACTACTAACATATTTGTGGTCTCTCTGTGGTAGGGAGAACGAGAAATATCAGATCATAGCCTGAGTTTTGTTGCATTTTTTTTCATCTTCTCTCGGAGAACTCTAGAACTTTGGCAATGTCTCATATGTGACGTTTATAAGGAAAAGACGAAAGGCCATCCATTTGTCATTTTTACCTTCACGCACATGAGTTAAGTATATTTAGCGCAGTGGCGTATCCAGGATTTCCGTTCGGGAGGGGGTGACAAAATTTTTTCTAGAAGGTGCATGATGTTAGCCAGAAATTTCCAAGCAATTCCAAGTATTCCGAAGTTTTTCGGGATGCTTCTCCGAAATTTTGCGAACCCCCTGTGGCGGCAGCCACGTCCCCGAAATTTTTTTGCAGAACTAGTTTGAATTTTTAGAGATTTTTGAAATGTGTTTTAATTATCTACAACTATAACAAGTCACTTGCATATTTTTATAACATACATAAGTAACTTTCAGATCGCGACCCATGAGGGAGGCGGGCGGGAGGGGGCGACCCACCCCCTTCTTCGTACGCCACTGGTTCTTGCAATTACTTGTAAAAAGGGGTTGTAACGCTAGTCATTACAGTATTGAAACAATGTATGGAGTGGCGTCAAGAAATCGCCTGAACAAGACTTTATAAACTTTCTAATTTTTCAATGAAAAATTATGACACTGCTTGACAGTTGAACTCACCCTCAACTTATATGCATTTCTAATGAGCATGGTTGCTTTAGGATGCACCAATTTAATCAAGAGGAGGAAAACGCATGTTGAAGGAGCGGGGTTCTGGAAACGAGAGGGACCGACCATAGAAAGGTCAGTTCTCTTTACTACATTGCTGCATGCGGCTTCTCCCACCCGGTTGTTCCGCTGTTGTCGCCACCCGATAAGCCTTGGGCATGCCTTGCGAACTTTCAGTCGCCGCACGTTAGGATGACTTGCCAGATGTTGCTGTCGAATTTACCATTAGCAAGCTCTAGATACGCAGAGTGTCTAACTCTTCAAATCAATAAAATCCGTTATGTTTTTTAATACAAAAGTGCATACGACCTGCACATATCTGGAGCAATGCCAAAGTGCGTAGCGACTGGGACCATGCAAGGGCATGCCCGAGTTCATATGCCTCAACTTCTTCGCAGAGTTTGGCCTCGTCAAGCATAGAATCTCGCTTGTTTTGGAGTGGATGGTTCAATGTTCTCAAGTGCACGGACTATCACGATTTTACGGGATTGAAAAGTGTCTTGAAAGCCATTGGTTTATTCAATGTTGTCCCCATTAGCGACCCTGTGGCTATTTCCTCGTGATAGTCCATAGTCCCATGATCGCTTGGACCCTAACCAAACATTAAGGGCCGCATGCACTAACCTCCCCGCGGGGAGGGGATCGCAGCTTAAAGTAAAGCTTTATATTTCGAAACTCCAGATACCCGGATTTCACGTTGTGTACCTATCCGTAAGTATTTCTACTACCCTTCACTATGAACATGTTGAAGAGAAGCGAGAAGCTGTACTAACCGCATTTTCCAGCTTTTGTATGATCCCTGATGATCCCCGGCGCTTCTCTTTAAAGTCATTTTTCTTTCTCCGAAGTTAACCAATAACCTCCAAAGTTGTGCAGATTATCTAACCCAACAGTACTAAGCATGTTGCTGATAAGAACAAATGATGTTTTGAAGTCATGAAATTTTCGATGATCCATAGGTCGAAGTTTGAGGTTTACCGAAAAATTCGACTTTTCAAAAACTCATTTGTTCATATCAGCAACATGCTTAGCACTGTTGCGTTAGATGTTCAGTACAACTTTGGAAGGTTTTCGTTAACTTCAGAGAAAGAAAATTGACTTCAAAGAAAAGCGCCGGGGATCGTCAGGGATCATACAAAAGCTGGAAAGTGCGGTTCGTACAGCTTCTCGCTCCTCTTCAACATGTTCATAGTGAAGGGTAGTAGGAATACTTACGGATAGGTACACAACGTGAAATCCAGGTATCTGGAGTTTCGAAATATAAAGCTTCCTTTTAAGCTGCGATCCCTCTCCAGCGGGGAGGTTAGTGCATGCGGCCCTAATTTGCGAGTGAGGGGATCACATAGTACCAAGATGAGCTTGATGCTACCCTTCGACATATTCAGCTCGAATGCTCCAGAGCGTTTGCTAAGATTTTATGTATAGTTTCACGAATATAACAATAGCAAATCGTTCCTAAAAAATTGAGCCACATTATTATTGTTTTTTGGGAAGCAGCAAGTAGAAGCTTCTCTATACGTTCAATTTCGATTTCTTGGTAGACATAGGCAATTTTTATGAATATCAAACCTCGAGGAGAGCCTTTTTATATAATCACAGATGGTATCGAATAGTGTAAACAATCTGAGATTGCTTCCATAAGAGTAGTAAAGACGTTTTAATTAGGTCACTGGGCAGGTCAGAAATTCGTCGAAAATCTTGTTTCACGATGCAGTTCTCCGTATCTCTTTCCGCAGCTGTTTATCCAATATATCGATAAGATGTGCATCATTATCGAAGCCGTCAGTCGATTTTTTTTTGAAATGGTTCAAGGTTTGCCGATTCTCAAGCTTTCGTATAGGCTATCAGGGAAGTTCAGATAGTTTATTAAAGCAAAGAATGCAAATCTTTTCTCATTGTCAGATAATCTCCACCCGCTTTTAGCGATTCTGCAAGCTTTTTTTGGAATTATATTTTTAACTGACTCAAGTCGCTATTTCTAATATCAAAGCGTTTGTGATAATGTCAAGCTACGCTTCGGGAAATGTGTATCTTGAGGTGTTGGATGCAATACAGGGTGTCCCAAAAGTATGTATCGAACGTTTGATCGTTAA
This sequence comes from Cylicocyclus nassatus, assembly GCA_958299035.1. Lineage (NCBI taxonomy): Eukaryota > Metazoa > Nematoda > Chromadorea > Rhabditida > Strongylidae > Cylicocyclus > Cylicocyclus nassatus. The sequence continues at coordinate 3,796,740 of CATQJL010000326.1, read as the reverse complement.
TATCTCTCTTCCCAAAAAGTCTTTTGCCTTCCTTCAAGTACCATTTTGTAGAGCTGGCTTCAACTTAGATTTGCATTAAAGAACGAATCACCCATCTCTCTTCATTACTGTAGGATTACGGTAGAAACTTGAAACATATGGTGTCAATGTGGAAAAAGCTGCAGTTCCAAAATTCTTCAAAAAATTGTGAAAACTTGTGTAATAGGGTTTTTATGGATGCTGAGTTCAATACTCAACTATTCACAAGATTACAAAGCTTTCTAAACGGTGTAATCGCACTTTTTAGGAACATTGAAAAAATGGCCGCTACCTCTTACCTGGCATAACTCCTCAATGAAGCATCATAATAAGTTGGGAACTTTACAGTTATAATCAGCAACTCTAATTAGCCTAGTGTGAAAACTTTCAGGCTGTTTTATTTCCTTTCTAAGGCAAAATATGGCCTTTCATTGCTTAAAACCCTCTTTGAAGTTTCTACCGTAATCCTACAGTGGTGAAGAGAGATGGGTGATTCGTTCTTTAATGCAAATCTAAGTTGAAGCCAGCTCTACAAAATGGTACTTGAAGCAAGGCAAAAGACTTCTTGGGAAGAGAGATATTAACGATCAAACGTTCGATACATACTTTTGGGACACCCTGTATAATTCAATGCTAATAAGCATGGCTCTTTGTGAAGAGAATATTTTTGACGGATTTCTCATTGGTATATATATTTGGAATGACTCAAGGTTTCTGTGCGATGGTTGTTTTCAGAAGCGCAAAAATTGCTCAAACTGTTAGCGATTTTAGCAGCAGACACCATCAGATACCTTCTCTAGGTCTGTGTATTACTCAAAGATTTGAACAAGTAATACTGCCCATTGCTCTCAAAAGAGCCCTCGATGGCTGAACAAAGAGAAAAATTAAAAGTACTGCTCAATTTGTCTCTGCACATTGTTCAGTTATCGTTGAAACTCAGAACGGCAAATGTTAATGGAATTTGGCCTTGAGCACTGAAGCGATCGTTCAGAAACTCCGTGATTTATTGAAGACTAGCAATTGCGGTGAAAACCTAAAACGGCTAGAAAGAGCATGGAAGGCTGCATCGCTTACGCTGATGATCTGACTGTCAAAAACGGGTAGAATCTCTTAGACAACCAACAATATATTGCAGACCTAGAAGAAAAAGGAGGAAATCACCTATTCTCAACAGTTGCTTCTTAGGTTTTTCCAAATATAATAACGTATTTCGCTTGGACATGAATGTGACTAAAGATCATTACCATTTGGAAAATATTATTATGGGAAATTACTGCAGCTTGTTCCAGCACGCAGAAGTCCTATTGTTTACAGATTCAAATGTCATAGTAATTTTCAATCTATAGAAATAGTGAAATTGATCAGAAAATCTTTTTCGCTTGGATACAAATGAGCAGATCTCAGATCCTAGGGGAATTACCAATATTTTGTGTAACATCTAATATGCAGATATGGGGCCCGAATTCTCCGGTGTATAGCATTGGACACATAGCCAGGGGGCGAGAATTTCAAACTGTCAATAAGCAGTAGATCTAAGGCCTTGCTCTTCACTTAAACTTAGCTCCGCTTACCTGACATATTGCTAAATGCTACAAAAGCTTATTCTAACTTGTTCCCACTGGTCACATTTGTGCCAAATTAGATCGATTGACTGCTCGCTTTTTCGGCTGATGTAGCACATTGAGCTAATTCAACAGCCAAAGGCAAGTCTGGTAGCAGGCTGCGTTTTTTTTCTTCTATGACGATTCAGAAGCTCCATCCACTGTCTGGCTCGGTATTTTCATTTACTGCTCGGAAGCGATATCAAGAGTACTTATGGCTCTCACTTTAACCTGCTATAGTAATAAAAGACAAGATTCACATTTCATTTCATAACCAGCAACAGCGAAAAAAATTTTTGAACACTCTCAAGATGCGTATTTTTATCCAAAATTTCGTGGTTGTCTCAACTAACCTATCTTTTGGAACTGAGCGTTGTTGTGTCGTACTGCAGGTGTTGATTTTGGTATGACAACAGCAAAGATTTTTTTCGAAACCTATTCGCGACCATTAACAGCATTTGGATCTTGTATGTACCAAACAGAAATTTGTTAAGTTGCATATGCAGCCATCCCGGAAGTCATTTTGAAGATAATCCTTAAGGAGGTTGAGATTGGCCCTCGGCATTTCTTTTTGCCCAATACTTGCAGTGTGCAAGAGAATTGTACCTTGCAAAGGAAAGCATTCATTGCTTACATAATCTCCAAGAAAGGGTAAAAAGGAGATCAGGCGCAGACTTTTGTTTCATTCAAAGGCTGTACATTGTTATTTTGGCATTATTTTCTGATTCAGCGCATTCTTTCCATCAAAACTAATAAAAAATTCTTGTCCAGAGAACTTGCAAAATGTCTATCGTTAGGTAGGCGGAGCTACAGAAAAGTAAAGGGCGTGACCTAAGGTTTGCCCTTTTTACAGGATTGAAATTCTCTTAGCTTGGTTACGCCTACCTTCTTTGCGACATTTGCATGTACATCTGCTGTAGAAGTATTTAAGTTGGCACGAACTCTTTCGCTCCATTTGTAAAAACTCGGGCCGCTTGCAATTCCAGCTGAATTGCTTACTTTTGATTTTGTCTGAAACAGTATATGATGCCCTTTATAACGGTATCTTAGAGGCTTTCTATGTAGCATACAAGGTGGGAAAGTTACTGGGCTGAACCGCTTCTGATTCAAACTTTGACGCGCTTTTGTTTATTGTGCTTATCAAACCGGGAGACCATCAGATCAAAATACCAGGTCTCTCTGAGATTTCCTTAAATTTTTCTTAGTTGGAACGCAATCAAGCAGCTTTCCAACCTTTTTTTTTTCTTGAAATGTTGATTACTGTAGAATTTCTCAGAGTTTGCATATTTACGTGATTTTGTTTCGTTTGGAGTTAGTTCGTTTGAAATACCTTTGAAAAACAAGGGTTTCATTTCCAAATTTTTCCACAAGAAAAGTTCAAAATTTTCGAGATTCTTCTGCGAAGATTTCCCAAGAAGTTTTGAAAACGTGCATAGTGATAGCGGGAAAGTTGTGCTACACAAACACAATGAAACAAGTTCTCAAAATCTTCGAATTAAAAGTTACTATCGTAAATTCGACGGTCGTTTGCTGTCGTTTCGCTCCTTTGAAGTTTTTGAGGGCAACTTCTGCTTGCTGTAGAGTCTAAATTTGACACATTTTCTAATGGATAGAAAACTAGAGTGTTTTTTCTAGCCTCAGAAGAAGAATGGTTCAAATAATGCAATTTTCCGCCTTTCCAAGGACACCAAAGAAAAGTGGTTACAAACCGGGCGATATCTTCTGGCGAGATTTTTTTTGTTCCAGTTATTTTTGGATTTAGCGCACACAATAAAAACAGAAAAAAATCGTGTTTGAAGCGGTTGAGGCCAGAAACATTCCAAACATCTTGTGTTGAATGACAGAAGGGGAGAAGACATTACTCATTGTTTGATGATAACAATTCTGGAGCTTATAATAAAAATTAGAGCTGTCGGTATCATAATTTTATGACTTGCTGTTGCTAACCGAGCACTGTGTGGTTTATATGTCTTCAAAGGAGTTATGACTTTTGAGTGACCAATAACGGCAATCTAATCAATTTGGCTTTCTTCCGGAAATCATGACTTCACAAGGAATATATATAAACGTTCAGTCAGCACAAGCTTGGCTAAGTCGTAAGCAAGTAATAAAATGTGTAACATCGACTGCTTCAATTTTTACTGCAACTTTCAAATTTTTCAAGACCAAACCCCCACACAGAAACAATTTTCTATCGCTTCCACTCCTATCTATGCTCTGAGACACTGTTTTGGGGTGACATATCTACTGCTTCAAACAAAATTTCAGGAAGCTGTTTTCTGCTGGAAGAGTTTATAAATTTTTCATAATGCAAAACATTCGTGTCAGAGAGCTGGTATTGATAGCTTCTTCTTGTAAATGTTACATTGCCAACTGAGTTCGTGGAGCTAAAGACCAAATTACTCCAATATAATTTGCATAGGAAATACCACAGTGGTCATTTATCGTTTATTCTGTACAAAATGCATTTGAGCTAGAATACGTAATAGGTTGCATCAAGAGTTATCTATTTGTGATCCTTGTTAGTCGTCCGTGTATGGGATCTCGTTGTAGTTGGAAGGCGGCGTGGTTCCTGTCACGGACTGGCAGCGAGATTCTATGCTATGGTCGAAGTCAGCTCCGCGAGAAAGATGCCATCGGGTGCGGATAGCAGCGGGGACAATCGAGGCGGGGGAAGGCGCATGCGAAGGGAGGGAGGGAGGACGAGTAGGCAGGGCACGCGGGCCTAGTCGAATTTGTATTAATCCTGATTCAAACGGGTATGCCCCCGTGTTTCTGCTGCATGTGCCTCCTCTCTCCTTGTTCTGCTGCTATCTACTCAAAAAATGTGTAAAAAATTTTCGAGGAATGTCGCAACAATCCGAGGCATCGAGGACATCCCCTTGATAACGCGGTATCAGTATCACATACAATACGCACAGCATTATGCGCAACCGAGATTACTTCCCGATACATCATGTCATCGCGATAGTTCGTTGAAAGAGAATCAGTTTCCTCATTTTTGTGCTATAAATTCTTTATACGGTGCAAGCCATCACACATCACACATGACGACACCACTTCATCAGAATGAGAAGTCTTCAAAAATGCAGTATTTATCTTACGTAACTGTACAATGAAATCATAAACAGTGTTTGCTCAAGTTCTCGTGATGGGATTGCTTGATACAAAGCTTAGCTTCGCGTCAAACTTCAATTACTTTGTAAGGACGCATTCTAAGTTTTCTGTTGGGAACAGAGGATCTCTAGTAGGCACGTTCGACAAAATAAAATTATTGTTGTAAAAAGTATTGTGCAGGAATGTCTTTCAAGAATACAGAAAATTGTGGATTGTGGAAAGTCATTGCTCGACCAACCTGTCACTGTACACCTATGATAGCTTGCAAAACAAAGTGATTTTTGTAATTAGCAGGAGGTAATTTTTATGAGTAATTGCCCAAATATTCCGATTTTTTCGAATTTTTTGCTTCTCTCCTCAAGCTTGTACGCGTTTCCGCTTGAGATCAGCAATTTTCGGATTGGTAGAAAAATTTGCCAATACTGGTATTCTGAAACGCTATCACAAAATAGTAACCGTTTTGCCTTGCAGCGTCTTACAATACAGTTACAGCGCAAGGGCTGAATAACCGCGCGAGGTCCGAAGAAAGATCGACTATGCTTTTCGGGCGTATACCAAAGAAAGTTCCTTATAAAGGAATGTTTCTCGATCGAATGGCCTTTCTGAAAATCTATACTATTGTAAAGCGCATTGAAGGCTGTTTCCTGACCTGTATTTGATATTAGCGAAACGCCTCCAGACATTTTTATAAAAACAATCAAAACTCAGTGAAATCAATCTTTTGGTTCTTCTGATGCTCAAAAAGTTGTGCTGAGTATGCGTATATTAGACAACGGCATTTAGGCATAAAGTACTATATCCTCAACATCAGATTACTCGAATTATTAGATTTTGTCCCAGTTGCGCGTTTGATTTGTTAACCGAGAGACGCTCATAACCCGGCGTCCAGAGGCGTTTCCAAAATATCGAAGACAGATTTGGAATCAACTTTCGATGCTCTTCGGAATAATACATTCATCCAGAAAAGCCACTTCGATAAAAAAGACTTCCCTTGATTTTCGATTTCTTTCGAATTGCTTCGGATTATTGGACATTCCGAAACGATTCGTTATTTGTAGTACCTATTCGCTGTACAAGCCCTTAATCAGAAATTCAATATTTGGTCCGCGAATTGACTAACATGTTTTGTAACGTTCGTCTGTAAAGCGTAATGTCATTCGCGATTTTTTGCTCTTGTTTTTTCTCAATATTTTGCATAGCATCTGGCGTTGCATCAAAGATTGTATGCATTCGGAAGCTCCAAAGAACCGCTGTAATTCTCTCAATCTTAGAAGGTTGAAGGAAATCGACTACGAACCCGAAAATCCGAAAGAGCGAACATTTCATTTTCGACAATTATGTTACGCTGCGTCTCAAATGGATTTGACCGCTTGGGAAACAGTTTGAAAATTTGCGGCGTTAGAATGCTGCACCTTTCGCAAAATATACAAGCGCAAAATTCCCAAAAATCCATATTACAAGCTCAAAGATAGGTCTGCTGTTCAACGTCTTTTCGTCGCCAACGTTAGACATCTAAAGCTACCTCGAGAGGGTGCTTGCCGAACTAAGAATTGTCGTACGGGGTTTTTGATTATATAATCATCGAATATATGGGTTACTTACTCCAAGATTCAAATTTTGCGGACATTCAACTCAGTACGCGAAACGACGCCCGCGGGAAAGTCTTGCACCGCCGCTTTTGCAAAAATGGCATTAAACGGTTGATGGAAGGAAGTGAACAAGCATAAATAGCCAGTAAGTGCATGAGTGTTTAAACTGCTGTTTTCAATTGTTATCAAGCTTTTTGAATTTTATCATTCCTTAGCGGGGTACGAAGAGGAAAAAATGTTAAAAATGAAATTTGCATCCGCGGTTTCGATCAGTCGAATTTTTCCATCTCAAGAATTGATATTACACAACCTAATTTCCATGAACTTTCTGTATAACTTTGCATCAAAGTTTGCCAAAATACGCATTTTGCTATTCTAAGGCAAACTTTATGAGAATATAACTTTGCTAGCTAACTTATCTTACACTGGAAAATGAGTTTTAAAAGATGATCACAAGAATTAGAGCCGTCACAAAATAGCCCCCTCCAAAGTAGGACGGTAGGAAGTTGGGTGACATGAAAGCAAAAGCAAGAGCACCCGAAAGCACAATTTCATTATATCACTTATATCACTTAACTATAGTTATGTTGGATGACTGTTCATAATCTCCAGGTCAGGTCAGATTTGCATTTTTCCAAAATTCAGTAGCACTTTTCTCCTTTTCAGATAGATCCGATATATCTACGGAGACGCCTCTATCAGAATATGTTTCATGGTATAGTCGACTAATGTATGCAAGATAGGACATTTTATCTACCTACGAAGGTTACACGTACTGCGCCTTTGGAGTCTACCACTACTGAATTTGAAGACATCTTGCAAACTGCCACATCGACTGAAATCGCGCGATGTGTGCCTTGGTTCTAAAGAACTTCTTTAGTATACGGGCGAAAAGCATTGTCGGTTTTCGGACCTCGCGCGGTTTTTATTCTTTGCGGTGCAATTCTATTGTAAGACGCTGCAAGACAAAACCGTTAACCGTTTTTTAAAAGCATTTCAGATTACCACTACTGATACCACTTTAATATCATTGAGATTTTTGCGAGATGCTTCGCGAAATATTGACAAAAAACTGGAAGATATGCAAGCGACTTATTACACAACCAAATACATGACGATTCACGCATGAAAATGTTCTTAAAATCGCGGAACGAATGAATTTCTGATTAAGAGCTGGTTATTTGGAGATTACTACAACTAACGGAATCGTTTCGGAATGTCCAATAGTCCGAAACGATTCCAGGGAATTTGATTGAAAAGAAAATTCTTTTTAATCAAAGTCACTTTTCCGAGAGAATTCTGTACTATTCCGGAAAGCATCAAAAGCTGTCCAAATCTTCGACATCTTGTAAACGCGTCTGGACGCTGAACTCTGAGCGTCTTTTGGGGTTAAGCAATTACGCGCAAAGGACAAAATCTCTTGTAATGCCTTTTTGTCTAATATCGCATACCGAAGAGAGCTTTATTTGAGCTCCAGAAAGACCAAAACAATTGATATTACTTTATTTCGAATGATTTTATATGAATGTTTGGAGGCATTAAGCAGATATCAAATACAGGTCGGGGATCAGCCTTCAATTCTCTTTACAACAGTATAGATACTCAGAAAGGCCACTTCGATTGAGAAACATTCCTTTGTAAGGAACTTTCTTTGGTATCCGAAACATAGTCGGTCTTCGGACCTCGCGCGGTTATTCAGCCTTTGCGCTGTAACTGTATTGTAAGACGGATAACGTTTCAGAGTACCACTAATGGCGAATTTCATATTCAATCCGAAAATTGCCCATTTCAAGCGCAAACCAGCACAAGCTTGAAGCAAGAAACAAGAAAAAATTCGGAAAACTTGGAATACTCAGACATTTTGCTCATAAAAATTATCGCTTGCTAATCGCAAAAGTCACATTTGCCTTGCAAGGTACTGTAGGTGTACGGTGAGTGGTTGGTCGGACAGTAGTTTCCCATAATCCACAATTTTCACTATTTTTGAGAGACATTAGTGCACAATGCCTTTGTCAAAAAAATAAATTTGTTTTGTCGAAATGTGCCTATCCGAAATCCTTTATCCTCAACAAAAAGAGGGTTAGACTGAGTCCTCACAAAGTAATTGAAGTTTGGCATGAAACTAAACTTTGCAACATGGCAATCCCACCAGGAAAATTGTCGAAACACTGTTTATGATTTTGTACAGTTACGTCAGATGAACACTGCATTTTCCAGAATTTGACTTTTCATTTTAATAGAAGTGGTGTCCTCTATGTGTGTTTGTGCTGCTTTACACCGTACAAATAGATTCATAGCACAAAAAAAGATTAAGAATACTAATTCTTTCTCAACAAACTATCACGATACGATGTATCGGGAAGTAATCTCGTTTGCGCATAATGCTGCATATTGTATGTGATACTGAGGTCGCGATATCAAGGGGACGTCCACGATGCCACGGATTGTTGCGACATTCCCAAAATTCTACACGTTTTTTGAGAGATATCGCACAGCTTCTGTATCGCAATGACTTTGCTCCCAGTATGGAGTTTCCTACCCTATCAATCAAGGTTTCCAGATATGGTTCGCTATCTCGTGGATCGACACTCCAAAAATCACCCATCGCTCAACACTGTTTCACCTAGCTAGAAACTGAAAGGAAGCTAATGACTATCTATTTCTTGTGTATCTTCATTTCCCAAAATGAATAATTGTTTCTTCATTAGATGTTTCCTCCATCGACGTTCACGCACTGATGGTCATTGTTCAATGCACTATGTTATAGATCTAATGACTTCAAACTACGATCTGGTAGTAGTTGAATCCATTCTGGAATTCAACTGCCGGATTAATATCTATTACTGCTTAGTGTTGAAGCGTAAAAGCGAGATTGGTAAACTATACCGCGCGTTTCTATCTGAACCTCACTCAAAACAAGAATTTGTCATTTTTTTCAGTGAGCTCTTTTGACATCGTGACACTAATGGTGTTCCAAACTTCTTCCGAAAAGTCGCGAAAAGTCCTCAAACAAGACCTGTCCGCCTGGTCATAACGTGATAAGGGAAGGCACTCGAAATTGACGGTTTGAACGGTGAAGTAAATTTTGGCGAAAGTTTTCCGTTTCACGGGATCTGCTGCTCGGAAGACACTGAGAATTCTAGCAAACAACAAAACTGAGTAAAATCTTAGTTTAGGAAGAAAATTGGGCTAATGAAATATTCAATTTTTGCTAATGAAGTTGTTGTTGTTTGTTGGAACCACACGAAGTAACGGAGAGACGGGAACAACACTGGACACAAACTCAGAGCACATAGACAGTAGAATACAGGGATTCAGATCCCGCGCAATATGTGCACACTTCAATAGTATTTGAACCGTTCATACTAGTCCATTCCAAGTAACCGGTACACAACAACTTTCATTGCGAAAAGTGGTAATCTTGGCAACTCTTCGATTTAGCATAAACTAGATAGTAAACTAGATATAGAATTATGTGACCTAGCTGGCCAAAAAAGACATTCTTGCAAGCAAGTGGTATTGCCATTCTGCCATCGTGCTACGCTTCCATCACGCAAAAATGGTACCACTACTTTTCGCCACGTATTAATGTGAAATATTAAAAAAGACAAAAGTTTTCGGCAAAATGATCATTACGACGTAAGTAGTGATTTGCTTGAGCTTATTAATGATTTGCAGACTTCGAGCACGAAAATCATTCCGAATTGCCAGAAATTGTGTAAAAGTGGAGAAATATCTGCTGTGAACGAATCCACTGAGACTTCGCAAAGGTAAAGTCAATAGGTGGCTGTTGAATCAAGAAACATATATTAAGGTTTGAATATCTCACATCTCAATCGTTTTTTTATCTCGAAAAAAAGACAGCAATTTATTTATGAATCATAAAAAGTTAGAGCACATATGAACAATGTTGCATTAGCGATTGTGATTTTTCTGTCAACCCACGAGTGCTCCAGGGTAAAGTATAATAGTACGTATAGAAGAGTTTTGGGCAAACATGCCGCGACCCCTAATTCGCATCAATGAAACTGTCCCCACTGACATCCATGAACGAGATGACGATGAATGATTAGTACAAACAACAGAACCCTTTTATCAACTGGATTTGAATCCGCCAGTCTCATGAAATCCCAGCAACAACCCTGCTATAGTATAAAAGCCAACCACATCTCAGCCTAGGCTCTTGGGCTTTTCTTATGGGGCAAAGCCATTTTGAGGGAAGAAGCGGTACATCTTGGACAGCAGCGGAACAAGGAGGGGTTCGGAGACACACCCAGCGGGATTACACAAGGGCCTACCTCGTTCGGTCGACGCTGTCGAAATCCCCTTCTGGACATGGTTCGTTGTAACCTTCCTTTTCCGAAGAATTGAGTGTTGTCTGATGAGGTTCTCTGAAAAAACCACATATACTAGAAATTAATCATCAGCTGACAATTCTAGTCTATAAAAAATGTTCGCAAACTCAATATTCCAAAAACAAAAGTGTGTGTTGATAATAAAATTTTCGCCTACACATGAGATTGCGCTAAGAAAATCAAGGGCTTTGGTATAATAAAATAAGGGCAAATAGAAGATTGAACTTAGGACACAGAAACTTCCAGCCTGCTCAGGGCAATTTTCTCTATTCGAATGATCGAAGCCTTTGGGAATAACAAAATCTTGTGTGAGCTGAGCTGTGCTCTTTCGAGTTCGAAATTCAGTTTGGTAACACTACCCAAGCCACTACATTCAAAACCAGTGTCTCAGCCAATACCGATGTTACACCGTTCAAAAGCGCTTATCCTTGTTGTAAATAAGAATCCGTCTACTTTCTCATATTACGTTATTATCCCGCATGTTGGGTCTTGGAACTGCACGTTTTTTTTTCAGTTTATGCTGTGTTATCTCAAAAAAATTATTCCCCCTGAGCATCACCGCTGAAATCTTTCAAGCAGCTCGGTGAAGCAGATTTTGGAACTGTCATAACCTGCCGCAGTAATGGTGTCGATAGCCACGCCCCCCCCCCCCCCCACAAATTGAGAAGATGATTAAACTTCAGAAAATTCAACAAATATCTTTGTTCGCAAGTAAAAACAGGTAATTTGTGGGATTGTAAAGCGCATGTACCCGGTTTATTATCCCATTTGACGATTAGCTTTTGTTGGCAGACTCCAGGAAAAGAAAGGACTTACTCGAATGTCCACTAGCTATGGAGCCGCCACGTTCACGTTCGAACAGAGATACCTGGAACAGAAGTTTTAAAATGGAAATTCTACTTTGGTGGGGCTAGACTACGGACATGAGACCGTTGAATTCACAACGTTGTTTCTGATTTTTCAACTGAACAACTCATAAAATTTTACCGAAACGCATTTCAACGTAGCATAAGGACTAATTTCGCTATAAATTTGCTACCTTTTATAGAACAGATGCGAAGTACCCGCACTCCACTACGACAGAATGTCAAAGCAAAGCTGCGAGTTACTAGCTTGGAATCCTCCAGGGGTATGATCCACAATGTATAGTTGAAAATCGTTTAAACATCAAATGTCAAACAAAAAAGTAGCCATATTTGCTGAGTCCATTCGAATCACTCAAGAGCAAGCAGTTTAAATTTCTTGTTCCCATTCATCGCACCAAATGGACGATGTCTTCACCTCCGTTTCATTCAAGAGTAACAGCCAAGTTCTAGCACTTGTACTCGCACAGAAAAAAATAGATCATCATTTGTTATCAATTTTTATTGCGAATCTCATACCTTCCAACTCCCCGTTCCAGAACAAACGATGCAGATCTATGCTCAGTTATCACTAGTTACAAAATTTTCAAGAGCACATAGAGACCGAGAAACAGGAAGAAATCACTAAGCTAACGATAAAGCGGTAAGTGCTAGCGAGCAGTATTACAAGCAGGATATCGAGAGGGTCCAAAGTTCGAAGTTCATTCCTCTATCGGTAAGGACTTTGGACCAGGACCGCATAAAAAGGCGCGAAGACCTTGATTGCAAGATCATCGTGGAGTCGCAGGACATTATCTGACCAACATTTTTGCATTCAAAACGCACCTAATTTTCAAAGCTATTGCATGGCAACAATATCAGAAGTCCCGATCACGTTCCCCACGAGTTTATCTCGTTCTAAGAATATTCGCAATAAGTAGAGGATGACTAACGAGGTAGAAGGCGTCCACTATCGACCCGAAGGGGATGGCAGATTTATCTGGGGAGGAGAAGACCTTTGATTTTGTTTGGTCTTCGATGATATAGATAAATGAATTTGACTGCGCTCTGCCAAGCTGCAGGCGACTCTTAACACGTGAAATGTGCTTTGTCCGATTCATTTGGACATCCGAAACAAAACGAAATGAGACGAATAGGGCAGCAATGTTACAACTACAGTAACGCTTAGAACTTGCATGGTTTCTACATTTACCCATCCATTTTTTGGAACGTACAGTACCGCTAATGATGTCAAAGTCACCGAACTTCATTCCAGTTAAGCGACCGCGTCGCATAGCCATATCATGATTCAGAGTGACGAATTCTAAATCAGGACACCGTGACTCATCTCGGAGAGGCACATCTTCTCATTTATAGAAATGCCCATTTGGATACGTTAGGCGTTTAGAACTCACGAATTCTTTCAGATTTTTGCTTACGTTAGGTCACACTGTGTATCACACGCAAAAATCTAAGAAGATTTGCGAATGCCAAACTCCTGCCGTGTATCCAAACAGGCCCCGCTATATGTCAGAAGATGCGCATCCCAGAGCGATTCGAGCGATGCCCTCGAATTCAGACTTCGTCTACCCTGGACCATGATATGGCGATGTAACGAGAATTTCGGAACTCCGGTGAATTTCATAAGTCTGTCGACGAATTATGAGCAGGATTATGTAAGCATACTTATAGCATACGCAGAAATTTTGGCGATTCAGCTGCAGCTCGAGACCAGATTCTTGATACTGAACTGTTAAGTAGATAGTGCCTCGATGCATGCATTGAAATGATCATCCAATGTTCATGCAACGCAAAATCACACATTTTTGTGAGAAAATTTGGAATGATCGTCTGATCCCCAGCTTGTAGAAGTTTCAGCCTCTTGCTCACGGACCGAGTAATTTCATTTTTGAACAAAGATTCTCTTGCGTTTGCGGTGTCATACCCTTCTAAAAATTCTAGAAATTAAGATAGATGATAATTTTTTTTATAACTTCTTTACTTACTTTATTGGTTCGCCTGCAGTCCACTTCCCGAATCGTGAAAGTGGCTCCCTGCAAGAAGGCAGCTTCAAGCAATATATCATAGAAACATATTGTAAATGACCATAGCGATGACTTCAATATGCGGGAGACTATCACTTACTGAAAGAACCAACAATACAGGCAGTTAATTAACAAAAGAAAGGGTGAGATTCATTCCTAAATTTTTGCGAATCAAAATTAAGAACTAAAAGAATTTTCGTTTGTTGATATCAATAAATGGCGCAGGAAGGCGGCAGAAAGGTCTATGATATGGCTGAATTCGGGCGGCATTGTGCGAAAGTCGATAGAACAGTTGTTTGAGACCGAATTCTCTTCTCATATAATTTCACTAAAGTTATTACGTTCATAATTTCACCTTTATTGAACTTTTTCTCGCATTTAGATTATTAATGGTACAGAATACCTTGTTGTCCTGGATAACTTTCCAAACGAGGAATGGCCGAATTTGTTCAATCAAGTAGATCTAATCCCATGACCGCTACTTCGGTCAGAGCAGGAGGATCCACCAACGGAAATTTATGTTAGATATCGATTGAGAACATAACGTGGGAAAAGAAGTGCAGTGGAATCACGAGAATCAGTGGATCTGGGCCCCCTAGAAATTTTGTTGAATAATGGCAGATAATTGTGAGTATGAGATTTAGGCCCGTATGCACGTACGTCTCCGCGGGGAGGGGAGGGGATCTGAGAGGGGAAGCATCATATCTCGCTAGTCTATACATCTTTCTTCTTCTTTCTATTTCTTACTTTCAAAGGTTCTCTTACACTGATACTTGCGCATAACGTATGCCAGGTTACTGCCATACAAGTTTAGATATTCACTATTTCGTCTGATCCCCTGGGGATCCCCAGGGGATCACCTCACAATTTCAAAGTCATTTATCTTCCTGAAAACTCACTGAAAATGCTCCAAAACTGTACTGAGAATATACTACAGCACTGCTAAACATGTTTTTAATAGAAATGAGTGAAATCTCAAGGTATCAAAATTTTCGATGAACCGCTGCTCGCGAGTCAGGGATTATCGAAAAAATCAAATTTTTCAGATTCCATTTCTGTCGAAAACATGCTCAGCAGCATCGTAGTATATCTTTAGTACAATTTTGCAGCGTTTTCATTGATTTTTCAGGAAGATAAATGACTTTGAAAATGTGGGGTGATCCCCTGGGGATCCCCAGGGGATCAGATGAAATAGTGAATATCTAATCTTGTATGGCGGTAACCTGGCATCCGTTATGCGCAGGTATCAGTGTACGAGAAACTACATAAGCAAGATAGAGAAAGAAGGAGAAAGATATGTAGACTAGCGAGATATGACGCTTCCCCTCTCAGATCCCCTCCCCTCCCCGCGGGGTTGTACGTGCATACGGGCCTTAGATGTAACATCGCAGTTCTTCTAATTGCCAGGCTCTGCAAAGGCTTTTTGAGTAGCCAGCGGCAACCTCTGTTGAATCTTTCACGAAGGAATTAATACTTGCCTTTGAAACCGATTTTCGGAAATGATTTTTTTTGCCTTATCGAAACGATAGCGCTTTCTCAATCCTGTTAGCATTTGTTTTGTGGAAGATAATCTGAGAGTCAAGTCTGTTTTCATGGATGTTGTTACTGTACGACAAGGAAAGAAAGGACAAAGATATATCCTTTTCTAAATAAAAGTCAAAATGTCAAATGGTTCTCGGTTCATTTGTGTCCAATCAGGGCCTTTTGTCATACGACAGTCCGTACCATTTCTGATTGGAATTATGAAACTCCCAGCCCAGATCCCTGATGGACGGAATAGTTGAAATAAGGGAGTAGGATGTACCAAGCGGGATCAAAGCTTTCTTCGACTTATAGCGTGTGAGCCATTTCCAGTTTTGTTTTATTGTGGAAAAAAGAATATTATGAAAAGGCAGCATTACGCCGTTACCATTTTGACCGGATGTGATTCAAAATCATCGCTCTTCTACAAATTGGCAGCCCCAATAAGTGGGGTTCAAACAATTCTTACACAAGGAAGCCAAATGATGGTTGTCACATTGTCCTATGTTCTGCTTCCCAATTTCTTTGCTCATACCAGAGCAAGGAGCTCTAGTTAGCAAAAGTATACTCGGAGAGCAGCTCAGGAACAAGCTATGTTTACCAAGCTGTTGAACTTTTACGAGGACGCACTTTTAAGAATTCAATAAAACTAGACTCGCAGAAGAGAATCTTCCTGTCGTCACTCGCTACACTCTGTGTTTTTCTTCCCTTTGTACAACTTCGCTGTAGTGAATACATAGAGTTTCTTGATCGTAATTTATTCTTGACGTATATATGACGTCAAAGACTTGATGTCGAATATGAAGCCATCTTCTACACCACACTAATTGCTTTCATACGCGTCATTCCACAATTAGAGCAAAGATTGTAAGGATAGAAACCTCGTAAAATACAAATCAAGCGTTTGGTGTACTCAGCAGTGGATTGGAACGGGCCAAAATCCTCCATTGCGAGGATTACTCTCAGGTGTCCAATTAGTTTTGGATTTCAAATACATAGTTCAGCTCATTCTGTAAAGAGTCGTTCAATTACTTGCGAAAAATTTTTCTATCTTCAAATGTTTGTGAATTCTTCGGGATCCTTGATCTTGATCCATACTGTAAAGTTTGATATAAGTTGGCAAAAACGTTGGAGGAATTCAGAACAACGATAACCATAATCCACGAGATAACATTTTCACAGTCAGCAAACGTCATATCTTTCTTCGCAAGTACTGATCATCACAGTGATCATTTTCTTGAGCCATTTTCCTGATAAGATATGGCGTTCCATGACGAGCCTGCTTAAGTTTCTCCGTTCTCAATGGAGGGTTCATCTTAGTCATTGGTGTCAGTTATTCTTTTTATATGAGCAATATTGGCTTTTGACTATTGCGGTGCATAAGTCGGTGATAATTTTTAACTGGCGCACTAATTCTGATCATCAGTATACTAAACTCAAAATGGAATTGCCTTATTTTCATCCACCCAATGTAGCCTTACCTATAGTCACACAAACGCTAGGTACAAAACCAGAAAATACGCAAATGATCTGGCGCTACGAAATCAACAAAACTGCTTCAAAAAGCACTGATTTAGGCCTAGATAGCTTACCCGAGACCAGCCTTTATGTACCAGGGTTTTATTTGTACATGTTGCAGCTTGTCAGAACGAAAGCCATTGTGATGAAGATTTGTAATTTAGCTATACGCAACTTGACAGACAATCTATGAATATGAAACAATCATATTTCGATCCCAAAAATCCTCTGTTCGGATCAAGCATTCAGAGGATAGACGCAAAACAGCGAGCACATTCCACTACTCTCAGACCCTGATTAATACAGCAAAGCAGTAAAGTCAATTTACTTACACTTTGAGACTAAGAAAACAATCCTGCATTCCGCAGGGCTCTACACTCTTGCGCAAATCTCAGTTATACTTTAACTTTGCGAAATTTTCTTTGAAATAGATTATGCCTATTGATAATAACTGAGGACTTCTCGTTGTCAGCAATTGCTTTTGCAATTCATACTCTCACTTCAAAAGAATGCACAGCTATTTGTGTAAAAGAATTTGAAAAAAAGCGAGCAGCTTATATTAGAGTGGTCGAAAAGTAATGGGACACTTAGAGAATAAGATTTTTTGGAGAAGAAAACTCATCAGATACTCTAATTTTGATATATGTTAGAACACATTATTGTCTATCAACAATATCTATACAAGGTCATTTACATATTTGATAATTTTCGAGCTTGCCAAAACGCGAAGCCAATCGTTTCACAAATTAAAACTTGGAGCAGTATCTGCACTGTTAAGCACGTGAGACCATCGAAAGCACCATCCGTCTAAAGTCCAAAGCATGTAAGTAAATTCGAGTTGCAACCTGCTTATTGTTTATCAAAACAAAAAATCTCGAAATGTAGAAAAAATGAAGCTGCTCCATTACTTTTCGACCACCCTAATGATATCTTTGCTAAGATTATAGCAAGGTGATCCCAGGAGTAGCCTGCAAAGTCAGACCATGGTGTAGCATAAAATGTTTCGTACTCGAGGAAGAAAAAGTTATGATTACGTATACAATTACTTGTCTGATATTGCCCTTTGCCTCAGTGCTCTTTACAAGAAGTTTTTATAGTAAAGTAAATCTGCTCACCTGGTTCCTCTCCTTGCTAATGCGTAGAAAATTGTTGCGTTGTTCACTATCTTTTATCGAGGGTCTTGTATGTAGAATTCGCTCGATTGCTGAAATGTTAAATTATCCGACGCTGAATCAACTGCCCTTACTAATTGGTTCTGAGCAATAACATGAAGTTTCTGCCCGCATCAAAGCAAATAATATCAAGATACTTTTGCTATTTTCGGTGACTACAAAGTCCGACGACAACCTTCACTCCAGTTTCATTTGAGTGTAAACTCTGTAGAGTACAACGTCATGGAAAAAAATTGTAAGAAAAGGAGTGACTCATGTTTTGACTGAAGATGCCAGATCGAACTTTTCTTTAAAATGCCGATATTTCTTAAAGAAAACTGTAAGAAAAGGAGTGATACATGTTTTGACAGAAATTGTCTACATTCACCTTTTGTTTTTGGATGCTTGATGACTGCTAAAGAAAACTGTAATAAAAGGTTGACATATGTTTTGGCAGAAGGTGCCTATATTCACCTTTGTTTTTGGAATAGCTGATGACTACTGCTCGCTTAGGAGGAATATGTTTATTACATATGAATCATTGCAGATTTCTCGAATTCCCGCTTTCTTGCAGCTATTTAAATAAACTTATTCGAAAGCTTTTCATTTTCTTCTTTTAGTAGCGGCTGCAAAGACTTATAGTGCCAAACTTCAGTTCGTATTACCATGTCAGTTAGATCAGATTTTGAGATGCCGCAATCTGAAATTCGTTCATGAAGGTGTACTTAATGATTACGAAGCTTATAAGCCGCTTTTAGAAAATGCTATATTCTAGAAAACCAGTTTAAATTCGCGGCTTTTCCCTAAAGGAGGTGTCTTGCATGAAGTAAAGAGCTTTTTGTTATTGCTTATGTACTACATGGGCAGCTGACATTGAAAACCAACTACCTTACCACTTTTCATCACGGAGTAGATACCGAACATTCAAATGTAGCTTTGAGGTAAATTTGCATTTACCTACAAATTCACGCTTGCCGTGGGAACTCAATTATTCAAATTCACAGCCTGATTGCAAACAAACTCTACATTTTTTATACGGTCTCCTAAAAGAAGTGGAGAGGAGATTTGAAAACATTACGCTAGACAGCTATGATAGTGGATAAATTCTCATTATGCACATTCAATTCAAAAATACGTTCAATCAACTCATGAAGCCAGCAAGACAATTTTTTGCTTTCAAAACATATAGCAGAATGGACTTTTTTGAGAATATCAAGATTTAGAATCACGATTACTATGTGCACGGTGGTATTGCACACTCAAAAAGAAGAACGACTACCACATCTTGTCTTTTTATTAGGTCATGTTGTGATGCAAGCTTTGTACAAAGCCAAAAGCCCAAGTTTTGGAAAAGCATGGTTGCCTTGTAAAACTAAAGCATAGTAAGCGTTCTCAATCAAGTAATAGGAAGCTTTCTCTAGGGAGGCATGTTGTAACAAACAGCCAATTTATCCTCTGTTGAATAACGAAAGTCACATTCGATAAAGTGTTGCTATCCACTTTCAAGACATATGAAAAGCAAAAAAAGTCAAAATTTCTATGAAGAACAAAATTCTGAAAAGCTCAAAATCTTTGAGCGCTTCAGTTCTATCCCTATTTTCGTTTGAAGATTAGCCTAAAAATCGCAAGAACTGTGTCTTTTTGTACACTACTAATGAACGAGCAATCTAAAACTGCTAGATATGCAGGAGCGTTCGCTGCGGGAGCCGCGCGGTTTCCCACAATTTCACCTTTTTTGAATAGACACAACGATTCTATGTATCTGATAGATCCGTCGAATGAGCCAAATTTCATTAACAAACCATTCCAGATCAAAAAGCTTTTTGCAAGAATTCTACATTTCTATCCCTCATCTGTAAATTAGCAAGCTTAATACTGAACCTTTCTAGATTTGAGTGTTAGACAAGCACGCGATTATCCAGCAATGCTTCATTCGCTTTCTTTTAATTTCCTGACCATGATATGTCCATTTTCCAATGCAGCACTCGCAATTCTCCACAATACAAGAACAATTGTACTATGTGTATATGCGTTCTAGATCTCTTTATAACCTCTTACATAACTAGCAATGCTTGGATACGAGTATTAATAAGTTCATGTGTTGATGTTCTCAGTTCTTGCCAATGCACGCCCATAGAAGCGCGCGTGACATTCGCATTCTCATTACTGCTGCATCTATTCGAGTCTGCTTGAATTCCCGCTAAGGTTTCTCACCAACATCTACAAAGCCTCGCTTTTTTCACTTTGCAACTGCAGAATGTATAGAATCTTCGTAGGAGACGTTCCAAAAGCATTCAGCTTACTTGTTTAATTCTCACATAAAAAGTGCAAAGCTCTAACAAGGGAAAGATACTTGCGAAGTGGAGTTTCCATATGGAATGTACACCAACTTATAGATCCTGGACTGCTAATTCCAAATCAGTATTCGGTATTTGCAAAACACTTCTGGGAGGGGGTTTATGGAAATTTTTTGAGGCAAAAATTCAATGGTTCAAAGCAAAAACAGGTGTCGAAATTCTTTGCGCTTGGAGCTAATAACTGGATAACCTTATTAGACTAAAGTTACTGAGTGCATTAAGCGTCGTGGCAGTAATCATGGCCCCATTTGAAGTCAAAATCTATAATTTGGGATAATTTTATTGTAGTTGTGCGTTCAAATTTATTGATTCAAAAACTCTCATGACTCCCCTCCCAGAAGCGCTTTGCAGATGAAGAA
This sequence comes from Cylicocyclus nassatus, assembly GCA_958299035.1. Lineage (NCBI taxonomy): Eukaryota > Metazoa > Nematoda > Chromadorea > Rhabditida > Strongylidae > Cylicocyclus > Cylicocyclus nassatus. Next base: position 3,776,267 of record CATQJL010000326.1, on the reverse strand, counting down.
GACAGATTTAGAATCAGCGTTTCATGCTCTATAAGATAGTGTACATTTCATATAGAAACGCCACTTCGACCAAGTATCCTTTCCTTGTAAGGACACCTACTTGAGAACGACTAGTCTCACTCGACGATTTTTTTCACCTGATGACACTCAAATTTACTACCTACTTAACTACTGAGTATATCCTCATGTAAGTTATCGCATCTACTAACGCACATTTGAAATGTTATAGTACACATCGAGCATCCACAGCACGCATACTACTAAGCGTGTCCTTTTTCAAATTTCCTCTCACAGCTGTTATCTACTTCGTACTAGTTCACATCTTCATCACGTATTCTTCGAAAGGGGATTTCAAGGAACAAGTGCAAATGTACATCATTACGATGTGCACGTGAAGTTCGTGCAACATCGCTAGCGAATTTCCTTAAAAAAATTGGTTACGAACTTTCCATCATGATTATTGGTTGTAAATTTGAGAGGTTACTTCTATATATAGAAGTTACAGAATCTTACCTTTTTCCAATTATTCTCTACTAAGCTGCACGACTTTCATACCTGCATACATATATCTCCCAAAACTTTAGACAAGAATCGAGACAGTTATATCGTGCCAAAATTACATAATTTACAGAAGGTAACAAGATGGCCCTGAACTGCTGACAGTCAGCGAAAAGAATATACCTGAAAATTAAGAATATTTTTGATTACTCTCTCGCGATGCAATGAAAGTTATCGAGATAAAAGAGCGCAGAGCGATAATTTTCTTCAACAGAAATTTCGCGGATTTGCGAATAGACTTTGGTTTCTGGCATAGTACTGACTTAACTTCTTCTATTTTAAGTAGACATTTTGAAGTCCTGCGCGCTTTATTGTACTGCAGTGCTTTAGCCCACCATTTCTAAGAATAAGACGTTAATTGTAACGACGACAGTAAACCCAGAAATCAGAACATTTTTGGAAGTCGAAACATATCTGAACATCTTGAAAGTGCAAAGATTCATATCACTACCTAATTGTTCTCTCAAATCCTTGCGCAGTGAAGCATTTGTGCCTTAGTCTACAATATATCAATAATATGAACCTTGTATGAAGAGTTAGAAAAAAAGCCTGATTATTTTCCAAATCGCGCACACCAAGTGCTCAGAAAAATTACTAATTCATAAGTTCTATTTTGTCAACTCTATGGAACCCCTTGTTCAGGTGATTGATAAAAACTCGAACCTTAGACGTTCCAAACTGCATACAGCACAGATAATCCTTGTCTCGCCTTTTTCAAAGCGGCCATAAAGCGTCGAACGTTATCATGATCACTCCGTGCCATTCGCCCACCAGTACTGGAACAGCTTTTCTTTTCATGACTCAGCCCCCACTACAAAACAAAGACATAATTTCTAGGCCTTTAGCATCTGTTCAACACTATCATTTTATAGGAGCTATCATATAAGCTGGTATTCTACACAGAAAGAGTTCAGACTTTTACCCTTGTCATAAGAAGCCTTGCTATGGCAAATTTAGCATAAAAACCCAATAAATGAAAAAATCCGTCTGAACCAAAATACCGTAATCTTGGCAAAAAAATTTTCTGATGCGATCGCTTCTAGTTTTCAACTAGAGAATAAGTGTTTTTGCTTCGACTTCTACTAGACGTGCAATTACTCTACAAGTGCTAATCTTCGAACTCGTGCTTATTGCAAAATAAGAGACGGGGAAGGGGAAGGAGGGAGGGGGGGGGGAAGAGTGTGAATGGTACTCTTCTAGGCGCTCCTCAATTCTTGTTATCTCTCGTACGGTACAAAGGGTATCGACTTTTTCTACAACAAAATTCAGATCAATAGTCTTAATGATGTTCATGGCTTTAAAATGAATCAAAATAGTACTTTTACCCTAAGGTCAGATGATATCCCTATTTGAGAACTTTTAGTGCGCTGTCAATAGCACATAACGTCCTCAGGGTGCATTTTTGTGAAATTTTTGAACTATCCTGGTAGTAGCTCATGTACTATGAAGCAATCCAAGTACCAAGTAATTCCTCAAAGTTCTCAACTTTAAACAGTTTCAAAGCCACCCACCTGAATCGGCACAGTGGTTTCTGTGTTTGCTATTCCGAAAATCGACTGCTTTTACGTTTATGCTTTCATTTCCTGAAACAGCCGTCAATTATGTTTCTGTATCATATTTCTTAGCCTTTGCAATTTCATGGCCAATGCAGTCAATTGTTTCCAGCAAAATTTTATTCTACAAACCTTATTTTACAATATCAGTCGTGAAAAGAGTGTTTGAAAATCTTCAGATCATATCAGGAAGTCTCACTATACTATTCTGAAGAATGACTAATGCGGAAATTTTGTCATTTTTTACTTTATATTCCTATGCATTGAAATTGCATAAATAAATTGCATTGCCTCCTATACGTTCCCACTGAAGTGTTATAAATTTTACTGGTTACGACATTTTTATTGAAATCTGAGTAATGCTAGTCATAAAACGCATTTCTATCACTGACATCTCGTACTAAAACGCTAGCAATCTTTTTAGAAAAAGAAACATTACCAAGTGTCAACAAACTTCAAAAGCTTTTTCCCACTAATGACGAGTGTTGCGTTTCAATGAGATGAGGCAAAGGCCATAGTCCATTCCACCTTTCCAGATATGTTCCATTTTACGCTTTCGATTTGCTTTGGAACGAAAATTCGTTTTTTTAGCACGGAGAAGTTTTCACTTTTTGGAACTAGGGTTTCACCATTAGAAACAGACTCGCAGAAGCTCAGGTTCACGCAGCTTCTATCTATCCACCAATTCCGCAACGCTCATAAACAAGTAGAAATCGGTAATGTGTGCAATTGCACAATTAGTGGATTTACAATATGCATCTACCAACTTTTTTGAATGTCATTGATATGCGTGCTTACGCACCAAGATTATCAAGTGCATACCATGAACAGCACTTTACTTACGCATTACCAAATGAGGATAAAACAACATTATCTGCATGGATAAATATCCGTCATTTCTCCACTTTACAGATGCATATGGTGTGCGGTCGCAGACATTACAGAAGAGTTTTCAGCTAGTATCGGTGATTTTTGAGTTAGGTAATGAAACCGGGATATGAATTTTTTTTTTTGCTGTTGAGCATAATTCAATTCCTCTGAGCTCTCATTACCTCGTTCCGCAATTATGCGTCATATCGAAATAGCGATAGACTCTGCAAAACACTTCCGCCCGCCGATGTCAGCGCCGCTGATTACGCGCCGGCACAGTTCTCTGCGTCGCTGAAGACGTCTAGCTTTCGTTGCCATGCTCTAGACATCAAAGACATTTGCATGCACAGCAATATGACTCAAATAGGTATTCTGTGTATTCATTGGTTCAGCCCCGTCAGCGCAGAAATTACCCGTCATGTGATAGCGAGCGAGTTGCTAATCAACAGCACCTCACCCGACACGGAAGGCTTCGGCGCCGCGGCGGTGCCGCTGTCATCTCGTCGTCGCAGTTCGCAATCGCGTTCCCATAGACACGGTATTGTTAGAAGCAGAAGGCGTGTGTATGTAGCGTTTACTAGGTAACCGGTACAACATTTACACACAGAGGGCGACGATCAAGCTATCATCATCACTCATTTATTTAACAAAGCAATGTACAGTCGAGTAGCTCACTTTGTTGATGTGTGCGATTGCACAATTTCCACGGCATCGGCCGCCAAAGCCGAATATTGTTTCCTTGTTTTTTTCAATTTTTATTGTTGCTGAGGCACAATGCTTGAGGATGCGCGTGCAATTAGATGTCAAATGCACATCTAACCTGAAATATGCGCCCCATTCTCGGTATCCTAGAAAATGTGCAACTGCACACATTAACAAAGACAGCAACTCGACTGTACACCAGCTCTCACCGAAATATTTAAGAACATTTAGCACTCAAGTGCCCCTATTTGTTGATAATATCTACTTTCAACCAGTGTTGGACTAAAAATTTCCCTTGGCTTGAAAGATAGTGTACTAAATATTATTCGCTCTTTTCGTACACTTAAATATGCTCTGATTTCTCTATAACATACTTTACTCGTTACAGATTGACAATGGTCGCGGGATGCGGGAATAAATGTGTCAAATATATATTCTGGATTATAAACTTTCTATTTTTTGTAAGTTTTACTCAACAATGTCTTTCCAAAATGCATATTGCTCGATAAGGTCTCGTTATGTTTTGTATAATTTCACCTCTGCGATGTTCCAGAGTTGCTTAGTAAGCTAGCAAATATATCGAATCGAGACTAAAAATTTCAAAAGATCTATTTTTGTACGGAGAAAATCTACTCGAAATATTTTGAATATTCAACCTTTATCGCTGAGTTATTTTCGATATCCTTTTCTTTCAAGCGTCGCATCTTTAGCAAGCTTCGCAGATTTTCTTTTCAAAAGAACATAAGGACTCAAAGTTCTTTAGTCCTTCATTATTTGCCAGTGCTGAAATCTATTCATTATTAGGGCTAATGAACTCAACGTTATGTCCTGTGTCCGCCTTTTGCACTCAGCAAGAAAGAAAGTAAAGGAAATTGTAGAAAGTTATCGTGATGAATGAAATTGCGTGTTCATTGTCTGGACCTTAAAATTAACTTTTCTGAGTAAAAAAGAAGAGGCCAAACTTTTTGAGGGTAGGAAAACGATTCGTAAGTGCCGTCAAAAGTGAGAACAAAAAATATGCAATCACCATTCATCAAAAAAAATTGCATCGTTTCTATTCCAGGTATTAGGAGCAGCTATTGTTGGACTCGCATTATGGTTACGATTTGATAATTCAATCTTATCAAGAGTAATCAGCACAATCAAACTTGATACTAACAGTTTGCCGTTAGAAAGTGTGAGTAATGCTTTTTTAGTCCGTTTTTTTGGAAAAAAAAATTCCTTGATTCTTTTTTAGTACTACTGGTTACTGTATGTTGTCATTGGTTTCGGTGCAGTGTTATTGATTCTGGGTTTTCTTGGATGTTGCGGTAGCGCCTGCGAAGTGATTGTTTCTCTTGGATTGGTAAGTTTAGTGTGATTTTACCCACGATTACTACGGTTGCCAGGTGCACCAAGTCATTACGGTTACTTTTTATAGCTCAAACCTTTTTTTAAATAGAGAGGATTCTTACTAGAAATTGGTGCTCTTTCCGAGTCCAAATTTTCCCGGTTTCTTCCTAGTCAGTAGTAGGAAATTAAAGCTCCACTTCACTTTTCATGCTTCTCTATGACAACTGGTAAAAAATCTGATCAGAATTTCGCTGTTTTTGCGACCACCGTATCCAAAGTCATAAGGTCGCAGAAATTTCCCACATTTGCGGATAAGTGAAAATGTATTCAAAAAGAGGCATGGTTAGCGAAAATTTAGTATGCTTTTTCACAAAACTAATCATTTTGAACGAAAGAAGTTATAGCACTCATAAACTTATAGTACTTCACTCTGATAATGTATTCACATAACCATGCAATTTAACAGACACGCATCTTGCTGCATTGCTTAGAATTGCTAAAGAAAGTTCTGAATGCCATGTACAGCTTAAAATAAAATGCATCATTTTTGCAGAGTGCACACGAAAAAAAAAGGTTTCGTTAAAAATGTTAGCATATGAATAAGATATTAGTGGGATTCGATGGAGTACGGACCGCAAACCTACTCCTGTTTTGTAATGGGTTATAAAATAATATGACACAAAACCCTTGCTTTGAATCGAAATTTATTTCAATTCAATATTGGAGGGAGGCAAAATTTTGAGAAGATGTTCAAGGTTTAGGATAGCATTCACGTATTACATAAAGAAAATGAGCAGAAAAAACATTTTGGAATGAGACGGAATACAGAAATCTCACAGTTAAGCGAAACTATTCACTGATAGGTCAAATTGACCCACCGCTGGGTCGTTTCCTCTCCCGTTTCCTTTCGATCCTAGAGTTTTGGGACACTGCCACTCTACGATAAAACTTCATGGGATCTTGGCAGCTATTTGGAATCATCTAGGAGGGGCTTCAGCATTATTCGAGATCAGGATACTATACAGTCACGGTAGCTACAGTGGCAAGCAAAAACGGTGGACAAAAACGGGTGTATGTCAAGAGGCGCGATTTTTGTTGCCAGCTGGAAGCAAATAGCACATATTTCATGTTTTATAAGGCTCTGGGAATTTTAGAGTTTAGGAGAGATATATTAGATGGTTGCACGAGTTTTCCAGTCTTACTATTTCAAAAGCGATTCAAAATGAAAATTTTGAAGGTCAAAAACTCATGAAAATGCAATTAATAACAAATTTGTATTTATTTTGGTCGGATTTCCAGCAAAAGCCTCCAAACTCAGCAGGTAGTAACTTTAGATGACTAGTAAACCAATGTACTTTGTCTGGTGCTTTTTGAAGACTTGCGTAGCCCTAAACTTGAGTTTTGAGTTGGTGACACCCAGAGAAATCGCGCCTCTTGACCGTCTCCCGACAAAAACTAGCTTGTAGTTTCCAGAGAATTTCTTCAATTAATTTCCTGGAGATTTTCTTCAACATGAGCAATTTTTCCTGGGAAGGAAAACATACAGGGGAGATATCTACAAACCAATCTGAGTTTTTTGTTTTGCTTCATCCCGAGAGTCTTTGACCTTACTCATAAATGTGTTTGGCGTTTAATTTTTGCGAAAAACCCCAATATGCTGCTATCGTAGTTTCACCGTAAGACCATAATGAACAAAAGAAATCTTATACTCGTTAACAAATAAACAACCCAATACGAATTCTCCTTTGACATAATGTGGCCTCGTAAAGAATATTTACCGTAAACTAACGGGATGATTGGAGGTGAATATTATCCTCATGATCAGCGACTACTTCCCCAGGCATATTTCTGATATAAGTTTTACCACCGGCAAATCGTAAACTGACACTGCAAAATGCTCTCTAGTGCGAAATGGCAGCAATCAAAAAAATGTCTGGTCATGAATGTTTTGAAATGAAAAACCAAATGACAGTGAATACTGAGCATCGAAAAGAAAGAAGAGAGCGGAAGACCCTCGCCTTACTTTGACGTCACCTTTGATCATGCGAAAAATCGATAATTGATTTATTGATCTAACAGCCTCGAATCTGATTTTCTTTTGATAATTCAATATTTTTCCAGTATTTCTTCTTCGTATTAGTCTTGTTTATCGCCGAAATTGTTGGAATTGTTCTCTACTTTGTCAATAAAAACTCGGTAAGTTCGCTTTATAAATTTAGAAGCAGATTTGAGTGATCTACGAAATGGATTTTTTTAGATACGTGACAACTTGGTCACTTTTTGGCGTAATGAGTTGGTGAACAAATATCAAACGTCACAAACGATCCGAGATGCATTAGACAGCATCCAAAATCAGGTAAGTAGGTTGTTTCACGCGGTTTACTGGGGTTAAAGCGGGCTGCGATTATTACTATGTATTAGATGAACCTGCTTTCATTGAAAAAAAAACAACTATAAATTGACAATGGAGGTGTGCAGGGGAGGGAAGGGGGGGGGGAGGGGATCAGAAAATAATTTATGAGGCGTGTTGCTGCCCTCCAAAATTGGTTAGGGATGCTTTTCACTTTCTAGCGAGCTTACAATCCTGAAACGTAGAGAGGTGTTGCTGGCAGCAGCCTCAGTTCTTAAAAAATTGTAGTTGATCTGTTCAATTCAATAGAATTTAGAAATGTAATTGTTGCAAGTGAATTAATTTGCACAAATTTATAACTCATATCGACCACTTTTTGTGTTCCATAATGGGACATACAAATACTGCAAAAAATAAAACTATTTTCGCTCGATAGAAAATGAAAGCTTCGACTGTTCTGAGCATTCCATTTTCGTCGGGGTTTTCTTTTCAAAAGAGAATCTCCCACGCAATATGATTTTTTTTACCATCAAAAACAAGCTTGACTCACACAATTTCACCTGATTGTGAATCATATTCTGCAATCACTGTCTAATAATGGCGCTTATCAGCTCATTAGTACTAAGTCTTATCGGTTTTGTCGAAGATTACATACAGGAAGTACTCAGAATGAGAGAACAGACATACTACGTATTTCCTGCAAAACATCCGATTGTCTCTACCATAAAACCAATTTGTAAACTTGCGAGTATTACATATTTATAAGAAAGTCTACACAGACAAAAGTGCGTGCTCAGGCTCTAGTACCAAATTTTTTGACTAAAATAGGATGTCATCGCACTTTTTTTGATAAAAGATATGTACCATTTCTAAAGTTTTGCAAGCTGATCTCTCCAATGTTACCTACTGCTCCTTCTAGAGAAGATTATGGAGGACACAAAACAAGTAAATAACCGTGACTCCTCCAGGGGGGGGGGGTTTCTAAAAGATATCAAAAATAGATTTGAAGTGTTCGAACCTTGCCAGACAGGGCGTATCAGGTTGAAACCTCAGTCTGAAATGCCCTTTTTAAAAAAATACCTTTTGCTAGTGCATGCAGTTTACTACTCCTTTACTTTTTTTAGAAACTAATTAATCACTACAACTTTTGCACTTTCATACTTTTCAAGAACAAATCGAAACGTTTTATTCGATGTGAAGCAGTAATGCTTCGCTAAATTGGCGGAGCTATGGTAACGTGCACAAATGCGATGGCTCATTTCTTTACACGTGGGAAGAATCTCAATCAATTCAGACAATGAGAACTATAGCACGAAAAAACATAAGCTGCAATAAATTGCAAGTTGTGTTTTTGAAATACTAATGGAAGTGCAAAGAATTATCGATATTTGAACTGACATTCTTGGCCAATGGAGAAGAAAAACTCGCAGAAAATTTCATTTGAGGGGAAAAAGGTCGCGGTAGATTTTACTTTGGAGAGTACATTTTTGAGATGATTACTTTCTTTACAAGATTCAAGCAATGAAGTTGCAACATAGTATACTCTGGCAAAGCAATGATGAGCGAAACATTCACCAAAAGAGGTAATGAACGGTGGATACCTTTGTCACAATTTTTGTCATCAAGATTTCGGTTTTTACATGAGCAGATATTTTGAGAGTGGAGAAGTGGGAAGCTTTTCAAAAATGAATTCTAAAAGAATTTTGAATCTTACCTACTCTTACACACTCTTTTTCAAAAGCCCCGACCTTTAACAAATCATTTTTTAGCTCAACAAAATCAAACTACACCTGTTTTCAAAATTGCTCGCAATTAAAAACCTGGGATTAAATATTGACTTGGAAGGAAAGTCTGCGCAATATAAATTCACTTTTCTAAGCTCTAGATTCAAGTTTAGGGTTCATATATAGCGAAAAGATTGCTTGCACAAAGAATCAACCGCATTTTTCGATGCCTAGCCTTGGGAAACAATTTCTGCGAAGGAAATAGAAAGACAAGGAGAGTTTCTTGTAAAAAGATGTTTTTTACAATTTTTTAGCAAAATCAAAGCCTGCCACAGTATTGTATGGGTTGCTCATGTAAGGATATTTCACAAATATTTTGGGGCTAACCAGCACCATTTCAATATCATTAGAACAAACTCAAAATTACCAAAGTTATGTTCCGTCTGGGGAAGCTCTGGTCTAACTGTAGGACCAATAAGAACTGCAATGGACCTATCTAGAGCGCAAACAGTTTTTTATTTTCGAAAAAAAATCAGCAATCACGTTACAGATTCAAAAATTTGTTGAATTTTATTCGAAATACGCAAAAAAAATTTCGTTATACTCTAAAACGCAACTGACATTTTGGTTGTAAACCTGCATTCTACCAATCTTTAATAATGGTCATTTAAGCGGCTTTGACTGGAAAGATATGTTCTAGCTTGGAGGAAACGGAACTAAATTGCAATCAAATAGACGGTTAAGTGGCCTCAAATGACTCGGTACGCGATGCTAAAACTGAAAAAGCTGCATGAAACGTATGAAATGCATTCTTTCCCAAGATACGACCTTGTGGTTGTAGTACTTTAGTAATGGATCCTGAGTCTTCATTCGATACTAAATTCAGCAAGGTTACCATTTTCAGTTACACTGCTGTGGTGCTAGCGGATGCTCTGATTACGTACAATTCGGTGCATATCCCAATTCCTGTCAATGTTACAGCAATTCAGCACAGGTACCATTGATTCAAATCCTTTGCTATCTCATGCAATGAATATTTATATAGATTGGCTGTGCGACTTATATATGGCAAATGCTCGAAAGTAATCTCATTTATGTGATTGTTGTTGCTGCCATAATCCTACTCGTTGAGGTAGGGTAAAAGTCATCTCATTTGTCATTATAATAAAAAACAAAAAATAGTATTTTTATAGCTCTTCGCAATGATTTTCTCGTGTCTATTGATGAGCGCCGTCAAGGATAAGAGGAACAGTTAGACACGCATGTCGAAAGATTATGGTAGCACACCACCTCTGTCTAGAATTGCTCGACGGTACATTTACATCAACGACTGCTCCTTTCTGCGAATCTTCCTCGCTACTCTTTGTTAATTTTTTTCTTCCATGAGATAATTTTGCCTACGAGTCTACTTAAAACCAAAACTCAATCATTTAACCTTTCATTTAACTGGACCGGCGGCTGAAAGGCGGGGCTTTGTGACCTAATCCAGGCCGCTCGCCCTTCGACGCAGTCTGCGTCTCTTTCGCGCGCGTGTTCTCTGGTCATTCTCTAACCTTAACTAGGTCATGAAACCCTGCCTTCCAGCCACCAATCCAGTTGACTCAGAGGGTACTTACACTCACATACGCGTTTTGATCCACTACTTTTGTGTCATTTATATTCTCTTAACTTAATATGTCAAATTATCCCCTTAATTTATGGGTTTTGTGCATGTATGTAGATCTTGGAAAGAAAAAAACCGAGATTTACGACCAGACCCGGTGAACCGTTTGTTTTGCTTTCCCGTAATCATATCAATTTACCATAATCAGATCCAATAAAGTTTGATGCATTGCTTTTTCCTACTCAAATGCGGAAAAAATTAAAGCAAACGGAAAAATAAGATTTCTTGCCTTGTTCATGGACTAAGCTGCATTTCTGGCAATTTCTCTCAACGACTTGGATTCACCTCGCATGCCGCATTTTTGAGCTGAAATGCTACTTCTTCTTTCTAGCTTTGTAACTGGCTAATTTTAGAGAACATTTCCAATCATAGGGTCCACAGCCTTTCAGTTCACGATAAACTCTGATACAAAATATTCATGAAAGAAAGCATCAATACAAGGACATCATCATATAATAACAAACGAAACAAAGAAAATCGACCCAATGCGGAAAGCCGAGATATGGACTAGAGATCAGCAGTGCTGGCATGATGCAATTCTAACATATGAAATCTAAGCATTTACGTCATCAATATCGCTCTAGCAGCAATAGATATGGTAAGCATGATCAAGCAAAATAGTGGGAGTTGCACAAAAGATCGAAAAATTCTTCATAGAATTGTTCAATTATGCAGAATCTCTGAATGACCTGAAACTCAGAGTGGAAGACATTAGAAAAAAAAGTTAAAGAGATCCAAGAATAGAAAGCCAATAGTTACGGTACAAGAGCAGCATTTACCAAACTTTCTGGATTTTCTTATGCATTATAATATTTACATTGTGCCTTGCTGCTTAAGCAACAGATGAGAAAAATTGTGCATTAAGTTAGTTTCAGATTATTGTATCTTGCAGTCGCTTTCATCGACTACCTCGTCGTCTCCAACTTTGTCACCATGTCGACGCATTCTTAATGAGAGATGCTTCGTCCTCCTAAAGATAATATGAAACATTGTGCAGTAGCTCATAATAAGACAAACTTTCATACTTGATAAGACTGGCGCTACGGCTAAGTTTGCACTCGTCTGATGGTCGTCTATCGAGTTGTTCCTTCTCCTTTTCCTTCGGTGTTTTTATCTAGAAGGAAAAGCCTGAATTGCGGAATAGAGTTCAAAAATTGGCCTTGACTTACACGGAGTGATCGATTTCTTTTAAGATCTCCTATATTCATCGGTATAGCCAGAATGGGAAGCGTTTGTTGTTTGTCCATGGGCGGTGGCATTCCGTTCCTTTCTAGCTGAAAACAAAACATGAATTTTACGGAATTTTGTTCTGCTACTCCTCGATATCAACACCTTTCGAGCCTATTGTCTAACTCAAACCTCAGTCCTTCCTCGATTATCTCTGCTTACCGGTCGAGCACGTGCTGTGTTTACTCGCCGAAATGGCGAATCCCTTTCCTGACCGTTTGGAGGTTGTCCGGTTGTAGGATCTTCCAGGGCCCCACCTCCAGCCTATAAAAAAATCTTGCTGGTTCTAAAAAACTCAAACAGTAAAATTTTTGCATCGGTGCTTTGAAGATGGGCGCAGAACATAAGTTTCAGTGTTTAACAATATATTCAGACGATGCTTTCAATGTTATACACGATTCGCGACACGCGAAGACCGGGCGCTGATGCGTATGGCCTCGGGCATACCTCACGCGATTTCAGTCGCCACGCGATTTGGCAATGCTCCAAATGTTCATAACTCATCCTACGGGGTTTCTGAATGTACGGAAGATGGGGCATTTTATCAACCTACGAAAGTTATACATGCTGTGCATTTGGAGTCTACCAGTATTGAATTTGAAAACATCTGGCAAATTGCCAGATCGCGTGGCGACTGAAATCGCTTGAGGTATGTCCCGTGCCTATGACCGAGATGGGTAGTGCATGGGGAGAGACAACAGATGGTAAGAGAAACGAGAGAGCGCTCGATCAAACAGACGAGGATACGTCCCAGGTCCTTGCGCTACGAATCGTCTATACATTATATCAAAGATGTCGATTCACCGTGAATAGAAGTTTTATTTTTTTTTATTTTAGATATATTTATTATTTCGCGCTAGGTGGGCGATATATATCTCAACTGGAGAGAGGTGACCCGTCTTTACTGCGTTGTGACGATTTCGTAGCACACTATCCTTTGCAATTCAAGGGGTAGGGGACTGTATGTCGCCGAAAGTGGGAGGTCCCGCCGGACATCTGCAACAAATACACATTCCAATACATGCACGGCTGAGTATCTGCTGCATTTGTCCGCGCGGGACCCTTCCACTTTTGGCGACATATAGTCCTCTACCCTAATTCACGCAGTGCACAACTAACATCACATATCACGACTAGTAAATGTCATGAGGTCTGTGCGCACCATGCAGGCTCAGATATTGAGCAAATACTCTACCATGTTCAGTTTTTGCAGCTGTAATTTCTCAGTGAAAAACGATGAAGGATTGCTTTGTAGTGTCTTCATTCGATTGTAAGTGGGGGGTACTTCTCCAAAAATATCGTGCTAAGAAATCAAAGCTCAGATGCATTAACTATCATCTCACAGCTCCAAAGTCAACAAATTTTTGTGGAGTTGAGTAACTTCAAAGCCTGAAGCTGTTGTACTAATCCTCTCTCAGCCCAGAAACGACATCAATCTTGGAAGAAGTCCTACCTTGCAGCGAGGGAATCCGCTCAGTTCGAGCAGAGTTCGAAAGATCTCAGTAACCCTTAGATTACATTTTGCAGATACTTCCAGATAGCGAACGTCTGCGCTAAGTCTGCTGGTGAAGGCCCTTGCGGTGGCTTCGAAAATCTGCAACGCATTGATGTGTAGTATGACAAAAATTTGGATGTCGTACCTTTTTGCTAGGAAGATCACATTTATTTCCAGCCACGACAATTGGTACGCTACTTATATCCGGGCGACGTTCGCAAATTTCTTGCCACAAGTCAGACATCTGAAAACAAAGCTGGCTGTTGGGAACAGTTAAAAAGTTTTGAAGTTTTAGAATTTGAGTACAGTTACAGATAATGGAGGGCATAGTTCTACTCTGAGTGCAGACATCTGAGAGTAGTCTATGAAGAGGATGCTTATGCGAAATAAATTAACACGTTATTAAAACTTTCTGAAAAGCGGCAATCTATGTGAAATGCAAAAGTAATATTTCTTTTTCTGCAGTAGTGCTGCTACAAAATTTCAAATTTTTTGAAAAAATCTATTTTCATGCAAAGCCTGCGGACAAAGATTTAGCTGAGAGCCTACTGAACAATAGAGCCGTTCTCCGCACTCCGCCGGAGTCTGCCGATTTTCGCGTGCCTAGCCATAACCCGCTTCAGAATGGACGAATTCTGAATCCAAGTCACCATTCAGCTCAGCTCGAGGTGCATCTTTTTGATACATGCAACTACCTGTTTGAACACGATAGTCGGTCAAATTTTACGGATCCTTCCAGCCAAATTCTTGGTCACAATAGGGTGCTTTATTGTTGCACAACGATCGACTTACCGTAAGCAAAGGAGGTCCTTGGGTTGACCGACAACTGTGCACAAACAGGCATCTTCATATATCAAAAGATGCAACTCGTCGAGCTGAGTTGAATGGTGCTTTTGGATTCAAAATTTGCCCACTCTGAAGCAAGATATGACAGGGATGCAACGCGAAGTTCGGCGAATTCCGGCGAAGCGTGGTGACTTTCTTCCAACAAAATAACGAGCGCTATTGTAGACTACTTTGTCTGTTATCGCATTTTACTAAAATCATCAATTTGAAGTGCGTTTAAATTCACAAAGAGCCTCGTTTCGCCTATGAATAAATATTTTGTACATTTAACACTACTTGAAAAGAATCTTTGAAAGTTGTGATCCTACCTCCTTGAAACTTGGTACGTCATCTACTGCGAACACCAGAAGGAAAGCGCTAGCTGACGCGATTGATATTCTCCTCATATCCGGGAAGTTGACATTAGTGTCGAGGATGTCGAGTGGAAGCGGTACACCCTGAAACGGTAAAGCTAAAGGCCAAACCTTCCTATAATTTTCAGGAAATCTAAGTGCTATAACAAACACTCTTCTCTTACAGTCTCTTTCCGTCCAAAACATGTGAAATTTTGAGTTTCGCTGCATCGCGACCGCTCGCGTCGTATCGCTGCAGCACATAGTATGTGATATTGTGACAGGACCCGTGTGTGGATCTCCTGGTTTTTGCTCGCACGCTTCCAGTAAAGAAATTAGTTCAATTTGCAAACAGATTAGGTCAGGATACCTTGAAAGTATTTGTAGCTACCCACTTCGTCCAGTATATCCCCTAGATTTTCACTGAAAGTCAATAAAAGAATTGACAGATGACAGCATCAGATGTGAGCTAACCTATAAACATTGTCTGGCAAATTTAAAAACTGTTTTTGGCACATTGAAAGTATTTTTCTATGCTTTTTCTATTGATAGACAAAAAATCCGTGCCTTCACGACCATCTCCTGAGGTGGCACCGATTCTTACTCATATAAACGCTCGAGCTTAATTTACAACAGTTCGTTCTTCAAACAAAGCCCTATCGCTAGAGCCAAGGCATCCCAAACCTCATTTTCTTCCAGCGCTATGGCACTGGATATTTTCCTGTTCATATCGAAAAATGTTAGGATGGATGACAAAACAGGTTTTTAAGGCCATTGAGATACTGTTGATTATTGATTTGCTCTGAAAGCAAGATAGCATCCGGTTGTTTCTTAGAAGTTCTTTGAAGAGGAAGCAACAGCGGAGCATAGTATCTCTACGAAGCACTTATACTTAGATAGTAAACATCCTCTGCACTTAAGATTCGTGGGAATATCCAGTAACAAAGCTCTGGTCGGGCACATCGACTGGAACCTGTCTCAAACTGTTTCGTGACCTATGTTTGTATTGGTAGCAAAATCGCGAATTCTCTGAGACATCATTAAGCCGGGCTTATATAACCCCTCATGAAAATTTCAATTAGTGCCACTAAGTACGCCTTAATTGCGTTGAACATAAAATGATACGATTACCTGAATGCGAAACTGCCTAGAATGCAGATCCTCAATGGTTTCTTTGTACTTCTCTGAGAATTCATTGTACAGGTATCTTCTTATCAAATTCGTTTTGCCAACTTTTGCTGAGCCGAGCACGACGAGGCGATACCGTTCCTCGCCCATCTGATAATGATGAATTGATTAGATGAGCACTTCACTTTGCATTACAACCACAAATCTTTTCCGAGCAAATGAAAGACACAGAAGGGTGAATTCAAGTTGTTTGAGATCTTTTCAGAGAGGAGATTGGAAGCTGAAGCACAGCATTAAGATACGTGTTGCTTGAGTGAAACATTAACAAGTCTTATTACTCTGCCATAGCTAGAGAAAAGAAACGGATGTTTTCTTGCATTGGCTTCCTATAAAGTCTTCACTGTGCAGTCAGTCTTCCCGGATAGAGCGAGGTGAGCAGGGCCATAATGAAATTAAAAAGCAGTGAGGAGAACAAACAGAGCTGAACATAGACAAGGTTTGCATCGCTAATAGGTACCTACATGGATTAACACTAATGTTCTGTTTACCATCACTTGCTCAGTCACTAAAATTTTTTATCTAGGCGCAGAAAAAGATTTGTAAAAGCACCATCTAAGAAAACCATTCAAGGGATGTGTGACAAGTTAACAAAAATAATCACTCTCTCGACAGATACAAATCTAAATTACATCTAAATTATTTCGAATCCTAACAATTATTTTCTAGTGTACTGTCATAAGAACATTATGAACAAAGTCTCAAGACTATTCAGAGCATTTAACATGGAGCTGAAAAACCTGAAATAAGCCCGAACGAAAACCGAAGTCAAAATTGTAACGCTTATGTCTACCTCTATAAAGAACTGCATGATCAATCTCGAAACAACAATCTTTTCTGAGATAATCATTATGTTAGTCTGGACAACAATAGATGATGTCCCTCCCTAGTTTGCCAAGTTGCACGGATGAAGAAACAATTTGTGAAATAACTTTAAATGAACACAAAGGCAGGCTTGCTTAGCGATGCATTAAAGTACACTTCAGACGACAGATAGCTTCTTTCTAGCTGATACTCTCATCGGCTTACACTATAATAGATTGCATTGCGAAGTAATGAAACGGGAATTAAGACAAAGAAGGCCATCGCCAGAAGTACATCAATAACCAGTAAAGGTCTTGGCCAAATGTGCGCTCTATGCACCTCAAATATGCTACTACACTAATCACAACTAGCCACCACTTACATCTAGACGAGTTCACTCGTTAGTGCAGGAGAAGGACATCCTTCTTCTAAACTCTCAGACGTTGAAAAGATCAAGATAATCAGCAGAAGCGGAGACTGGAGTCTACTCACAGAGTGGTTAATCGCGTCTATCATGATGTAAGTTCACTGGCTAACCGAAAGATTGAACTCGGATTTCTGAGTTCGAACTGCATTCTTGTGACTTTAGAAAGCAAGTGTGGAATAGTCCTTCATACCAGGCAGCTAGGACATAGAAAAGCGAATGTCTTCGGAAAGCAAAAGTTCCTAAGGAGTTTCCAAAAAAGCATGCCTTCGAAAGATTTGAAGGAATTTTTATAGCTGGAGCTTCTCTACCAGAAGCAACAAGGTTCTTATCTTGGAGGAGATATTTGGTTGAAGACCTTGCCAAGCGAAACAAAGCTGTCATCCGGAAAATACACTTCACAAGTACCCCAGTGGACTGAACTTGAAATAAAGAAAGTTTATAAAGAATTCTTGGAACTAAGTATTCTTTGAAATTGATCAGGAAGGTGTAAATGTGTGAATGCTTATGTTGTGACCTAACAGTTGACTACACTACTCATTGACTACTCATTCATAGACACTGAACGAGATAAACGATTCATCATTAGTTAAGCGTAGCGATCTTTTCATGGCTGGTTATTGAAGCGAGAATATCGCTGAAAAGCTCAAAGATCTATTCAGAAGTATAAACCTCGTGGACGCAGAGCAGCTCTGGTATGCGGAAGAAAAGTTTTGAAATAAATAATGAACAAAAAACACTATGAGCACAGGTTTTAGAGGAAGTCATTGTCTCATACATAGCGCGAGAATAATCAGAACCACAACAGCACTTGCTTGGCCTCTAGAATGCGATTACATGTTTTTAGCCAACTCATTTTCTCTTGGTATTCAGTCCAGGCAAATTCATGCTCAAATACGAGTGACATTGATGAGCATATTGCACGAAATTGCATGGCACGAATTGCAGATTTTTCGAGAATTCTCGAATGTTCGAAGAGTTAGAATCTCCCATAAGGTAACACTAGCATCTCTGTTGACGTGGGGAGTCTTTGTCAACTTGCTTTATCTACTTGAGACCTTTTATAGGATTACAGCTTCTACTTGTTCTGTAATCACAAGCAATGCAGGAGACTCCACAAAGAGATTGAATTAAATCTCGATCCAAAATAGAATAAATGTAACGATTTGGACTTTGAAATGTTTCAAAGAAAAAAACTGTGATGAAGTTGTGACAGCACACTTGTTGCTCCATTTTGAAAAGAGAAAATTGAATCGGCTCATATTTTTTTAATCAAGGGAGCTGTAGAGCTTCTCCAGACGTTCGCAATCAAATCCAAAACAACATTCTTACACGAAGAAGCTAATCTCACACCAAGAAAGAAGCTTCACAACGATGACGCCGCTACTCTTATTCGTAATCAGAATCTACAACTCCGCGTCGTAACATTAAGCTCAACGTTTCCTGTCGTATGACGTATTATGCTTGGATCTAAGGCTTACTTCGAGTAAATAAAATTTTGACAAAGGGATACGATATTAATCTTTACTACAGGTCATTTGTGTTTGAAGGACAAATTCTGCAGTCACGCGTCAAGTAAATTAGCGCTAAGGACAGCAACGTACTCCAAAAGCGGAAGCATCGTTCCTTCCACAGGGCCTCTTAAATAATTTATCGCATATCCATCGTGGTTCATCACGATTTCTGCTCTGCAGATATTAGAAGGTGGATTATTCTAAAAAGGATGTGCAGCACTGATTTCGATGGTAACGGCAATCCTAATTTTGCAATGAGCACGCGAGTTTAAGTCGGACTTTTCGCATTTATTCGTGTAACAGAGAATAGAACAGGAAGTCGCTTTTTTTTGCAAGATTAAGTAAATAGGTGTTGACTAAACATTTACTATAACAAGTCTCGGCACGAGATTGCTTTCTGAAAATGCAAGAAACGAAGTCCCCCTTGACTATCCCAAAATTTTACGAAGTCCCTTCCCCAAACCATAAACGTAAAAACCCTCAAAAACAAAACGTCGACAAAAAGGTCGTGTTTCTCGGCCACAAAAACGATATCCCCTTTACTTTTTGTCCCAAAAACGATATCCAGCTTGCTTGCAAGTTACCTCTGCCAAGCCCTGTACTATAGTGAGCAGATCAGTAAATGCAGTCATTGGGCAACATTACATTACAGTTATGTGCGTCATTAACACTTGTTGGCACACATTTGTTTTCCATTCCGTTCTTTTTCCTACCTTACCATGACTAACACCACACAGAGCTATGTAAGTGTAAATCTTTCAAACCATTAGTATTATAAAATGTCAAGCATTCGATGGCAGCCGCAAACTAAAAACTTTTTCAAAGATTCCAAGGATGTTCTACTACTCACTGACCCGATAAACGGGATCTCAAACAAAATCCCTTTAATTTGGGGTGCATGCTATTTGCGCAAATCTCTTGCGATATTGTTATGTCGCTAACTGTTCTGCTCTTACTACTGGTGATGCCGAGATCTGACTTGAATAAATGCTGGTATACCTGTACGTTTAGTTCCAGCGATTGGGGCTATACTGTAGCTTTTCAAAAAGATTTTCTTCTTTCGCAACTAAGAATTTAATCCCATGAGACATCGTGAACTGAGAGCTCGTAGGAAATGAGGGTGGGAGGGTAAAAAACGTTTCGCTGAGATTTTAGTTCAAGATTCCTGCTAAACTCCGCGCCGACAGTACAGCTGCTCGTCCTCTTCTAGCGAATATATACGGTCAGAAAAGAAAATGATAAGTAGGCTTTATGCTGACTGACCTTCCTTCAATTATCTGTAATAATCTTGAAATGACAAACGAAAGCGTGAAACAAAACAGCAAAACGTGGGTATTCACGATAGGAATCAGAGATTTGTTGCTATGGAGAGAAAAACAGACAAAACAAAATGTTTGTGCTGCTTTTTAGACTATGCCGAAATGGTAGAGCATGACACTACGAGTAGAAGAAACTAAACGTGTGCCTCTGAAGAAAAGCTAGGAAATGATATTGCTTTCACTGAAAGGTTTATTTGATATTCAAATGATCAGATCTCCTTTTCAAAATATACCTGTAAATCCTGTTCCATATGATGCAATTGCGAAAGAAAGAACAGAAGTTAAAGTTACAGAAGCTCAACAACCTTGCACTATCCAGCAAAAAGGAACTAAAATTTGAAAATAATTGAAGTGAAATATCAGAAAACAGAGCAACTGAGCCAAACAACTCCTCCTACCCCATCGCCACACACAGCAAGAGGGCCAATTTTCTTTCCTTTTTCACCTTTCAAACCGTACCTCCGCTTACTGTAATGCTATGCAGTAGTGAAAAAAGTCTCAAATCACTTTGAGGGGCCTTACGACATTCTAGGAAATCAAAGTATAAAGGGACTACATGTGCGGCTGACACGGTAGTGGATAACAGCATGACGAAATCTATTTTGATGCTAAGAAGATGCCATTAGCTGGCGATTAATATCACAGTAGGGACTAACTTGGTAGTTTTTGCTGTAGAAGTTGAGACGTTGAATATAAATGGAAGATTTTGCTATACGCGCACTAACTCCAAGAAATCTCCCGGTGAGGATATGTCGATGTTGGTCAAGCAGCAGCAAATAGGATCTCGGCTAAGATAAAGTGGGTTAGTCTTTTCGGACGTAAATAATTCCCGGGGCACTATAACCCCCCCCCCCCTGCTGCAGCTTAGCTCTCACATCTTTCTCTCTCCCAAATTTGTAACGCCCGAGTCGTCATAAAATAGGAAAATGTTATAAACTTTGTTGTAAGACAAAACAAACTCAGTGTATAACTTCTGAACATCGTCAGGATCAGGTGCATTTGAAATAACTTTGAACCACTCGGACGTTTGATGGCCCTGTCAAGCACTTGTCAATCATTTGATTGACAGTTCTAAGCCCTTTTAATTTTCCAGGTAAGCACCAGTCCAATTCAAATTTCAATTATGTATGTCAGTTTTCTGTCAACTATCTCACGTTGCTAATCTAATGAACAACTTCGAATGCGAATTTAGGCTAGAAAGGTTTAGTAATATTGAAAGTGCAACTACGGTAAATGCCAACTCTGTCTACCACAACTTCTTCGTCCAGCTAGACTAATCGACACGATCCCAACATATTTACCAGACTAGGAATGTTCATAGCCTCTGGGTGAAATCCTAGGTAAACGATGAGCCACTGTTGGATGCGTGAAGGTAGTTTCTAGGTTGGTTTGCTCTTTAAGATATGGGCAATTGGTACTAATTAAAGTGCGAATGGCGGTATTAAAAAGAGACGGAAACGAATTGCAGGCGTAGAATAATAAATTTTCAGTGACACGGTTCATCCACGTGGCGATTTGTCTTCATAAGTCACCAAGCTAAGCAGCTACTGTTTGCTAGAAAAAAATCAGGGAGACAATGTGCTTATGAGAATTTCACTTCCATGGTGGTGTCTGAGACGAGAATGCCACTAGAGTGTGAAAGCTCGAGGTAAACAGAAGCACCTCTGCCGTCGTAGAGCTGACAGCACGTAAATGAGGGGAATATAAGTGAGTGAGGTTAGGCGGGATGGGATAAAGGAGAGCCGGGATTTCTCGCGATTAGCGCCGATAATCTGCATTGCATATCACATGAGGGCAGCAATCAGGAAACGACACGAACCGTTCCCAATGAGGGCCGTTCAGACTCGTTCATTGATGTTTAGTAAGGTGATTCGCGGAATTCGCATTTGCACAATTCTGCATGTGCACATTGGCGTGATGAAAAGTGCGAGCAGAAAAGGATTCACGGTGACGTGGCTGTGTAGAATAAGACGTGTAACTTGGCTCTAGTTCTTTATTTTCTCTAAAGTAGTAGCCTAGCGATTTAAGTATAGCATGCATAGCCTTTCGGAACTGCACGTTCACATTAAATCATGACATAGCATGCTAAGCGAATTACGGTGAACTCCAATGGAGTTTGGTGACTTGACGAATTATGGGCTGTATAGTATGTATGTACGATTTGGCAAAAAACCTAGGATGATCAAACAGCAAACTCTTGTAATGTCTCAGAAAGCAAGTTGCGACATCATATACTCTTCTACAGTATTTTTTGGCCTTGTATACACGCACCAAATAACATCTATACCGTTTGCATACTACAAAGGATTCAGTGATGCTACAGAAGCTATAAAAAGAGAAAATGCTTTTATCAGGGAAAAGTTCAACGATTACTTTTGCGGAAATATTTTCTTTTATGCATACAGTCCAGAATGAGACTGCGAATCACATTCTCTAGTGTTTGATTTAAGTATGAGACCCAAGGGCTATGCATGTTAGACATAAATCCAGACTTCTATCAAGGATACAAACTTAGACTCACGCTAAAATCATGCTATAAACTCTGTCCGAGCATGTGATTTGTGCATGGGCTTGTAAGGACACAAGCCAAACTCTCGTTCAATTAAAACACAAGTGAAAATGCTTGCTGTCACCAGCTTATGTTACAATTTTTCCAAGCTTATAGGAGCACAAGAACTACGTTGTGTGACTCACCAGATTATAGGAATCTTCAGATTAGCGCTTCTAGACTACTGAAACTCATCAGAATAAAAGCTGATCAATTTATACAAGCGTTTTTATACTAAGCATTATACCTCTTGAGCTGAATCTATAGAAACACGATGAACTGTTCTGTATGTAGCTGTACTTAGCGAAACTATAACGACCATATTAAATTCTGTGGTGCAAAGCGCTCTCAAAATGATTAGTAGCTTCATTTCAACCAAAAACTATCACAAGTTTCTCCAAGAAGAGCAGATAACGCAATGTTATACATTTCAAGACACGTTTGCTTTGGACTTGCGAGGGAATTCTGGGACCCAAAAAACCAAATTTTGTAAGAAAACCCACTTCCACTCTGCGTAAAAGTTGTTATGTCAATGGAAGCTTTTGCCATCTATTAAGTTACTCATTCATTTAAATTAAATACAAGGTACGTCAAAAAATACAAGATAGGTATAAAAGTTTCCAGTATAGCAGCGTAGTTTTGATTAGCTCGAAACGATGTCCTATCTGGATTTTTTTTTTTGAAGGAGGTGTCAAAACGTGAAAGTCACTAGAACTTTCTAAGTCAGTTTGAACTGTCACTCACCTTTTTTAAATACTCGTTTTTAAATTAATAGAAATTATGTCTCAGACTTACGCTTCAACGATATTTCTGTGCTTCGCCTTATTACGTTGCTTCATTAGATTTGGATATGGTTTTGTGATCGAAACACTACAACTTCTTATAATCACTCCAAAATCATACAAAATCATACGATTTTTTTACTCTGTTTTTTTTCATATCTTTTGCCAACGAAAGCTCCGTGTATAAACGAACTCATTTTTGCTGATGGGATCCGGTCGCCCCGAAATCTGACGTTAGCTAAATCCAATATTAATAATTCGAAAGACTTTTCAATTCGGGTTGAGGAAAAAACGAAACATTGCGTGTTAAAAAGATTTACCATATTAACTTTGCTCACGAGACATGGCAACCAAGACTATTATCTCGTTGCAGATCTGCACGTGTTTATATTTTGGAGTAGGTTTCACGACAAATTTACTAGAATAACAATCAAATTGCAAAAAACGTTAGTTGGAACGGAAGCGAATTTCACACCACATAATTGCTGCTAGAATGACTTCGCTTATAGGAATTCAAGATGCTGTGTGATACTTGCCTCCCTCAACTGAACAAGGCTACTTACACATTAGCAGATGTTTTGATTGATAAAAAAAACCTAGCAGCAGAATTACAAACTATCTCAGCAACAAAGATCTTGTCAATTAGTTTGTTTATGTGAATAACTATTCACTGTCAAGGGGCGTGTTTCATCAATTCTTGCTATTCCAGGCTTTCAAAAGCATGCTTTCATCAGAATAAGTCTGGTGAGACTTCAGCTAATGTGCAGGCTTGATTTATTACCTTTGTTGGAGGACAATATTGATACTTGTGGAAAATGTGTTCAAATGCTATATCACACATTCAGTTTGAAACTGATGTGGCCCCATCACCTTCGTCCCATTTTATGCAATGGAAACAGTGGAGTACTTCAGCAGATATTTAGCAGGGAGCACATCTGCATAGAACAAAAGAAAACCTAGCATATCCTGCTCATTAACAGCAGTCTGTAGCGTTGTAGATGTTCACTCAGGTGGAAATTAATAGCGAACATCGGTGACAATAAGGCTCTCCAGGGAAATCAATCATAAACACATATGGTTGCAGTGAACAACAAACACAATGGAATCCGAAATGAATATACACTTCCCAGGATAGCGATGATGTCAGAGACTATGCTCGATACTACATCTATGTAGCCATGTTAGCACTAAGCCGACAATCGATCCAGGAAAAGTGGGACGATTCTAAAGGCTTAGTACCATGCTTTCCACTTAATTAAATGTATTCGAAACAGATTTTCTCAGAGCTGTACTGCACGGAAACAAATAAGTTCAAATCATGCATAACGAAGTGAATGGAGCAGACAATGCAGACGGCGTAACCCGCAAATGTATGCACATGTATCAGGCTACTAATAAGCGCAGAAATCGAAAATTATCGCAGGTGAGATTATTCGCGATACTTTCATCACGCATCGTTGCATGAGAAAGTCGGACCTCCTTTGCTAAGGAAATGTACGGAGGCAGAACAGAAGGTAATATTAGACGTAAATTACCGCTCTTTCTACAAGACTGTAGATTAAAGAAGCGGAGATGAAAACAAACGTAAGTACTAACAAGCTTGCTCACTGGTGTTTACCATTTAGTTTGCAAATTAGGATACGAAGAAGGCTATTTGCAGTTCGTCAGACAATCTTTGAAACCTGGCGTTTAGTTGATGAGCACAGCACATTTGCAGATAACCATTTTTGTAGACCTGAGTCAAAAGTTCTACCCAAAAGCATATTATTAGTAATCTTGTTACGCAAACCCCTCTTACAGCACCAAAAATCTAAGGAAAATTCACACACATTCAAAAGCGTGTGAAGTTATCCTTCGAAAAATAGTGCAGCTTCAACACCGGAGAACGACAAGCAAGCCCAGACACTATCTTCAAAATAGGAAATCTTTGTTCACTGACGAAATTGGAACAACAAGTAGCTTCAAAAGTTGGAAGTAAACATTCAAGTACAAGTTCTTCAGGTTCAAGAATGAGTACTCAAGGTAATATTTACAAGCGCTCTCAAAAGGTCTGTTGAACTATGATATTATTCCAAAAATATAAGTTCACATCCAGTGCCATCCCTTTACTACTTATCGGTCAGACAATCTTTAAAACCTGGCGTTTAGTTGATGAGCACAACACATCCTTAAGTTTGAGGGAGGTTTCTTAATTCTTGTTCTATATCCCACAAATCGTAAGCGTTTCATGCAACTTGCATAATAAGTTTATACGCGATGAGTTCTTCCGTTTCACAATCAAAGGGAACACCAAAAGTCACAATTTCATTACTCATTGCTTCTGTAAGGATAACGACAAATACATTATGAGTCAAATCTCTTTAGTTTGCTTCAACAATCCTTACTAGGGATGGCCACGAGAATGACAAATGGGGAATCGCTTCAGGGGTAAAAGTTAAAGAGTAAGCATAGAAACTTTTTCACCAAGACATACTCAGACATTCGTGGTTAAGCCCCGCAAGAGTCCACTTACAAAATGAAAATCTCGAAGAAAAAGGTAGTCTCGCGCGAACCCGATTTTGTCCCGACGTTGAAGCGGGACGATGAGATCGCGTGTTGTAGAGATTGTCCCAAAATGTGAACACTGTTTGATCGTTGATAACTCCCTTGCTTTTAGGTCTTTCACCAAGCTTGAAGCACCATTTTGTAGAGCGAGGTTCATCTTAGATTTATAGTACGAAGCGAATCACCGACCGCTCTTCGTTACTGCAAGATTAAGGTAGGAACTTCGATAAGGATTTTAGGCATTGGAGGTCATATTCTGCCTCGGAACAAAGTCAAACAAGCCAAAAACTCTTGTACTATGGTAATGGAAGCCGCTGATTTCGAATATGAAATTTCCACTTTATTGTGATGCTTCTTTTCAAAGTCGCCCCAGGTGATCCATAATAATTGATTTCCAGCATTTGTCGGAAATGTGATTACACCGTCAAAAAAGCTGCAAACACTCGTAAAAAGTTGTGTATTGGAATCGGAGTGCGCAAAAACCCCAGTACACAATTTTTTAGATTTTTTGAAGAAAAATTTGTTAAATGGCATATTCACAATGGACTTACGCACTGGAAGTTCATACCGTAATCCTACACAGCGAAGGGAGATTGAGTCTTGTCATACTGTAAATCTAAGTTGAAACTCGCTCTACGGAATGGTGTTTCAAGCTCGGCGAAAGACATGAAAACAACTGAATTATTAATGATCAAACAGTGTTCACATTTTTTTAGGACACCCTATATGCCCAGCCCTAAGTTCGGGGCAAAATTGGAATGAATGAACCACGAATGTGTCTGTCTGAGCAGTATCCCTCGAACTACAGTACGACGAAAAAGCTATCACACTACTGACATGCTAAAACATGACCTTGATCAATACACCGTAATCCATGGCACTAAAGTTGGTGTGTAAAAAGACAAGGGCAGTAGGAACTAAGAGCACATCATGAAAAATCATGGGAAAACCACGTGTTTGAAGGGTGTGGCAAGCGTTTTTATAGAAATGGATCTGTTGAGGTGGAGAAAAACTTGTTTGTAGCACAAGTACGATATTTCACCAAATTTGATGTGTATATTCAACTATGTTAACAAAATCCACCTCGCCTCATTAAAGATGACAAAGCTTCCAGCTACATGGCATCAACTTAACAATCACAGCCTTGCAGCAGAGAAACAGTGTTTCTACCATCTGTCTAAAATTTAACTTCCAAAATGACGCGTTGAAATCTGTAAGACACAACCGACTTACAAATGCATCTTAGATATACAAATCCTACAAGTCAACATGACAAAAATAACAAAAAATTCACCTAGGCGTCTGATTCAACAGGTGAGGCGGAGCCGTTCGTAACTAACATTCAAGAGGAAGAAGCGTCATTGAAGAAGAAGTATAAATTAAGGATTAGAAGTATCACTTAGAATGTATGTAATTTGAGATGTAAAAGCACCATTCACGAAAACATAGACCTTCACTGTGTTTTACACAAAAGAAATCTGGAAAGACACTAAGCAATAAGTTCCAGGGAATCTAGGAGAACATGCTCAGACAATCGACCGGACCCCTCCGCCGGACAGTCCGAATCTGCCAGAGTCGCGCCGGACCCAGTTGACCAATGAGAGGGGGGCAAATGGGCGGTCCTTCGCGGTGACATCACTGGCAGGCAAGTGGGAGGCTTCTCCGGCCCTGCTGCAAAGGTACGCCATTTCTCCGGCGCGACTCTGCCAGATTTGGCGGACTCGCGCCGGAGAAATTTGCCCGGCGCGAGTCCGCCAGATTTGGAAGAGCCGCGCCGGAGAAAATCGGAGGGGTCCGGAGCAGAAATGGGAGGCCTCCGGAGCAGAAAATGGGAGGTATCCGGAGCAGAAAATGGGAGGTCTCCGGAGCAGAAAATGGGAGGTATCCGGAGCAGAAATGGGAGGTCTCCGCCGGAGAAATGGGAGGGCTCCGCCGGACAAATGGGAGACCCACCGCTGGGGAAACGCCGCGACCCTGCCATTTCTCCGGCGGAGGGGTCCTATCCGCTGCCTGAGTGGACGAATGCCTTAGAACATGTTGTACGATGTTTTCGCGTAGTGCCGTGCCAAAAAGGGATATCGGCGCTTCTCGCCACTTAAAGACCCGGCGCCTTTCGCTTATCAGACGTGATTACCTGTCCTTTACGGAAAGTGCTCTAAGCAACTGAGAGCAGCAGAAGATGCTACCCTACTTTCTGAGTTCTATGTAAACATTCCACTGCCAGACAAAAGCGGCAAACAACCAGAGATAAACGGATGCACTTGGCGCCCAAGCAGCTACATTCGAGTATATTATCCGCTTAATACAGTGTGCTTGCACAGAAGGTAAAATGCGGCAAATTTTGCGCGTGAACAGATAGCTTCGACTGTGACGCCGGCCAATTGCGCGC
Organism: Cylicocyclus nassatus; assembly: GCA_958299035.1. Taxonomy (NCBI): domain Eukaryota; kingdom Metazoa; phylum Nematoda; class Chromadorea; order Rhabditida; family Strongylidae; genus Cylicocyclus; species Cylicocyclus nassatus. Next base: position 3,748,106 of record CATQJL010000326.1, on the reverse strand, counting down.
GCCAAATGCCGGCAGTACTGGCGTGGCTATTTATTCACGCGCAAAGTTCACCGCATTTCACCTTCTGTGCAAGCACACTATATTAAGCGGAAAATACTCGACTGTACCATCGTTGACCCAGTGTCACATGCCCTACGGGGTATTTTCATCACATATTCTATCCACCAGGAGAACAAGTTTGGAAAGCAAGCCAGCCTATCTCATTATGTATGAGTAAAATGCTCCAGTGACGGAAAAGTATATGAGTACTGAGCAAAACAATTACCCACCTATACGATGCAAGCGAGATCAAGCGAATAACTTCAAAGGACACATGATGAAGGGTCACTGATGGGGAATGGCATTGATAATTTGCTGTTCTGAAATTACTGCTGAATGAAACTGATTGGTGTTGGAACAAATCAGAACACAAAGAGTCGCGAACGAGATCTCCCCCGGAAATTAGATAAGCCTTTCCGAAAGCATGGATTTTCAATACCATGCAGTTCTTGCAAATTTGAAAAATAGACCGTATCGAACATTAGTCGAATTCTCAAACAACTCTTCTTACCGGTGTAAAAACAATGCAAAAAACTCAATTTCTATACAATTTGGCGCGGGGAACAGCTTCGACGAGACTGTGTCGCATTGCAGTCCCTCCCCAACGGGAATAATCGGGCCGATGGTATAGCTGTGGCGTGGTTGTACAAACTTACAGAAGCCGACATGTCCTTACAGGCAGCGTCCACGAATCAGGGCGTGTGTGTTTTTTGTCTGGAAACTGAAGAGGGGGTCCTGATTAAGGCACTGCCCAAACGGCAGTGTAAATGATTCAATCACGGTTGAGAAATCCGTCCCCAAACGCTCCATGCTTGCGCCGTGACCGTGGAACGCCCGTAAAAGGGCTCGGAACTGGGAGTAGTAGCAGGTGCGCTCCATTGCCATTTCGATTAGAGCACCATTTTTTCAACTGGAGCGCACTCTCTCCAAACACTTGGCGTCTGACAAACTTTCCAAAGAGATGGAAGACTGGGAGGAGAGGGATCATGTGCAAAATAATAGTACATTCCGCTTGCATGTACTTTTCTCTTCTCAAGCTGTCAGGACATATAATGATACCTTATGCTTCCCATGATTTGGCGTTCGTGCTTTACTCAACAATACTTTTGCTTTGTGTTCATCTATATATGACCTTTGTTTTGTTTTGATTCTTATTTTACTCAGCAGAGTTATGGAACAACAAAGCTTTCGGTCCAACAACGAAAAAGGAGCTACGCTACAGGCTGTGTAGATACATACTTATTCGTAAGTTCCGGAACATTTCAGCACAGACTCGAATTGTGCGCTTTGCTGGAGCTACTCCGGAACTTACGGATCAGTACGAAACCAGCCATAGTTAGCATTTACCCTCTACAACCATTGCCTGAACTTACGCTTGAAACTCATTGTCAGTAACCGTCTTGGACTTCCGTTTTTAGGTTAATCTCTGCTGCTCTAACTTCTCTTTGAGTTCACACCACTCGGGGATCCACTTCGTGCAGCTTTTAGAAGTATCTTAGGGCTACTTGCGCTAAATTGGGATGGATCTAGCACTGGTGTTGGTGTGCGAACTCTTTTTACGGCTGGCATGCGGCCAATCAAATCCTGGCGACGCCTGTGTTTCAGTCCTTCCTACTCCTCCGAAAACATCCTTTACGATGTTGCTTTGTTGTCTTTTTTTTCTTGAGACGACCTCTGACCGTCTTGTAATTACATAACTTATCTCGAAAACATAAAATTCTTTCCTGGGATCTGCTGGCAATCTTATTAGATCGACGTCTTCAAAGCAATGAGAACTAAAAAGAAATCGAATGTGTCATATTTCAATTTTGCGCTTGATAGCAATCGTTGCCTTTTTTATGAGCTTCAAAAGCGCTGCATAGCCGTAAAAATCGTTGTAAGTTCGATAAGCTTGTTGATGATGCTAACAAGGGAACCTTGTTTAGTCGAAGTGGCCTTTTCAGAAGGGATGTATACCATATTAAAGAGCATAAAACGCTTATTCCCGATCTGCCCTTCTTATCTGCGGAACGTTTACGGACGAGGATTTATGAGCTTTTTTGGAGCAAAAAAATTAAATGTGAATTTAGGCTAAAATGAGCTGCTAAGATCTTCCTCGCCCTTAAAAAAAGCAACCAAGTGTGATATATTTTTTTGTCTGAAAGTATCTATTGAATAAAGTGCTCTGATAATCATCACTGCTCTATTAAAGTTCTAGAAAAAAGATCACGACAATTTTTGTCTTATTCGCGCACGTAATTTTTTGCTCCAAAAAAGCTCATAACTCCTCGTTCATAAACGTTCCGCAGATAAGTAAGGCAGATGTAGAATCGGCGTTTTATGCTCTTTAATATGGTATACATCCCATTTGAAAAGGCCACTTCGACCAAATAAGGTTCCCTTGTAAGATTATAAAATTGAAGAAAATGGGTGGAAAACGGCAATTTTATGCTGGTGACCTTGATAGACTGTAACGTTTAGCTAAATGGAAAGACCGGGATTTTAGCAGTTGGTGAATAGTTTTGAATGTACAAAATTAATTTGCCCAACTGCCAAACTCAGGAATTCTTTAAAAACAAAGAGATTTTGAAACTTGGTGCTATACTGAGTTAACTATGAAACTTTACTTACTGGAATTGAAACTCATGAGAATTTTTTTTTGAGCAGAGAGCTGGCCAATGTGCTGAACATAGAACTTGGCTTGCCGCATATTCTCACTGAGCATCACTATGGGACAAAGTTCGTAGTTTTTCGTAGGACGGGTTCACAGGCAACGCCGTAGGCTGCGTTCATACTAATCCGAAGTTTGGAAACGTTGAAACTTGGAGCAGATCTCACTTATCATTGAGATCCATTGAGAGCATAGATATTGTACATATTCGTGGAAATCACATGTGACAAGAGTCCATTCACATGTAGGGTCGGTCGAATATGCACAAGAAAAAAACCAGCATGCTTTGAGCTTATGAATTTCGAGCAAGACATTCTCAAGGATTTCGAATTTCTGGAGGGCATGTGGATTTGTGCTTCAAAGTTGAGCAGCGAAATGGTTTGATGTTTCACAGAATTTGTTCAGGCATGAAATACACGTAAACGGGTCTTATCGTAACAAAGAATTGGCAGTTTTGATCCTCTGACATGATTTGTCCACATTTTACCGTCAAATTCCCACAAAGATGTCAAAGACCATACGTATACTCAAAGTTTACCCAGATCGGCGTGAAAAGTGCAAGTGTTTGGAGGTAGTGCGCTCCAGTTGAAAAAACGGTGCTCTAATCGAAATGGCATTGGAGTGCACGCGCTACTCCTCCCAGTTCCGAGCCCTTTTACGGGCGTTCGTGACCGTGCGAGTGACTTTGAGACGGGTCCCAGCGCGAAGTAGTCTTAGGCCCGTATGCACGTACATCCCCGCGGGTAGGGGAGGGGATCTGAGAGGGGAAGCGTCTTATTTCGTTCTCTGTATGCCTTTCTTCTTCCTTCTTTTTCTGTGATATGACGGTTCTCATACCCTGGTACCTACGCATAATGGATGCCACGTTACTGGCATAGTTGATTAGATTTTCACCAGTTTGAGTGATCCCCTGGGGATCCCCAGGGGATCACCTCTCATTTTTGAAGTCATTTATCTTCCTGAAAACTCCATGAAAATGCCGTAAAGTTGTACTGAGGATACACTACGGCACTGCTAAGCATGTTTTTGACAGAAGAAATGGAATTTGAAGATCATCAATTTTTCGATAATCCCTGGCTCGCGAGCAGCGGTTCGTCGAAAATTTCAATACCCTGAGATTTCCCTTATTTCTACTATAAACATGTTTAGCAGTACCATATTATACCCTCAGCAGAAATTTAGAACATTTTCAATGAATTTGTAGGAAGATAAATGACTTTGAAAATGAGAGGTGATCCCCTCGGGATCCCCAGGGGATCACACAAAGTTGTGAAAATCTAATCTTGTACGGCAATAACCTGGCATCCATTATGCGCGGGTATTAGGGTATGAGAACCTTCATATCACAGATAAAGAAGGAAGAAGAAAGGTATGCAGAGTAGCGAAATATGACGCTTCCCCTCTCAGATCCCCTCCCCTCCCCGCGGGGATGTACGTGCATACGGGCCTTAAAGTGCGAGTCATTTGCGGTTACGGTCACGGCGCAAAGCGAAGGGGTTTGGGAACGGATTTCTCAGTCGTGAGTGAATCATCTGCGCTGCCGCTTGGGCAATGATTACTTAGGACCCCCTCATCAGTTTTCATGCGAAAACCCCATGGCCAGATTTGCCTGGACGCTGCCTTTACATATCTGGTTTTTCTCATTGTTCGACCAGCGCTGATCAGATGACGTTGGTTCGACTTTGTCGAAAGCTTCCGCAGCCGAAGAGATTACGATGAGAGGCAGGTGGTACCTAAGCAACTTGGGAGCAACTGGCATTGACACGGGTGTTGATGAGCCGAAAAGGTTCGTGTAGAAGTTTTTCTCGCGAAAATTCCATCTAACGTGAATATCATCAATGCTAGCAACACTACTCATTCGCAAAAGCAAATTTTGGAATCTCGCTTTTTTGAGTGCTTCGGATATCTTGCTTACCTGTACTTACGGAGATCTTGCTTCTGATGAGTTTCGTTGGAGCGCCTCTCCGCAGGCTTGCCAACGCAGTGGGTCCTTCCCGATGATCACATTTTGATATGAATTCCTCTACTAGTAACCGTCATAAACGACTTCGTTTCTCTTAGGGACATTATTGCAGATAGCTTCCGAATTAATCGTACCGAAGGAGGCGCTGGTTGGAGCCACTAAATGGAACTACTGAAATATCAAGCAGACACCAATTTTAGTTGCTGAAAAGTTCTCGATCTCCACGTAAGTCGTTCCCCTTGCGCGAATCCCATATCCAATGGCGTTGTTATCTGTCCTTTATGAAGGTAAGGATTATATGAGGACTTTGTGGCAGAAAAAAAAGCCAAGGAAACTGTTGCCTTGCCTTGTTCGTTATGAGAGCCCAAACTTCTCCATGCTGAATTTTTTCAAGTAAAGTCGTTTTCGCGTCAAGCTGGGTGAGGGTAAGGGGAGTCGTAAGATTACAATATCATGAGTAAGCAAACTTGAGCCGTGTAAGACACTATATCTCTGTTCTGTTGAGCTGGAAAATCCTCCCAAGCATTTACGCCTCAAATTAGCGCAAAAAGAAGTGAGCTAATCTGGAAGAGAATCACAGGGCCAAGACAATGATTGAATAAGACGTCAGATTATATGCAAAAATGGTAACGTTGCATACACAAGAGTAGCCGTTATTCAGTAAAGAATGAGTTTGTAAAAAGCAGCGAAAATAAGCTAAACTCGTGGCTGTGTTTGTCAGTGGTATGGTCATTACAACATTGCGTGCAGCAATTTTTCGTAACTGCAGTAGTGCAATGCTTTTTGACGTGAGTAATACAAAAATATATAGGTTGCAAAAAGATTTGTTTAGTAAAAGCTTTTACGTACCAAGTGTACGATATAATGCATGAGATATGTTTTAAAAGAAAAGAAGGAAAAAAATCTAGAATCCTAATTTGTGTGCAGTCACTGGATGAAGGAATAGTGAGATTAAGGGTAATAAGATCATCCTGTCTGTAATGTTGAGATGGAGCGTCCCTAGTTGGTTTTTACGAAATAACAGCTATTCAAAAAAGACTAAAAATCCCAGATATTCTCTAAATTAGAAGAAGTCAGGTATAAGTCGGAGCAGCGTATGTGATGGAGGATTAATCAACATAAGTAGCTCCACATTCTGCCATTCTTGACAGTGTTTATACCGAGATGTATATGTTCAAATAACGAAACCTATAGAGCGTTGTCAACAAAAAATGTCTGGTGCCTTCTCCCTAGCCTCCGATGGAACCTACACGTTTACAGTATACCTGGGAAAATTCGAAATTGTTCATCGAATGAATGAATATCGAATAGAGACTTAATAATCATCGAATGAATGACTCCCGAATAAAATCGGAAAATCAAAAGTATCGAGTGAGTGAACGTCGGTTATACTCGAACGTTTAGAGTCGAATTTTGAATAAATATTCGAATGATTTATCGGATAACTAGAGCAACCAGATGTAAAACCTGCTGACATACCCGGCTAAAGCCGATTCATTTATAATCAGCATTTATAACCCTCACACCCCTATACCAACTCGCACCGTTGTAGCTGAAGCTTTCCAAAAATCGAAAAAATCGATAAAGTAAATTTTGATTCATAATCACCCTCACTCCCCTTCCCCCCCCCTCCTATATCAATTCCCAGTCTTGTAGCTCAAGATATTCCAAGAATCGGTAAAATCGACTAGGTAAATTTTAATTCATAAACAGCCGTCATTTACCTCCTGTACCAACTCCCTCCCTAGTTCAAAAACTACCAAAGGAAGAGAAATAGGCCTGTCAAGATACCTCCTTCTAGTATATGAACTAGGACCATGAGCTTGATTCGATAGCTGTTTGTTCGCTGATTTGGTGCCAATAATTGCAAACTATCCTACTGATCGAAAAAACAATCAATTAAAACCCATATATAATTCTAAACTGCCGCAAAGAGTTGGAGCAAAGCGAGTTTCCATACAGTTTAAAGGTGATCACGGCTGCAAAAAGATGCATTATCGAGTTTTGCAGAAAAAACGCAGACAAAGCGAGCTGTTACTCAGCAGTTGGCTCTGCGAAAAGCTCGAATAACTTGAATATGGATTTCACTCGAATACGAACTCGAACAAAACATTCGAATAAAATTATTTTCAATTTTTTTTTCATTCGATCAATTCGTTTAGTAATGAGTTTTCTTTTTTTATTCGAATCCCCCTCGTTTTTTAATTATTCGAGTTTTCGAATCTTGTACCTTCATACTATACTTTGGAATATTCGAATATCGAACATTTTCGAGATATGAAAATCGTTGAATATTCGAATATCGAGTATTTTCGAATTGAAAAATTTTTCGAGTGATCGAATATATTCGAGAGAAAAAATCGAACAAACGGATACTTTGCATCGACTTGTCGAATATTCAAACAGATTTTGGTCGAATTAGGACTCCTTGTAAGGGCCAACTTAAACAGCAAACGATATTTACTATATAGCAATCAAAAATGTGACGCTATTATGTAGTTATTTCCATTACACGAAAATGTCCAATTATCGAAGAATTATTGGAAGTGAATATTCGAATGTTCGAATATATTCGAAAATCAAAAATTTCGAGTAACCGAATAATCGAATAAAGTTGAAATTGACAAATTCCGATTAAGCGAATATCGAATATACGAGATTTAATCGAGTTTAATCGAATTTCAATAAATTTTATTCGAATACTTCATTCGAATACTCGAATATTTATTAGATTCGGTCTAAGGTATACTCCATACAACTACTATACATAACGCTTTTTAATACCGAATAAAATTCGATGAGCTGAACAAATTTTCAGATCCTCGCTTGATTTACTTAACAAAAGATGTCAAAAATCGAAAATCAAATTCTCAAATACTTCCTCACATTATACGTTATGTAACATGCGATGAACCACTAGATGAAAAGCGCGCATTCTGAGCGCTTCGTAGATTTCCTCGAATGCACCAAAGCAATAGATACCAAGGTCATTTTGTTTATATGTGTGTCAAAAATTTTCAAAAAAGGTGTCGCAGTATAAGCCCTTTCCATTTCATTCTCCCTTCAAGAACGTAACTAGCAAATTAACATCTTTCCATCATTTGAATTGGGTCACGCAAGTATCATCATAACAGTTGGCTGTGGTATGCTGGCCCATTTACCTGGGAAGCTTGTGTGAAGCTGAGCTCAAAAAATTCCGTAAATATACATCACGCGTACTACTGTTTCAAGACGTAGACCAAACAAAAAGTTGGTTTTAAAACCATCACAGTGGTGGTATTTCAAGCGCACAGTATTGAGTTATGCAACGGATCATAAAACCGTGAGCATTCAAAAAATCGAATAGCCCAATCTTCAAAAGTGCAGACAAATCGGGCACATAGAATTTTTGGTGGATACTGTTAGAAAAACCTATCTGGAGAGCTGCCCATGCACCATATACATGATACAGTCAAGGAGCTGAGAGATCCATCTACCTCTTCAAACTTGAGAACCACACCGTATCTAGCAGGCTTTACATCCTTCTTGTAGATTCTCGCTCAAAAGCAATGAGCAGTTGAGCGGGAACCCACCACAACGATGCAAAGTCGTCGACGAGTGGGGGAAAATGGTCATAAGGCGAGGGTGTTCCGTCTTTTACTAAGAAAAACAAAGAGCTTTAACACTGGCAACAGATCATCTTATATACAACACACAATATAGGTTGCTTAGCGAAACATTTGTGGTTCTATCTCTGACTCTTCACAGTTCAATCCAATCTTGTTCAGAAATCAGGGTTTGAAGAGGTATTCTCTAGACATGCACGTAAAGAGAGTGATTTCAGAGCCACAGGACGTTACTTCTAGAATTCTTCAATGGACGGCTTACCAACTCATCACTTTGTATAAAGAGAAGAAAATTTTAAAACATTATTTGGATTACTTGCCTCTTTCTCCGATACATAAACCGAAAGGAACGCAGCCGGGTCCTGGCACCAGCAGGCACGGGCAAGCTGGATATCGTTTTTGGGACTAAAAGCAAAGGTATCTTTTTTTGTCGACAAATTGCGACGTTTTTTTAGTCGACGTTTTGTTTTTTGGGGTTTTTTTAGGTTTAGGGTTTAGGGTCAAGGTGGACTTCGTAAAAATTAGCGACAATCAAGGGGAACTTCGTTTTGAAAATTCCCTGGGGCCAGCTCGTGCCGAGTCCTGAACGCAGCGCACAAAACTGCAGCATGAATGTAACGAAGGGCTGTAACAAGTACCCAAGAGATCAAACACAGTCATAGGAAGAAAGAATAGATGTTTGAACGCTCTTCGAGTTGTGTAGACTGCTACTCGTCTACTAAAGAATAAAATCGCGCTAACGAGAAAGTAACAGAGGGTAGTTTCGTTGAGTTGGAAAACTAGAACGAGGAAGCGAGAGTGTGAGATACATCCCACAAATGATTACTTCTATGATTACTATGTTATTGAATTTGCATTGTGACGTGAAATCAATGCTGCATTGCTTCAGACATTCAATATGCTAGACATTCGCCAGTATCAAAAAATAGATTATCTTGTTTCTGGTATTTGTATTTCAAGTAAAGAGTACTATCACATTCCACTCACACTTCACGCGTACGCGACCGTCTATACTTACATCACTGTTGCCACGATCCTGAGCCTGTAATTTTCAAAGACACTTCTAAGGTTTAGTATTACATCGCTATTCGATTACGCATCCTCATTAATGAAAATGTGTGAGCAAGTAAGTGTATTGCATTTTTCAAAAAATTCTAAATTCATTGAACTTCCTAGAAATATGCTGCTTACCAGTTTGCATGAAGTACCTGAATTGGTAATTACGGATTGAACTCAGGTAAAATGTCAAAAAAAAGCGCATCAATTCAGGCACCCCTGCCCCTCGCTGATGCCTGCCAGGTTTCTGGAGAAGATACAAAATTCCCTACATTAGATTTGAATGGCAAAGAATTACCAGCTGATTCAAAGGTTAGGTATGAACAAGGAAATTGGGTAAATTCACAGTTGCAATTCACTATTCACAGTTTACCGCGCAGTTCGGTTAGTGGTTTGGTAGCCAAAAGTATGCGCGAAGAACACTCCCTTCTAGGCTTTGTAAAATATTTTCCGAAATCAGAATGGCGAAGTATTTATGTAGGTTTCAAGAAATAGCTTCGTTTCTCAAACTCGAAGGCTATAATTAACAAAAAGTCAGCATAATTACAGTAAGCGTTGAAGGTGAGAAATGTGGCTTTAGACGAGGGAACGGAGGAAGATGTAAGTATTTTACGAGCAAGGCTATTGAATAGAAGTTGGAGTGAATATGTTTCATGTCTTCTCAATATATTGAATGAAAAAATCATTCGTTAAGGTATAGTGTATGCGAAAAACAATCCTGCGCATTTCAGAGTTCCGCATTTGGTAGCTATAGAGCAACACAGCTGAAAACTGTACCTTCTGCATCTTCTTCTTTCTATACTATAATATATACCAGTGACCGTCCAACAAAAGGACTTTGCTCATCTTCAAAGTGACTTTGTTCAGGCAATGGGGCGGTAAGTCATAATTTGATGATGCTCCAGACAAAGTTTAGCTCTATAGGATAAGAGAGATGACACAGTCACGATTAGCAGGCATGGAGCAAAGGTCTTCCTTTTTCAATGCAAAAATTTTCTTTGCCGGTACATTTGCAATTTAAAAAAGATAAAATTGTCTATCATTAGCATTTGCAAAGCTACCGTTTTATTTTGGCTAACCATCAGCAATCATGACGAATTCCGCTTCGCCTACGTATGCATATGCCTGCTGTGCACACGCAAGCAAAACATTATCTTTCAAGTTGAGTTGAAAAGTGTGTAATGTTATGTTACATAGCATTATGCAAAGCCATGTCGGTGCAATTTTGCAGTATAGCGTCATAACGGGAAAAAAACGTTCTTTGCTTGTTTTGTAGCAGTCGCCGGACTAAGATCCAACCCCAAAACTTATTTTATGATAGAATAAAAACAGGAATATCAACACACACTAATAAGATCAATTAAGAACTCCCAACTGTTTTGTAGCTTATGCCTCCTCTAACCAACTAATTGTAGGAAAGGCAGAAAAGCCACGAGATTGAGCCACAATGACTATACTGCGCTTGAAGGTCTGACGGCATAACATCATGTGCAAGATCATCATAGGATAAAATGACGCAACTTTTGTTACTATTACAAGAGCTCTGGAAGCGTGACAAACAAAAAGTGAAAATTTTATGGGCGACTAGCGTCAAAAGTAGCAAAGAAAAGAATAGCGTTTGTGTTTATGGCTATACAATTGTAAGTGGCGATTTGAATTGAACAAACTATAATTTCATGGCATTAGCAACCATAGCTGGAACAAATATTACCGAGAACAATTTTACCAGAAAGAAATGTCCATAGGGAGAAATTCAGAAACTTGGATAAATTGCAAGTTCCGAGAATTGCTGCGAATAAAATTGATGAGAAAACTATATTTTAGGACACTTTGTGCAACGTTGCCTGAAACTAGTGGAATCAGCTTAGAACGGAACTTCTCGGTAAAGCACATTTCGTCATATGTACATTCTATTAAAGGTGAAAAACTCGTGGACCGTTCAAACACGAGGAGAAGAAAAAACTGGCTAGTTTCTTTCAGAAAGCCGAGCTGCTGGTCTGAACTCTATGTTCCTAACAAAGATTCTGCAATGTAAATTGTTTCAGACCAAATGAACTACTGTGATGACTCAGAATCGCGATTGTCTAGCAAGTATCTATTTCCGGATTTTTTTTCAGCGCACTAACATCAAACATCAACGAGATGTAGAGCTACAGTGAAGAAAACAATGATGAAACCAGAGATAAAAGCGCTTAATTCTTTCGTCCCCCTGACTTTTTCCGTGATGTCCCCCTGACTTTTTGCTCGATGCAATTATCTTGCTGCCTTAGAGATTATCTTTCGCTAGTGAATTCCTGGTCTAATCCTACCCTTCAATGTCAGTAGGATTTTGGCTATCTCTAGTCTTTTCCGTTGAGCCGAAGTTAACAGTTAGGTATTAGTTTAGTACTTTCCAGTTTCATATCAGGGTATAGAAGTAACCTTTTGGTGGCATTTGATAGGTTGGCAACCAGTTTCTGCATTCTCCTCCCTTTGATTCGTAGAAATTTCGGAAGATTTTCCAAATCTTAGGTCAAGGAGCTGCACAGTCTTGATTTTAGTATCTTAAAAACAGCAAAAACTTTTTCTCAGCTTATTTTAATAAGTATGACATCCTTCGCGGTGCTAAAAAATTGAGAATGCTTGTAATCGACCAGTTCGGATTCGCTGAGGCAAGAACTGGTGCCGCAACCGCTCAACTTTTACTAAAGTAGCTTCACGACATATGGCACGCAATGCCATGATAAACTTCAAGTTAGAGAAATTATTTCAAAAGTAGTGGCTACATCGCATTGCTGCAAAAACTGGCAAAAATTCTTGTGCGAAGGTTTGCACCAAAAATTCTGACAAGATTAGTTTCAAAAATTCTTGGCAGAATGTTTGGATCTTCAATGAAAGAAATGAGATCGTGACGATGACCATGAGTTGGATGTTTTTCTTTGCGGTTCGTATCGCTTTGAACCAACAGTAACTTTTGCTTCGCACCACAAGCACCTAATTTCTTCTTTAAAGATAGATCGATTCAAGAAAGTTTGAAACAGAAGAAAGATTACAAATTTCTACAGTTTTGTGCAAAATCTTTGTTTTGAGATGGTATAATCTCTTGATATCTCTAGACCGTACAAGAAGTGAAAACTTCCATGATACTTGCTAAAGCTCGAGTCTCCAGCTTGCTGTTACATGAGAGGAATACTCAGAAAGCATCTGCTTTGCAGAAGGAAACAAAAAGCAAAGGGGATATCGTTTTTGTCGACAAATTGCGACGTTTTTTTAGTCGACGTTTCGTTTTTTGAGGTTTTTTTAGATTTAGGGTTTAGGGTCAAAGGGGACTTCGTAAAACTTAGCGAAAATCAAGGGGGACTTCGTTTTGAAAATTCCCTGGTGCCACCTCGTGCCGAGCCCTCACGGGGTACCATCGACTATACTCTTTCGCACCTCTGCCGGTCTTCGAACGCTGACTCTCCTAGATGCTTTTCAAATTGTTAAGTTCAAAGATTCTGCAAAAATTAGTTGTCAACCTAGTGCATGTGCAAGTGAGCCCTAGAAAAGTTATGATTCCGACAATGAAATGGCAGGACACACGATCACAAAAGTTGAGAGCACATTCAGTTGCAGTATGTTCATCTCAACGACCAGTATGTCTCAGCGAGTAAGAAACTACGTAGTTGCTTTGCAGTGTCTCGAAAATGATATATATTCTGGTCTCTCGATGTATTGTCTTATATGTTCGGCCCGTTTTTCAAGCGCATTAAGTCGTGAACTCAATGCTAGATAGGTATCAAAACACATTTGATAGAGCAAAGCAAGCTCTGCAAGATATGTTCTTGCTTTCGCACCACTTCAAATCCAACTCGAGTTTGGCGAAAACTAAAAAGATCCAGCCGCCCGAAAAGTAGTAGAAAAAAACGTAACTCCGTCCAAAAAATTCTGGAAAATTTCTAAATTGCTAAGAGATACGTCATGCATATGAGACATTCATATATACGTTGTATTTTTTCAAAAGAAATAAAGAAAACGATTCTATATTTTTGCTAAAGTGATGCTGTACGGTTCCCACATCAGCGGTTGTACACTACAGACCAGTAAATGTACAGTCGTAAATTCTCAGCTCTCAAGCTTTAGTCTTCAAGAAATATTCGTCTCAGTATGGGACAACCAACTAAGCGAAGCTAAATTCGATGTTTCTCGAGAACTAAAGCCTGTAAAGCCCTGAAAATTCATGTCCTACTCAAACGGTACCTTGGAACCTATTTAGAAATTAGAACTTTATGACTTACTGCGATTGGAATTCAAAAGGGACGGAGCTTATGGGACAGCCTGATAGTTCCTGCTAACTATGCAGACCATATCTGGGCTCATATAATTGCAAGCCGGCAAAGACGCTCCCCAATCGGCCGGGAGGGGAACGAATACCACCACAGGACGCCGCCTTTGCCTACTATTGGCTCTAGCACATGTTTCTGCGCATAGCAAATTAGTCTACTTGAGGTCTAACTAACTTCTAAGATTTGAATTTCAGATATGCTAGTGATGCTTTTAATGACAATAAGTGCATCTGCTGCCCCGATTGAGGTAAGCTGTAAATGCAATTTTGATCAATCAATAAAATTCTCATGTGCAGTTTCGTGTTTACCAAGTGACAGGGGTAGACGAGTAGTTGTGGAGTAAGTTACTCGCACCTGACGTAGAGTTGGACCCTTCGAGACCCGGTGTAGACCGGAAAGGAACATCTGATACATTCGGAGGCTCCTTATAAACGAAGAAAGGCGGAACTGAACCGGTTACAGTATACACGAATTGGTGCTTGAAAGGAGTTACCGCTGATTGGCTACACTCCTGGCGCATGGGTACCACTCGCTCTTGGGTGATTACTCAAGATACTCAAGAGTGAATAGCTCACAGCCTACAGGTCCGTAGACCATCTAGATTATAGAGTTCATCAATGGACAATGATGCAGACATCAACATATCTGTGCGATATTACGCATCCGATTCCATACGAAGTTACGCGCACTTTATAAAAACTTTGGTAGTGAAGTAGGAAATATATGGCTCCGACTGAGTTTGGCATCTTGTTTCCAAATTACCGCGGCAAAACCAAGTTCAATTCACCGTTTTTGATTTTGTGATAGGTTTTTCTGAATGATCTAGAAGATATTTTTTTGGCAGATAAGCATAAACTCGAGAAAGGTTTTCCTTGATAGAACATATGATGGAAGATTGGTAATTCAAAGGGAACAACTACTCTGAGAATTCGTCACACAGAACGAAGTCATCGTTTGCTAATCTTCTAGCTGCTGTCGCTGATTCTCTTAATATTTGAAGATTCTCAAAGAATAGAGCAGTAGCTTTAAATGGTTAGCACACGTGACATATAACCCTCAGCTGCAAAAGTAGCTGGCAAGCGATTAAAAATTAGAAAGAGAAAAGACTTTATAAAATCGTTTGCAGTGCAAGCTGTATCTCGAGAATTTGTGAGATCGTGTTCACATGAAAATCATGGCTGAGTACTGCTGTTTCAGGACGGAGACACTTACAATAGACTGGACATGTGCCGCACTTTGTTAGATGATGAGAATTGCAGTCGTACCATGCCGATTTTCCATAAGCTATACCCAGTCACAAAAATTGGCGACAGGCTTATAATACGAGTGAATCCTGAGTCGCGTGAGTATTTCACATGCAATTTATTAATCGAAATATGAGAGACATGAAAAAGTTCAGGTCGGTTTTGAAACCGGACCTTATGCTCAAGAGGATACACATCTGGCTGCTCAAGTATTGGAGGGAAATTATGAAATTAGCTTAGCATATATAAAGTACCATAAGAAAATCATACCTGCTCTGACGTTTTCGAGAAGTGAAATACCATGGTCAATAATCCGAAATGTTCTGAGTTTGCCCAGTTTCAAAGTCTTTGCAACTTCGACTCTAACTCAATACGGCTGTCCAAAGCTAGCTCGTGCTGGGCTACGACAAAACTGTAATTAAGTTATAGTTATTTGTAGAGAAAGAGCAACCATAGAAGTCTTTTTGTTTTTGATAGAGTCGCTGAGGTTGAGGGACATGTGGAATTTGTTAAGTGATAATTTTGCTGATTTACAAAACACTTGCACCAATAAGCAGCTAGCAACCGATCATTTTGAGTTATCCCATTTTTTGCTAATACTTGTTATTGAGAACATGAAGTTTATTGTGACCACATCAAAGCTCTTTTGATTATTTTTGCAAGTAGAGTACTGTATCTGTAATCGGAAAGGGAAATTAAGCGAATTCCTCTTTTCAACAATTTGCATTTTGTCAGCTCGTCATAACATCGTTATTCTGCTACAATAAGCCAACGACCAATCGAATACTTCAGCCTCAACTTTTCTATCCAGCTATAAAAGGTTCCTGATGAATTTTTGGGAACACTAATTTGACCAATACGCCACTCAAATCTCCGGAAAGAAAAGCCGCATCAAATTCTTGCACTACCTACCAGCACACAATAAGACATACTTATAGTAGGACTCCATTATCCATGTAAAGGAGAGTGGAAACGTGCTCGTACTCTCTGAGGTAGACTAAGGAGCTGATATGCTGCAAGAAAACATTAATCAACAAGCGCTGTTATGACCGCAAACTAAATGCCTACAGCTTCAACTATTTTATTTGTAATTGTGTTAATGTGGTTTGACCAGCACGAGGTTTGGGTGAAGCTTTATCATCATCAATGGCCTAACGTTCCAACTACTCGACGTCTTCAGGGGCTAAAGCGGTGCGGGATTAGTGATCTTATGTCTGCCCCACCAAGTGCTCATCAAAACTTGGCTAGCTTCTCGGTCCTCTCTAAAGTATGCAAAAATTGCAGGATGAAAAAGACGAACACCCCTTTGCTTCACCGCCAGTGCACTTGATGTTGTAGTGCGACCGTGTCCTTGACAGTAGTGCCAATAAGCCACATTTGATGGCATATTGTAGATATATCGCACTATTCTGTAGCCCAGATAATGTAAAACAGCATGAAGTCATTCATAACGGCTAAGCACTCGTTTTTGTTGTAAGTGGTCTTTTGCGCGCGATCAAAATGCTTCTAGAGCTTTCTTTGCTGAGGTATCTTTTGGAGCAAGGAAAGCTCTCGAAGCATTTTGGATCACTCGCAAAAGACCACTTATGTACAACAAAAACGACTGTAGCCGTTACGAATGACTTCATGCCGTTTTAATCGCTATTTGGACTTTGATAGGGTAGTGCGATAATTTTATCTACAGTATGCCACCCAATGTGGCTTATTGGCATTACTGTCATCAAGAACACGGTCGTATCACATCAACAAGTGCACCTTGGTGAAGCAAAGGCGTCCGCCTTTCTTATCCTGCAATTTTTGCGTGTAAAATTCTAGAGGGGATCGAGAAGCTAGCCGAGGGTTGATGAAGCACTTGGTAGGGCAGACATAAGATCACTAATCCCGCACCGCTTCAGGCCTCGGACAGAGTTCACGCAACTTCATCGTCGCGATTGATCGCGACAAGACAAAACAATATCATTGCATGCCGATCTTCTTGCATTTCGGTTGTGATAGTTTTCCGACACGACTAATCGTGACTAACTATCACAACCGAAATACAAAAACATCACCATGCAATGAGCTCCTGAGTAGTCGAAACGTTAGATCAGTGAAGATAATAAAGCTTCACGCAAACCTCGTGTTGAAAACCACACTAACACAATTTCAAGTAGGCCGAAGTTTCAACAAGAGAGGACAAAGGACGTATTTATTTGCATCAAGATTCCTTATGTCCTACCAATGCCATTTCGAAGTCGTTTCTTTTTGTGGCGACTTGAATTTCTGATTGTGAATGTTTCGTTATGTCCTGCGCACGAATGTCAATGTCTCGTTATGTCTCGACTCGAATGATGCCTAAAGAAATGATGCTGCGTTCAATGTTATTATGGCTTCAGATTTGAAATCTACCAATAAGCATCGCCGCGGTGTCAAAGTCAGCAGCCTCTTCGCTCAGTCTACAGAGTTCGAGGTTCTTTTGTATTAGGTTGACCCGAAAGTTCTGTCGTTTCATTTCTGAAAATTCATAACTTTGCGCTCCCTCAACGGATTCGCTTTGCTTTATTTTTATTACTTACTTACTTAGATACTTAGGTGGCCCGGCTTCACGTGACGTGCGGTCCCCAGCTCAAAAGTTTCCGTTTCTCCCTGTCCCTCGCTTCAGACATCCACGATCTTCTTGGCTGACGTCGGTGGCTGCGTCCACGAGTTCCAGGTGCAAAAATCGTATCCAGGATTTCTCAGCTGGTCCATCCGTTCCACGAACACGTCTGCCCATCTCGTTGGAGGTCTTCCTCGGGGACGTTTTGCTTCGCGAGGAATCCACTCCGACGTTCTTAGTGTCCATCTGTCGTATATTTTTATTGGAAAGGGTAACTCTATCGCTTTCAAATGCTGTTTTGCTGAGCCTTTGCTACGCACTGACTGCAGAGATAAAAATAGAAAAACAAAACCATATAGACTTATTTTAACTTAGGTCGCCAAAAATCTGGAAAGCTGCAGAAAAATGTAAAATCCTCAACACATAAGTTTTTTGACCCACGCTTTCCAGCTGCGAAAAAATTGGCTTGTTTGGACGTCTCTGTGAGAAAGTTATGAATCTTCAAAAATAAAACGACAGAACTTTTGGGCCAACCTAATATATTGCACAGCTGAAAATTGCCGTATCTATCGTTTGCAAAGCGACTACGCTCAGACATCGGAAAAATAAATCTTGTGCAGAAAGCTTATTCTGTTTTGCAAATCCTGGCTTCTCGCCAATGTGCGACAAACGCGAAAAATTAGACATGGAATAAAATTTTCAAATCTACCAGATACCCATTTTGGCAATCTAGACCATTGCCCAGGAATCAACGGGTATTATCATTTCAAGGAAAAACTGCTGCTACAAGGGCAAATCAAAGTCTATTCAATTTTTACTCCGATGAATGTTCCTATCACAGGTCCACATTATGGCATTCATTCCGATTTTCTACCCTATAATTGTCATGTTATTAGACGAGATCAACCAACCACGGAAGACAATGCTTTTGTACTTGGCGGGTAAGACTATTTTTTGAAATACCACAGATGCAATGCCGAATGTTTTAATACTGGGAACTAGGTGTCAAAGCAGCATCATAGCATTTGCATGGAAAAAACCTTGCCAAGACCGTAATAAACCGAACAAAAACGATTTGAGTTCAAACTTTCAGATGTCCACGTAAATCAAACGTTGCAATCTATCACTCGAAAGCGCCTGTAAGAATACAGGTATGTTTTCCTAGAACACGAAGCTGGTATAGGGTTGTGCGTGATCGCGAAGGTCGGTGAGGTTGCGGTCATTGCACACGCAGGATGCCAAAAGGCCTCAAAAGTTCATCTACCACTGTGATTTCCAGAAGTCGATTCCAGTGGCTGAAAGCTAACCCTGATAGCAAAAAAGCATATGAAGTAAGAATTAGAACAGAGAATGTTTGGTGTGTGAGCAATGACCGCAATCTCGCCGACCTTCAAGGTCACGCTCAGCCTCATAGCTGTAAGTAAGCTCCCATAACTAAAGTGTATCTAGATTTTATAGTTTACAATGCGAGACGTCTTAGACGGATATGGACTGCAAATGAGTGGCAATTATACGGTAAAATGTGTCGTTGGTGAGTGCTCCCGGAAGGAAGGAAGTACGATTAATGTGAGTTCTAATACATGTTTACCTCTAAACTCGCGAAACAAATGACCAGCAACCTGGTTGAGGTTATGCAGCTTTTGGCATAAAAGCGCTTCAACTTTGAGGAAGACTATTTGACTTCATCTCACAGGGCATTGAGGTGTTGTTGACTTTTTGAACTTTTCTCTTCTCTCTTCACAGACCAAGCTGCGCACAATCTCATCTAATATCATAAATTCACAAGAAAAACACGATTAATTTGAGACTTCGCCCTTCCTCTGGCAGAGCAAGACCGAAATCACTCAAACATTCGCAAATTCCGAAAATGTATTGCGATTTCTAGGGCAAGACTTGATTTCGGATTTGACAGATTGACTATCATTTGAATCAAGACGCAAGGGTAGTTCAGAATGTGTACATACGTGGACGGAGAACATCGCCCATCGGAGGAAAACCTGCCCAACCTCAAACAACCTACGTTGTCTACTCAAAGCTGGATCAGCTGAGAAGCTCGCTAGTACTGCGCATCCGCAGCGTCAACGTTTCGATAATGCCTGCACCTAAAGCAGTCAAAGGCCGAAGGCATACTTCCCGCGATTCCGTCAAATCGCTACATCCGCGCGATTTGGCGTTTTGCCAGAGGCCCACAGATCAACCGTGCGCTAGTGTTAGATGCGTAGGCCTGTAGCTGCTGTAAGTTCCCGCGAGACAATCAAGTCTGGCCCAAGCGAATTGCGCTTATCAAAACTTATAAAGAGTCGCTGCAGTGCCACATCGCGCAGCGACTGAAATCGCGTGAGGTAAACCTTAGGCCAAAGGGGAGATGAGTAGAAAACACTGTCCTGTAACGACATAATTCAGCTTACAGCAATGACGCGAAATTCTGGCATCGCGAACGCTTATACACAGGTTCTACACCGATCTAAATAGCGTGAGACAGATTTTTTTGGGGGAGGTTACATTTTCGTTCTGAAAAAGCACTACTGCTACGTTCTTGATTGTATACCACTGATGTATAGTCAATGAAAGTATTGACACAAAAACACATTAGGCGTATTCAACGCAGGTTTCTAAGTGAATCTGTAGAACAAAAAATAACACATTGCAATACTTTCATCTCATGTTTAGACATTGCTTAAGTTAGAAATTATTCTCGAACTCTGCACGGAGAAATTGCAGTGGTCTACTAGCAATCAACATATCAGTCACTACCCCAACGAATGATTGAAATGTCCGCTTACCTAAGAAATCTTCTCCTTGTAAGAGCGAGTTGAGTAAAGATTGTTCTCTGTGTCAGGTACTGCGTCAGGGCGGCGTTTCTCATGAAACATGATAGCGAAAACTAGAAAAGGTCTTGAAAAGCGTTCTAGTAGCACATGAATAATGGAGAAAGTAAGTCCAGTTCCTGCTTTTCAACTGTGAGACTAGTTCGTAAACAGAAGTTAAAATTTTGAAGTAGATAGAAACGACCAATAAAGTTATTCAGAAGAAGCATAAACAAACGCAGCGTAAGCAATCGCGGCGCTGCTGCAGGTGCTAATCACCATTGATTATTAGTGATCAAGACGATGTCAAAGTAGATCACAGCTACGGTGTTCAGCTCAAGCTGTATCCACAAATTGATAAGCAATACTATCATTGTAGTTCCAAGATGCCGTTTATGTAAAGACCGATGCAATTAGAGCGAAAGAAAGGATAATATTATTGTAAAAAGTCTTCGTCAATGCTTCACGAAGTGCATAAAAAAGTATGTACACCTTTTGACCGAAAATCGATCCTCTCACAAAATCTTTCACCATCCTTGATGTCAAATTAAAGGCCGGATTCAACTTAGGTCAGCGATTGCCCTTCCAAAAATCTCTGAAGGGTAATTTGCGTGTCAGCCGCACTGCGAAGTTGCAACATTGAAAGTTCAAAAAAAAATCTGGAATTTTGTATGGGATGGGGGAAGGTTTAGACGCAGCTATTCCAATGATAAACTTTGTACAGACACACTTTTCGAACTGTGTAGACAAATTTGCTTTATTGAAAACACACCTGAGCTTATCATTGCTAAAGGAGTTCTGGTAGGGTCGAATTAAATTTTTGAAATAATCAATTATACAGAAATCTATGGGTGCAGTGGGTTGTGAAAACGAAACATACTTCCCAGAAGGACAAACAATTTTGCAGAATCGTTCTCAACGTAAAATAATTTCTCTCTTAACGTCATTGCAGAGATGTCCGGACTACGATCACTGTGAGAAGGGAGATCCCTGGCACCCCGATCTTTCTTACGTAAACGTCCATCAGCTACCTGCTTACATCAATCTGCAATACTATCCAATGTACAGAACGGCTAAATAGCATAACTCCATCATAGAGTATTACCTGTGATAAATTGGCATTTTTCACCACTGATTTGACATCGATAACAATTTATCATGTAATCGCTAGTCCTATTTTTTCAGCATTTGATAAAGAAAAGGACGCAGACATTGCAAAAGTTGTCTTCGCTGCGCGGCAGGCTCTCAAACGAAACTGCAGAAAGAACACATGGAAAGAAGATACTCAGACTGCAGAACCGCGCCGCAGCAGTGGTTGCAGCTTCAACAAAGTCTGTCTCTTATTGTCAGACCTAGTGTGCAGCCGAAGTAGCAAAATTTGACCAAGCCCATCATAATACATGTGATATTTGCGATTTTTTCATACCCTGGTTTTGCTTTGCTTGTTGATCAGCAGATAAATTTTTATTCACAATCACATACTAATTACATTTGTACGACAATTTGGTTCAACAGGGTACCTATTACTCTTGACGATATACAATATAGAATGAGCGTACAAGAAACAAATCGACTTCGTCACACTCACTGAAAGTTTCGAGGAAATATGAAAACAGCCATTTTTGAGCACTCGTCTGGGTAAGACTATAGTATCGACGAAGTGGAGTTGGTGATAATCGACATTTACAGGTTGTGAAGTAAATGAGCACGGATTGCCGCAGTTACAGAATTAATATAAGAAATACGAAATTCAAATCGCGTTACAACCACTGCAGCCCAAGCCAACTACATTTGCCCCACATGGTCAATACAGCGCTATAAAAAGAGTAATAGTTCGAGGTAAATAGAGAATTATAAGAATTCACAGAGTACTACGAATTACAGCCGACCCGAACACACAATTCACATTAGGACATTTTTTGAAGAGCAACTACCATAAGAGGAAGGCCACTATGCATCCTAATGCAAAGAAAGTTGATCACAACACTCGAAAAACAAGATCCCTAGATACAAATACTAACAGATATCATCAGAAAGCAGTTAATGGTCGTCGTTTACTAGCACTGTTGCGAATCAATTATGATGATAGAGAAAGTGATGAGAACAGAAATGCACACCATGATTAGTGGTCGATAAGATACATACAGACTGTACTCCCTACTAACTATTTGGCAAATGATTTGCTTTTGGACCCATCTTGCTACGCACTAATGTGCTCGGCGTACCTGGATGAGACGGTGGAGCGATGGAACTGAAGGAACTGCGACACGACTCCAAAGAAGCTACGGATCCCCTGTAAGTTAATAATGAAAAATATAGTAGATTTTTCTAGGACTAGTGAACCAGTAATCTCAAAGGTGCTAGTTGCAGGCGCGCTCGCTTCGGGACCTACTCGGTTTCCCGCTATCTGACGATTTTTAAATACACCTTACGATTCTTTATACGGGGTGTCCGTAAAGTACGTATACATTGTTTGATCGTTAATATCTTTCTTCCCAAGTCTTTTGCCTTGCTTCAGGTGCCGTTTTGTAGAGCTGGCTTCAACTTGGATTTACAGTATGGAGCGAATCACCGATCGCTCTTCATTACTGTAGGATTACGGTAGAAACTTGAAGCATATGGTGTTAATGTGGAAAAAGCTGCCGTCTCAAAATTTTTCAAAAAAATGTGACAACTTGTGTAATAAGGTTTTTATGGACGCTGAGTTCAATACTCAACTATTTACAAGATTGCGAAGCTTTCTAAACGATGTAACCGCACTTTTTAGGAACATTAAAAAAGTGGCCGCTAGCTCTTACCCGGCATAACTCTTCAATGAAGCAGCATAATAAGTTGGGAACTTTACAGTTAGAATCAGCAACTCTAATTGGCCTAGTGTAGAAGTTTTCAGGCTGTTTTGTTTCCTTTCTGAGGCAAAATATGGTCTTTCATTGCTTAAAACCTTTTCGCAGTTTCTACCGTAATACTACAGTAATGAAGAAAGATGGGTGAATCGCTCCATACTGCAAATCTAAGTTGAAGCAAGCTCTACAAAACGGTACCTGAGGCAAGGCAAAAGATTTGTTGGGAAGAAAGATATTAACGATCAAACAGTGTATACATACTTTACGGACACCCTGTATATTAGAATAATAGATGTCGCTTCATTAGACTAAAACTCGACCAGCAATTCCTTTTCTCTCCAAACCAAACAAAACTGTAGCTACCTAAAGTTGGCCGAATCTAGCAGCTCATGATAATACATCAATTTGCATTTGTGAGTATTGATACTGAAGTCGAATGTTGTGTTGTGTTGTCCACCAACCTGAACATATTTTCACATAATACGATGGAGACAGATCAAAATAATTTCTTAATATCATTACCTCCGGTACCCGCCACTGGAGAATGTATGTACCCGATCGTGAGCAAAAATGTGATCCCTAGAAAGAGGAAATTTTGTGAAAAGCTTATTGAACCGTCAACCCATACAAACTCCCAGCAAACTGCGAGTTAGAAAATTTACTGAATTTTCATATTAGAATGCATTATGAGGATAATACCCTACAAAGACCATGCCTTGGGATCAAGAAAACCGTGTTTTTTACTGCCGAAATGATAGAAATTTGAAAAACTTGAAATATATATATGTAAAAATATATATGAATATAATACAAAATACAAAAATATATATAAAACATAAGATATTTTGATTTTTGTACAAGAGAAAGTAACGATACCGCGATACCGGTATCTACTTCATGAAATTACTAAGATTCCAGTTACGGTTAAGTGAATGATGATCTGCAAGCAAAGCACATGAATGCACCATGATTGCTCAAAATTCTGTATCACAGATCCAAAACATCGTCTTCATGCATCAGATCAGCAAAATTTTTGTTATTATCAATTGATATTACTGTACATTTGCACATGCTAACTAACGCTCAAAATATACGCGGCTTTAGTCAAGAAAATGTATATTTTCAAAGACAATACGTGAGCGTATTTCCTCTTACAGTAGTAATGCCTGGCCAATTTGAAATACGATTACAGAAGGTACTCCAAATAATGATGTGCAGATTCACTCAGAAACTAGTGGATGACAATCTAGGGTACTCAGAGACCATTTTTGAAAAAGGGAACAGCGTTTAACCATATGATTTCGAAAAAAGGGTAGACCAGAAGATTGCCACTTTAAGAAAACATAGAGCGTAGAAGACATTATTTTAGCAAAGAGAGCTTAAACGGAAAATGATTGTTTAGCACCGAAATCCCCGGATAAACATTACTCAACTCCAAGTCACAATATGATCTTCTACTAACACTGCATCCAGCAATTCAAAATCCTACCTGCATCGAATCCCCTTCCTGAAACACAACTGGCTTCTCCTCTATAGTTAGATCTTGACCAAGAGTAAGCGATGTATCCGACGAAATTACGGGCAGCGGGTTGTTCGCGATGGCTGCTGTGACCATTTCAACGGGGTTCAGCATGGTGGGAGAATGTGGTGTTTGGACGGGTTCTTGGAGTACCTGAAGCCAAGTAAAAATTTATTACTTCCACCTCACAGCATATCTGAGAATACAACTTACCTTCGGAGTATGGTAAACGACAAACTCGCAATCGCTTTTCAAGATGTCAAAGTCCCAAGTGAGCACACAGCCAGGCGAGGAAACTGACACAATTGCCTTGAAAAATTACACCTTTAGCTGTGAAAATCCAAACAGTTTTCCATGACTTACCTCTACCGGATACCCTCGAGTAACAGAAGCCGTTGTATACATCGAACTCAAAACTTCCGCATCTGAGGTAAGTCCTTCAACAGGACGATACTGAGACTTTGGTATATGTCCTCCAGCAGGGCAGTTTGGCAAGCAGGTGCCACCTGAAATCGCACACATTCGCCCTCTTATTCCCAGTCCCTTTCACGAAAGAAACTTACCGAGGAAGTCGGGAATATACTGCTCGTCAATATATTTACTTATTTCTCCCTTTACTAAGTCGCCACCGTTTATCATAAACTTGTTCCTAGTGTTGTCATCAATAAATGGTGAGATTAGTGTCCACAGAACTGGAAAGACACGAGGTGCCCGCACTATCAGCACTTGTCCCATGGTTTCTGGGTAATGAGCCTGAAATAAAGATGTTTGTGCATTATTTTCAAGGTAAGAAAACTGCAGAATTCGTTCTGTGTTGGTATTTTCACCTCGACGATTTCGATAATCCGCAATAATGACTGAACTCCAGGTCGCCACAAATGTCTCATGCTCAATCCTTCCAAATCGACAAGAAGACTCCATGTGCTAAACAGACAATGTTTGCTTCATGTTTGAGCAGAAAGTCCAACTATCAAATGTGACGCGTGGTCGGATGCCTAGTTACAGCTCAAAAAGTTCTTAGCTGTCATCTAATGAATTCTACGAATGTTAGCATAACCACAAAAAACTGATATGTGTGCAGTGTACTGTACTTGCATTACTTCGCTGTTAGAGTTTAAGATCAGAGACAAATAAGTTATCTCACTTTTATGAAAATCATATGCGCGAATATTTCGGTATAAAAGGGTCATTCCGCTTTCTTTGTCTGGAATTGAAGTTTCCAACTCGCGCTCCAAACAATATGCTTGCGCGTGATCACTGCAATCAAGTTAATTTTTTTCTTCCTGAGGCAAACCACCCTCGTTGCAAAATTAATAAAAATAAAGTCGTTTGGCAAAGGCAGAATCATGTCCAAAAATTGTAAACGAATTCCATCTATGCACTGAATAACTTGAGCATATACACCGCGCTTCTGCTCGCTAATCATGCGACGCTTGCTCACTTCGGACAGATTTTAAAAAATGAAAAACGTGATATTGATATGATGAAGAGATAAACTAATGACAAATCTACCAGTGGTGCAGAAAAAATATATTGGCTTTTCTTTGGATGGAATGGTATAAGAACAGCAGAGCTACTTAATCGGAATATGTGGTACTCATGAGAGCTACTCACTACGATCCGACTGAATCAAAATTCATGCTGACAAATGTCTGGTTAAAAAGTAGTCTAGTATGCAAGTCTCCAACACCAAGTAGACCTGCCAAACAAGCACAGCCTCGAGCTGTCAACCTTGAAAATGTGTGTACCAAAAGAAGTCGGAAGAAACTAGCAGTGAACGCTAACGGCTAGTCACGGCTATTTCAGGTATCTCTAACCCGGTTTCATAAGGTTTTTAGCAAAGAGCCAGCAAAGAGCGTTGTCTCTGCTGATTGTTCTTGCGAATGTTGCAAACCAATGGCAAAGTCCCGCATCCACCATTTTGCAGAAATTTCACAATTATCACTAACCTTATCGGTGCTCCAATCTGCTTAGTCGCTTCAGCCGTCTTTATCAGACCCTCTTCGCAAACAGACAGCGTCAACTTGACGATATTCTCCAAACCACATGATCGCAGAAGACCTTTCGTGTCCAAATTTCCAAGCCGCAACAGATACAACGGTCGTCCCTCCTAAATGGTATTCACAAAATAGACTACAAAACTCAAAAACTGAAAGTAACCTTATCACAATGGTGCCAACATCCAGGGAAAAACTGCGTCATGACTGGCGGTGGACTCCACTCCTACATATAAAAGTTGCCTCAAATTGCATTTTGTCAATTATAGCAATTCACCTGTAGAATTCGATCCACACTGTGCTGTTTTCTCCATATGATGCTGTTATAGACCATGTCTTTCGCCTTGGCGACGTCAAAATCTCTTGCGCGCAAAAATCGTAGTAAATGCGCATCATTCGGTAGTTTGCCCTAGAAAAGAAATAGAATTTCTGGAATTCATAGATTTATTAAAATCATTATAAGGTTTCAAGTCATTGAGAGTATAAAATAAATGGAGAGAGCAACGCTCGGATGAACAGAGCAATGTGTAGGATATAGACAGAACGGAACAGTCTTCTAGATCAGAAAAGTCCACATCCTAACCATTTCCATAGTAAAAACGATTATAGAGCTTAAAATGCTGAGAAATGTTTGGCAGACAGGTGCCCCTTTCCCAGCTAAATTCTGCTCACTAGTTCAATCACGACAGCGATAAATACATAGAATGTCCCGAAACTACAAAGAAGAAACAAGGTGAGCTTATGCGTCAATGGGACATGTTATGGCTTCAAAATAACTACATTCCAATATGATAAGCAGTTTGAGAAAGCAAGCTTAACGTAAAATAAGGAGATTTTGAGGTTAAGAGTCTTATAGAACGGACTTCAAGCGAAATATTTAAAGCCAAATTCACCTTGTGGTGTGCTTGCAGACCGTACTTAAGTTCGCAGAGGCGGGACTCTTCCAGCGGACTGAGTTGTCCCAAGAATCGTCGAATGTACTCAGCTTCAAGCTTCGATTCAGCTGAAACAGGATAAAGCTAGGAAAGACGATATCTGCCAAGTTGACACTGATGTTCTCGCCTCACCACTTACCGATCACGAACTTTACCGAACGACGACGTCTGCCAGTTTTATCATAACGACGAGCTAGCATCAGCTAGCATTGATCCGCACGCCTTCGGAGAAGATAATAAAGATTTCGCGCCTCTCCACCGAAAGTGCACCTCCCTCTGCGCAATGTGTGGTCTTTTCACTCTCTAACGTTAGCACAGTATGTCATTAGACATCCACTTCAAGACACACACTGTATCGTGTATCCTGCGACGCACGCGCTTTCCTCACTGCAACTCAAACACGAGAGCATACTGCGCAACCCGTACTTTACGCCCCTCAAACGTCAACTGCAAGCGAGCGGCGCCGCGGTTCCGTTCCGCATGTTCAAAAATCTCTAACAGTAAATTTGCCTCTCCTACTATCAATTATTGTTATTTTTTAATATCCACTTATATTCCCGTCTCAGTTTGGTAAGCTGCTAACAGGCGTACGCATTACTGTACCCTACAGTACTTCCCCTATCACTGATAATTTCTTGCAGATTATCTTCTAGTCAGGGAGAGCAGCTTTCACTCAAATCTGACCAATTGACTTGGCTAAAATCAAAAAAAAGTGTGCGCTCGTGAGAAAGTGCAGCCTCAATCATTCCGTTCGTCTCGAGGTGAATGCTTGCTAATCCAAACCATCTGTCTCTTCACAAGTCAGACGCAAAGGAAGCGACAATGTGTTTCCATTCTAATTACGCATAAAATAGAAAGGTGGGAGCAATTACAGCAGCACAAATAGAGGAAGAATTTGGATTTAATTTGCAGTCAATGTTAAAAAAATCATGAGATTATTTGCTCAGATGAATGACAGATCACGCCACTTGTTTCATGATACGTCAATACTGCAGAACCTTATAGCCGATGGAACGTGTCATTCAACAAATGACGTCGCTCTTCTACTAATAAAGGGACTCTAAAGACTTACGATCCTCAAAACTGGTAGAGCTCTTCATCGCCTGGATATCTGGACGTACTTTGGACTCGCGTCGCATCACAACATGCCTGTAACAAGAGAAAAATGCGCGATTTCATTATGTTCATACATGCTTTGATATTAGTCGTACAGGCTCTGGCAAACTAAGTTCACACAACATGCAGATAAGCAATCTTCTACTAGCTAGGTGCTCTCTCTAGGACTGTGCTCGCAATTCTACAAATTGCTTTCTATCAGTTGGCATCTCGACTTGTTAATGGCAGTGTTGGACCTGGGGGACACGCTGACTACACCACACACAACATAGGAGACGATGACTTCATGCAAACTTTATCTTGCACAGCAATTATGTACAGTTCCAAAATGAGTTCATATTACGTGCATAGAAATCATATCACAGATTGAAACCATCACAAAAGCAGTAATTGGTTTGCAAATTGCAGCTATGTGGCTGCCACTTGACCTTCCGGCACACATTTCACCCACGTTTCCTCATCCGCTTGTTCCTTCGACACATCGATAGCCGAATCGGTCGTCGATCCCGTATCTTTGTCTTCGAATTGAGGTATATATGTCACACCACTTTTGATAAGCTCATCGATGAAAAATTCGAGGATCTCTTTGCCCTGTAAGAGAACGCATCTGCTCAACGACAGTATTAGCCAGCCATACGTTTCCTGTTCACTCCCTCTTTGCCAGGTTAGAGACTTCATGCAGTTATGACTCATGACTTTAGGTAGCTTAATAAAGCGACAAACAGCATTAAAATTACAATGTGACTCTTATGGCCTACCGAGATTTTTGGGAATAAGCATTTTTGCAACAAAAAAAAATTGGCCATATTTTGCGTCTTTGAGTAAGATGCTACATCTAATACACCCGTAAATCTACTGAATATTATGCGTTTTTCTCTTTTGATTTTTCTCAAGCATTCTGATTATATGATAAGTTTTTGACACAGCCGTAACAATCCTAAAATATTTATTTTTTATACCGTATAACCGTCCCGCTGTTACCATTTGCGAAAATATCATTTTGGTCTCAGAGAATCTCTTACAACCACAAATAAATTCTTGTAAGGACCAAATGATATACTCGCCTCAGACCTTCAATTCTAGTCTATATGATCATATGTTATCTACGCATCAGCCTCTACACGATAAAGTAGGCAACTTGCTGAAACCGCCTCAAACTAGTAATTTTGGCAGTTCTCACAACAATAAAAACATGGAAGTTTTTAGTTACAAGATCCAGTAACATTCTGCTGGCATTTATCTCTGAAGATACTCACCTTGGCCAGATTAGCTGCATACTGTTTTACGGCCAGCTTTTCCACTGCTGCTTCGAACCCGAAAAATGACTTAACGTCCAGAGCTGCATTTTGTTCAAAGCATGTCCAGTTAGGGTTGTCAGGATGGACCTGTGAATAGAAATACTATTTTTCAATTTAACTCGTCACTTTCGCTATCGCGAGCGTTTGCGTGACCTGATTCAAATTACTTAAATAAAGTATGAAAACTAGAGCAATTTAACAGTGACTGAGATCATCAAAGAAAGGATCAGTCATCTCAAGACAACAATGAGACTGTCAAATCGATGTGATTGTCTACATTGTATAGTTTCTAGTATGATTAAAACTTACGTAATAATGACAATTTTCCTTTACAAGAATTCGGGAAGAAAAAGTGATGTTTGATGCTTCGATCAGCAGTGTTCGTTTCCGCCGGTCCAGAGAGTTCTTTTGCGTGAAATATACATAATCTACACCGGCGATCTGGAATCAGAGAATTAGAACAAGATAACATGTTAACAATAAAATGTATACACTAGCACGAAAATCTACAATGCAATGAGTTGCAGGTAACTAACCTTCCTGACCAGATAAGGTGCGTCTACGTTTAGCTGACATTTTCGTTCAATCACCCATTCGGCACCGTCTTCACTGTTGAATTCGTAAGTTACTTCAGAGCCAACAAATATTGGTATTTGTGGGCATGTTGGAAAACGCTTCTCATATGCCTAAAACTACATCATACAGAAGAGGGAAAGAATAGCCGATTTTCGACTCCCGCATAGCAATCTTAAGTTTTCTCAGTATTCGGTAAGAGGAATTGAGATTTGCGGAAAAACAATCCAAGATGTTTTTGTTGTGCAAGGAGAAGCTTTATTAGAGTACCCTTCCAGTAGCGATTGACAGCATGAATTATTACTAGCAAATCTTGCCTACTAAATCATGCCGAAATAGTTTCTTGGTGCAGTATTCTAAACATGACGTTATGGCTTTGCCTGCCGAATTTGGATCCCGCAGAACACGAATTTCGGCGTTCTTCAAAGAATGTTTAAGCTAAAATCATAACAAAAAGATGAAACAAAATCGAGACAGCAAACGGATTTCCATATTCAGTTTAACCTCTACAATCATCAAGCTGTTGTACAAGTTATACAATTATATACAGGGCTCGGAACGAGATGGCTCTGCGAAAATGCGACAAACGAAGTCCTCCTCGACTTTCACAAAATTTAACAAGTCTGAACGTTAAAAAAACCCTCAAAAAGTCAAACGTCGACTAAAAAAACGTCGCAATTCTGTGTTTTTCGGCCATAAAAACGATATTCCTCCTGCTTTTCCTCGCAAAAACGAAAGCCAGCTTGCTTACAAGCCATCTGTGCCGACCTTTGAGTGTATAGATTATTTCTGATGTTGATAGTCGAAAAAAATTCTCTTGGAGTTTAAAAACTGTGGAAACTCTCGGAAAACTAGAGATATTTCAGGATTTGAAACCGGGAAGATTTTGATAGGTTCCTAATGAAGTAAAGGCGTGATGGTACCATTCACCAGAATGATATCATTTGCGCGACTGTCAGTATTTCTACGCAAATTTATATCACTTCCTAACCTGCCATTTTCTGCAGTACATATGGAACAGCGGTAACATTTTTTTCGAGAGTAACAGCACCAGAAAATTATAATAGTCCCAACCCCATACTTGCACAAATTTTCAACCAACCATATTTTGAGTGCTTATATAACATGCTGAAAGCGTTATGAGATTTCCGAACGCCGATTATGTATTTACTCAAAGAGCTCCTTCTCTACAAGTGGGATAGAGCGGCTTTCCCCTCCCCCCCCCCCGAGAATGGGTGGCGAAATTTTTGAAAGTCACATAAATGAGAGCTATTGACGTGAATTGTAAAAATGTGCAAGTAACTCACTTATACCTGTAATTAACTATAATTTAATTTTCTAAGAATTCGTTTTGGCCTTATAAATAAATTTTTCGGGGGCGTGGCTGACGCCACGCACCTTCATCGGAAAAGAATTTTATCGCCCCTCCCCGGAACGGAAATCCCGGGTACGCTACTAGGACAGAGGTATACCAATTCGCAATCAATGCATGCATAATGAGACGCAACTGCACTCGATTGCTAAACTTTGCTCATATTCTTATCTTCATATTTCTCCCAGATCAAAAGGCAATGTCACTGTGAAATAAGTAGAATATCGACGCGGTAATTTTTTTCAATATCTCAAGGACTCACCGCCATTACTAATTCAAAAGGGTGTTTATAAACCCTGACTGGCGACTGGTAGGTTTGCACCATGTTGTGCAAACTCTGGCCTGAAATCAACTAGACTGCGCGAAATCCATTACACATGCATATGCGTTGACATTGAACAGTTTCGACTGATACTATACAGTAATGGTTATAATGATTGACACAATAAGAGGAATTCGTTGGCAGTAAGACCGGCTGAGTGCAGAACGACTTATTTACGAACATAGCGAAGGAACAAGGAAATGAAGTTCGGATTGATTTTCAGATAAGGAGTGGCACTAGCGGTGACTGCGAGTGATAAATCAGAGACCAATTCCGATGTCTGCAGCTGGTGCAAACTTGTGCTTGGACGCTACAAATTTTACAAAATTTTGAAGATTTGATAGTAAGGAATAAATGGAGAAGTCGGAGTAATAGAATCCGGATTTCTATTAAACTGAAGGTGAAGCGCCTTAGACGGGTACATTTATAATCGAAGACAGAATGCGTCGAGGTGTGGCACACCACAAAAACGCCATCCATCAAATCGAGCCTGTATTGTGTTGAAGTTTTTTTTTGAAGCTATCATGAGAGCTGAATATATTAATATCGTCATTTCTAATGCATATGGTCAATAGATAACGATAACAGTGTTTACTCCTATAGAGAACCCTACACTATCTCAGAAATGTTACCATAGTGACTGCTTCGTCTAATGCTGCAACTCAAGCTACTCAGACGTCAAGTAACCTTCACAGGTAGGGGGTACGAAGAAAATGGAACCAGCTGGAAATCAAAAATGCAGCAGCTCATATATGATCAGTCGCAGCGATTTGGGCTAATATGCTCGTTGCCAGCAACTGAACAATCATTTCTAGCAAAGATCTGAGCGAAGTTCGACTATTTTCTGATTTGATTGAAGAAGCAGTCCGCCTGCGTCTTCTAAAACAAAAAAAGGTGGACACATAAAGCAGAAGATAGCTCCTTTTAGAGATAGAAAAATGATCTCTTAGATTTCTGAAGGATTGGATTCCCAAGCTGAGAACCTCGTGCGGATTCATATTCAAGAGCAATTATGAGCAAAAATTTTTTAGATTCATCCGAGGTCCAACGAGTTCACTTCAACACACATCAATGAAATTCTATTCCACTTGCTCCAAACCATCGAACAACAACCGCGTCAGCTGGTCTGTAAAGACAACAATGCGACGAAGAAGTTGAAAACAAACGGGGGTATTCGTCGGGTCCCCCTAATGTCTCCTGAGATGACGCCACGAATCAATCCCCCACGTGAATGCCGAATAAAAAAGGAGTTGAAGGACGATTCCGCTGAACAAACGCGGGAACAGTC
Source organism: Cylicocyclus nassatus (assembly GCA_958299035.1). Taxonomy (NCBI): domain Eukaryota; kingdom Metazoa; phylum Nematoda; class Chromadorea; order Rhabditida; family Strongylidae; genus Cylicocyclus; species Cylicocyclus nassatus. The sequence goes on along the minus strand of CATQJL010000326.1, from coordinate 3,714,597 downwards.
GGTCCATTTCACAAGGCAAACATGGCGAGTGAAAGCACAAAAATGTACGTTAGAACTTCAATGAGGAAAATGAGAAACGAGGGCAAGATGAAAGACGAATTTGCACCTATCACCATAAATTACCAACGCATTTGTCAACATCTAGCTGTTCGTTTGAGTGCATCGAAAAGGGAGGCACAAGAGAAGTTTCGAGAAGAACGATTTGAATACACTTTTTCGTTCCGAAATTTTTATTTCCTGTGTGATATGAGCGTCAAAAACAAATAATATACACTTTTTTGTTTCCAAAAATCACAATTACTTGAGTGGTAAGTAATTTAAGTAATTGTGTAGTAATAGTATTCAATTTAAGTATATTTGTCGGTAAGTAATTTACATTACATTTGTATATTAAACGTATATAATCATGTATAATAAACATCTAAGTCCAAAAAATTATTTTTTCACACAGTTACTTCGAACTTTATTATCCAAAATTTCATATACATACTCATTACTCTTAAAAACTAACTTCTCAGTGTCAAAATAAGTTTTTGCAGACCTTTCTTCCTTTTTGAGGAGTTCCGAGAAAGGTTTGTAAATACTTTTACTCCGTATAAGGGCAGGAACGAAACGGAGTTTTTTGGTTATTTACACATTACTTGAAAGCTTTACTTCTCATTACTGAGAGCAATGAGCGTCGGATAACGAGAAGGTAAACGAGAACTTACAACAAACCGAAAGTGTCTCAAACGAGACTAGCCCCACAAAAAGCACTAACAGCACTGATCGAAACGTTAAGCTGCCTTTTGACTGTGATTGACACAATAAACCCTTTGTAGGGAATCGAACGCGTGCCCAATACCACATTCAACAACATTGCACTATCCTATGATTCATTATTGAGCCTAGAGTGAAGAGACCAAAAGGCGAAAGAATGGGAAGGTGAGAGAGCTTCATTCACGTGAAGTAAGGATTCTAGGCATAGCGAAAAACTCTAGATTATAGAAGAACTAAATGCGTCATCATTACCGCAGACGTCCTAAACGTATCCAAAAAACATTCGCAAATGGCCATTCGAATAGTAAGAAGTATACTTGAAAATAGGCTGAATTCTATGCATGTAGCCTCAAACAGAGCTACCTTCAACAGAGCTTAGCTTTGCAATACACAAAACAAGTGATTGATAGGTGAATTCAGTGAAGCAGAAGTGCTGGAAAAACTAACGGGAAAGAAGCCATAAAGTGAAGCCTATCCATCTCTGCAGCGATGTAATATTGAACTAGCATGAAGCATGAGTAGACGCCGAAATTACGAGCTTGTATTGAATGTTCCAAGAATCAGAAATTAAAGATCAAGGTAAATACAGCTGATGTCATCGCCAGTGCGCAAGAGACATACTCAGACAACCCAACGCGCAAGTTATTGTAAACATAGGTTGAGAAGCATTTGGAATCGTAAACAAGGATAGAGAAACATATGGATGACCTATGGGCCCACTTAGCAGAGCCAATTTTAAAGGATGCACACACTTTTTAGGATATTTTTGGGCCTTGTAAATGAGACAGAAGTTACTCATTTCGAATTCAAAAGTTTGATTATGGCCATGCTTTCTAGAAAGATGATGATTTTTTTAGGTACAAACATTCAAAAGGCATGGGGACAATGAGAACATCGAATGATGAGACAACAATAACTTATTTGAAATGAGGTTCAAAAGATATATATTAAGAATAGAAATTTGTACAGCACCTCAAGTTGGTATTGGTATATTTTATTCACAGCGAAAATGCAGTTTTAAAATCCACTCAATAATTATGCGGTTGAGCAATCTTAAGAGTAACGCTACACGTAAATTGAGACATGCAAATCATGGACTACTAAGCAAACTTCGAAAATGTTTGTGTACGCCTGGTCCGCCGAAGTGGATCAGAAGAATTTGAGAATGGCTTAGATTGCTCTCATGAAAGCAGCAAACACCATTCAAAACTCCACAACATTTTTATCGGGAAGTTTTCTGTGTCTTGGTAATTGGATGGAGCATTTCGGCGAGACTCAAAATTGGAATTAAGGACAACTTTGTAAGGAACCCATGAATTCTATGCTAACCATATAGACGGTGTACATTTACAGCGAGCTTCAACATTTCCAGCCGTCGACAGCGGTCAAATTTCGTGGTCAACTGCAACAAAAAACTGTGTTCTGTTACTTCAGGACCAATAAGATAATCTATTCCAGTATGGTCCAAAAGCTGGACCCCCCCTCTTGAGCGTCTGTTCGGAAATGACAAATTTCAGTACTTCTAGACAGCTTGCACTAGTCAATGGAGCTCAACTTATTGTTACACTTACGATCCGAATGTTTTGCTTAGAAGATTATTGACACTCTTTTTGTAGTTGTTCTGTCTGGTTCAAAACAGAGCAAACAATTCTGAGCTGTCGCAAAATGGAAACGGAAATAAGTATTCCACAAAACTAGTCACAAAGATATGCTTTTGAAAAAAGAATTACACAAATTGCCTCGGTGAGTTTTACAGTAACAATCTTGAATATGACGACGAAGTACGAGATATATGAAGAGTCCTTACGTTTACCCAACAATCGTCAGCAAAGTTTCAACAACTCCCACGAAATCTTATTTCTGCGCTGAAACATCATGAACAGGGTTAGGAAAAAACAAACGTGTACAAAACATGATCCTTCTTCAAAATGCAAATACATTCTCGCCATTCATACGAGCATCTTCATCGAACATAAATGGCAAGGAAAAGCATTGACTTTTTTCGTTGTCTTTCATAACAATCGTTTATGAAGAACCGGCAACGATGAAAAACGATTAAAGGGTATAATATGAATAATCCGTTGTTAAATTCCTCTAATTCCTCTGCGCATACTTGCAGAACGCACATGTACAGCCCGTATCAATGAGGAATACCCTTCCCATATTTAGACGTGGATTTACGCATCCGCGTCGCTGGGGTCTTGCGCCACGTTCGCGAGCGTATTAACGGATAATGTGCTAACTCTCAATCGATTGCCAATATGAGCAGTGAACTACTATTTTGATAAACTGCTTTACACTTTGTATTCTTCCACTGCGCAAGAAGAATATGAAAAAATATGGGAACTCACTAGAAACACAGAGTAAAGCCAGACGAACCCAAAAGACCAGAACATGTTGTTCCCTTTATGAAAAGCGACTAAAGAGAACATAGCAGTGATACCAGTGATCAATCTACGCATACACTATCCCCACATCGGCCGTCAAAGTGATGATTGGTGTGGGATTGCCGTGATTAGCCTCAGAAAAGTGGGACTGGAACTGGTTGGACAGATTTCGCTCACTTCCTGAATACAGGCGTAACAGAGGCTGTCAACAAAAGATTGGCAGACACCTACAGTTGTTTCGTGGTTTCTAAGACATGTCGCGTGTCTACAAGTACCATGGAATCGGATTTCGAGATAGGTGTAAAGATGTTTGACTATGGTGGCTGCAGAATTTCTGAGCAAAGGCACAGATTTCCCAGATGTCATGACTTTCAACAGAATCCTAATGCTCATAAAACTTCGAAAAAATATCTGCCAGAAAATCAACTCTGAAAAACGAAGCTAAATTTGCATGGGTTTTCTGCAAAAACCCTCCACAAATACTAGGCTTTGAGGATGGTTCGACATATTCGGACCACACTTCTTTATTCTTTTTATTATCTCGAACTATCAACGACTTATATCACTTAAATCTTCAGATATTCTGACACAACTAGGATTAAGCTATGTGGAGATTTTTGAGAATTTGTTCATATTACAAACATCCTCATATTTTCCCATGGGGAAATCATAGAAGAAAGTTTGTTGCAGGGGTCCAATGGCTTGCTATTCGGGACTATATACTATGTAGTAGATGTTAGACGAAGGTCAGACAGCTCAGTTGATTTCATTTCTAAAGGAGCTGATTATTACATGGATAGATTAAAAAGGCTGATAATGACTAGCTGAGGAAGTAGGAGATAAAAACTATAGATGCTTGGAAGCACCTCAAGAAAACAATACTGACAAGCTTTCATCTCCATTTTCAATGTAAATGTCGAAGTGAAGAAGAAGCTGTGCGACAATATAGGCGACAATTGATTAAGTAAAGAGTGTATTGAGAATCCGTAGAGATCTAAGTAAACTTGTTAGATTGGAGCTTCAGAAAACACACAATTTATTGATGGGTCGTTGTGTGTGAGATAGGACATATGATCCGCAATGACTTTACTGTCATAAAAGTGTTGAGACCTGATAAAATCGAAGGAAAGTGGAAGTGTCAAGAAAGTGAGACATATGTTTCCATGTACTTATTGCTGATAAGGCCGAAAAGGATAGATGATAAGTTTTGAGAGCTATATTATTATTATAGTTATAAGGGAGGGTATTACGGTTAACTAGCTAAATTGCAAAAAAAATTTGACATAAGATTTCAATCCCTTCTGTTAAAGCACAGGAGCAGAGGACATGTGACTTTATGCTCTCTGATTATCTCATCAAGCAACTACTATCTTTACCATTGTATTACCTATACTCAACAAGAATCATGAGATTACATGGTAATTATAAGACTACTCATATATACGTCAGAGTGAAAGAAAACCTTTAACAGTTATAGAAACAAAACGATTTTTTTCTATAGTGAAACTAACAAAATTTTGCTCCCGCCTCACCCCCTTCCCCTTCCCCCCCCCCTCCCCAAAGAATTGTGCCGCAATGATAGCCGTTCTAGGTTCCTGTTGCGTAAACAAGTTGTTTTGAAACGTCCTTCCATCACCTCTCTTGTGAACAAACTCGACGAATGCATAAAGAAGTCTTCAGAGGCTAAGGTGGTCAGGCCTTCTGTTTAAAAGGATGTGAAACCCACAGAACGTAATGAGAACGAGTGCCTGCTCAATATCATATAGCCCTTTTCGCAAAATTGTTTACCGCTTTTTTTAGAAAGCAAAAGGAATAGGAAGTTTGTCTTGAGTTTCCGTCATGCGCTAAAGTTTGAAGTCGGGAGGAATGCGTGCAATACAACAATAAGGTTGCACCTTCGACTTTATGAAAAAAGTCAAGACAAGAAAGAGCAGGTTCAGTAAAGTTTTGTATGTATGCATAAAAGTTTCTCGAGATCGGTGCTGAAAATACCGACTTTCGCTTAGCTTTGATTTACGCTAGTAATATTTAGAAAATCCCTCTACTGTATCTTTGAAAAGCAGATGCAAAAATCAAAAATCGTCTTCTGATCCTTGATTCAATGATTCGAGTAAGTGATTCCGGGAAAAGAGCTCTCTCCTGAGCAAATTTGCAATGTCAAACTGAAACCCTGTTCCATATAAACATGTCCGTAGTGAAACTTTTGTTGCGATATTTATGAGTTATAGAATTGTGGAATAACTTAATTTTAGTGTAAAATGACAGAATAATTTTGAGAAGTTTACAAAAATTCCAATCTCCGTTCAAATAAATTTGAAATGTGACACAGCCGCATCTTTTTTCAGAAACTTTGGAGTTATAAGCTCGCTGAAATCTGAAACTCATGGCTAACGCCGCCACGTCATTCGACAAAAGTTTCCACTTGCCCCGCTCCTAAACAACTTCAGGAATTGCGACTATACATATGAGAGTGGTGCAAGTAAAAGTGAAATTCACACCCGCATCGGATACGCATTACGAGCTTCAGATTATACTCATAGATTGTTTGAAAAACGGTGTATAAACGGTGAAGGTAACATGGAAGTAGCGCCCAAATTAAGAGGAAGAACTGCTCAATTAGCTTCGGGGGTTTTCTGAATTCCAAATAAGTTCCATTCCTTCTTCCATTCGAAGACATAACAAATACCCACACGAAAGCTTCTATTTGATAAGTAGAAAGCGGAACGAAAAGCGAACAGGCAAAATTACAAGACATGGAGATAGAAATCGATATGCAAAACGACAAGAATAAACGGCTTCGATGATATCTCACCAATGGAAATAAAGCGCCGAAGTGGATTCGGAAAAGAAAACGAGGGCGAATATACGAGAGAGATGCCATGTTATGTTCCGCGTTTTTCGATTTTGAAAACAAATAGCTGTAACAAACCAAAAAATGACTCGAGGAACGTAAACATTACACTGTCTGTTCTCTTGAGACTAATATTTAAAAGAAAAACCTCTGATTGACAAGACACAAGATTTCCGAATATTTCGGCGGCAAAATTTCCAAATCCATAGATAAACTACGCTTGCGCTTTTTAGCTTAAATGCATGCAAAGTCATAAATAATGCATCGAAAAAAGCGCGAGATCTTGTCAAGTCTAGTTTACAACCTCAAACCGCCCTTGTGCTAGAAGTACAAAGTTTATTGCTGCAAAAATCTAGCGGACAGAAAGTGAGCGCGTGAATAAGACACTAAAGAAGCGCTAGATTTTACTGACAGGTTACAGAACGTCAAAATGTTCGCGTCAATCACACATTTTAAAGCAAAAGCACAACCAATCAATTGCTTACAATAATGTCTCAGTTAAGAGCTTTAGCCGGAACTGGTTTCACGTCAATGATTCATGATTTTTTGTGGGAAAATCATGAGGAAATAATTACATAATCTCAAGAAACTTCTTCTGTCAACACTAAGTATTTGCTCTGGACCCGACTCAATGCGACCAGCAAAAAAAGGTCTCCCGCGGCTCCGAAATCGATTACTCATGATGTTGTTACACTGCGCAGTCGCAAACAAACTAGAAGCCATGAAAAACTTGCTGTGCAAAAAAAAGTTGGCTAAAGAACAGCAAAAAGTAAAGGCAACAAAATCTTCTACTGTGCGGATAAAAACCTAAATGTCATTGGAGGAATCCAAGAGTAAATGAAAAAACAATGTTGAGGATGGACGCGTAAACACAGAGGCAACAAAGACCAAGCTATCCAAGATAAGATGAGTTGTAGACATAAGAAGCCATGAAACATCCAAAACACCTAGTACATGATCTTTTCTCTTAGCTTGAGACCATAAAGTTTTTCTGCACAAGAAAAGGAGAAAAAGTTGAGATGTAAAAGCCAGAATGAAACTGAAGAATGTGTGAAGTTGAAAAACCTCTGCCACCAATGCGACCACATCTTTTTCTAGCGACTACCTGCAATCATAACTCCCCGAAAAATAAAGCAAGATTTATACCAGACCAGAACTTCTAATATTTGCAGAAACATCACTATAGGTGCTTAAGGATGAAAATCTAAAATTTGCTAGTTAAAGGCATCTAACCCCTCATAAACTCAATTTACAGCTGAATTCGAACAATCAACGAGGAAGAGTAGTGCAAGGTTTTTTCTTCTCTCAGTATTAGGGAGATAGAAAACAATGTAAACTTTGTAACAAATTTCCCATTTCCCAAATTCATCCCGCGAATCGCAATTGCGCAAAAGTAATATTTTATTTTTAAAATTACATAAAAGGCACTGAAAGAATTTCAAAGCTCTTGCTCAAGTTTTCTGTGACTAAAGAGGACTGGCTTCTCGGGGAGGCGTGTCAAATTAGTTGAAGTCGAGTCGAGTCAACAGACCATGGATATTGGAAATCCGAATATTTCCCATAGAGAGTGATGGCAACGACAGAACGTAGAACTATGACGTACCAATAATTGCTGTCAGACGACGAAAAAAGTCGGTGATCCAAACGGACGATAAAGTCAGGATGTGGGCGTACACAATGTTTGGGAAAAACCTCCGATTAAACGGCAATGTGCTTTGAGAATCTGCGGATTTGTATGACAAATGATCGGCGGAAGAACGAGCAGAAAACAAACATATGCGTTCAAATGACCAATGTTGAGAACAAAGGGTGGCCCAAAGCGCGCCAGCACACCGCATAAGCGCCAATGATGCTGCGAAGTGACGCGAAACCAACCACGAGTTTCACCAAGTCTCATCAATAATTCATAACGTAATGGAAGCCTCAGCAATCGCACCCCCGTAGAATCTTTGATGTGCAGGGGCTCGAGCTTATTAGTGCAGCTGCAAGGATAAATCCTAAGAAAGACGCTTTTCCTTGTAAAAACTCGGTTGCTACCAAAGGCTTTCTCTTATAATGGTTCGGAGATCACATGTCAACATTCTCGACGCTCGAATTTCGATTCTGCGGAGTTTACTCAATGGCACGGCTTACGCAGTTCCGAAATTTTCTTTTGCCAGTCGCTTGAGCACGCAACATATCACAAGATGTACTTCGCAGTGCTTTTGGCCAATGGTGTGTGCGATTGCACAACGCTGATGAACACCGTAATGAAGGGATTCACATGCGTAGTTACATACAATAAGGATCTGAGAGTCATCCTCTACAGTAGACCAATGTTAAACTGACGTTCACCTCACAAAGGTATATTTAATAGTTTGAATTAACATTACCATTACTTGGAAGAATTGATTTTGTAAAAGTGAAGACAAACATATTCATTGAACACAATCAAATAGCAATTATGGTCTACAATTTGCGCATATAATCCACCATCTTACTGAACTATACTTGGAGGATACAATGACGACATAAGTGTCTACTTCGTGAATGCGCTATGTCTTGAAATACTTGACAGGACACCATCTAAGCTTTAGAAATCTATCATGGTCGAGAAAATTTCCAGAACCACACTGGACAACTTTCTATATAAGCTACCACTCACTCACCAGCCATACTGAAAAACAAGTACAATTTTGGAAAAAAAATGGGGAAAATCCAGCAGCTCGCAGAGAAGTACAAGGATTTTCTTATGTTTCTTCTTTCAGTTTTTTAAGTTTTCATTTTTTTAATCTTTGAAAAATATCTTGATGATAGGATATATGGAATGATTGGCTTGACACAAATTTGAATTAGGTTTAATAAGGTTATTTTACAAAAAAAATCTTTTGCGGTTGTCAAACGAAATCGATTTCAGAGCTTTTGAAGTCTGACAAATACAGGGAGTTCCCTTATCTCCTTCGAACCCGGTACGACTGTGCTTCGCGTTAATTTTGTGATAAAGGTGGTATGGATATGTCCACCATTAAAGTTAAATATGAAACATACCAAAAACATGGCGTAGCTAGGAGAAAATCTTTTAGAATTTTCATGCAAAGAAACATATGTTCTGACTGCAATTCGAGTTACACGTTCTCTTCTTCTCTCTTCCTCATTCGATCATGAGGTTCCGCAAAGCCTTTTGCCACCCTACGTCATCTTCGACATATTGTATCCGAATGATCAACAACACTGTAGGAATCACAACGTTATCTGCTCAGTTCAAACCTCATAAATAATCAGATTTGAGGTTTGCTGAACTATTACATGACCGCAAGCGTGACTTGCAATTCTTCTCTGCAGTGCGATTTAAGCACGGGTAAATGTTGGGGGTAATAATTAGCAGAGCACTGCACCTGATTCTTGATTTTGCATTGGAAAATCCACAATTTACATCCAGAATTTGTTGAAAATCTGACCGATTCAAATTAGATGGCCCTATGCTGGACAAACCGCTATAGATGCAAGGAAGGGACACCCGCAGTCTAAGCTTATGTTAAGATGACATCAAAATGTTTTTGTTACATAGTCGTGGTTTTTGTGAGACACATTAGGAGAACAAGCCTCCTGAGCTTACGTAGAATGAGGTATTATTCAAGAGTTACAAGCAGATTTCTGCCCTCCTATTCAAAACTGGCCTATCTGAAACAGCGCCGAGAAATAGCACTGAATTTGCAAGGCACAAATTACAAAGGTCTACTGCTAACATATTTTGTTGCTCATTTTGATAATATTGTGTTTTCCGATAAGTAGAAAAGCAACACAAACTTTCAATCTCGTTGTCAAGCCTTCAAGCAATACATCTAAATGCTTAACATCACAACAGCTGAATACCGCTATTTCACCACAGAATCATTTCAAAAGGAAGAGAGCCTGGTGTCTTAACAGAAGTAAAAGATATTGCTTCAATCTTACGGGCAACTTGTGACGTTGCTAGGAAGGAAAGTAAGGAGTTTGACAACAATGGACTGGATTTTATTCCACGTCAATACGGCAAAAATATGTTCATGGTAAAACTTCTTGCTTATTTTTCGTATCTAGGCATGCCTAAGCCTCAATAGGCGTTGCGTAGGAGTATGGTAAAAAGTATCATGAAGAACAGGAAACTTTTTATAGTCTATTTGCTAACGAAGCTGGGTCTAACCGAAGCTGCAGGAAGCGTCCTGTGCTGCGTCCTTTTGAGCGTCCTGTGCTCTTTGTCCAAACCCACAGTGTTTGTTATTAAGGCTTGGCATGAATTGGCTTTTCGAAAAGACAAAGAACAAAGTCCCCCTTGATTTTCGCAAAATTTTACGAAGTCCGCTCTCACCCTAAACTCTAAACGTAAAAAATCCTAAAAAACGAAACGTCGACAAGTTGTTTTTTCGGCCACAAAAACGATACTCAGCTTGCTCAGAAGCCACCTGCGCCGAGCTTTGTTTGTTATAAAAGCCTCCCAAGTTGTTAAGTGCGTTTAGACAAAAACCTGACCTAGAGGTTATGCAAAAGAATAACGAACATCATTGATAGCCCCCTTCTTAATCCGAAAATTACTATTTACTGTCTGTGCAATATGATAAACTTAATGCATGCTATAGCTAACAGAGCTCGGACTAAAGCGAATGAAGTAAGGCATCTTGAGCACCAATGAAGTGGTTTGTACAAATCGTGGCGTATGACAAAGTTGAACTGACAAAATGATGAACGTGGAAGTCGCATTTTGCGGATAAGCCTTGTGACTCAATTCTGAAACCTGAACATGTTTGAAACTGGATACCATTACTTTTCCTTAGACAAAAAAGGCCTTGCATAAGATTTGCTCCTTCCTGCAAATGTTCCCACCACGCAAAGGATATGAAAGGAAGCTCTTGGTGATTTAGAGAATTCCCAGCCAAATGAGTTTGAAAGGGACTTTTCAGATTGACATGAGCTCAATCAATCCCTGAAAGAGTGTTGACATCAAGAACGCTATAGCATGGAAGGAAGAAAAGCCAACAATCAGCTATTGTTCCAGATTTCAAAATTGCATCCATTATTTGAACTTCAGGTGGTACATGGAACCCATCTTGCAAATAGCACTGTCATAGGGGCACATCGCAAAAAGGCGGAGGTACTGTGCATCTCAAATTTCCTGAGTTCTTACTTACAGAAAAAGATTGGAGCAAAGAGCATTGATGACATGGACATTCGAGAAGTGTTACAGCATTAGGTTGTGCTTGGACAAAAACTCGAAGAATGACGGACGGCTGCTAATGTTCAAAAGTACAACTGTGTCTAGCAAAGTTTGAGCAGGGTTAAAACTTGGCATTATCACGAAATGCTATATGGGCTACATGTATGACCTATGAAATTGGAGTTGTTGCTGGTACATTGGTAGAATGAATGCGGTTTGAGAAAACAGCCTTTTGTTCGGAATATATACAAGATTCACAACGCAACGAGTTAGGACAATTTCAGTATTTATAGAGGTACGAGGATCCAAAAGCTATCAAATCTGAAGCTAAGTCGAATTTTGCATTTTTATCATTATTTCAATACCAGCTTGTCGTTTTATGAGCGATCCTCATTTCCGTATAACAAAAATAAAAAAGCATTCAAACATGCATTCAACATAAATTTCTTCTAACGTTTATGTTACTGCAGGAAAATCTTCCAAATACTTCCAGATGTCTGCCCTATCATTTTCATCTGCATCAAGTTTCTTTGCTTTTTCTTTTCACCGTTTGGAATTTTCATCTTACTCTTACAAAGAAGAATAGTCGCCAAACAAGTGGATTACAGAGACGTTTTTAGATTAAGGATCGGCACAGCTGGCAGCGGTAAAAGGGATATAATTTTGTGGCCGAAAAGATACGAAAATTGCGACGTTTTCTCAGACGTTTCGTTTTTTGAGCGTTCAAGTTTAGGGTTTAGGGTCAGAGGGGACTTTGTACGAGATTTTCAAGATCAAAGGGACTTCGTTTTGAAGTTTCCCTGGTGCCAGCTCGTGCCGAGCCCTGTTTCATATTCTTCCGATTTGTTTTCAGAGTTTTATGAAGTATTAGGTTGTCCCAAAGGTTTTGTCCGTTTTTTCAAACCACAATAGAACCACACGCAATAAGCAAATGAATGAGTTTTAATATGCATTCGATGCAGCTTTTCCTTCTCTTTCTTAAGGATACATTTTCGAACCACGGTCATTTATGCTTTTTTTTTTTGATAATTGCCAAAATTCTCAACCCGTCAATTTTATCTGCTGCTCAAAGTTAGGCTAATTTTTGAAATTTTCATTCCAAAGTTTTGGAAAGGTTAAAATGGATCAAATAGAGCAATTCTCGGACTATAAGGCAATATTTTAGATTCTCCTGATCTGCTGTTTTTAGCTCCAAAAAATATTTCTTCGAAAATCTCGATTTTTGGCAAACTCATGAAATACGCAACTGCAGCAAATACACGAAATCGTTTGAATTTTCTGCGAATTGAAACATGATTCCTACTGAACATTATTTATGCAACATAACCAAGTTTGGTTTGCGGTACTTTTACGTGGTAAACGTTATTAAAAAGCCGCAGTTTTTATAGAATAAATTATTATTACGGACTTGACAAACGTGGCCCATGTAATCTAAAATGAGCACAATGTAGCCAAAGGTTTGCCCTACATAACGGTTATCAGCGCTCTTTGAAAACATCAGAATAAAAATTTTTGAAACTCAGAAAAAATTTGGCGTTATTGCTAAACTGCTCAAAAAGCCATGGCGATAACATTGCAAAGACAGGGTAGATCAGTGAGCAAATTTAGGTATAAAAAGGAGGATAAAAATCAGAATCAAATGGTACCTAATGTCCATGGAGCAGTGCTCTGCGAGTATTACTGGGCGACGAATTAAACCGACAAAACTTTCGGGACAACCTAATATTTTAACTATATCGATGGGAATTACGAAGCATATGGCTGTAATGAGAAAATGAAGACGTTCGAAGTTTTGGCGAATCAAACCTCGCTTGTCGCACATTATTTGCGCACATAATAAAGTTTGATTTCCAAAATTCAGATCTTGAAAAGCAGCGCCGCCAGGCTACATTTATAAAAACAATCAAATATGCGTAACATCGAAGGTTTGCAGGAATTTTTTCAGGCCAGAACCCCGATTTTTTGACCTTCCACTTGCTTGGGGTTGCCTATCGCATCAGCTACTCATTCAATCGAATAATTATTGGAATTCATAAGTACTTGATCTAGGTAGTCTAGAATCTAGGATGTACAAGAAAGGTATATTCTACTTGACACTTACCAGCACTCTTTCTTATACCAGGATGCAATACTTAAGATATCAGGAAAACTTTGGCATTACTGGAAGACAACTTGATGAGTTATGCAAATAGCATCGCAAAGACCGTATAGATTAGAGAGAATACACCTACTAGAAGGTGGAAAAAACTCTGGATCGACTGATGCCTAGGTTGCTTCGGTCATTGATTTTCAGGTTCGAGCGACAGATCAAGAAAAAGCACCAAACTTTTGGGACATCCATGCTCTGCTCAGGGTTTGCTGGCTTCACGGCTGAAACCGTTTCAAAAAGGTTGCAATAAAGCGGAATTTGTGGGGTCTGCCTTGCAATGAAGACGTGTTAGATTATAGAGTGCAAATCTTTTTATAGGATGCTAACAAATTCTTCACAGTAATGTGCAGGTCATATTTTGATAATCACCTAGTGGAAGACTTAGTCTCTAACACTCCATGCTCGGGTTGAAACGAAAGAAAATCAAACGTTAAACCTGCAAACGAGACATTTATTGCCTTCTCTGAGCTAGGAGCTTCTTTCACCTCTCATTCTGATCCAAGTTTCCTTTTCTTCAATGACTGTTGTTTTTTCTATTCTCTAAAACTTTCACAATTTTTGCCGTGAAAATGAATTATTGTACATTCTAGAATAAGCGGAGAAAAATGTACAGTGTCACATGTGTCCGTATAAAAAGTATAGAACGTAAGTGCACATGAGATCTTACCACAAGTTTTTCTCGTCTTCAGTCATGCACTTTTCCACTCACGGCCAAAAACATTGCATTTACTTGATCAAATCAATGTAAATGTCATTTACAATGCATGTTGTCGCCGATATATTTTACAAAAAGATGATACCAGGCTGATTTCGTTGAATCTCAGTCCTGTTTCCAAGGACGTTCAAACATCTAGTATTTTGCTATGGTTACCGCGTATTCATTATTAAGTAGGAAAGGTCAATTAGTCCCAACCATATCCTGGCTTGACTCTGAGGTCATTGAAATACAGATTTTAAGAATGGAGCGATGTTCCTGCATACGAGGAGTAATTGCATACTTAAAAAAGGCTGTGAAGGATAAGATTTCTCAAATTCGCCAGCAATTGTTCGCACAAAAATCTGAATATTCCAGAAAAACATGCTCAGCAGGAACAGATCTTCATTCTCATGCTTTTGCCCTTCCAAGTCATTCGGATATAAACACCAGTTCTCATAAGTGTGTTTCTTCACAAAGCAAAATTCTTCGCCTTTTTAAGATTGGGCGATGTCTCTAATATAAAACACGAAATCGTTTGTATAAAGCATACATAAATATTCTCATATTTTTGCAACAAGTTTCTAGACAACTTGAAGAAGATTTTTTTATTGTACACCTCCGTTTTCCAACCTTCAACATTTGGGAAGCGAGTGATATCGCATGTTCAATTAAAAATCACACTACGGTATTTCATCTCCTGTCTTTGAGTCTGTAATTTGTATCTCACTTTTACATCCTAGAAAATGCCCCGATGAAGGAAAACATAATCAAATTATCGGAAAGATCACCAAGATTAAAAAACCGGCTTTTCGCGTGGATGTCTGAATCAGCTGGGACACTGAACTTTGTCATTCCAACTGTGAATATAATGCCTTGAACTTGGCAAATTATTCGTAATTTTGGAAAAATTGATGCTGACATGGTCAATAATTGAGAATTTTACCGTTGCTGCAATAAATCTTTTGTCGACCGCTTCAATTAGCATACGTGGATTCAACGAGACGATTTTCTCTAATAACGGCATCCTTAAAGCTGTTGAGGTTTATGAAAGAGTAGATGCAAAAGTTTGCTGAAGTTGATACCAATAGCAATTTTGCAGAATCAACACAAAATGAATAGAGAACAAAGGCTCAAAATATGCTCCCACTTTCTTTTTCCTAAAGATGAGACCTCATTCACAAGTGCTTCAGCTACAATAAACCTGTTGATTTCTGAAAATGTGAGCGCAATCGCTATAACGATTGCATCAGCCAGCCCGAGGTGATGTCTAATTAGAGATCACCCCGACGCGCATGCAAAACTTCTAATGGTGATTTCGCCGGCTTATACGGATTGCTGTTTTTCCAAAATGAAGCCTAATAACTGGACTAATTTCGAACTAATTTCGGTACAAATAAAAACTGATCGATGAGGAACTCCTTCAAGCTGTAAGTGAAGAAGTATATCGCAATGATTGTTTCCAGCCTCTGTTTTCTCATCGAGAAATCTCTTTGCTTTGATTACCCGCTAATCTAGCCAAAATTCTCAGACAAGTCTTAGCTAGTCCACAAAATTTCGAAGCATAATTTGAACGAAATACAAAACTGAAAAAGTCTTTAGAGGCAGCGTCTAGACAAAATTTCGCTTTTCATTTTTCACCTATTCGAAGCCTTCTCGCCATGAGGAGCCCATAACTGGGCTTTAAGCGCATGAAAATGACGAAAATGAGCCTTTTGAAGTTTTTCGCACCCCGCCTCCCTCGTTGCGGACCCCCCACTGAACCCCCTTTCGGAGCTCACTTACACGCATTTTCCACTGAATGGGAAACTGGAAAGCTTCGGAAAAAGCTCATTTTCGCCATTTTCATGCGCTGAAAAGCCGTATGGGTTCTTCACGGCGAGAAGGCTCCGAAAAAGTGAAAAAATGGAAAACGAAATTTTGCAAGGACACTGCTTTAACGCAGGTCTTCGTCAATCGCTTTCTTTTTGTTTTTAAATTTTCTAGACAATCTCCGGACTAAAATTTGACGATACCATGACAATTTTATTGTACACGATCCAGCGGTTTCGCCTGCTTGCAAGACTAAAGATGAACGTCCTATTCAATATTTTTGCATAATAAATCATCCTGGCAGACATCAGAAAAATGGTAGCTATAGTATCTGTCTGGACTGGAGCTTGATGCGGCATTTTCGAAAAAGCGTAAAGGAAACGAAAAGTTGGAAAACATTTGGTAGCAAATAGTAGGTGAAGTAACGATATCAGAGCATCTTTTTTTTCTATTTTTCTCACACCCTTTTCCCACTGTTGACGCCAAGCGACACTTGTCAAAGGTAGCTATGACATACCGTATGTGCTACACTTAACAAAAATTGTCGCTTGACAGAGTTAATTTCCACATACGCGCACTTTACACTCCAACTTCACTCCAACTTTGATAATCATCACGGCAGACAGCGACGTCCCTTCCGCATTTCGGACAAAGTCCAAATTGTCGTATCGTGTCGCCGTGCGAAGCCGCGACGACCCGTTATCGCAATTGTATAGCAAATGCAATCAATCCTGTTCAACGGAAAAGTGATGACTTTAACAGATCTCTGCACTCAGCAGTTTTATGCTGACAATTGTACAATTAATAAAGTTTTTTTTTGATGATGATGACTATTTGTCAGCACATTCGCATCAACATCGTCCTTGTGTTTACATCACGATAACACCGCAACTAACCGTGAAAATCGTATTATTCTGGGATCGATGCGCGGCAAGTATAACATGCGGATATGTATCGAGAGATCACATGGTTGACGAGAGAGAATAAATTTGAACCTCTCGAGGTTGCGATAACAACTCGAACGAACAGGCCACAGAATCGCGGTGAGGTGTAATTAAATGAGCGTAGAAATCAAGTAACATCATTAGCCCAGCATGATCTTCTTCATTTTCATGTTGTTCGGCATTTCTTCCTCGCTATCCGATGAGCTATCTGACACATATGCGGGTGTAGCAGCTGAGCATTTTGGCGAACTGCAAATTCGAATTGTGGTGATGATTTCATAGAAGTTTTCTGATTGCTGATTTCGAAAATGTTCATCTCGCCCACAGATAGGGTATCACAAAATAAATGCGTACACTATGTATTTTACAGACTCCTCATTTTATTGGCTCTAACTTAGCGTATTAATAGAGAGCCCCAACAACCTCTATCAAACTGTAAGAATACGGTAAACATGTGCACACAACGTTCGAAAATGTCTGTTAAGGTGACAGAAAGGTTTCAAACTGCACTTAATAGTGATTCCTCCCCTTTCTCAAAGTTACACAGGTTACAATATCAAAATTCTAGGACTTCCGTATCCTCACAAGAACTTTTACAGATCTTTTCTAGCTAGCATTTTATTAGTTACCGTATGTGCATTAGAAAAAGAACAAGATTTGGCTAACGCGTTCAATTAGCAGATATTTCTGTGCTCTATCTATAGTAACTAAAATTTCAGACCTTCTTCAATGTATGATGGCGCACATTTGATTTTTTAGCCCAGCACTTTCTGTAGATATACCAAGGTAAGTAAACTCACCACAAAAACTGCAGTAAAGGCACACGATATTTTCCACAAAAATCCACAAATTTCACATGTTCAACGCATGCTTCGAAGTAGACACCCTTACACTTGGGGTTGACGCACTGATTAGCAGAGTTCAGATAGGATATCAATTCCCTAAAAATATACAAGATCAAGAGTCAAAAAGGCCAAAAAGATTTTTTGAGATACTTGAAATAAAAACACCAAGGACAAACAACGTCATAACAATTAGGTCGGGAAGTTAATTTGAAACAAAGAACGCTCAGAAATCAATTACATCATGTATTTACCTTGGAAGAATTCCTTTGAGTGGCAGTCGGGACATTTTCAATCGTACTACTCGGCCAGCCAATTCCTTCAATTTTGGAGGTTCCAGCTGCATGTTGTGTACGAATTGATGGACTAAAAAGGCTATGTTTGGAGTTGTAGAAAGAGTACTTGGTTGACTGTAGATAAAAACTGGCTAGAAGTGCTATGTATAAAAAAACCAAAGGCTCTGTCCTTTGATTTCTGTTGATGGTGGAGACTGCCAAACTATCTTGCTACAAGATTACCAAAATTTTAATTTAACCAGAAATACAACGAAATTTACTTAGTACGTGTTTACGCAAAAGGGCAATGGTGGATGTTGTTGCGGTTTACATTTAAAAGGGGAATACCTAAAGGATTGTTTCGAAGGCTAAGCTGTTGCAAATTCCTCAGTTTGACGATTTCTGTTGGCAGGGTCTGAAAAATTCAAATATTTTCCTCCTCCAGGTTTCAAACCGAGTTCCTTACCCTGAGCACATTATTATGCAATGATAAGCTTTCCAAATTTCTGAGCTCTCCAAATGTTGAAGGAATTGTTTCCAGCTGATTATCGCAAAGCGACAAAGACGATAATCGCTGAAGCCGGCCTATTGTCGCTGGCACTTCTCTAAGAAAGTTTCCGCCAAGATATAGGATCTCCAAACTGCAAATTTCTTCATAGCAGTGAGAAAACAATAGGAGTACAGAAAAAAAACTTACTGTTTCATTGTACCAATTGCGTATGGCACATTTTCTATCCGATTACCACCTAGGTGCAGAACGCGCAAGCGAAACAAATTGAATACGACAGATGGAACAGTCTCAAAACGATTTCCAGATAGGTATAGGGCTTCCATGTTTTCGAGGCAGCACAAGGATTTTGGTAGGTCGACAAGTAGATTGTTACGGGCTACGAGATTTCGCAGGTTACCCATGGCACCGATATCTTCCGGCAAGGATGTGAGTGCATTGTTGGACAGGTCGAGACTGAAAAGTACTGAATTAACAGATAACAGGAATCGCTGTTTCCTTCTGATGCTCTATAACTGTTTTTTTTTTTGTAGAAATCTTCATTGAGCTCTAATCAGAAACAATATGCTTTTTTCCTAACACCCTGACCACTAAAAACCCATGCCGGACCACTTTTGGTATATTGAATGGACAAAATCTTGACTAGCGAATTGAGAGTTTCGTGATGACATATTCAGAATCAACCAATACTACCCTACAGAATTATCTTCTGATGATATATGAGACAGATTTATGTATAGAACTGTATGCTTACCTGACAACATTTACGAAAGCAGGAAGGCATGTAATCTGCAACAAATTGTTCCTGCTGAGATTGAGACGGCGAACCTGTGCTGGATCATATTCTCTGCCAGTCAGGGGGTGACGTTTCGGTACACGCTCCAATTCCAATCCTTCCAAATTCAAGTCAATCTGTTGCGAACTGTAAACGGTATTATTTGCGAATCTCTGACAAAACAGTACAGTGCGAACCTGCTGGGTTGTTCGCGAAGATAAACCGATTCGTTCGAAAAGTCGCGTGTTTCTGTTGGCGGCAGCATCGCACTCGACCAACACCAGCTCTGAGTAGGTGTTTGGGCTGGCGCTAACGTTGATATCACATGTGGCGCACGTGCCTCAGTCTCCTCCCATTTAGATCGGGGAATCACCCTTCCCGCCCCGAAACCGCGTCTCAACCAGTTTTACGTATTGCACTTGGGAATTATAACATTGTTGCGCGTGACGTGTTGCATCTCTGTAAGAAGCTAGAATACAAAAAATTGTCATAATCAAATCACTCTAGCCTTAGCATATGGTTTTCACTTCAACGGTTTTCACTTTCGCATATGGTTTCCGAGTCTTTACAACTGGAGCTGAGGTTCAACCTGAGGAAAAAAAGAAATCCAGTGTACTATACTTGGGTCCGAATAGAATGAAATTAGATCATTCGAAGGAAACATTCGAATATATTCGCATTCGAAAACCTTTTTGAAGTTCCTCCATTTTTCGAATAATATTCGAAACTCGAATAATTGAGAAAAGGGGGTTTCGAATAAAATTCGAAACTCGAATAATTGAAAAACAGGGTTTCAAATAAAATCCGCATCGAATAATCAAAAAAGGAGGATTCGAATTGATTTTATTTGAATGTTTTTTCAAATTCGTAAATGAATGAACTCCGTATTCAATTATTCGATTCGTTGCAGAGCCAACTGCTGAGTAAGCTCACTTCATCTGCGTTTTTTTCCGCAAAACTCGGTAATGCATCTTTTTGCAACCGTGATGACCTTTGAACTGTATGGAAAGTCGCATTCCTCCGACCGCTTGTGACAGTAAGAAAATAGGTGTGGATTTTAATTTCTGCTTTTTCGATCAATGAGATAGTTTGAACTGCTATTGGGACCAAATCAACAAAAGAAAAAAACACCTATCAAAGCTCATGTTCCGAGTTCATGTAGTGGAAATGCTTTGCATTGCTCATGCTTTTACGCAAAGGTCCACACTAGTGAGCACTTTTGCTTGTAGAACTCATGTTGCACAACTGCCTCTATTTACCTTATAGGCTGCTGCATGACGAAGGCGCATGTTGGCGAAGGCGAAGGCGCAGGGCGCAACCTTCGGGCGCGAACGCGGCTTTATCAGCCGCGGAGCGCAAGAGGCGCAGGATTTACAACGGTTAGGATATGCGCGCGTCGCGTTTGCGCCCGCTCAGCTAAGACCGCTTCTGCGCCTTCGTCATGCAATAGCCTTCAGAGATTCTTCACGATTCGGTATATTTTGAGTAAAAGACATCGCAGCTGTAGTGGAGGATTAGACGGTTGCTGCTGAATCTTGCAGTTATATCATCTTGCAACGAAGTTTTGTTCAGTAGATAGTACGTGATAATTCTGTTATCAAAGTGTATCCAAGATTTTCATGGAAGCTTGCAGGCACTTCAACACCTCTTGTTATCAGCCTATCAACTATGGTAAAGGCTAAAGCCGGACGAAGAAGTCCACATTGAGAAATGAGAGCTTTGATTATGACAGGTCCAGCACATACTTCACGCGATAGTCATACGCAATTTGCCAGTTACAAGATGTCTCCAAATGTAACGCCAGCTTACCGTAGATGTAAAGCGTGTACAACTTTCTAAATAGATAAGTGCCCTGCTTTCTGTACTTTTAGAATCCGCCTACGATATATAAACAATTTGACTATTGCCAAACCACGTCGCTACTGAAATGCCTGCAGTATGCTCGGGGACTAGAGGGACATTTTGCGCAATGAGGCTGAGAGTTGGTACACGGGGCGGGGGGGGGGGTGAGGGTGCTGATTACGAATAGATATTTATCTTATCGATTCTATCGATTCTTAGAAAATTTTGGGCGAGGCTGGGAGTTGGTGCAGGGGCAGATGAGGGTGCAGATTGAAAATAAAATCTATTTTATCGATTTCACCGATATTTGGCAAATCTTGAGCTAGGAATTGGTGTCATGAATGAATCGGCTTTTAGCCGAATATGTCAGCAAGTTTTAGATATGGTTGCTCTAGTTATTCGATAAATCAGTCGAATATTTACTCGAAATTTGACTCCCAATGTTCGAATATAATCGATATTCGATATTCGTTTTTCGAGATCTTTCATTTTTGAATTTATTCGATATTCATTCACTCGATGAAAATTTCGAATTTACCCAAGTATACAATGTACCACAACCGATTGATACATTTAGTGCTTCAATGCTTCCAAGACCAGGCGTGTGAGCTAGCGCGTGATGGGGAACCCCATCACGTCTGGGGCTGGACGGACCGCAGAAGAAGACGCCGCAGTGGTTGAACGTGCGGCAGTGAATGAACCACTTGCGTCGGCCTTGGAAGATAGCCAAGACCAGAGCCGTCAACTTTTCATCGAAAAAGGTTTTCATATCATACGCTTATATCACCAAACTGTGCCAGTGTTTTTTCTAAGCGGTGCACTCACTAATGTTGGAAATCCTCAACTGAGAAATTCTTTTGATGCATTCACACCATCCTTAATTTACTTTTTCCTTTTCCGCTCTCACTACTTCCTCCACCCACTTTTGCTTTACTTTTTTTGCTCTTTCTCGCGAGCTTCTATTTCATCTTTCAGCCCCGAGATCGAGTGTCGATCTCTTGAAGTTCCCTGCTAGTTACGAAAACGTGGTGAAAACAGGGTCTGGCGTATAAAAGTGGGAGAGAGGAAAAATATCTGTAGAAGTGGAGAGCGGTGATGTTCTATGATACTGTATTAACAGTGCCGGAGGCGGGTACGCCCTATTTTAGAAGTATTGCAAAAACAAAATTATGCCGCGGCTTGGCGCGCGCGGCCCCTGGAAGATAGGTGCCACTCCCTGATTGAGTGATTCGGCACTTAAATATAAGCGGTTGGGGATATAGCCTAGGAGAATATCCGTAAGCTATTAGGATTATAGAATTGTATTCTGACAAGGCGATTGCGACAACCTTGAACTAATTCAATCCATTGAATCTCAGCCATTATCTCCGACAATTCATGAAAACTTCCCGAAGAGAAGCGATTTTGGCAAACTTGGGTTTCACTTAGTACAGATGTGAACGGAGCGCAAAAATGGGAATTTCCCGCAACTTTGAAGTCAGGAGCAACGCATTAGGAACTTTCCGAGGACCTCAATCCCCCATGATGTAGAAATGTCTGAGGGCTTTGACACAAGGAAAACTCCCCGAAGGTTTTCTCTTTCGTGATCTGCCACTTCACTTCATGCGTAAGTGCCATATGCGACCATAGAAATCCAACCTTTTTTGCATAATGCTCACTTCGATATTCAATTTACCATAAATGAGGTTTCAACTTGTTTGATCTTCAATCTTCTTCATTTTTATATCGCTTTCTTAGTTTTATGCTGGAACTTTCTCTCGCGGTCCGAGTTGTCTGCAAAACTTGTTTTTTCATGTTTCATTCTATTGCTCCGGCATCTGGAAATGTCAATTTTGTAGTGTGATTTCTTTGTAGGAGAAGAGCTGCTATATAGTGCAAATTCCGCTCAAAACTATGTTGCATGAAAGCTAGTAATGTTTATTGATGTACTCATTGTTGCCATATTTATGTTAAAAAAAACTTTTTCTCTGTCTTCACAAGATATACAGGCCGCAAGTCTCAGATTGATTCTTCGAGCCAAAAAATTACGCGTGTTTTCAAGCTGCTAAACTTGCCACAATTCTCATTACTTTCTACAGCTCTGTATATTCATAGCAGCTCGTTTCCCGCCTTATCTGAATCTCAACTCCTTAGTTTAATTGTGTTTGTATTGAATCTTCCCTCACACTCTTTAACGCCATTCTTTTCGTCAAAATATTACTATTCTCTCTGAAAATCACATTTCAGAATGTTGCTCTTGATTGTTCCTTCTCAAGTTCCCATTCACCTCAAGTATTTGTGTAAGTTCCCCACGAAATTACCGCGAAGTCTTCTTGAGTAAATCACTGTTAATCCTTTCAATAACTCTTCTAGTAAAAGCCGTGGTGTCGTCACGCTCTTAGAAATATCAAGCCACTCGCCTTTCGATGTCAAACTTAAATGACTACCCAAACTAAAAATCGGTTCATAATTATACGAACATCCCCTATTTTGCCGTTTTCTAGACATTTTGAAAGGAATGCAAGAAACCATTGGTACCATGTTAGAGAGCGTAGCCGAAAACAGTATATGCAGCACAAGAATGAAACTCTGTGTCAAATTTGAAGAAGCATTGCGCCCCGAACGCTATTCTGGCCGGTTCATAATTATACGAACACCTCTATCAGAGCTCTTTTGTTGCTTGAGGTATATATACTTCAAATACAGTACAGTATAGTATAGTACATAGTATACTTTATACTTCACTATGAACTAAAATGTCTTTGTTTTTTTACAACTAAAATTACCTAGATTTCCTTCGAGATTGAGGCAGGAGTGGCGTTATGATCTCGACATTCTCGTTAGGCATAGACATGTATGGACATGCTGCGCAGCAACAAACAGCAAATTCGAATATAGTATCAGATAATATGTAACAATCTCTTCAATTTGCATCCTATTTATTGTTTCCTGCGAGTCTGGATAATTACAAATATAAGAAGATGCAACATTTATCAGACTATGTCGAATAATTAGATGAGAATTTATTAGAACATATTACAGAGATGGAATGGTATCAGATGAATGCATGAAAAGGATGAATGCAACAGACAAATGTTCACTAGCGTAATGCTATAAATGCTTGAAGTGCCTAAGCAAAGTAAACAATAACAAAAAATATGTAAAGCATTAGCAAAGAGGCAACTGCAGTCGATATTCGACGCCAAAGATCTTTACGAGTTCTTTCGTGATGACCTAGATTGGCTGGACGCCAAACTTATCAAGACCTAATTCACCTAGAAAATGTCAAATTAAGTGAAATCACAAGCATCACGTCATGTACTCAGACTATAAAAATGTCTCCGTCATATAACAGCAATAGTTACCGCATTAATGAAAGTGAGAACAAGTAAACCAGTAGAAATTAATGGGAATAAGGCGTAAGCAGTGTCGCTTTGTTATTATTCATAAGAATTTCTCTGAAAGTTGCTTATTTTGTCTCATCAACAAACGCTGGCGGTACTCCAACCACGTCCGTATCCGCGACTTCATCTTCAGCCGTATCGTCGCTGAGAGATTTCGAGCGAAGGCGAGCACCGGGCTGGAAAGAATCTTATGATCTAAGAGCAAAATAACTAGCTTTTCTGCCTGCTCTGCTTAAAAAAAGTTCCTAATCATTAAGGTATTCTTGGTCTTAGGATTAGTCTACATCTACGTCCTGCTTACAGCATAGCTAAAAACACCGACGACTTTGAAGACTATATCCTTCAGCGTCTATGTGAGTTTACACCCTGAACTTACGAATAATCGGATGTAGAAAATCTGGAACGGTAACAATGCTTTAGATCTATACTTTTTACACTCATAGTTCAAATTTTTGAGCTCCACTCATGATGAGATTTTCAGTACGCCACGGTTTGCTATAGCATACAGTCCGACTAGAGCTTATTGGCGTTCATAAAGATAATTCTATACTATATCAAAGTGTAAGATAGACTGAGTAAGATATCTTATCCAACGTTCCTGATCGGATCAAAATGTAAATCCTGTTGAACCAAAGCAGTCACTACAAATTTGAGTCCTTTGGTTTCTAAATTGAGTTGGATTTTGAAACTGTATTCTATAGATTCTAAAAAAATCAATGCTTCGAATGGAACGCTACCCAAATCCCTTTCTGGGTTCATTGATTGTTATTTAATTACTTAATGTTGTGAGTTGACGGCAGGTGAATATATGAAAACAGAGCTTACTTCGCCGTCGCTGATTGACTGTTCGTCCTCTTCCTCTTCGTGACAAAACTCGTTTTCATTTGCTGTTTTCTTGGTCCATCCACGGACTGAAAAAGAGAGAAATGTAGATAGATAACATAGAGGATAGGAAAAGGTAGAACAGTAGAGAAAGGGATTTTCATGTGCATTGGTGGTGGCCATAGAGTGCGATCTATTCTATGCTAGATTCCACTACCTTTTCTGGGTTACTTTGCTGCCAATCCCATGTGAACGAGTTTTCAACGGTTCCCCCAGACGAATAAAGTTTATTAGATATATAAGAGTTTCTCGATGTGCTGTGCACGCTTGCACACCTCATCGGAGGAACGAACCCTATAGGTTTCGATATAGCTTCCCCGTTTTCACCTAAAAATACAGAAAAAAAGGGTGCAAGTCGATGTTTAGGCTTTTCGTGGATTCTCCAAAAATGTTTGTGAGAGTGCAGTAACTGACCTTGCTGTCCAACGCTTTCTTGTCGTTTCAGCATGTCCGCCTTGGAGCTCTTCAATACAGAAGCATGATCGACGGTGCTTTCATGAGGCATTAGTTGCATCGCAGCGCGGAAAAAGTAGAATGACGGATAATGGACGAGATTGTAGCAGGATGATGCGTAGAGATCAGCATACCTACAAAATTCAGAAGCTTTGTGCCCCAATAGTGCATAAGTAGATAAAAAATTTCATTGCTTGTTTTCAGCAGAAAAAAAAACATAGCATACCTCTCCACTTGGGAGGCAAAGAATGTTGTCCTAGATCCAGCACGAAATAGTGATCCTAACACTCCGTATTCTTGGTCCATTTCATGAGCAAGATTCTAAATCAGTAAATTCTCAGAACCAATCGACATAATGGAACAGTCTTCGATACAAAAAAACAGGCAATCTTATACAAAAGTGAGCATTTTACCTTGACTTGTTGAAGGACAGTGTGAATTTGTGGTTTGTTCCTTGATGTTGCGTCTAAATGTTTGTAAATATCGGCAAGGGTATTGTCAAGTTGATTCAGCTGCTCAAACAGTGGCCGACGATCTGTCCACACTGTAAGTTCATGATCGAGTTCGGGAACAACAAGGAACGTTCTCCAGCCACGAGATTTCTTTGACCTGGAAATTATTCAATATCTCGAATTTTCTGAGTCAAAAAAATTTCAGCGATTCGTCTTCATGATCACTGATGTTGATTCACTGATGGAAAGCGTTTCGATGCATCCAACACACTTATTCAAAAAACAGCAAAAACAGTAACAAAATGAGAAAAACTGAATTTGAAAAGGTTTACTCTACACAATAATTCAAAATATAATAAAATTTGCGTGTAGAAATCTTATACATTTTTTGTACCAGAAGACGGAACCACTTATCACAGTCAGATTTCAAAACACAAACCTCAAGACGTCACCAAAGATGTGGTCACCAATGTATAATACATCTTTCCCTCGAGCTTTTACGATTTTGTGGAATGCATCACTCGAACCTAAACAAAAATGATTGAAGCAGTGTTGTGTTATACAGGGTGACAAGCAAACATGTACCCACTCATTGATTGGAATAAATTTTTTGAATTATAAAGTTGATGATGAATGAGGCTCAATAGTTCGAAAATGCTCAATTGTCGACACCATAGCACTACTGTGTGCATTATACATAAAAACATTGGAAACTATTGTGACATAGAAACTGTTTTCGATCCAAATATTATTTTGACTTTTTCAAACACCTTTCCTATATTGTACAAAGTGATTGTAAGAAAGACTGCTAAAGAAAAGTGTCCGAATTACGGTAGCAAATCGCCAGATCAAAGGATTTTAGTAATTTATCTCATATCAAAGACTGATCGTTTTGGAAACCGCTCACAAAAATTTATGCGACTAATGTCGAGTAAAAATTCAGATGGAACCTCATCATTTAATCACGATATGCATAACCTATTGATCTTACTCAAAAAACAAGTCTCATGAACAAGTGAGTACATATTGCAAGACACCCTGTATATTATAGATGTTACCACAGAAAGTTTCTATCGCACCTCCTGAGTAGACAACCCCTTCCTTTAGTGGACCCGTATGAACCCCTATTTTAAGCGCTCCAGTTTTGGTATCCACCTAAAATATTTTAGCCAACATAAAGGTCGAAAGCTGAAAGGATTACACATTCCACAATATTTGTAAAATAAACTGACCTCACGGAATACGGTACCCTCAGCAAACCATTTGGGTTTTTTGGCATCTACTACACAAATATTGAAATATGATCGCCAGTCGCGACCAAGGATGAAAGACATCATTTTCTGAAACATCTCCGTTCATGGAAATTCCCAAGAAATTGGTATTTTCAGAATTCTTTGGAAGCGAACTCACATCCGTATATCTATAGTCACTATTGGTTAGTAAAAATGTCTGACGTCCATTCTCGCGTAATTGTTTGAGCAAAACAGTAGCTCGGTCATCTTGGACCACATATTTCTCCATATTTTGCATAATAATGTCCTTCATGTTACTCTGGAACATAAGATTGCGTAGGTGAATACTTCAGTCAAACCAAATACATTTTATGGGCCATTAAACACTGCACTATGAAAAGATTCAAGTTGTTTCTAGCTTCACACTCCTTTCCAGGCCAAGATACAGGAACATAAACTAGATAGGATTTTTGCGCTATAAAATTCAATTATATCTGTAGCGCTTTCTCCAAACACACACTTCTCAAACTAGACTAATTGAAAAGGCTGTCCTCTACAAACATTGCAGTGCAGAAACTACCAATGTACACTAAAAGCACTTGCAAGATGACACTTTGCATCACATCGTCAGTTTACAACCTCAATGTTTTTCAGTGAAATTCCCGAGATAAGTGTCGTGAGCTCACATACCTCTAAGTGAACATAGTCGACAGCAGTGCGACAGTCAAGAAATATGGATTTGTACGACATCAGCACATCCCCACCCCGCACACCAGTCTTATCCTCAAGCCTAGAATTGAACTTTAGAGTGGACTAGTGTTTACATCTGTTCCCGAATGAACATCTGCAGAAGGTCACATGCACTCTGCACTGATTATTGGCTTCAGTCTTGAAAATGAACCCTAACTTTACAGCGCTTAAGTGTGATTAATATCTCTTATCGGCAAATCGTTGGCATCATGCCTGATTTTGCGGTGCAGCAAAATCAGCGCCTTGAACAAGTGCCCTTTCTAACGACCGCTTATAGCCTTATCTAAGGGTCTCAGGAGATAAGCAGAGGCGCATTTATGCTTTTTAGGCGCAATAAAAAAGACGGATTTTCGTTGAATGACGTGGAACTTGAATGCTGATAGCATAGGCGGAAGCGCGACATCTATCACAAAACTCTCAAGAGAACCTAGTCCAAGAGCTCGAAAGGCGGGCGCATTAGAATTTTTGTAGCATTAACAGCTGTACATAGCTTAGATAAAGAACAAGTGTAGACACAACTTACGGTGTGTAGTCTGGATGAGAGTCAAAAAAGTCGATGAGGTAGGCAAGCAAATGTGTTTCAGGAAGATTGAACAACGTATTCAACACAAACACTCGTGATTCGGTTAGCGGAAGATATTTGTTCGGATACATCTCCTCAATTTCGGATCTGAAATTCATTCATTCCAAAGAGCATGTCTTGTCCGTAACAAACACATACGTTTTAAGAAATTTGAAACCATGCATGCCCACAAGGATGTTGCCAAATCCATCTACTTTTAAGATGTTCCCATATGTGTAGTCGAACCACAATCCTAAAGCGTACTCATCAATATTCCTGACAGGCGCATTCATTCAAGATGAGTGAATGACTCTAACTGACCTCGAACTGGGAAAATAGGATCGTATTTGAATTTACGAATTTCTTCTGGATATCCTATATCTATAAGTCGCTGTACAGACATATCAAATGCTAGGATTTCAGTATCCGGCGATTTATACTCTGAAAATTAGTCATAGCAGATTGGAAACTAATGTGTCAACTTCAATTTCAAGCTTCAGTGAACTGTAATGCGCACGATACTGCTGTGTATGCTAACAAAAGAATGGTGAATTTCGGACATTTGCACTTTATGTCTGAATAACCTCGCGCATTTCAGGCCATTCATTGAGGAGGGTGAAAAAAAAAAGAAGAAAGTTGCCGCAACTCTTACGCACATAGCATGACGGTGAGAAGATGGAAAAGAGTGTTTGGATTTCGATATTTAAATATTCGCGCAAGGATACGCATTACATCTATGACTCGATTCAAGAAGATGCAAAAGAAAGGTAAGGAGACTTACGAATAAGTGTGTAGTCCATGTCAAAACCGAAGAAATTTATTTTCTCCATTCGTAGAGATCGATTGACGAACACCCTGAAAGGCATGTTTGAGATACTGCTTTGTCTTACTTCTGTTTAGATTCTCTTCTGAGAAACGGTGTTTTTGTCAAGTTCTCATTAGTTTTTGTTGACTTTTCATTAGAGAAGATAAGACTTCGGTCAAAGAGAAGGCTGCAAACAAGGTCTAGCCCGGAAGAATCGAATCGGCACCTTTGTTCGGGGATCCGTTTGTGGATCATCGTGTCCGAGACCATGACTTGCGCGAATTCACCACTACCAACTAGGGACAGCGAGAGTTCTACCAGCCGAGAGAGCCGGGCCGAGCAGCAGCGACGCGGCGGGGACGACGAAGGTGGCGGCCGGGCGGCCACAGACCGCCCACCCCGAAGCGCAAGCGACAAAAAAGTGCGACATGCTGACATCATCACAACAACATTCTGCCGCTGGCCGAGTCGCAACGCTCGAAAAACGTGCCATCCGTGCACGTTCCTGCACGAATTTACCAGCTCAGCTACGGCAAGTAACAAAAAGTCCCGTCTCGTGCTCATTTTACACATGCTTATGCCGTTCCATGTCCTGTTTTTGCGAGCAAGAGCCTTGTGCGCTTCGCCTGACCGCGCCAGCTATTGCTCACTGCTCCTTCACTTCGGCGCAATGTTTTTCACATGCAGGCCTTTTCAGGATAATCGAATCCTTCCTTTGGCCATGCCACTGAGCAATGATGCTGTACGCACTTTGTCCTCGCTGGAAGTAGCCTTCCTCAAGACCTCAAAACCCATTATGCCTAAGATCGCTTTTAGCTGTTAATGCAAGCCATTGTAGTTTTGACCTGATAAACGTGTGAAAGCACTTTTTCTATGGCGCCTATTGGTCTACAAGATGCAGAACACAAAATCATTCACTCAAAAACTTAACAGTGACTCATTATAACTACCAGTGCAAGCCGATCGGAAAACAAAGTTTGTTCTCTCTGTTCGAGAACATACTGCTTTTTCGTCACAGTTCTCAGGTGATTGCAACAAAGTTCAAAAAGCAAGCTACATAGAAAAGATGCTGTTCAAGGCTCCTACTTCTGTTCGATTAAAGAATACGAATTTCCAGTACATTTCTCATCGTAGTAGTTATCAATTAAGGCTGTGGCCATCTCTCGAAAGTTTACGACTTTGAGATGTACGAGAATATATAAAATTTTGCGGTCAAAATACATAATGCGAAGCTCCTGCTAGTTTACTTCCATTTCTCGTTCTGTGTAACTTAGCTGAATACTCATATCGTCCCAATAACACTGAGCAGATTTCGACAACAAGTAAAAGTATCTCACCTTTGTGCCGGTTCACGTTTATAGACACGTGCGAGATCAGCTGCTCCTGCAGTAGCCATTTTCTGAAACATCACAGTAGAAAAAGCTTGATACAAGCAATTTTGACATTTCTCAGCGAAAATCTTGAAAAATGACACTAAACGGACAAAGATGAAAAGCAATAAATATTGGCAGTTTTTAGCTCGATACCAAAAGCATAAACGTTTAGCTTGCACTTTCCACAATGAGATGCGTTCACATTAGCAAATGAAGCATTACCAAGCCTTTGAACATTAATTCTGTTAGTCATTATCATAGTTCTTTCCTTTACAAATTACTCATAACCAGCAAAAATCATTGTAGCCCTCTATCAAAGCACAATAGCAATAACAAACACTCTCGGGCTTTAAAAAAACAGCGCAACTGGTATGCTGTTGGACTAGTGCACCACAACGGAACCTCAAAAACGCAGAAAAAGAACACGTAACAGAACGATGATGATGTATGAGATACAAATAGAAACGACGTACACAAAAGTCGTCGACATTACGACTAGCTCAATCTGGGAAAGGTTTCCAGTTAGAACTGAAAATTTGGTTGCATAGGTGGCAACAAGGATTGGATATTTTGTTTTATTTTGCCCGAGATCACTATAACTTACGGGCAAGAATGACATAGCCAGTCTTTTCCAAATTTTCGATGTAGAAAGCACCACAGAAAATGTGGCTTCTCATAACAATTTTTGTACTTCACGATTCGAAGAAGTTATTTTTTTCAACCTTTTCTCCTGGGTGCGGTGATAGGAAAATGTCTTCATCATCCTTGCTTACAGAGCAGTCAAACTGATTTTATGCATAACGTTTCATTGCTAGGCATAATTTATACCCTAAAATCTGCCTCATTGCCATCGAGGGGCATCTCAACTCAAAAAGTCAATTGAAATCCAACAAAAATGTCAGCTGCTTCCGTACAAGTGAAGGGCAATTTAAGTGAAATTTCTGAAAATACTTTTGAAAGCAACAGCTGCTTCATCACTATAGGACATCCATTCAGCTGTGGTGTAACATCACTTTTCTGAATTCTAGAATATCTGACATGTTCGCAACGTTAAACTTACACTGCGAAACGTTTGATGTAAAGACATGCCTGTAGAACGAAAAACACAAAAAAAATCTATTGTCGTAAACTCGTAGAGAAGTCATGAAGTCCACTTAATCACCGATGATGATCAAATAATAGGCAGAAAAAAATTCTAAGCCAACAACTGCTGAGACTGAGTTGCCAGACGGCGATAAGCTCAAGAAACAGCAACAAACCGATAACAAACATTATCGCAGTGAGCAATAAGCGCTTGAACTCCGATGTTTTCCGGACAAGACAAAATCTTTCTGCATGAACGGAGGGATAGAAATATGAGGGTGGGCTTCAAATGGTGAACAAGGAACGTATGCAACAGATGACGAGTCGAAACAAGAAAATGTAACAGCACTTGGGTTGCGGAGCATGATGACTCGATTCCTTGTTGTTTTCTGGAAGTACAGCTTCTTACAGGGCAAAAAAAAATCGATTATACAAGCCTTCCACAGAAATCCACAAAAATTTGGAATGTGAATTTGGGATAATTTAGAAAGATATCTGCACCTTTTCCAATCTTTCACACTTAACAGGATTGAGTAAGTACTGCGTTCAGGCTATACTACATTTCTATATCACGTTAATTGTAGACCTAAAACAAGTTGTCGACTATAGACAATATGTAGACCCAGAGAAGAGTATTACGATCCCAAAGAACAAAGCCTACTGCTCCGTCTGACTCACAAAAGATCTGTCATGAATTTCTTTCAACCACCATGAACATGATGAACGAGTGAGATGCATGATCAATAGGAGAGGATAAAGTAATGGATAACAGATGATTAAGGGGATGTACCGCTGTTGTGGCTCTAATCAAGGCAAGAGATGTCGTTCTACAAGGGCGCTCATACATGGCTAGACGATAATAACAGCTCGAGGTTGTTGTGGAGATGTGAGCAAAAAGGTGAAATGGTGATTGTGAAGAAAATTCAGAGCATTGTTAACGGGATATATTTATATGTACATATCACTTTGACAAATAGAGTTGATTGATTTATTGCCAAAAAGCAATTCGCAATATAAGACTAAAATTGTTAGCTAAAAATAAGGCGCATTAGCAAATTATGCAGACTCATGAGTTTCTTAGAGAAATAAACCAAAAAATTGTGAAGACCCAAATTTAGTGACCTGTAGAAAGGTACAAACAGCAATGCACCTTAATACTTCCACTAATTATTTTACTCTGATTTTTTTCGTATCATCGTCTCTCAACTTCCTAACATCTTAGAAATGAAGGTGGCATCACAGCAGATCAAAAATCGTCCCGCAAGCAGAAATTACTTTCCTGTTTCGATCACATTTTTTCGGTTCTCCTACTTCGCAAGCAGAAAAATCGAATTAGAGATTTTCGCTTGAATAGGTGCACGAATTCTGTTTCAAGAAAACACGAGCTATGTGAAAAAGTACGAAATCCAAGCATTCTAAAGCAAGAGAGAAGGAAAAAAAGCGATTGCTTTCATTCCAAAAAAGTACCATTGTAGAGTAATAGCTGAGGATCTGACAAAGCAAGTAGAAGTAAGTGCGTAAACACGATGTCGTTCATCAAGTGTTATTAGCATTTCACACAAAATTTAATTATAATATTCCATTTGACCTAGCAATCCTACATGTCGACATTTTCCAAACCTAAACATGAATAAGGCATTCTGCTTGTTCCCCCCCCCCCCCCTCTCATTCTTTCAGTTTTTTCCTCACTCCCTCCCCCTCACCTCTCCATCTTGTCAAGAGACAATAGTTCCAATTTTCCATAGCGTTGCTCAAAAACAAATGTATAAGAGCAAAACTGAAATTGTTCGATACAAAATCTAAACCATTTCACATAGGCATGTTGGCAAAAATGGTTCATTAGCTAAAAGTCTTTGAAGTATGTAGTAATAATCAAAGAAAAAAGAGATGCCTAAAAAATTTCAAAAAAGTAAGCACATAGCACAGCATCGAGATAATCTGAACCATCTTCATGCAGGTAATGTTACTTGAAAGTTAACATCGCATTCCACCACCCACGCCTGCTTCTATTCAAGACTTCTTCACGCATGAAGGCCAACACCGGAAAATACGCATTTGATTGCTTTGGTGGTATTTTGCAAAAGTGCAGCGAGTCATAAAGAGTCTATAGCAAGGAAATAACTACTTTCTAATCGTTGTTCCTTTTTGTTGGTATGCTTAAATGTCTCTCATTATGTGAACGCAGGCGTCGAGAACAATTACCAGTTATGGATGAAAGCAAAGCAAACCTTTTTACAAAAACAAGGAAGTGCACGAGAAAATTCAGTGTTTGAATATTTGCTGAAGACCGAGCAGTTACTCCAAAAGTGCCAAAACTCTCAGAATAAATGGAAAGCAATACAGGGGTAAACTCATCTCCTTACAGATTATTACAGACGTCTTCGAATGATAGGCTCTTAGTTTTGAACAAAATCTCCAGACCGAAAACTAATGACCCGTTTACAAAACTATATTGCGGATGTTATTAACCAACGCTAGTTGCTAAGTTTTGTGATGTGATTGATGTGATAACAACGAAATATCATTGACAGACTACGGGAACGGTGGAATATCAGCACTACACAGACATCATTTAACTGGAAACCAACATATTTTATAGCTATCGAGAAGGTATATCATATGATCGCAGCTTAAGAGCATGGAGTATTTGCATCACTTACAGTTACTCCTACGCTTCACCACGGTAGAAAATTCTGAGTCAGCTAAAATCAAGAACACTCAATGTCTTAAAATTGTGAAGATAAGCACGAGTCGATTCGAAACTTCATGCTGTGGTATGACACTTTGTTGTACTACTGCTATGATGATGTGATTGATTACTTCAGTCAAAAAGGTGTTAGCATGTTTGAATTCTGAGCAAAGTTCAGCCCTTTCGAAACTATTTTCGAAATGCAATGTGTCCGTGACGCCAGAAACACTAGAAAATTCTATTGTTAATCTACAGCAATTGCAATGAGTAGAAAAAATGCTTAATGAATATAACTAAGAAAATGCTGAGTTAGTTAAATAAATCGAAGTAAAGCGAAAAGTAGAAGATCGCGGTTTCTCGTATTCATAAATGTCCCTCTATACGATACTTAGAAAGCACTCGTGCAAGAAAATTCACCAATTTAAAAAAATGTCAGAGAAAAGAAGTGCGAGGGAGGAGGGGGTCCAATGTAATCGGCATCTAGTCTGATTTACTGGATAGTAGTATTTATTCATATTCATCAATATTATTCCTGCTAGGCTGTCGACGGAGATGCAGTGGCTTATTTTTTCTGATTTCTAAATAAAAATTCCGAAAAAAACTGAAAAGGCCCTTTAGAAAATTTTTTTTTCGCAGCTTTGCCTGTCACAAGAAATTTGCAAAGAAGTTTTTGCAAGGGCCACTAATTTGCGCTACAATGTCTGTTGTGCTCCTTCTACGACTTGTAAACAAGGCCCAAGTGGCCCAGCTGTGTGCCATCAGCACTAAAAAAACCAGTCTAATTGGCTGGAGCAAT
Source organism: Cylicocyclus nassatus (assembly GCA_958299035.1). Classification (NCBI taxonomy): domain Eukaryota; kingdom Metazoa; phylum Nematoda; class Chromadorea; order Rhabditida; family Strongylidae; genus Cylicocyclus; species Cylicocyclus nassatus. The sequence continues at coordinate 3,679,129 of CATQJL010000326.1, read as the reverse complement.
TGGCAATGAAATTCCTTGGAACTGGGTGTCGCCACAAAATTACGAAGATGGAAAAACTTTCCAAATTTGTGAGTTGGAAGTTAGCGTTATGAGGAGACAAAAGTGAGGTGCACAGCCAACTTAAAAATGTATGGAAGGTAGATAATTAAATGCTCAGTAGTAGAACTAAACTAAATGAGACAAGCAGCAAAATAGCAATCACCTAAAGCACTTTTTAGGCCATATAACGTGAAGCATATAACTGTTAATTCCAGTTCGTTAAACACAAAAAAAAATTCGTACATATCTTATCGAAAATTTCCAGCACGACTTAACAAGACTGTTAAAAATACGGTGAGATGTCTGGGTTCGATGAAAAAAAGAGGGAGCCAGACCTGGAGATGACAACACCGCTCGGAATAAAAATTCCGGATAACTCAGACTTATATAGCTCGAATGTGAATACGCAAGTGCCTATAAGTAGACAGCTAAGCTATAAGTACATGCGAACTTGGCCACAGGAAAATCCTAGAATAGACTTTCGGGAAGTGGACAACCATGAAAGTACGCATTATGTGGGACAGAAATCAACTAAGGACATCTAGCGTACGTCTGCTTAAAGGAAGATATCGATCTGTTATTTGCGAAATGCAAGCAGCTTAAACGGACACTATGGATTTATACGCTGACAGAAAACAAATGAATGCGAAAGAATTCGACGACATCGAGAATGCAAGAAAATGACAGCTGACGGATACCCGACGAAGATCTACACGATACATGAAAAAGTCAAACAAGTATTTACAAGACAGTGCTTCAAAGTGAGCAGAACGCTTGGGCTTCAATGAGCTGTAAATAAACACCTCAGCTGTAACAAAAGTGAGAAGAGCATTGACACGATTGCTCACTAGTCAGCTCGTTCGGCTGTGAAGAAGACGAGCAGTTACATTATATTAGCGATCGTAAAGTAGATAAAATGATATAAATAGCAGAGGTTCTTTAGAAGAATCGGAAATCGCGCGGAAAATCTGAATCCGCGCTAATGCGGATAAATCGTTGTGACAGCGTAAGCCAGATTAAAAACAAGACTAGATTTTATCTCGAAAAACAGGTTGCTTCAAAGATTGGATAATAAAATTTCACACACGATAGAACTAGCGATAGTATAGTTCTGCTTTTTACAAGGGTAATTTGAGCGAGAAGTCTTGTGAAGGTCTCTACAAAAATGAGCTCATAGAACTGCGATAAAGAAAAGTAAGAAACTGACAAAAGTTGAAGAAATTTGAGAGAAATTTCTGAAGCAAATATCAGCTTCCCACAGTTGGTTTGTGTGGACAAGCTGGCCGTATTGATTTTTGCTCAGGGACGATAGAGACGTTCGGCTGTGACGGAGCCGTCGAAATGTGGGTGGCCGTGTTGAGCAGCACGTGCGGGAGTACGAGCTACTTCTTTTTACTCAGCTAGAATCTTCTTCTGCGTCTCGATAGCTAAAATACCTTCATAAACTACTTAGTTTCTGAAGTTCATGAAGTCTAGTAGCCCAGTTTCTGAAGTTCAAGAAGTCTAGTAGCCCCTATCCCAATTATTCGATGCACGTTCGGAAAGTTATTACCCATTCATGGTCTAGGAGACTCGGGAAAGCGCGATTCGATTTGCTCAGCAAGGATCGTACTTCACTCTTACGTCCAATTCCTCATTACTTGTAAAAACATGTATTCGAGCTTATAATACTACGCGTAGCGTTCGCAAGTCTCATCGCTTCTGTGGATGACGATCTCGCCCTAATTCAGAAATTCGCTAGGGTAGACGACGTTTCGTGGCCCCAGTACCACGCGCGCGGAAAGCTGGCACGAGCTATATTAATATGCATGATTGTCGCAGATGTCACGGATATCGGCGATAGAACACTTTCTACATAGTCACGGACAAAAGCAAAAAAAAAACGTCATTTCGCACTTGCTCTTTGACTGAGATGAGCATCTACATGAGCAAAGACAGCAAAGTCTCAATCAAGAAAAGTGTGGAAGCGTGAGAATGTGAAACATGACGTAGAGGCCTTCGCGCAAAAGAACGATATGAAATTCTCACACGGAACTTTGTGGCGGACTTCCATGCAACCAATCCCTCAGCATTTTCTACCAATGTTTCCGCCGCATTTTCAAGATTTGCAAGAGATCTAGTTTCATAAAGCAACCAGTGTTCACCACTTACAAGCAGTGCACAGCTCCGCTTTTCCGGTGAACTCTCAAGCTTTATGCACAGATTTTTGCACAGCTCGGTTTGTTGCGATTGGGCATAATCTGTTTCCAAACTTCCTTTTCCAGCCTTCAAATTCAGAGATCGTTCTTGCGACGCTCTTTGACTTTGTGTGGGTTGTTGCGATATTTCCACGTTCAAGCAATGAGCGTTTGCTATTGACAGAGCATCGCATTGATATCATTGCTGTGTTTGCGCTGTGACAACGTCGTGACGCCAAAATCGTCTTTATAGTCGTGCTCATCTCACGTCATATCGTCGCGCAATTTTGGCTCGACTGTCAGCTCTAAATCGTTTCGTGATGTGAATTTTTTGCGACAATGTCACCGTCACTCATGATTCACATCGTTATTATGTTTCAGTGGTAGTTATTGCGCATTGTTGTTGCGATCAGAAATCGCGTGACTGGTTATATCTTTGTTCTGGTCCTCAAAATGCCATTTTTCATTCCCTTATCGCCATGAAGTAGTAATTATTGGCACTGTACGGGCGCTGCCAGTGCAGCGCTGTTCGTGCTCTAGTCAAAATTTCTGCCCCATTAGACCTCGCTTAATTCGAGGGTAGTTCATTCCATAATCAGTTTGATTATCAGCAGATCGTCCAAATGTGGTCCCAGCAAACCGGCACGTAAAATGTGTGCAAAATATCACGTAAACCTCACGTGAATCTCGTAGCGCCACGCGATTCGCTTCGTTCATCGTTGTTTCTTATCAAATCAGTCCTGCTCAACACACATATGTGGCGTTTTGAGGTCGTTATCACCGGGGCAGGCGATGCCACTCTGCTTCCTCATATTACGACGACATGCCTACAAACGCTGATACGAGTAAGGAACAGGGTCGTCATGGTAAGCGTCGTTCCCTTTTGCGGTTGGGAGGTTGCCGAGGTAGCGATGTCAATTTGCGCGTTCTCATACCATCAAAAATGACGCGTGAGTGTGAACGAATTTCATCTCCGTTCCTTTGTAGTCATCTTAGACTGAGCACTGAGCAACTAAGTCCTATTCTCTTCTGATCCTCACTTTTTGTGCACCTCCTGAGCTTGAAAATGATATTACTGTCGATGGCTGCACTTCTGCATCACTTGTGCTTGATAGACTGTCCAAATTCTCGAAAATAATTAGGTTAGCCTTGAAATATTCCAATAGTCCTTGAAAAGAAGACGAGAATGAGTAAATTAAGAGACCAATAAAAGCTACCGCGCCAGGCCGTAACGATTAACAAGAGTGGTCCGCCGCGCTATTTGACCAGATTCGATGATCAACCGTCTTCGTCATTCGCACAATTTTTCGTCGACCTCTTATGTTACAAACATTGCCTCCTAAACAAGACCACTTTCAGGCTGTCTTTCGAAAATGTTGCCATTATCGCAGTCATGGTATTATTGGGCAATGGTAGCACTTCTTTTAGCACAGGTAAAATTTTGAAAGTTTGTTTTTTGTTTCGTTGATTTCAGGAACTCGATACGCATTCTAGCAAAGTTTTTTCCTTTTGTTGATGTTTGCTGCAGGTCGAATACTCTCATTTTCTTATTTTCTACAGTTATAGAAGACATCTTAGTTTACCGTATGTTTTCAGGTAGTTTTGTCTATCAATTATCATATACTGGTCTGCAATATGCCGATTGCTAATACTTTATTATTACTGGTAATTATGGCGCATCATGGATATGCTCTAGGTGATCAGGCTCGTCCGCTATTCCACCGGTAGGTGTTTACGAGATTGGTGATTAAAAGCTTCTGTCTTGGGCCTTTCATCTTACTTGGGCTGTTACAGAATATGCGGTTGTGTCGCTTTTATTGCTGTATTGTTTGTAAACACTACTCACGCACTCGAACTTCTTACTGATTATCACGACGATCACTCCCATGCACATGGAGAAGACGAACACCACGATGAACACCACTCAGAAGATTATGGTTTTGCGTTTGTGCCAAGTACGTATGCTTAGTGCCGCCTTCAATCACTCGTTTTTACGCCTTCATTTCTGCTGTGCTACTGTTCCTTAGGGATCGTTCAGACCGCGCCAGAATCCGTCCAAACCCGCCCGAATACGTCCAAATCCGCCCAAACCCGCCCAAATACGTCTGAATCCGTCCGAACCCGCCTGAACGCTGGAACTGCCAAAGCGCAGCGGATATGCAGCAAATTGGCATATTGGAGCAGGCGTGGAATAATGCTCGCGTAATGCATTATCTCAGTCACACGTAGCTCGACGTTACATACCGATCTTCTTTTGCAACTACTCCGATATTAGAAGGATCAATCGCACGCGTGCTCCAATATGCCAATTTGCATGCAACCTGCTGCGCTTTGGCAGTTCAGGCGGGTTCGGACGTATTTGGGCGGGTTCCGGCGCGGTCTGAACGATCCCTTACGTCGCAAAACGGAACACTATCGCTATTTTCTTTTGTATGTAGATTAGCTGAAGAAAAACCATGTTTTCTTTACTGTATCGCTTACGCAGATCTCTAAAGAATGTCCCATTTTTTCTTTTGTTCAGCTTCGAGATTTTAGAACAATACGTCATCGTGAGTATTTTCGACGTTGCTTTGAAATGTCTAGTTTTGGCTCTGGGTCATATCCCATCAATGGGCCTTCATCCTATTCCACGTCTAATCTTGCACACGTTGAGCCCCACTATAGTAATCGGTGGGTTTTGAAATAATGCATATAGTTAGTTATTCTCTCTTATCTCAAGTAATGAGTTTCAGGTATGTACGTAGCTGGTCTTGCCATACCTCCTTGGCTTGGAGAATCTTGGATTTGGAAACATGTGGATCCAATGGTCGCAGTTGCAACAACGATCCTATTTTTCCTGCTCATCATTCCTGCATGTATGCCTCTTGAGGTCTCTGAAATTTTCATGACCTTTTGCTTATAGTCAGAGAGATGATGCCTTACATATTCGCAGACACGCCAGCAAAGTTTCATGTCGAATCGTTCCAGGATGAGATCTCGAATAAGGTATGATTTAGGCACAGCGTTGCTGGTTAAAGCGGCTTTCGAGGTTGTCACTGTGTGCTTACGTCAATGACAACTTGGTAATGTCGAAAGCACTACAGCAAGACCGATTTAGCGATTACTTTCTAATGGCATAGTGAAGTTACAGTTTCCCGATGTCACGTGCACTCACATCCACGCATATAGACTGTGGCCTGGAAATCAGTTTGAAGCCCTCATTCACTTGAGTTTTTTGGTTAGTTATTTTCTCTTTTTGTACGACAGTATATAACTTTAAAGTTGACTTACGGTGTGTCAGGGAGTATGGCCGCATTCTAAGCTTCTGTTGTAGACAGCGAAAAAGCTTTTGTTACATCAAGATGCGCGAACTATCATTAAGTCATTTTTATGGTAAACGAAGAAGTTCATTGTCGGAAAAATTTTCTACTCCTTCAGTAATTATCGCTGTGCTGTAGCATCATCTTCAACCGCACACGTCTGTAGACTGATTTCTGCGCAATTCTGAATTTTTCTTCAGGTGCATAAGCCGCACTCTTAGAGACCCGTCATACTTCGCCGAAAAAAAGCCCAAATGCGCGCAGAAGAGCCCGAAAAAGCGCCAAAGAGCCGGAACGCCCCTTCCGTTTTGACTCTAAGACATGTTATTGGTTTCACAACCGAGTCTTTTTGCTTCATTTTCTGTCGTCTGCACATCAAAATCTGCACATCAAAATAACGTCAGAATTCTATCACAATTTCGTTTTTACGTTCCGGCTCTTTCGGGCTTTTTCGAGCGCTTTTGGACTTTTTTCGGCGAAGTGTACGGGTCCCTTATGCTCTCATACGGTGAATAAAAACCAGCTCGCAACACCCTCCTATGCGCTATGTCACTAATTTGTGAGGGATCTGTGTAAGTAACACTCCAATTCCCTTCGGCTAGAAAGTGGAGCATAGCATCGGTTTTGGGGCGCACTAGTGGCTTCTACAGTAGTTAGGATGTGGTCTGGTTGTTGATCCACACTAGTAGTTCGACAACTACGTTTGCTTCTAGGTGGATAAATCGAAATCTGGATGGTCAGACGAAGCAGCCACACGTTATGCAGAGGTTAGTCAGAACGTCACAAGCGTGCTGACGAGAGCGGGAGCGCAAAAGGTGTGTGGGTTCAAAATTGTCATCATTCGGCAAGGGCTCTCGTGTGACTGCATTTCTCTAAGAGTAAAGGCCATGCGGATTTCACTTCTGGCACGTATTCCAGTGGAAGAAAAAATTAGTATGCACCTTGTTCTGAAAAGTAAATTTTGATGTCCATTTCGCTTTTGGAAGTCATGTAAGGCATTCCACGAGAGACCTCGCCGAGTGGACATGTGTACTGGAGGGATGTTTCTAGGCTCTGCAAACAGCTTCGTAATCTTTTAGGTGGTTGTTGAACCGTCATTTCTCGACGCGACTGAAATTGGTCGTCCGTGGGTAGGTTGTATTGGTGCGACATGTTTCCGACAAGACCGGGGATGTTGCAAAATACAGGATAATCGGGCTGCCGTTTAGTGGGGCTATTTGTACATCGCTCATTCTCACATATCAGAACATTGAACTAACTTCAGTTCATATCGTAGTGCACTCAATGCGTGATATGTTCATCGGTTTGCTGCAGTCAATCCAAATACGGGTGATGATCTATATCCTTGTACCTCGTTGCAATATTAACAGGCCCACATATGCTTATATTTGTTCTTGTTAGGACTCGAGAATTGTATATGCCTGTAGAAGATCCGCTTGAGAAACAGTATCGATTGTGAAGCAGATGCAGTCGAGCAGTCTCAATAAAAATGCAGCAATTGTACTCCTCAGGCATCTTTTTTCAGCTGTAAGGCGCTTTCGCTTTTGCTTTTTTGAAGTCATGAATGTCAATCACGTGTCACTTATTGTGATTTGAACGCTTTTATCAATCCCAAAATCAAGCCAGACCGTGGTAGAGACTAACCAATTCTTCCGTTAACAGTGAGGAAGTGAAAGGAGCAACTCTTTTAAAAAGGAGTTAGCTGTCTACAAGAGTAGAGATTGTAGAAGTAGGAACTTTGATTACAAAAGGTGGCTATAATGTAGTTTTTACTTTCCTATTAAGATCATAAATCAAAAATCGAAGCTTCAAATTCAAAAAAACGTCAGAAACCTACCACGTCAACGAAATTTTAGTATGCCGAGTATGTGAATTGGACTTCTCGACTGCGGATGAGTCACATAAGATCTGCTGTAAAGTTACATTATGACCACTGAATTTCTCAGGATAGTGAAGCTTGTAATTCTTAACGGGAAAGTGAAGCAACACTGCGAGTAGTATCTAACGTGCTAAAGAGAGAATGACCTGAAGAAGGTCGCAGTGTCTTACTTAAGATATTAAGTAGCTACTATGATATCTTTGAAGAACTAACTCCGTGAGTGTCATATTATCGTTGTTCTATGTACGAAGTGGACTTTTTATTGTTTTATATCCAAACATTTCATACAATTATCACGCAGACATGTACATTAATGAATAATTATCATTTAACGAGCGCCAATGAAGAATTTCAATACGAGACAGCTTCTAGCATTCATAAAAGAAGTGGCAAGAAAAAAAAAGAAGATAAAAACAGAAAAAAAAGGAACAAAATCCTCACAATAACCTTATTCTGGATGATTATCACATTTTCCATGACTAAGTACAGATCGAAGTCGTCAACTATTAAACAAATATTCCGCACAAGCTCACAGCATCACAGTTTGAAATTAGAACCGCGCATGTGAAACGGTGAGACGGAGTTAGGGACAATGTGAACAAACTGCAAAGTTGCCGAATCGACCGAGCATCACAGTTCTGATACAAAAAAAATCTACAATTTTGAAGCAGTTTCGTTTGCATACAGAGGAACAGCATACGTCTAGCACAAAACCCTGTAAGTGACAACGTGACCTAGGGGTACGCATTGCGTCTAGAACAAAACGAACATTTCATACAATATTATTAAGGGTACAAAAGCGGGTCATATACACAGTGAAGGCGGTTAGTCTGAGAGTGATGACCAGGAGCACAGCATGAAGCTGTATGACTGAAATGGAAGAGCAAATTTGTTATCAGTGCGAGAAGGAAGGAGAAACAACAACATCATAACAATTTCAAAGTGGTTATGGTCCGCTCCAGACGAGATTCGATGCAATCTAGCTGGGCCAGTTACAGCAGGATCTCAGAAATGGTTAAAAGACGTATCTGCAAGAATGATCTGCCATGCTTTTTTCTGCATATACGTCTCCAACAATCACTTCCACACTACTGGACTAGGTCTATCCGACTTGTTGAATGAAGAAAAGATCAAACGTCTTCATTCGGATGATGCAGTGGGGTCTAGCACCCTGAGCCTCGATATGAGCTCATCGCAGAGCAACTCGCTAGTCGGGGAATCGCCAGCGACAATTGCAAATTCGACATGAGATTTCTGCTCCGGTGGAAGAGTAGCACACCCAATTTCGACACCGGTGGAAAGAGATAAACGGCGCATCTCTGAATTAGCTTTCAAAGCATTTAGCACTAATAAGAAGTGTAGAAAACAAACCTTGGTCCATATAAACTACTTCATTTGTCTCTTCAAATCGGATCTGCATCTCGTTCAAACAATTTTTCAACTCCTGCACCACATCGACTAAGGGAAGTGTCGAAACAAAGCTCTAGAATGAAAATGATGAGCAGAAAGGCATTTACTGCACATACACCAGAAGAATCTAGAAAACAACCATTTCCATTGTCAGTGATGGAGATAATCTGATTTTTCCTATTCATTTTGATCAAGATGGATCAAAAAGCCGCTATAGCAGTGGTGACTGCATACGTTCTCGGCAAAATCTAGCTGGTTGTCTTACAAGCAGTCCAGCTTTGGGTATGACACATAATACATTTACTACACATGAACGGTCTCAAGCTGTTAATACTGAATGCAAAGGTTTGGCTTGGAGGTTCTACGATGCTAGGGTTTCAGTCTTGTGATAGTTTTTTTGCCACAGACTATTAGGAACATGTTCTCCAATCTGATCACATGAATTCTTTAAATAGTTGGACTGAAGTTAACGGAATCTATAATAGAAAGTAACTACGGTAACACGCAACGAGTTCGCAACATGTTTCGTGTCAATGACGAAATTACAAAATTCACCTTCACTCGGTCATCCAAGTTGTCCTTATCTTCTGTCTTAACATTCTGCTCAGGAGAAGACGTCCCGGATTTGGATGTAGACGCAAAACCAATCACCGTTGCTGGTCGCTGTCCAAATACCACTTCATTGACCTGTAGAGAAAGATGAACGTGGTATGAAAATAGCAATATGCTTTGCAAACGAATACTTGCTTTTTGTTCAAATAGATTGACCGGGTCAAATGAACTTGAACCGGGTGCGAGGCTACGATTGTGCTCATCAGTGATCGAGATTCGAGGGCAACCAAAAAGAGCAGCTCTTTGGTCGAACATGTGCGTAGGTGATCGGCTCGCACTGTAAATTGTATTTGAAGTTGTGGATGTTGATAGCGGAGTACAAACACGATACTGTTCAAGAAAACTCCCATAGTATGTACTAGATGAATTTACGATACGTAAAACACTTACGTAGGACTGCATCCTTGTGCAGCGATTTGACCAAGCCGTTGGAATTCCTTTTGTAATGCTTGTATTCCCATTAGGTCGTTTCCGCCTGAATATGCTGCCAGCAATTCCAAGTATGATAACACAAAACAACCGCATCACGTGTTACATTGAGATTGAGAAACGATTTGTTTGGTCCGCCTTCGGGAGAGCGATGTTACGAGTAAAATTCTTTGCATCTAATTTGGGTGTCAAAACGTGGTTTGCTTTTGTAATGAAGGCCGGACATAAATGAAAGAACAGAATACTCCTGAAAAGAGTGCATTCCTCATGAAAAAGCAGCATTTATGTCTGTTTTCATCTCTGATAGATTCCGAGAGAGCACTACGACGGGAAGTATACTTTTCTAACCATAAAGTGACTGGGTATCGGATAACACATTTCTTATATTGAAAGAAAAGTACCACCGACATGTGATTCTAATCTGCGACATTCGCTTGGTAACTTTTCCTGTCAAACCTTGCCAACAAATAGCTCAGACTGTTGTCACCGACTACTTTTAAAGGCAGCGTTCGGGCAGATTCTCGACTTCCACTTATTTATGTTATCCAGGCCTTTTCATTGCGCTGATGTCCATGGCAGTCAAAAAGCGTGACTTCCTCGAAAAACCACTTTTTGGGGCTATTTTGTGCCTATGCCCAAGCAAATGTCTCTTCGGCGAGAAAATCGCTTTGAAATAGCAAAAATGCATGAGGACCCCTAATCGGCACCGTCCCTCTCCAGAAATGCTCACCTCCGGAACGGGGATTGTCGGGATATCACGGATTCGTGACTTCACATACGGAATCAGGGACATGAGAAGGACCCGGAATGATCGAAACATGGAAGTCGAAAATATGGGTGGACGGTGTCTTTGAAAATCGACAGGAAGCGAAGCTGGCGTTAAATACGCTTGTGCCACCCTAGAAAAACCCACCCCCTCTTCTGATCAATCTACCAATAGGTAAAAAAAGTTGCACCAAACTTGATTCCTAAACACAAGAAAAAATGCAAAGATAAATGAAGTGCAAAGAGGCTAGCGTCGCCATATATTGCTCGAAGCCAAATGGTTCCGCTTGCGCGGACTCTGCCACGAACAAACCATTCATCTTCAAAAGTTACACTCTCTCCAGTTATCCGCACAGATAAAGCTTATCGCGACATAACCTACTCTATCCGTTCTCTCAGTGGCAAGATTTCTTTCCAAATCGCACTCACTGAACTCTCGTTCGCTCTTTCTCCTACAAACGAGAAGGAAAGCTTCACGAGCTTTGAAGTCGTATTTGGGATTAGCGTGACGATAATCCCAAAAAAGGAGGAAAACTCGGAATCGTTATCTAATCTTAAAGGCAGCGTACACCCAAAATTTGAGTTACCGAATTTCCTAGATCTTTCTACACCGTGTATATACTGGGCCCATAAGAAGACCAACTGCGTTGGTCCGGTCTCCCAATGTTGCTTCTGAGCGGAGAAAACCCCCCTCAATTTTCTTTCACGCCGCCCCTTTTCTTTCGCTCCGCCTCCTCCGGACGAATCCATAACAGCGTAAGCTGCAATTGCAGTTGCAGTTGCTGTTGCAACATCTGTTGCATTTGTTTTGGGTGTACGCTGCCTTTAAGAATCCGTAGGTTTGTCTAATGGACCTCAGTTAATTCTTTCGGACCTGAGTGACAATTGCCACCACCATTCTAGCGACGTGCTGTACTGGAGCACAAGCATATTTCCAAAACTTAGCTACATATCTTCACACAACCTTTGCCTTCCAAATGTAGCTTTTCGCCTCTCCATTCGTTCCCCTGTCACCAGCATAAGCATTTCTACGTACAAGTCGATTGCAACCAATCAAAAATTTGTGAGGGCTTCAGCATGTGTCAGTAATCTCGTTTATAAGCCAAGAAATACTGAGGATCTTATCAGAAACGGTAAGTACATTGCTATGCAAGAGCAATTGCTAACTAATTTTGAGTAGATACACTGGGGGAAATTTGAAAATACAAAGTAAACGCAAAACCGAAAAATCAATAAATTCAAAAGATAGAGTATATGTTCGAAAAGGCTCCAAACTCCGTTATAATGTTGTTCACATGGTAGAATAAAATTTTTTAGAAAGCGACTTCCCTGTCACGGGAAAAAATCAGGTCCGAAATGGTTGAAGGTAATATTTCACTAAAGAAGCATTACAAGCTTGGGTTCCAAAAATCGATGCTACTTAGGTTCCAAAAATCGATGCTACTAAACAAGAGTTCGCTTATGCATACTCAGTGCCACGCGAATTGCTGTAGAGCACACCCTCAAACAGGATCAGAAGAAATAAGATTATACTATATAAAAGAAAGAAGATTAATCCAACTAGCCTTTTGGTTGAAAAATTCTCCTGCCACATAATCAAGTAAGGGGTACCCTCAAAAATGAAAAATTAATTCAAAGATTCTCCCGAGAAAAGAAATTGAAAACAACGAATAGCGTTGTATGCGACACTTGGACTAGACGAAGTGTACTATCGATTGGCTCACAAAGGACTCACTGTCTAACTCTGATGCGAAGCATCGATAATTCGGTCAAATGATGCTGAACAATAAGAATTTTCTAGCTAATGTGAGCTACCCAAAAGAACGCCAACAACTTTTTCTTCTTCCAAGTTCAAAGATCTTAAGTACATTCGAGAATCAAAGTCACTGACATAGATCTTGCAAGCCAACTGCGTTACTCGCGTGATGATTAGGCAAATCGAAATGAACTAAATTTTCAGCCAAGAAGCTTTATGATTATCTCAACATTCATGAGAAAAGTGAGGAGATATTTAAAATGAAAATCGTGATATATAGAGCGGCATAAAAATAAAACTGGGAAAAAGTTGTAAAGATTCTGCACACTGACCAGATATAGCTTGGCGATATAATCGTTCCAATTGCTGATGTTGCTGCGCAGTTATCGCCGGAGATGCCCAACTGCTACGTCTTTAAATCAAAATTTTTTTCAACGGCAAAATTTTTTCCGCTTAGAAGAAAATCGAAAAGCCACCTTTCTGTTGACGAAGCTTTAGTGTACGGACTATGTCGAGGGACTGGTGATGATGGTCCAAACGGTGATGTTGCACCGTGCACGGTGTTTCTCTTGCCAGAGTATTTACTAAGATAACTGTAAATGCTAACATGATCCGAATTTTCTAGATACAAAAGAGTACGACTATAATTTACCCTTCCCCTTCTTCCTCAACACTCGGAACAGCAGCCGACGGCTGGGCTGGTTGAACAAGATGATTCAACGTTTCTATAGCACCAGGATTCAACAGATTCTCGCCCGCGGAAGCACGTCGTTCACCTAGAACATGATGAAGAAGGTGCTTCAAAGTAAAAAAATGCGAATCTATGTAAAACAAAAAACTAGCACTTAATATTAACGATTCAAAACGAACTGCTAGGTACGGGTAGCATTCTTGTGTAGTCCAAAATTGGCAGCAGTGGTAACCCAGGAAATATAGGGAGCTGTGGAGAAGTCATTAGAGGAGTCTCGCCCGAATGCAGCGCCATGTCATTTAAGGCCGTATGGTTCAATGCAGCCTGATAAACAAATATTTTTGGCTATAGCGTGACTACGTAAGCGATAAACTTTACTTGGTGTAGTGGTGAACCTATGGGCAGATTAGCCATGACATCCGGAGACAGGATTTGCTCACTGGCGCACAGCGTGTGTCGCCTGGCAGTGGAGTGTACTCAACTAGATGGCACTTCAAACGTACAAATAACCTGTGTTCGTTGCGATTTCCCTCCTCTGGTTTCATGGCCAAACCAAATTGGCATCGACCGCGGGTCCTACTTCTGCTTGAACTTGAGGGCGAATCGTCACAGATATCGGAAGTGGAGGAGTCGTCGGAGTCCTAAATCTTCTCGGCGGTAAAACAAGTATGATCTTAGATAACACAATGACCGCGAAAACGGGAACATACACATTCAAAACTTGTTGACAAATTGAGCTGAGCCAGGTGATGGGCAGATATAGTCGGCGTAGCTCCCTCTGGCTCAACATTAGCTTTTCCACTGAGGATGGAGCCACGCGATCCTCGCCGAGGATGATCATCAGTGGTTCCTGGAAGATCGCCTTCTTCTAAATCATGTCACTACTTCTTCTACATTCATGTCACTCATTTTATTTGATCAGTGATACTGAACGTAAATTATTTGATCAATAAATCTCCATCATAAGTAATAAATTTGTTTGATTTTGAACACTTTCTGTCTATGGGACAAGTATTTAATGAGCTCGACCAAGTCCGTATATACCACGAAATTTCCGTAGAGAAAAGGCGGGTGGTCCAACCGCTTACAAGAATTAAGTGCAAACTGCTGATCTGAACGCACTGCTTACAAGGAAAGGGTACCTGGTGACCGTGGCCATTTAGAATGCGATGTATATTATAAGATGCATCTCGAAACATTGATGCTAAATCTGTGCTCGATATCCGCGAAACTACTTTTGAAGGAAGTTGTGAACTTTTCACAGAAAATTTGCGTACTTAGGATAGTTCATCATCTATTCTATTTTACCGTTTCAAGCTTTTGAAGAGAGTCTTGAAAGAACTAATGCTGTGTTTACACCTATCTAAGTCATATTCAGCATTTGAAAAGGAAAGATGATTTTTTATTGGTGATTTTGACTCTCCCAGTAGAACAATTCATTCTTGGAAAAAAATCAAATTCCATCCAGGTTGTTGTGTCAGACAAGGAAGACAGTATTCGAACCAGCATTTAAAGGCGCTTTTTTTTTGATATACAAAGTATTATGAATGGCCACGGTCACCAAGTATCCTTCCTTTGTTAGATCGATATCTGACCGCAAATATGACAAGAATACCAACAAAGCACTAAACGTCACTGATTTTCACTTCATAGATCATGTATTCAAACACCTTTACAATAGAAAGAAATCGATCAAACGATGTCGCCCTGAACAACAAAAGCAGCTAGTATGCCCAAACAAATCGTTCACGACTGGATAAAGGATTCAGCGATGAGAATAAGATGCAAACAGTATAACCTTGTTTTTAGAAAAACCCTAAGAAGTCAATAGCATGCAAATAGGAGGTAGCCTACCTTCCAGAGCATTCTTCCCCACTTTGTCGCATAGGAGTTCGTAAGTGGCGAAAATAGGGCTTTCAAAGTTCTGCTTCAAAACTTCCTAAAAAGACATAAATTTGAGACAGCAACGTTTGAGAAGCCAACTGCAGCGCCTGTAAGCCTAGCAATTCTCTTTACAATATTTGGTTGGAATTCAACAACCCTATACTGGAAAATTTTCTGTATGAGAGCAAACGTTTCGTGCGAACCAAGACAACTCAATAATTACCGCTGTTTTTTTTTTCATCCTGGTTATACAACAAGTGCAGTCATCAAAGAGAACTGTATATAAAAACTTTCGCAACAAAATAATGTCGATAGACACCTCAAAGATAACCTTATTTCAAAAAATGGACGATCTTAACGGAGTAGTTAAAAGTAACGAATCAGCAGTGTGGTTACCTCGTTAGAGAAGAAGCTACTCCAATCTGTATAACTATGTCGAAATGAGCGTAGAGGATGACTACAGAGCAACCATGTTCAAGAAAGTCTCACTTCCACTATTTGCTCTTCCGTCCACCGGCCGTGCTGTTGCATGAACAGCAATATTGTAGGATTGAGCTTCAATGATCGTCGCTCCGGCAGGCATGTTGCCGTCGCCAGCATGCTGTTCTTCACCAGCAAATGTGTCTTTGCCGACTGACAGTTCGTCAACCATCTATAACAAAAACATTATTTTTATACAAGCCCAGCGGTCAGCGTTTACTGCGACATGTTTTCTACCGCACAGCTTCGCCGCATTTTGCGCAGTCAAACAGCGAAAATGTCAGAGACAAAAAAGTAGCCGCAGCTAGCATGACTGGCGGTAGCGGGCGAGTTTCCAGTCGGTTGCACTTAGAAGCTAGGGTCCTCGATCCTCACTGACGTAATCCTCACACGCAGCACAAAGTACTAATTTGTGTCGATTAGACAACGCGCGACATGGGCGAGAAACGATGACAAGCACAATTCGGATTATGACGTAAATTAAGCGACACACATTTCCGATATGACGCAGAATGTAGTTGCGATAGAAAAACGTTCAAAGTCAACAAAAAATCCAGTACTTCCAACTAGAGAATATATGATATGATGGAAGAAAACTGATAGTCTCGCGTACTGGCCTGTTCTTGTTTACATTCATTAGAAAGTTCAGAGCACCAAAGTCGTCTTTGTGAAAAGCGAAAATCAATAACTTTTTGGTCCCTCTGTGCGAACATGATTCGTTTAGAGGAATGGAAACAAGAATGTCATGTCTAGCATCTGAGAAAAAGGCAAAATTGTTTTATGGTAATTCATACTTTGGCATGCAATGTTTTGTAAAACGGAAGATAGCAATGACTAATGATGCTTGTTCGAATTCATGAGGCACCTGCATCAACATTATACGTAAAAGAGCAGAGCTTACTTTGCGATTTTGTTACTAAAAACGGCGATCAAGACGATGAATACACTAACGGCAGTTATTATCAAACAAAAAATCCAAAAATCCATTTAGCAGCGGAAATATGGTAATCGATGAAAATGGATAAAAGAAATCTGCAAAGACTGTGTCACCACCGAAAGAATATCTACGATAGAAGCGGATGCCGAACAAGACCGACCATTGACACTCATTACAACAGGATCAGATGACAATAAAAGAGTAGCAGAAAAAACAGCAGAAATTTCATATGAATTCCTCATGAAATGACGTCAGGGGCCTATGCAAATCTGCTGTGGGTGTGACATGCATTTTGAAGCTTTGTTGGACTAATCTTTCACAGTAGAAGCAAATCAATGCGTTGTGCAAGATACGCTACAAAGCTAGTGCGAGAAGGTTTTTATGTAATCTGATGCCTATGTTTAAATGCGATAAACTACGAAAGTTGAACTGACCGATGTTGCATGACGGCATTTATACTGCATCTTTTGAATGGGTTGAACACGAGCATCTTTTTAATCAAATCCGCGCATTCTGAAAAGAGAGGAATCACAGATCGATTGCACCTAAACGATGCGATGGCAAAGGGTTAACAGAAGGCAGTTGAGAAAAACTTGTGAGTAGAGTTTCTACGAACAAGAAACATTCATAAAAAACATATAAAATAAGAAAGCAAGAAATTTGGCACAAAGCTAAACCATGAAAATAAACTTCTTGCAAAAAAGGTATGAATCAATTTGAGGAACAACGCACCAACAGACACCCAATATGGGATTTTCATTTGACATGACAATACTGCCCGTTTCAGATTTTCGACGTTGTCGCCAGGAAACGGAAATCCACCCGTGACGAGAATGTATAAAATCACACCAAGAGACCAAATATCAGCTTTGAAACCATCGTATTCTTTGCCTAAAGCAGAATTAGTGAAAGCAACTACACTTAAACTGAGAGCGAGGCAATAATACCTAATAATAATTCGGGAGCAGCGTAGGGTGGTGAGCCACACCAGGTTCGCAGAAGCTGCGACGGCGCTTGCGTATTGGAAAATCCAAAATCTAAAAGCGACAAATGGAAGCGACCATGTCAATATATGCATATGCAAAGTACGTCTACCTATAATTTTAATGTTGCTACTCTTGTCCAACAGAATGTTTTCTGCCTTCAGATCCCGATGAACGATACCTAGAGGTCAGAATGCACGACATCAAAGATCATTAGTGATGAAGCAAACAATGCTTCATGACGTCAACTGAAAAACTAACCTTTGTGATGCAAGTACGCCACAGCGGATGCGGTTTGACCGAACCATCGCCGTGCTTCGTCTTCAGCCGTCCTACCTCGTTCTATCAAAATCTCTTGAAAATAAAATTTCGAGGACAAAGACAGATATAAGCGACCAGCAAACTTACCAAAGAGTTCGCCTCCACTACAGTACTCTGTAACTATATAGATCGAGGATTCAGTGCGCATTATCTGCAATATTACCGCTGCTTGTGACAAGCCAAACCCACAATCTTGCGAAAACTGACCTCATATAATTTAACAATATGGGGATGATTAATGCGTGTCAATATCCGCATTTCTCGTTCAAGCCGTATCAAATTTTCCTCATCAAGCGCAGTTCTATTCACTATTTTCAAGGCAACCTAAGGAAGAACGAACTTGATATAGACAATGAGACAATGCAAAAAACAATGGTGTTGGCAAACAACCTTAGATTTCGCTATCTCGTGCCTCGCTAACCTCACCGTGGCAAAATTACCGCGACCGATCGCCCTTCCTACTTGGTAGAATCCAACCTACAAAAACAACTGTCGATTTCATTCAACTGCACAGATGATACATCTCAGAAGCAGCTGTCTCACTCACAAAACCCGTTTTTGCAGTGAAAATGAAACCAAAAGTGCAGAATAAGTCCAATGAGAATTAATGAGGACGCTCCAGCATGGCAAGTAAACAAACAACGCTTGCAGAACTATCCAATCCAGCTCACCGACAAAATGCACGCAACGCAAAAAGAATACTTGGCAAACCGTCATAATAATGGAATGTGAGTCTTAAACACCTTCACCACAACCGTACGAATGGACAGCATTCAGAAGCATACCTTCTCTAGCCGCCGACCCTGATTTCCATCCATATCGATGGTACAGAAGACCTATGAGGTCCTCCTCTTTATGAAGAGGGTCCCTCTCGGTGCTGCTCGTGCGTCAATCGCCTGCATAGAGCGCACGATCCCCGACCACGCCCACTCGCACGCCTCCCCCTCGCGCGCAGTCGCATGATGTCATTCGCAGTGGAGCGCGTTACTCCACGCTGCTCGTAGCTACTTGAGGGCGTTCTGTGACTCAATGCGTAGTGTGAACATCTTTATCTGATAATTAACAGATCAAAAGTGTTAAGACAAAGACATAGACACGCTTAGCGCATGAATGCCGCTTAGTAATTACAGTACGACATTTATAACAATCCCTAGCAAAGAACAATGTGCAACAAGCAAAGAATAACACTAAAACAAACTATGTCGGGATACATTTAGACCATAAAGCTATGTGCAGTGATTATAATTCCAAAGTGAGGCTTTGAAGCGACCAAGATCTGCTATTCGCCTTTGAAGAGAACCCATACTCGAGGACTTTCGATGTACCCTAAAAAAATAGCTTTGGCTCGACAAAGAAAACGGACAGAAAATGGACTCTTTTTATGGTAAGATATGGCTTTCCTACTAAAGTTCACTCTGATCATAAGGAATCGCATCAGGAAGCTAAGCTACCTTCCTCATTCGAATAAAATTGGAATCAGTGAAGTTAAGCTGACCATCGGTCTAGGAGTGCATGTCTAAAGCTACAACTTACCGCTACAGGTGTTGCTAGATGGACACCAAATAGAACATCGTTGCTGCTATAGAATACTCTAGATTGTAAGTTTCTGAGGAGGTAAGTTATAACCGGAAAGATTGCTCATCCTGGTCGCCTCCCCGTTAACACAGTGAAAAACCGCATCATTTCAATAACTTAACACTTCTGATACATATACTAACAATAGATGCTGTGCTTTATTGTTATGAGGAAATGAACATTGCACACCCGCTGCTTACCAGCGTTTTGCTCTGTAGCCAGATATCCACCATGCTTCACAAGCGTATGATGTTTCATATCGCTCCACTCAGCCGTCTTCTCCTGACAGATGGAGCAGATGTAGCCGTGTTCGTTTTTACAGTGTTCATCCATTTGAATATATCGATTAGCCTTGTAATCGCATATACGACATTCAAACTTTATCATTCCAGTGTGGATGCGCTCATGTGTCATCACCTACAAGAAACCATGATATAAAAATTGGTGCGTCAAAAGCAGTTTCAAACGACTCACCGCAACTTCACTAATGAAAATTTCCTCGCAAAAATGGCACTGATAGGTTTTTGTGAAAACATGGGACATCTTCTTGTGCTTTCGGAGTTTTCGAGGAGTTAGGAATTTCAAGTTGCATAGGTTGCATTTGAATCCACTATTTGCACCTGGAGAAAAATATCGCATTTACAACAAATTGACATAAGTCAGCGATAATATAACAAACTTGCAAACCTCTGTGAAACTTCTTCCTGTGATTCAATAGGCGTACATCGCTGCAGAGGTTGCGCACAGGAGTACATTCAAAGCAGACGAATGTCTAAAGAAGCATGAAGTAAACAAAAAGATCTGCTGCGGGGGCCAAATATAAGAGCGGCAAAAGAAAGACGGCCTTGAAGTCTTACCAATTCACAAAGATGACTTTCCAATTCCTCATCATCTTTCACACACTTGTAGCATCTTGTGCACTGTTTGAATTCCACAAGTTCGGAGTGTTTCTTTACAAAATGCTTCTTCAGCGAGTATTCGTTACGAAATCGTTTATCACAAAATGGGCACTGGGGGGATATCTGCAAGATACGTATATTCAGCAAGACAATGGGGGTTTAGATGATACCTACCTTCTTCTTATACAGGCGTTTCAACTGTTTTAATCGCCCATATTGATCAAAACGTGGAGCAACTCCGCCATTATTTTCACCAGGGAGCGGAATCCTAGGGAAAAATTCTTTGGAACAAAAAGTAGAACATATATAAATTGCCTAAAGTCCACCTTTCGACGTCGACCTCGAACGAAGATGCTTCAATCTCTGATTCTGGCGGGATAAACCCGCCTGTCTGAAGCTCCTCAATTCGGTTCGCTTCGATCTCTTCTTGCCGTTGTTGTTCCATTTCTGCTTCCTAATATACTGGATTCTTGCTTGTGTGACTATTATGTAGACTAAGCATAACACTGACCTGCTCTTCAATGTAAGCAGTGTAATCAGCAGGATGTCTGTCACGTAAATGCCTCTCGTAGATATTTTTTTCTATGAAACGATTCTTGCAACGCTTACATCGTGTCATTTTTGAGCGCATGAGTTTGCGCACCTGAAATAATGGCTTCTATCTAACCTAAATTACTATCACAAAAAGCTAGAACACGATACCGAAACGACATCTGTGGGATGAGGTGGAGGAGGAGGCAGATCGCATGGTTCTTGATGGTCGCCAAAAGCGATCAGCTGCGCTACTTGGGCTGAAATCATACATTTCATCAGAGGACTTCTTGAGTCTAAACTAACCAACTCTACATTCCGGTAAAGGCTTTCGTGGTCTGTTGATATCTCGCCCATAACTGTCGAGGATGATCCGATGTTTGTCAAAAACTTTCTCTCCTCTGAGCACTGCGACCAAATCACCTGTAAAGAGCATGTTCATCAACAAATTCAATAAGCTTTCCCTCTATTTTCATTCTTAAGAAACAAATCTTCTTAAAATCACGAGAAAGCAGTGCTTAGTTAGTCACAATACCCACACGTTTATTAGAGTAATGTGACTGTTGTGAAATCAAAAGCGTAAATGTTCCTTTCCGGTGCACCTAACATAAGGGAAGGAGACTAACATTAGTCGGCGATTGAAGATGGGATGTACATCACTAAACGAGCCTTTGAACGCTAATTCCAAATCTGCTTTCCTATTTGGCGGAGTAGGTTTTCAAAAGAAGTTACGAGCGTTTGAATGTCCAAATCTGCCAAGTATCGAGTGGCAACGAAAGCTCTGAAACAATATCTATGCGATTCCACCGGCTTTGTTCCTTCCTTGCAAATAATATACTCGATACAAAACTGATTTTCCATTTTCCGGTGTTTCTAAGCAGCTTTCGCCAAATTTAGGCCACTTAAACCTTGACAAATCTGGACATTCAAACGCTCATAACTTCTTTCGAAAATCTGTTCCGCAAAAAAGGAAAGTACATTTGAAATCAGCGTTTGAAGGCACGCCCACTGATGTGCATTTCATCTTCAATCTCCGACTAATACTGGTATCCTTCCCTTGTTAGAGCTTAAAAATGAAGCCATCGATGTAAATTATAAGACAATGCTAAAAAGCACGGCGTGACTTAAACTGATATAATAAATCAGAAGAGGAAAGGGAAAGAAACGGATAAGGAAGCGGAGTAACTCGACCTACCAACACCAGAGAGATTCTTGACAATTTCATCGGGTTGATCATTTGCATCGCAACTACTATGAGGTGAGGATGACGAGGGTTCATCACTGGAAAATAATGGACAAAATAGAAAGATGCACGTAAACAGGTAACTGCTACGATCTCGAACCACACTGATATCACATAACTTCTAGTGTAAACATAAAAAAAGGTAAACAACACAAATACGCAAAACAATCATAACTGTACCCTTACTCAATTATGGTCAATTCTACAGTTCCATTTTTGTACGTGGTTTTCCGCTGAAAACTCGAAGGTGGCGCAGGACTGTGCACACCGGCGTCACCATTACAATGAGGACTCTGAATGAACGAGGAGCTTGAAGTTTGAAAAGCAAGTCAGAAAAAACTACAATTGTGACAGGTAAATATATTTGTAGGGTTTCTCAACTACGCATACTCAACTGAATAGACGATACTCGTACGATAAACTTTATTGATAAGATGTTGTCATTGTTTAACAGGTTGTGATCTTCAGATACTGATCGCTGGCGAACTGACTGTCGATGTAAACTGCCGTTCATGCTTCTCTTTTGAAGTCGATCATCTCCGATATTCTAGCATACTTTCACGCATGACGCAAAACGCGAACACCGAAGTGCACTCGTCACAAAACCTCGGAAACTTAGCGGAATACCTCATAGAGACATCCCATTGGTGGTGGTGGGACGGAATAATCGAAACTGATTGTTATCGGATCAGAAGCCGACATAAGTGATACTGGACCTGCCGCTCTTTCCACAATAATTCACCAGCTGACCTGCTCGTTCCTGCGGCAGTGCAACGCGTCCTGCGGCAGTTCGCGTCGCGACCGCATCACAACAGCGACGGCCTGCATGTGATATGGAGCACGGAAGTGCCCCCCTTCGGTCGATAGGGAATTACCATTTCAGCAATGTAAGCTTTGCAGCTCACGCACGGCACAAGTGGCTCACCTATCCAACTCAGGTAGAGTCGATCGTGGCTCCCTATACCTAATCAGTTTAACTCGTTGACTTGGATCAAAGATGCGCAGTGCGGATCCGTAAGTTCCGGAACAGTTTCAGCACAGTGCTCGAACTAAGCGCTGTGCTGGAACTGTTCCGGAACATACATCTCAGTATAAACCCAGCCTAAACGTTGTTTTTTGTTAGCGCAAGCAATCTATATATTCGAGAAGAAGGGGAATGCTGAGATGGTAATCGTATTAAACGGTAATTCATCTCTCTGTTTCTGATTACTCCTTTGCGCCCCTTGCTTCATAAAATGATATGCTAACTCAGATTCACGGACGGGAACTAATACCGTATTATGTGCGGCGGGATTCTGTAACCTAACACGAAGCTAACTATAGTTGATTCGTTGACCGCAGGACTGGACATCACTGCGGAGCACGCGGCGCGAGGAAGACGCTTGCCCCAATACAAATTTGCCATCAGTCTTTTTCAACCCGGAGTAGGCGAAACATTTCAAGTGGAGCAGCGCGTCCACACGCCACTGGCTCAGCGAGATAGGTTAACACGTTTCGGACCGGTGCTGCACATGGTGCAGCACGCGGCTTTGAAGACTCTTTTTAACGTTCATTGGAGGTTTTCTATTTGTGCAAGGTTATCAAGTCAAAGGCCTAAGTTCCTCTTTTTCAAATGACTCTGTAGAGCTGTGCAGCCGATATCGTTTAGAAGATATGAGAAAAAATCGAACAACAGTTGCAACGAAGTGCGGCGACGCGAACGACGCGTGCGACTCGCAACTTTTCTTTGCTCATATTTCAAAGTGAAAAACCGTGGTTTAAGTAATGATGTGTACTGTGTGCAACATAGATACTTTTGGATAGTATTAGAAACTGAATCCTTGTTCCTATCCTTCAAGAAAGCACAGAAGTCCCTCTCAAAGGACAAAGTTCAAACACTTCGAATTCACTCAAAACTTTGAGTATGGAGCTTATTTGACAAGCTGTTTACAGATGTAGCACACAGTCTATGAAACAAGGTTCCTTTGTTGGCCAACGGCTGAAAGTACACTCTTTTTCGCCGCGCGCGATTTCGCGGTCCGAAACGTGTTAAAATGGAGAGACGCAGACCGCAAGCGCGAATCGTTGCGAAGCGGTCTCCAGCCAGCCCAATTTTCGCCTAAACTGAGTTTAGGGATCGTTCAGACCGCGCCAGAATCCGTCCAAACCCGCCCGAATACGTCCAAATCCGCCCAAACCCGCCCAAATACGTCCGAATCCGTCCGAACCCGCCTGAACGCTGGAACTGCCAAAGCGCAGCGGATATGCGGCAAATTGGCATATTGGAACAGGCGTGGAATAATGCTCGCGTAGTGCATTATCTCAGTCACACGTAGCTCGACGTTACATACCGATCTTCTTTTGCAACTACTCCGATATTAGAAGGATCAATCGCACGCGTGCTCCAATATGCCAATTTGCATGCAACCTGCTGCGCTTTGGCAGTTCAGGCGGGTTCGGACGTATTTGGGCGGGTTTGGGCGTTTGGAAATATTCGGGCGGATTCGGACGTATTCGGGCGAGTTTGGGCGGGTTCCGGCGCGGTCTTAACGATCCCTTAAACTCACTGTACAAGTCCTCTCGCAACATTTCAGCCGGCCGCGTGGTCCGCAGCGTTTGAGCAGTCCGTGGTGCGGTCAACGAATCGACGATATACATTATATACACAAGGGATACGCAAAATTTTTTTTACCACTTTGTAAGTTAAAGTCATGAGCGCTTGCCTTCATCTCGTAGATAGAGAATGCTACGAGCACTTCAGGCAAGCTAATTACTTCCAGATCGACCAAACGGAAAATCTGGGGTTGAGAAAATTGGGCGAGACGAAAGGCTACATTATTGGTTCAAATATCCGGAAGATGGATTTTACATCACCGCAGTAAAGAATGATCACGAGAAAGAGCTGCACTCGATATGCTTATGTTGATACATTATTGATTTTTCATATTGACACCAGTAACAGAACGAGTAATCACATAGATCATGTCTAGCGTATACGTGGCTACTTCTTCGATATTATCCAAGTTCCTCCACCAAATGGTAGTAGCGATGCACGCACCTGAATGACTTTGATTTAAAAGGTTTTTTCTGCTCTTGAGTCTGCTAGATAAGAAAATAATGCTGCTTGCCATGCTACAGCGGCAGGGTGAACACCAACAATGCCTCAGGGCAATGTTTCATAGAATTAATCAAGCGCTACTACCTCTTCCATCTGATATCAGCACAAATCGCTGTCTACGTAAAGTTTGAAGCTATTAGGGTGAACGGTAAAAAATGGGACAGCTTGATTTTCATTACATTTTGGAATTTTTTTGTTTCGTGCAACAGCAAGTAAGCGGCAACTTAAACGTCGCTTACATGGGCGACCTTCGCTTATTATTCTGACAACGCGTTAACGCTCCTCTTCCACTACCCTACACGTGGCGCCGTGAAGAACTCGAACAGGGTTTTTCGAGCAATCCTCAATCTTGCGCTGTTATACCGTAAAGTCGTAAAGCAAATGACATACCATTCGAAAGAGCTCTTCATGCTCTTTCGAACGATATGTTAAATGCGTGAGATTTCTTTTCAATTTCAGGAGAAAAAATCGAACAAACCTGAAAAATAGCTATTTTTGGCGCAACAAAAAACCAAAAAATCATGTTTTGCCCTATATTTTCCGAAGATAGATGAAATCTGAGGTAAGCTGCATATGGGTGGATAGAGCGTAAAAAGCTCTATCAGATGATACCTAGAAATCATGCGTTTACCTGCAAAGAATTGAATAACGCGTATCTTTGTTCTCGAAGCTGTTAATGGGCATATCTCCTAACATGAAGAGTTAAAGCCACCAAGCCGTCATGGGTTTGGTGACTGTCCCACCACCCACTCCAGCAGTGGTACTTTGGGTGGTCTCACATGTTTTACTGCGCCGATACTGCTCAAACTTCATAATTTCTCGAAGTAACTAACTTTGCATTTTAGCAAGTATAAAAATTATCAATTATATAAATGACCTTATATAGGTGCTATCTGAAAGAGAATAATTTATTCTAATATCCATCAAAATTGGAAAGTTCAGTCACTTTTCTTCCTTGAGAAATCTGCAATTATTCTCAAGGTGTCCCATTTTTTACCGTTCACCCTAATAATTGAATCTCAAAAATGGATTATCGGTCGTACACTTTCCAGGTCAACTTATAGTAAACACGCAGTGGACTAAACGCTTTTGTTCGTTTTCTTTTTAAAATACAAGAAACAAAGATGTACCGAAAATATAAAGTCGTCATGCTTTTCGTTTCCTATTGATTCCAACATTTCTCGATTACTTAGGCACATAAATAGTTACACTTTCCTTCGTCTCAATACTTTTGAATTTCTGGTGTACAGTCGTATACTTAGGAAATCAGATGATTGCAAGTGATAATTTCCTCTGATTTTTTCTTGCTTTCCAGTCATGAAGAAAATTAAAGCAGGTGTATATATGGAGTGTTTGTACGCGTCTAGTTTACTGTATTAAGCTGTAACAGAATTAAGGTAGGTTTTTCATACAACTATTTCAGAATGCTGGTTTAGAAAAAAATCATCTTCCTAGGAAGTTTCATATGTCATTTGAAACCTCTTTTCTTGTATTTCCTAAAGCTTCGTTTTGAAGGAAGTGAATCTGATTTTGAAATTTGGTGCCTTTGAAGTTGGGAGGCCAAACCTTGAATTTCTTTTCTCGATATTCTTGGCTTCAAACAACTACAAAAAGTTTATTTTTTTTGCAAATTTACTTAGTGTTCTTGAGTGGGTTATGCTACAAAATGCATACTACATCATAACTACCGAAAGTTTCTGAGCTGAGATATTTTGAAGCAAAATTCAACGGTCGCTGCCGTCCGTCTGCACTATACACAAATTTTCAGCGCGAAGCGATTGCGGAGCTTCCGCTGTTTATAGGAAGAATAGACTCAAAAGATTCATGAGTGAAAATATCGGGTGCTTTCACAGCGTCAAAAAATCCGAAATTTTCAAAAAGGCAATTTTTCACCTCTCCAGAGAAACTGAAAAAAGTACTTCCAATTTTTTCAAATATCTTCTTACGAAAAGTTCTCCGTCAAATCGAGTTTAGCGCTTCTGTACTATAGGCTACACGATAAGTCTGCGCCATCTTGACGCACTTGAAAGTAAGTTATGGTTTCTCAAAGTGAAGATTTCAAGAAACTTCTTGAGAGTGTTCGAGCTATAAAATTTTTCTCAACAGGTTTTCGTTCTGAAATTCACATGAGTCATGATTTTTGCTGGTATCTATAAATCTTTGCAAGGTTTGTTTTTGCTCTATCGAGTAATGTCCCCTCCTACATTTTGGGATTCAAACACGGTATCATAAAAGGCGGCAGCATTTTCTTTCCCGACCAACGGAATCACGTAGAATAAGTTTTGACGTCTTGTAAGGAAAAATGTTACAAAGTCTACTGTGCAGTGACAGGCACAATGAGTGGGAAAATGTTTTCGATATTATCTTGGGATGGAGTATGAAACTAACATGTTTTTGCTGTTAATTTGAAATATTTTTACTATGTAAATACAAAAAAAGCGATTTGTTCTTACTCAAAAAACGAAGTCGGAAGTCAATTGACCCTTTAGAAAAGATTTTTCTGCAGTGCTCTTTCCTCTTCATTACCCTTCACTATATTACATAGGAGATATTTCTTTTACATTTAGGCTGACAAACTTCACTCTTTCTTGTCACAAGCTAAGCAATTTCATGCTTGTCAACAAAGTGGCATTGCCATTGAAAGAGACAGGTTTTTCGAGAACTATGCCATTCCACCTCTGCATGTACATGTCAAGGTTAAAGGTATCAATCAACCTGTACGTTCGAGGAAAAAGTTTTTTTTGTATGATATTTAACATGCTTACTTTACGCAGTCTCGAGAGCGCGGAAATCAGTATGGTGAAAGGAAAAAATCATTTAGTTTGTAGTTAATGCGAAAATAGGTTGCATTGGTTGATTGAGAATGTTGTTTTGCAGGGTTTTCCTTGTACTTGAGCCAACAAGTTCGATAGCATTTACTGCATTTTCTTCAAAAATTCATGACGACTAAGTTTTGACAATGTATATTTATGCATACCCTTCCGTCTTCCTTTATTCGTACATTCATCATTGATATTATACGATCACTTTCGGTCATCATCTCAACACCTGTGAGTACTCCACCATCGTTCAAGGCCTACGAAGCATAGTGAACATGATGAAAGTAGCTTTTGAGGAATTGGTTGATTTACCTGATTTATGACTAGTAAACCACCCGATCTCAGAAGACGGATCGAATGTTCGTAGTCGTCCAGATAATTGTCGCGCTTGAAATCGTCCTGAAAATTGTTGATTTGAAGAATCTGCAGGACGAATTTCTGATTTCTAGAGGAACATTAGGCAAACATATTTGAAGCTCCTCAAATGTGAATCGCATCTCTTCGCTTGTAGTCGGTTACCGAATGACTCATTGAGCGTATAAGTGCACTATCGTTGCAATTCTGCTAGACCCACAATATTTACGAGAAGACCTAGAGCTACTAAAACGCATTTAGCATCGGTAGTGGGGTATTATAGCGATTAACTTATAAATTCAGTTGAGTAAATCAGTTCTATGAAGCTTGTGTCAGATGGAAACAATTAGTGTAGAACGCCTTACCACATCTCACATATGATGTCCATCAGATATAGGGTAAAAACAATTCTCTTATAATCTTTGAAAAGAAACCACAATTTTTACCACAAATCACCGTTATAAAACGGCCTCCTGCTAAATGAGGATGCAAAAATACATTTTTACCCAAGTTGTGGTACGATTATTCTGCCTCTTTTTTGGATCTTCGCTTGGAATTCAAGAGACCTGATGTGTTAATTCAACCAATTTTGTTCGTCTATCAATAGTGCGACAGTGCAAAGACGACGGAGGTACAACGGAGATCTCGGATAGCGGTGTACTTCTAAGGAATAGCTCAATTCCATTAGAGAAGTTGCTCGATATGTTAATTAGATAGTGGTTATGGTGTATATGATAAGCTACCAATTTGCTTGGCTGTGCCTAAAATTTCGTCTAGGTGTGATACACATCAATGCGGAAAATGGAGGCTACTACTGTTAACAGGAGTAGCCTCTTCAAGCGAAATTCCACAATGTTGTGAAGTGAGTATCCACCGTACATCACCGAATTGCGTTAAGCGATAGGTCATGAGGGCTACTTATATTCACGACTTGGATTATGAATGAAAATGCTCAAGTTCTTATTTCTAGTCATTCTATGGGTTCACATCCTGAAAACTGATGAAGCCTTTCGTCTCCAGTTGAAACATCAAAGAGATATTAATGGCCTGATCAGTAGCTCGAAATTACCTAGAGCGCGGTCAATGCGCTCCAGGCGTAGATTTGATCGGTATTTGCTATCAGCTTTAGAGCTCATAAATCGTTTGCTAATTTGAGAAGAATCACGTTCAAAAATTACTCAACGGAAATAGCCTACTCATTTTGCGAGTTTGCGGTAAAATTTGAAGTTTTGAACCTACCAAAAATACAAAATCAAAGTTGTTGGACTCGTTAGCGGCCAATCTCGAGAGCGCTTTTTCGATCGGTTCCGACGAAAGCAGTTGAATTTGTGGAGTGTAGGCGTGGGAGATCTTAAAGCAGATATTATTAACATCTTGAGGTAAATATCTCATATTTTCGCTTTAAACAATTTCGCTGACGTTGAAAACAGTGAGATCTTACTCTGATATGAGCCAGGGAACAAATTTTGTGAACAGCCACACCTACAATTGCCAGTATTAGAGTGCCTGATAAAGTCAGATTATATTCACTGTTAGACAACTTCGACTCATTAGCTCCGTGAAAGAATTTGTCAAAGACGATACTTTTCTTCCTCCTTGTTTGGTACCTAGGCAAGGATGTAAGCTGAAAATGCTGGTTGGCTCTTCCGCATGGACTTTCTGCGCCGCTTTGGTTTTCAGAAAAAAATAGGTGCTGCTTCATCTAGTGTGATAAAGTTTCTCTCAGTTCTCTGTTCACTCTCTCAGTTTCTGAGAGAGTAAACACCAAGACATTCTTGGACTGTTTTGTATAAGTCAGCGTGCAAACCGCTAATTGCTACTAATAAAAAGGACCAACTGTTTTGGCAACTCTCGAACCAACATTCTCCCAGAACTGTTCGTAGGAAGGATGTTCGAGCGCAACGATTAGACCTCCAGACCCAACCTGCTCCGCAATGCCCAGCAAACCGAGGCCAGTGAATACGCCTGAAAGTAAATTAGCCAAAAATTGCTCGTAAATTCTGCGCCTATAGCAACAAATGATCGCGTAGTCCACGTTGCGTAAAAGCATTTCACAGAAAAAGTAACATACCTATAATTAGACACCTAGAAGGCTGATATAGTGACATCAACAGTTTTGTCAGTTGGATAACTTCTGGTGCCACAGAGCCCCTCCAAGAGAGTGGAGCAGGAAAAGACATTGCTTGCGTTTCCTACAAGAGAAAATAAAAACTGGCTTATACTTTCCACCTGACTCCTTTATTGTATGCCAAATTCATGTTGCTCTTTCGAAAAACTACCACATTAACGTGAGAAGTTTAGTTTACTACGACCGTTTTGGACTTAGCCACAAGCCACAACTGTTTTACATCTCCCTCTTGACTACCTTTTGCACTTAGATTTGCACTGGGTCGCCATCACACAAACCGGGCAGCTAATAATCAATATATTGATTTTCTAAGCAACTCATCTTCATGTTCATCTGTCTCTGAATCAGGGTCAAGCCTGTTGATGCGATCCGAGACCCTCATTTACGACCCCCCCCCCTTGAAGGTACCCATCCGTACGACCCCCCCCCCCCTTCCACCCTCCCCTCTTTATCCCCCTTACCTCCCCTGCCCACATTCCTCGCGGTAGCTTGCATAAACGAATGTCAATCTCAGAAAACACCCGCGTGAGAACTTCAGCGAGATTTCGGAAGCAGAATTTCTAGGCCAATGGGTGCGTACAGCATTTGTAGCACACATACACACCTTCAATAATGTTTGAGAATTTGCAAGTTTTTTTTTTGAATTTTCAGGCATACTTCGGACCAGCAAATTCGATTCCCGTAGGCGACACAAATTTTTGCACGGAGAAAAAAATGACATTCTTAAACGACAAAAGATGTTTTCGATTAAGAAGCTTACTTCCTACCTCATCCACACTTTTTCCCGCGAAAAAAACCGCTTGAGCGCCGTCCAGAACGACGTCAAAAACGTGCATGAGCACGGTAGTTTGAAAATTCGTAACTAAGGCCAGGAAAAGATTGAGAGGCTGCAAAGCACAGATTCTGTAGTATTGTGCCCAGACTATCCATAGAAAAAGTTTCAGCTCTTGAGGAGCAGTAAGCTCGAAAAAATGTAGATGCGACTCTCGCAAATTTAGATGCGATCTTAAAAAGCAAAAACTGGGATTTTTGAGCTTAAAAGTTTGTAACTTACCAGAGAAGTTATGAAATAGCTTGCAATTTTAATGAGGGAAAGTAGGAGGATGGCCTCATATTACAGCAGAATTACAGCCAACAAGCTTCAATAGCTCCGAAGAAATTTAGATGCGACCCAGATACGACCCCCCTTTCGTAATTTTTTGCTACCATACATAAAATTATAAGAAAATCCACAGTTGACAAAATAACACCAAATTTTGCAATGATGTAGCGGAGCATCTCCCAAATACAGATAAATCATATGGGCCCGTAAGAAACATTACAAAAAGATTTAGAAATTTATGATGGTCACAGCTGATAAAGATATTCGCTTTTGTCGAGTGTGTGAGACTTCAGGAGGGCTTCAAAAGCAAGATTTTTAGGGCAGTCGGTACATTTAGCATTTTTATCAAATCATACATCCTTCAAAAGTGTTTTGAGCTCTTGTAAATGTTTTTCTTGAGAATTTCTACAGATTTTTATTTTTTTTTTCATTCTGATTTCCACTTTTTTATAGATTTATTGTAAATAACATGACTAATTATCTGCTTTTTGATTCCCTTTTAAGCTTAGGGTATTTTAGCCTAACTACCTTCTCTTACGACCCCCCCCCCCCACCTTAGATACCCTCTTACGACCCCCCGTTGCGACAGTCGCATCACAAGCTTGACCCTGCTCTGAATACTCGCGTTTATTCTAAATACTACCCTAATTAAGCGCGTACATGGAGCGGGGGATTTTTGCCAAAATCGACCAACTCAAACACGCCAAAAGACCGCAAGGAGCACCCTACACCGTGCTGTATATTGCTTAAGAGAATCGTGCAGCGTAAGAATCGTTTCGGACGTACGGTGAAGCGGCTGAGCGGCTCAGTTGAGAAATGAAAAAAAGGTGCGGCTGTACGCGTGAAATTTGGGTATTTTTCCAAGCCCATCTTTGAAGATTTACATCCCTTCATTCTCTCCAGGAAACACACCTCGACCCATGACCGATCGTGCTGAACCATTAAATGGCTGGCTGCGTTGTCTCATCTCTACACGAAACTTACATCAGGATTCTATTTTCATCATTTTTCACTCAAAGTGCATAGGAAATAGATTTTCACTCAAACTCACTCGTAAAACCGTCTGCACGTGATCACTGGACGCTGAAGAATGACTGTAGGCATAATGGAATACCGGATCTGTAGTCTCGAAGCTGCGCAGATCCACATGACATTTCTTGCCGGTTTCTGAATATGAATCTATGAGCCGCGAGCTTGCAACTGTTTCAAGTCAAATCGAATACTATGGGCATAGCTAACACATTTTTCAACTGTCTGACACTGTAGCGTCCGGGCAAATTTGTATCCTTGGACCCACAATTTCGCGCGGATACCACCTCTCAGGCTATAAACCTAAAAAGATACTAAAAGATAAGGAAGAAGACATACGACAGTATTTGCTTGTTAGTTTGAGCTGTGACAGCGCTACCGTTGGCGAATCAATGACGATAGGTGGTCTCGTAAACTTCCTAGCCTGAAAAACTATAAAGTTCTTTTGCAAATGCAGTAAATCTTTACCTTGACGATAAGAGGAATGTTGTCCGTGGTTGTGGAATCAGTAGCAAAAGCTTGCTCAACAAAAGAGGGTGTCACGGATGAAGGTGAAGACCTTAAAGACAAGAAACTAATGGCATGTGTACAGTAAATGCTGGACTTTAGTGAGATTCCCACTACCAAAGAATTCAATGTAAATCCGAACAGAATTAGGAAATAACTTAGTATTACATTTTAGTTTGATTTCATCTTGGTTTTTAAAGATTTTGATTTTGCATCAGATCTAATATGCCTTGCTCCCATTACCAGCTCTCGACGATCGAAAAGGAGTTGCTAATTTATTAGAAATGGCTCATGCTGGTGATGAGAACAACCCTTCTTCATGCAATAATCGTTTTTCGAGGTCCCAGAAATCAATAAGCATCAAAATTATATTTTTTCCTAGCAGTATTTCAGCTACAGTGACCGCCAAAAAGTTGCGGACAAGCCTCCCTCCCATTTTCATCGCTCTTTTTCAGAAGGAAAACAAGGATAAAAAATGTAGTGATTGCATGAGGTGATAGAGCTCTTCAAGATCTACAATCTACACTTTGCGTTTTTCGAAAAACATGTATTCTAAAAATTTTAAAAAACTTTTTCTAAAAAAAGTCCGAAAATGGCCGCGTCACAATGTCGCGGACAATAATTCTTCGAACGCAAAAACTTTCTTTTGAGTCCTATTCTGAAGCTGAAACACAAGTAATCCAAACGGGTAAGCATACTACTATACAGAGCTCGTCAAGAACTACACACTGGTTATGGTTGCTTCCCAAAAAACACAAGCTTGAGTTTTATTTTGCTTTTTTTTTTCAAAAATAACTTCTAATTCTCCTTTTTAAGCCAAGTTTCTTCACATGGAAACCTATTCACGACATTCCACAACGCTGTTTGGATAAAGCAGATGCTCTTTACCATTCTCCATGCATCTGACGTGCACTGATGAGTTTCTTTGCTGAAAATGGCTCTTGGCAGTGCTTGCACATGACCCCACCTGCACCTCACCACTAACTTGTACCGGTTTGCAGGCTTGTAACTCGGCTTATAGTCAATATGTGAGCCTGCAATTAGGCTTATTCGAAAGAATGAGACTTCTTCTACACGATGGTATGTAAAAGAGATGGGTATAAGAAACAGCGGAGATTTGGCGGATGGGGTGGAAAAACGCGGCCTCAGTGGTGGTTGGAGTGAAGGCTCTTATCAACACCAAAACAGTTCTAGAGCTTCAAAATGGATCTATTACAAGAACATTGACAGTTTCAAGCTTCCAGGATTGAACTGGTAGCGAAAGAAGCTCTATTCAACTTTAGCTGGTTATCCCCACCCTACCACTCAGGCCGCGTTTTTCCACCCCATCCGCCAAATCTCCACTCTTTCTTATACCCATCTCTTTTACATACCATCGTGTAGAGGAAGTCTCATTCTTTCGAATAAGCCTAATTGCAGGCTCACATATTGATTATAAGCCGAGTTACAAGCCTGCAAACCGGTACAAGTTAGTGGTGAGGTGCAGGTGGGGTCATGTGCAAGCACTGCCAAGAGCCATTTTCAGCAAAGAAACTCATCAGTACACGTCAGATGCATGGAGAATGGTAAAGAGCATCTGCTTTATCCAAACAGCGTTGTGGAATGTCGTGAATAGGTTTCCATGTGAAGAAACTTGGCTTAAAAAGGAGAATTAGAAGTTATTTTTGAAAAAAAAAAGCAAAATAAAACTCAAGCTTGTGTTTTTTGGGAAGCAACCATAACCAGTGTGTAGTTCTTGACGAGCTCTGTATAGTAGTATGCTTACCCGTTTGGATTACTTGTGTTTCAGCTTCAGAATAGGACTCAAAAGAAAATTTTTGCGTTCGAAGAATTATTGTCCGCGACATTGTGACGCGGCCATTTTCGGACTTTTTTTAGAAAAAGTTTTTTAAAATTTTTAGAATACATGTTTTTCGAAAAACGCAAAGTGTAGATTGTAGATCTTGAAGAGCTCTATCACCTCATGCAATCACTACATTTTTTATCCTTGTTTTCCTTCTGAAAAAGAGCGATGAAAATGGGAGGGAGGCTTGTCCGCAACTTTTTGGCGGTCACTGTATATTACAGACAAAGAACTACTCAGTTATTAGGCTGATGCAAAAATAATGTCCTTAGCATACTCTATCACAGCATGTAATCACAGAAATATGTGGATGAGATACCATTCGATAGAGGCAAGATCTACAAAGTGACTACCAAAAATCTATTTAAACATTTGGTCCACGTAAAGTTTAATGCCAAAGTCTGTAAGATTTGGCCAGCTCAGAAGTTCGATCTCCACCCGGAGAAATCCTACAAGTCCCAGTTGGTCATCGCATAGTAGAGATATTATGTTCATTCACTGTTTGAATCTACGCACTTGCTATAAATTTCTCCCACTTAGAATTTGGGAAATAAAACGAAAATAGAAAATTGGCAAACTGCGCTTTTAACTCCGCCCTCTCCTCTAATTCAGGTACTGTGCACCACAAAGCCTCCGAAGCATGACTGTGGAATTTCAGGCTAGTACCTTCATAGATTTTTGAGAAACTATTTTTAGCCTCAAGAACCCATAGCTACGGCCATTATTTTTACATCAACCTAATAATTCTTATATGCTACCTACTATTTCACTGAAAAATAGGTTTGTGTACGAAATAAATTTTTTATGAGAGACAGCGGCTATTATACTTGTAACTAGAAGCAGTCATGCGTTGGCTGTTTTACTGAATGCTAAATTTGCCAAGATGGCTTTTAGCAGCATTATGGTCTCAAATGCAGGAAACAAGAGACTCCGTTCAAATTTATTCATACCTTTGCAAATGCGGTGTCACCGGTCTCCAAGTGAACGGTCTTCGCGACGTCCTCAGCACGGTAGTTGTTCTAGCAGTTGTGGGCCAAATGATCACGGGACTGTAGGCCGTGTAACGCTGTGACGAAGGTGCTTGAGTTGTTGTTCTCATCGGCCTCGTTCGCATCGGAGCCGTCGTCGCTACCGTATGCTGCTGTATCGCTACGGTAGGCTCGATGTACGGTAGCGGGTAGCTGATCTGCTCTGACGATATATCCACAAAAGAAGCTGGAATAGGTCTAATATGTGCAAAGTAATCATATACGATGGTGAAAAGTTACACTGCCTACCAGTGGCGCGCCCAGGATTTCTTTTTTTGGGGGGGGGGGGGAGACAAAAATTTCTTTCTGATGAAGGTGCGAAAATTTTTTATGAGGCTTAATTGAATTTTTAAGAAGCCACTACTGTCTACTTATGTATTAAGTTAATTCATAAGCCATACATTAAAAAGTGTTGAAAATCCACCAAAAAATGTTCAAATCAATATTGTATGTTATGTTTTTACATTTTTTAGCACCTACAATATGCTCTATTTAACTATCCAAATTAGAAATTTTACTCGAAGCAAATCGAAATGTCGTGTTAAAAAGGACGGAAATCACAAATATAGAACATTCAATCACCATGAATTCCCCACAGTTAAAAAGATCAAGAAGTAAAGCTTAATTGAGAACAAAATTTGATTTACTTACACCTTCTAGCATTTCTGGAGGTCAAAAATCAGGAAAGTTTAATTTGGGTGTTTCTCTCAATCAGCTTGTATCACCATTACATGAAAAAATTCTTTCAGATTCTTGCTTTAGGCGCTATCAAAAAGCGAATGAATTTTTCTAGGATTATAGAAATCTTTAAAAGGACAATTACGATGACAATGGCGCAAGACTATGAATCAACCTAAGCGATAAGCAAGATGCTCAAACTCTAACCATGAACAAGATCGACCAACCTTCCGTAGTTACGTTGAAGAAATCAAGCACTTCTTGAGCAATGACATATTTGTCCTGATCATTGATTCTTGAGAAAAATCGACGTATTCCGGAGAAAAAATCTGAAAAAGTGCGAAAATCAACCATGCCGCTTCAGAGCAATAAAAGCCAGTTGGTAACCTGTAGCTATGTCGGAGAGACTAAAGGAAATGCCGGATTCACTCGTTCCGAGTTTAATCGTTGCATTTTGCAGATCTTCCAGTAATGATTGCAGATTTTCCTCAAAATGAGTAAAACATGCGATAAACCAACGATTGTCTGATTGGATTACACTGCTGTATTGTCAGCAAGGAGATTCAAAAACAAAACTCACAAAAGGTAGCCAGAAAGTATTCCCACAAGACACTAAGGATATGAGGACTAAGAGGCTCAACCACATTTTGTGCTCTTGTGAGGGTCAGCGAATAAGCTGTGGTCATCCTTTGCTCGGGCGCGGGTTGTCACAACATGTCAAAATGTCAAACCCCTCTTGCGACATTTCCGCTACCTTCCCCTAGCTTCTCAATGATATCAGGTGGTTTGGTCAAGCAAAATTAAAAAATTGAGAAAAGCAATCAGCAAACAAGTTCATAGGAGTTAAGCAAATCGAAGTACATTTCCGCCACCGGCGTTTCCACCAAGTATTAAAGTCAAAATGAAGTTTTCTCTGTTTATCTCCGATAAACGACAAGAACTTTCATTGACGTTTATTGCCACATTATTGTGAGGAATTCTCTGCATCGCATCTACATATGTACACAATCAGAAGGACGTTTCTTTGGGGTGTGGCCTCGTTTCGAAAGCGGTCAAGCAGGGAAACTTCTTACGCTCTGCAAAGCTTTACGAATAGAATCAAGTTTATGAGCCTACTCTCGATGATATGGGACGGTCCAGCCACCGGTCTAAATGAGTATTTCCGGAAAAGCCTGGTCTAATTATGTCATCAAACACCAAGAGGAATGTCAAAAGATTTTGAAAATTGCCTGCGGAAATGTAAGTCAAATGAATATCAATGTTTAACGTTGACGCGGTCCCTTCAAGAAAGAAGGATTCCAACATTGTCACAGAATAGAGGACAGGTAGTAAACTGGCACAAGAATGTGATGTTTGAATGGAATTCCATCAAAAAAGCATTTCCAACACTTTCCTGTTCTGTGCTCTTCGCCTTCATCGCTACATACTATGCTGTGTGTTTTATGCGTCTCTCTCTTTCACTAATTAGAAAACGAGAAGAAAATGTTATAACCGACTAAAGAACCTCATCCGAACCAAGCAGGTGTTAGAAGCCTTTCGTTTCTTCCGCTGCAAGTAACACAGTTTTCGCTAGTAAGCTAAGGACACAGTTCCTATGAGCGTAAGACACAGCTTCGTCTCCTCTCCCGATGCGCACCAGTAGGGAGGCACAACAAGTTATCAGCGCGATGGCGATGGCAATCATGGAAATGCGACTTCTTCAGTTTGCAAACGTGACTCGCGGCGAATCGCAGAAGTGCAGAGTGGTGGCGGGGTTGGCGTCGGCCGGTTGGCTTCGGTGCTTGACGCGAGTTTCGCGACGTTTTTCGCGCCTGCTCTGTCATTCGCATCAGCGCTGCTGACAAAACGAGTTCCGGCTCCCGAATGCGTCGCGGTGCGTCGTGAGTTTTTGCTCGACCGTTTTCCGCACCTACCTAGATTCCCGACCTTCCGCAACGCCAGCATCAGCCGCCCAGATTTCCCGACCTTCCGTCGCCGCTGCCGACGCCGCGCAGCCGCCTCGGCCACACCCCAAAAACGGCGTTGTAAATCAGCTTGCCCAAACGGCCAACCCGTTTCATATTAGAACAAATTTCTCTCACTGACGGCTGCCTGCTAGCCTCGCAACGGACCGCCCTCAGATCAACTCCTTTCGATACGTATGGAGTTTCGGCCTGAATATGGCCGTCCTCCACCAGAGTTCTACCGAGGCATCGACTACCCCGACTACAGAGAGTTCCGTGAACCCGACTACCGTGACTGGCCACGACATGACTTCCCGCAGCAGCGTGCACGATCACAGTCACGCCTGGATCCTGAATATATTCCTTCTGAATTCCCTCCTTACGGCCGTCCTCTAGACAAAACTGTTAGGTATGTATTAATCTTAATGCTCAATTTTATATTCGCTTCCTTTTGAAAATATTATACAAAGCATGTATTTTGTTTTGCTACATGGGCGTTACCCTTTGACAAACTAGTTCTGTAAAGGGTGATTCATCGTTTTTACATAGTTTAGCAGAAGACCCTATTTTTCGAAAAATCGATTCGTTGCCACTGTCATAAATCTGGATGCACACACCCCTAAAAAGTCCTTAGAAAGTTTTTGTTGCAGGAGCAAATCACTCGATCATCGCGACGCATTTCGCGATGACCCGTCGTTGTTTGATGATCGTCGTGGAGTTAATATTCCGATTTATCGCGAGCGTAATGATAGAAATTATGACTACGAACGGGAGTTATACACCCCATTCGTGAGGAAAGAAGACAGACGGGATGTTGGCGCAGAAACCGTCGGACGAGGTGCATATTCGCGTGAAGTTGACATACCAATGAAAAGAATGCCTCGAGCACTCACTAGGAGCACGGAATGGCTGGCACGACGAAATTACGATGACAGACCACGGAACCCGCGAGACGTGTCCAGGGCTGAAGGATACTCACCAAAGTCGGCATCGTCGTCAAAACGGCACAACCTGAATATTTCCGTTGATCCAGGACGTGGCCGACGTGAGTACGGCAGGTCCGAAGAGTTCGCTGGTTATGGTCGCGACGATGGCAGAGAGATGTATAGGGACGAGAGGCACATGGAGGGTGACGCTCGCAGTTCGCACAAAAGGCAGGCTCATTCCAGCTACCACCACGAGTCCCACGGTGGTGGAGGAGCCGGGTATGGCTCATCCCGTCGGGCGATCACGCAGCAGCCGCACGGACCGCCGCCGCCGGGGGGCCCCGGCCCAGGAGGTTACCGCCAGATTCGACACCACCGGGTCAAGTGCTGCTGTTTCAACTTTACGTGGCCACCTTGGAGTTACGAACCCACTGCTCCTCCTCAGCCACTCTATAGGAATATCTGAATGTTACTAATTCTTGTTCTGCTGCCCTTCTATTGCTCAATATCGCTACTCAGAGGACTACTTATTCATTGTATATACGTCGCTGTTTTACTGTCGCCTCATTGATGTCGTCGAGGTGAGTCTGAGGGTGATTCCGATCGATGTACGTGTGTTTGGCGTAACGCCTAACAGCCACAATCACTGACGACCTTGTTGGGTAATGATTGCGCGCTCATTCGTCTTTCATCCGTCTTCCTTTCAGCGTTGAGAAAACTGAAATGGCGTTAGCTGTTTGCGGTAAGAAGTGTGAACTATATGGGATGAGAGACAAATAGTGCCCTTTGAAATTCCTCTCTCTCGCGTTCAAAAAGCTTCTCAGTGTTTACGCCAAAAAAACGTACTGAATTTCACATATCCAGTCCGATGAAGATGAAGATCTCCTTTCAGGTCCCCAACACTGCCAAGCTCATCCCCATTTTTTCCACTCGGTGATGGCTCAATGAGGAACACTTAGATCACCTCGCTCTCTTTATTTTTTTGAAGTTTTTAACATATTGTTCATGTACCAGTGCGACACACGTGTATCGTCTCGGAAAAGAACTTATAAAAGAGTATTATTTTTAAGAATTTATTGAGGTAAATATTATGAATTTTTTTTTGCACACAATTACCTAATAAGAAAATGACTACAGCAATCAAAATCAAGGCGAGACATTGATGAAGCACATCGTATCGGTGAGTCAAAATAAAAATCTCTTTCTACATATTATGAATTGTACAAAATCAATTGAGCGACTTTATAAAGAGCATCCACCTTGGAGAAATTCAAGGTTTATGCTCTTATTGAGCATAGTTACTGCACTTTCTACAGACATATGTATATGGGAAGAATAATGATCAATTTTGCAATGACACTTTCTCCAACACCTGTGCGACCGCTCATATTTTGCGGTACGACATGTTCTAAAAAAGTTACAGGAACTGAAATTGTGCTAAATTGGTCGTATTGGTGCGAGAAGTGAATAGCACATAAGTTGAGCTATTGTAAAAGGCATGCAATATCAACAGTGTGATTCTGTGTACAAAGCTTTCATAGTGAGAAAATTCTAGATCAATGTAGTGTCTTCAGAAATGATATGAGGCTTCCCGTTCACGTCCTCGAATGCTTGTGTTGTCATAATCATTGAGGTAGTCGAACTGACTCAATGCGTCTCTCACGTCATCTCCTGCAACAGTAGCCATTGGTGTCAATCAAATTCCTTCGTTTTTTTTGCTGTTTTTCGTCAGTAGAAATTTACCGCGACAGCAACTGTCTGAAACGAATGATTCGCCTAATTAAGTCTCAAAATGGGATGGGTTCTCGGCGACGTAGCGTTGTATTGAAACTTGCGCTAATCGAGTGACCTTATTAGAAAAGAGGCTCGAGTTTGACGAAACACCGGAGCGTAAGGAACTCGTAGAAAGCTGCGATTTCTGCGAAACTGGTCACTAAAATGAAGGTTTTCGAGCTTTCAGAATAGATACGCATTTCCAGAGACGACAGTCTCAGCTAGTCAAAAGTGTAAAATATGTATCAATAGGTCACTCGCAATCTAAGGTTTCTGCCTTGCGGCTTATTTTCTTTCCTTCACTCGTACTCAACAGCCCACCTATGACTCCATTGATGCTGGGACTCCTTACTTTTGCACGGCTACTAGTCCTCGAATCAGTCGTATAGATACCCCCATCGGGTCGGTCATATCGACTAAACTCACTATGACAAATTCATCAAATCGCAAGCAAACTGACAAGCCCTACCTCAGCTTTTCGTGACGGCCATTCTCCATGTTGATTGGTATGTAAACCACTTGCCCGTTTTCGATGTATGACCTTGAATTAATGTAACGATTGGCAATGATCCAAATTCATGTGATAGTGCAAACGGAGCGGTTCTGATTTTCAAGTCTAACCCACTTGGTATCGTAATCCGGGCGTGGACTCGGTGACATCAGTCGCGTGGGGGAATGCGACCGGATTATCGGCTGAAGTTCAGAATTACAGTATGCCTTATAACTTCAGGTTTCAAGAAGAAAATTCACCCTTGCATGAGGGTCGGGTGTATTTGCTCTTCTGGGGACCACGCTGGATACAACGGGTTGGGAGGGGAACAGATAGCTGAATCCAGCGTGTGGTACTTGAGCCTCAACTATCGGAGGCTCGGCAAAACGGGCACGGGGCGAGCTGGGGCTAGCGTAACGTGCTCGAGGTGGCGACTCGTCAACTTGGAACCTAAAAAAACTTTTATACCATTTAAATTCCATGATCATGAAGATGAAGTTTTTACCTGGATTCAAATCTTGTAGGTGAATGCCCTTGTGGTGTGGACACCCTTCTAGTTAACGTTCTACTTTGTGGACGAGTTGCTGAGGAGGGCCGTGCGGAATTTGGACGAGTCAGTGTTGATGAAGCAGCATCATCGCGAGAAGAGAGGTCATGAACGCTGAAAACGTTGGATTGTGGATATAGATTCATCTGTATGAAAAGTGAAAAATAGAAGATATACCTTCTAGACATGACCCGAGAGTGCTGTATAGGATGATATAACTGTTGTTCTTGTGGGTTATACCGCTTCAAACCACGTGGTGCACCTTCGGGGCTGTCACTTCTGTAACATCTCATGGGTTATAGTATGATAATTTGTGTTGCCCATATGTTGACATCGTTTAAGATTTCATTTCGCTCATAATTCTTGGTACCGTCACTATTTGGCGTTTCAGAGAGAATTCCAGTATGAGTATTCTTGATTCTATTCTGCGAAGTGGGCCAGTTTGTACCAGAGGGGTCACAAAGGCGAACGTTATGCTTCTTGACGATATCAAAAGGGCTGCACCTCCGTTAGGCGAATTGAATTGTAACAGATGCCAGTTACAAGCCAAATGATTAGAACAGAGGTGAGCTCGTGCCTGAGAAAAAAAGAATGATTATCTGCGCTTTGCGGACTCGAAAATGCCGGCGCTAACTTAGATCTCTTATCAAATGTGAGACTGGCTTTTTAGAATTTAACATCAGCTTAGCCTAATTTCAGCATAGAATGATAAATTAAGCATTACTCTTCAACCTTCAATGATAATCAAGAGATGGCTGCTTAGCGTATGCAGTACTTTCGTCTAGCTCTAAAAAATTTTTTTTTTACAAATTTGCACCATATTTGGGTTGTAATTTCGAATTTGTAAGAATGTTCAATATGTTCAATACTGTTGCCGCTCTTTAGCGCTATTTATAAAGATAGCGTGAGTTATTCGACGTCACTAAATCAATTTCATACCTTTCTGATCCAAGCATGGCGCTTTCACTCTTCGCCCTGCGCATTCCACTTGATGACGTTCTTCTCTCAGTACCATAGCTGGTTCGAGGCAATGGCGGTGGCGAATACGAAGCATCTGAAAATTTGAAAAGAGTGGTTAAAACCCATTTCGATGACAACAGAAAGATTTTCGCGAGCGGCTTTTTTAGCCATCAAAATGGCTAAAAAAGGGACTCTACGTTTGATTCTTGACCAGCTACTGCACTTCTAAACCGGCTGGTTCCGAAAGTAAATAGATTGCATATTAATAGATATATTTTCCCAGGGCACCATCAGAAGTAAATCTACTATTTTTGGT
The DNA here is from genome assembly GCA_958299035.1 of Cylicocyclus nassatus. NCBI lineage: Eukaryota > Metazoa > Nematoda > Chromadorea > Rhabditida > Strongylidae > Cylicocyclus > Cylicocyclus nassatus. The sequence goes on along the minus strand of CATQJL010000326.1, from coordinate 3,635,679 downwards.
GTTTTTTTTTTGAATTGCACTTTTACACAGACAGCACTTTAGTCGGATATGAATACGACCTGTTCTTCAACTAGAGCGATAATCCTAGAAATCTCAATCTAGTGTTCCACCAAGAAATTTCAACGAAGCATCTGTCCTCATACGACCTAATGAAAGAAAACAGAGGTGCATATGAGGCCACTGAGAATGTTGCTTCCTTACAAATTTGAACGAACAGCACGTATTCATTAGGAAAGTTAGAAGAGGACAAGAACGAAGCCTGGGTGAGGTTAGCAATCGACTTTTAACAAAAATAGGCGCTCGCACCAGGGAGGAACTTCCACAAAATTGCACCTCTATTAACGAAGATTAAATCGAGTAATTCTAGCGTTGTAATAAGCAAATACTTGCCACAGTGCCGTTTAAAAAGCTAATGTAAAAGAGCGGCTGAACATTGTTCCGGTAGTAGAAAAAATTTGGTGTGAGGAAAGAACAGGTATGTGAAAAGCCAAAATCTCGGTTTCTTGAGACGAGAATGGGACGTTTCAAGCTTTCACTTCTTTGTTGTAGTGGCTTTTGAAATTAAGACGTTTAACCATCGACTGAGCGATTGCAGAAGTGGTGCCTTCGCTGTTCGACTTTGCTTAATTTTTTGGTTAGCCGTGAAATAACGATAGGTTGAAGAAAAGAATATGCGGGAACTCTGGTTTTTGATTTCTTGTGAATTCTCAACGTCTATTCAAGGTTGATGACTTGATCAATGACTGCTCTGTTTGAAAGTTCTTGTAGCCATATTTTCAATTCATGCGCATTCCTGTGTGGAAATGCTCCAGTTACAAACTGTGAATAGGCTAATAGCGCGAGAGAATGCAAATAAACTAAATTGCCGAATTCTATATGGGTCAGTGGCATACCCAGGATTTCCCTTGGGGGGGGGGGGGGGAGGGGAGGGGGGGGCAGCAATTTTTTCCTGATGAAGGTGCGTGGCGTCCGTCACGCACTCCAAAAAATTTTTTGGCTGCTTCCTAAAATTTTCGCGTGCTCATAACCCTGGAAAAAAATTTTTTGTAAGGTCACAAAATTTCAAAATTTCAAAAATATTTTAGTTTCAAATTTTCAAAAATATTTTAGTTAATTAAAAGTAGAAACAAGTCAATTGCACATTCTCACAACTCATGTAAGTGTTCCAAAATTTTCGCGACCCAGTTCCCCCCCCCCCCCCCTGCTGAGTAAAAAAGTTGTTTTGAACGTTTGAACACCAATAAACAAAAATTTAAAATTTAGTTTAATTTGATCTACACCACCGAAAATGAGCTTTTGGATAATCGATACGAACACCAAACTTGTCAAGCTGCATATCGTCAAAAACGAGTGTGATTCGTTTTTATTCTAAAGGTGGTTCAGACTCATTCTAAGAAATTGAAAACATTGAGATTTGCGGAGGGATCACTGCATTATACTATCTCCATACCTGAAGGTTCCTGCCATGCGCGATTCGATAGCGTAACTGCTCTCCTATCAGGGTAAAATGCATTGGATGAGTGGCGGTCATTTTCTGGATAGTATCCTGGAGCCGATGACCGTCCACCGGAGCCGATTTCACTTTGCTTTTTGAAGCGTTGTCGTTCAACGTTTTTCAGTACTGTGCTACCCTAATAGTAGAATATGTAAAAAAGCTCTCAGAACAGATTAGATGGTCAACGGCAGGAAAACATACGGTGGGATATTTGCCGGCGGGCGGTCGGCCGTGACGAGGTCGTTCGCTCTGGAGCGTATCACTCTCTGTTTCGGTCAGCCTGAGAAATTTCAATAAAAAAATATCCAGAGAAATTTCGAAGGAGAAATGATCTACCCGTAGATGTGATTGTGCTCCACACCATATGAAGGCATTGGCGGTGTACCCAATGATCGCCATAATGCAAGCTCTTCAGCTAGAATTTCCATACCTCCAAGTGGAACGGACTGTGTGCTTAGAAGCTGAATTTAGCAAGATTTTTCTGAGCAAACGGTTTGCTGCACACTTACATTCTCAACGTATTCCACACTGAACTTTGTTAACGCCACTTCACATCGGATAAGCGTACGATGGGTGCCCGACGGGGCTGTAGACAAAAGTTTATTGAATAGTCGAACGATGAGTATCTAAAGAGGTAAGTTGTAGATTATAAAAACAAGTCCTCAGCATTTCACAAAATGTTTGGATTTCCCGGAGCAAACTAGAATTGTCTAGACAAACGGCCATAGTATTGAACATAGCAGTTACGGACACAGTGGAATGCCTCGTTTTTAATCTCCCTCTCCCCCCCCCCCCGCCCTTACATTCCCCTACCCCAAAACTAAGAAATCAAAAAAATTTTCTGAAATGCAGCAAAGTGATCTGTAGTACTTATTTTCATTAGTTCCAAACTGCAATACTACTTTCGATCTCATGAAACTCATTGAGTGAATTTTTCTAGGATTATCGAGCATCTCTGTGAAGAAGTGTCCCCAACACAATCAGACTTGGACCGACTTCCGCGACTGCATTTTCAAACGTCCAAAAATTATGAAGAATCCCCTTGAGCCACACTATGATTTCAAGAAAACGCAATGATACAAGTGCCTCATTCCAGTTCGCGAAATCGAAATTTCAGCGCAGAGAACCTTTTACAATCAGTAGCCGACTATGCATCCCAATTTTCACGATATTTTCGAGATAAACTAGCAACAGTAGGATAAGATAGTTTATTGATATGGGATAAAGCGAAAGCCGTCGCAACAAGTTTGAAAGGTGGCATTTTTGTTGAAAAAAAATTTTCTGCAGCCGCAGATTAGTGGCATTCCAATGAATGACGACTGCAAGTAGGATGGAAAAAATTCACACGATCAGTGCGCAAGCGACTTGCCATAACCTAAGAATGTTGCGAAAAAATACCGAAACACTCAGTTTTCAAGTTTTACAGCATACTCTTTGATTGAACAAACTCTGTGCTGATCGAAAATCATAAAGCCCTAATGTTCATTAAAAAAATTGTCCTTTTGAAAATGCTAGGTAGCTGAAGCTAGTGATGCTGCGGAGTAAATTTCAAAACAATCTTTTCAATTTTGATCGCTTGATTTATTCGGAGTTTTTAGCTTGCTTGAATTTTTACATTTCGATTTTTCAATTCATCAGAAAGCCGCTAATCTGCTGTAATACTTCGCTCTTATTAAAAGAAAATTCCTCTTTCTGAAGAATTTTGGTCCAAACAAAACCATCAATTTATGCGACAAAATTTCCGCTCCAACCTCAAAGCTCCAATTCTTTTTTCTTTTATACTACTTCTTCGCAGGAGGGGGGGAGGGGGTAAAGTACTGTAAGGATGGTGTAACGGTAAGTGGCTCGCTTACCTGAATATGTAGTTTGTTGGTGTGAAGTCCATGTTTTAACTGTGCCACAAACATAGTAAACCTAAGATAATCCCTATTCCTAGCAGCCAGTGCGGTGAGCGCTCTCATAAGAATCACGAATCCTTGAGGTTGATCGAGCAGTAATAACAGAATCTAAGAAACAAATTCACGACTATCCATTCTTCATATCCGTTGTTGATGTTCAGTACCTCCAAAGCATAACATTTCGAGTCCAGCTGTGGACTGTTGACCGAATACAGTACAGCATCGAGACCGTTGGTCGAATCCAAAAATCGTCGCCAAGCATTTTCCTGCAATGCATTCGCACTAGCTTGATCGTCATCGATTCTCTTCCTGGTGTACTGCTGTTTCGTTACCGATTTCTCGAGAAGTATCTTTAGACACTCGATGCAGTCGGCTTCGGCAACCTAAAAACTCAAGCCATTATGCAAATATCTGGTTCTTAAGCTTCTTGGTAGAGCTCGAGAGCACTGTGCGTCAAAAGTGTACAAGTTATTTGATATTTTCTGTAAACTGCTAGATGGTGCGAGCATAGGTTGTACATTGAAAAAAAGAAAGTGATTAATTGTATGTGTCTGTGCTATTACTACAATAATAAGCAAATAATAAAAATTTCGGCCCCACCGCTGCTTTTCGTTTTCGATTCGTAGTGGAGCTGTTCCTCGATAGCAAATTAGAAATCTTAGAAGGAGGTGGTTGCGTGGAATTGACAATGCCTTGAAGAACCATGACAACTTTACTGAGAAGTTCGACACCATTGAGCGGTCTCGAGATGAATTCTTGGCAAAAATGTTGCGACCTGAAGCAAATTGTAAGTAAAATAGAATGCATATTTTTGTAAAATTGTGCTCTATTATGGACATGATAAAAAAGCGACCATTGTGCTCTATTCAAGTAGATGAAAAGGAAAGACGGATTAGTATTTTGTAGGACTGGAATTCGATAGCGATTATGATAATAAAAGTTTTTTTTTGCAAAAAAATGATATTATTCGTAAAAAATGAGGTCAAACCCGTTTGCCAATGCCATCTCGCGCTCTCAAAAACTGAAATTTGAACCTTCTCGTACCAAACAAATTATCGAGTGTGCATAAAGGATAAAAAATGCAAACATTCAGTTTTAATATTAAAAACTGTTGAACTTGTACTGAAACTCATAAATTCCATACTTGGAAAACATTGAACGGTGTAATAGCCTACAAGAAAAAGCGGAACAAAGTGATAATGTACATTCTGGTCCAAAGCAATGGATGATTGCAAAAAGAAAATTGAAGACTTGAAAAAAACATTAACATACTTGATAGATGATGCTTAGAGATAATGGACTACTGTTTTTAAGTGGCCTGTTAGCAGAACGACAACTTTCAATGTGATATGAGTCTCAAGATGGTCACTCATATACTACCTTAACACGAAAATTGCATTAACTATTAGGTCTTGTAGAGTTTTTCCCTTCCAATTTTCTCCTTTAGCTTTCTCCAAAACCACAAATATTTGATTGTACAAATGGCTTGCTCAACAACAGAAACCTTCACTCAGATGCGAAAAGAATTTGCGCTAACAGAGACGGTGCAGATGCCACGAAAGGTTCTTCGAGCAAACGCGACCTTGCACACTTTTTAGAAGTTGCGCATCTGCGACATCTCTATTGACAATATGCTAGAATGTAGCTCTGTGTATATGATAAAGTTGCTGACTAGCGTTTTTTAGTGAACGCAAGTTAATGAGACAATCAGTGAGACATTATGTAAACGTAGGACCGGTCCATTATAGCAGAGGGATAAGGACGCACGTTTCCGGTCGCGGCGTCCGGCAGCCGGTTCGTAAACGTGTGCTAAATGCGAATTTCATTCGTTAGCTTACCTTGCGTTGTCGACAAGGATCTGGTCCTTTAGGCTTAGCAGGACAAATCCTGCATCTGATAGAGAAGTACCGTTTGGAGTCGCTGAAAGCAAGGTTTCCGAGAAGTTGCAACTTGAGGGTGAAAGGGATGAGAGAAGAGAGAGGGGGAGAAGAAAGGGGTGAACGTACTCGGTTGGGGTACATCCGCGAGTAGAATAAATCGTTTCAATTGGTCCGCTATATGCCGAGGCGTTGCGCGAGGGTCCTGTATCGAGACGGACATGTCGGGATCGTTCCACCTCGGTACGAGTTCCCTGTCTTACAAGGCTCGCCCTAAATGCATTGTCTCAGTTTTACGTTGAAGGAAGAACATTAGGTGTAGATGAGATGCCGAAAATGCTTACGAGTACGAGAACAATTAGAACAAAATACCTTGAAAATGCTTGCCGAGGTGCAAAAACTGCGCGAAACCTAGGCGGTCAATTAACAGATGCACCTCGACGCCGACACACACGCATGACCATTTTAGTACTACAATACCAATCGTGATGACTCACAGCTGAGTAATCAAGAATTATTTTGTGGAAAAACAGGTGGCTCAGCCGGATAGACCGTCGATCACTTCCAGCTACAGTGCAAGAACCGGTCAAAATTTGGAAGAAAAGAAAAACATCAAGTTGTTTGATTGTAAATAGCTAAAACCATAAATAAATCCAAAAATCCAAATCCAATGGTGCTTAACCAATGGTGCTGAAATCCAGTGGTGCTTAACGGGCGACAAGGAGCACGACAACGACAAGAGACTGGGGTTGAATGCAGGTGTTGTGAAAAGTTGAAAATCTCTACATGCAGATGCACTAGCAAGTAGTTTTAATGGGAATTTGTTACAAAATCAGCATCAACGACAGTGAGGCGAAAATGACACAAAAGGAAATTGCAAAGCTTTAACAAAATTTTCCCGAATATCCATGTAATACGAGATGCGGAGGCTTTTGGAGGTCTTAGCGAGCCTAGCAGCCAAGGATATATGCTAATGTTATTGCGGGTCATCACCCTTACAACTAGGTATTAAACTGTGAGACTTGAGCAGAGGGTTTCCTTTCCCAAAGACGAAGTTTAAGTAGTGGGTTGCCCCCAAAGTGCTACCAAAACACGCAGCAGTCACCCAAGTGAATGCACGGGAACCTGCGCGAGGGCAGCGCACTCGGTGCCGACGAGGCAACAGGCGCCGGTGCTGGCTGGCGCAAAAGAATCTGATTCTTAAAATTCTTGAAAATCAATAAAGATTTTGAAGTGATCAGCTAATAACACAGAAGCACAACATGAACACTGAGGTCCAGAGTGGTCAGGTGGGAGGCGGAATCGATTCAGGTACGGCCTGGGCAGCTACGGTGCGCGGGAGCAAACAGTCTTCTGTTGACTCTAGACCAACGAAATTCTTCTAACTCTTTACTTGATTGTGCGCATGCTTGGATTTCTTTTCTTTAATTTCTGCCAAAGAACGCTTAATCGCATACCGATTTAGCTAGCCATAGAGCCTTGCAAGTTCGACATTTTCAACACCAACTATGTACAGTCAATACTAATAGCTAATGGCATAGGGCTAATTTTCCAAAAAAAGATCCAGTAGAACTCAGAAGACGATTATTGTTGCACGAATATTGAACCATTGAGACAGAGCACTTATCTGCTCAAATCTCTAATCTGAACGATGTCAAGAGAGGAGCGGAAAGAGCGGACATTGTTTGCTTGTCTAATTTACCCAACGTAACAATAAAGAATGGATATATGACATGAGCGTGGGCGTCTTTGAACGGCAGCTAGAGTAAAGAAAGAGTAGTTGAGCTACTTAAGAGGAACGGATTAGTGCATAATGGGATAAACCAGATAAAAATTTTTCTTCGGTTTTATCAGCAGAGAGTATCGGTCCGACTTAGTGAAAATACTAGGTGGGCTGATAGTTCGTGCCGTTTTCTAGATCTATCCTTAAATCGTTCAAAATAAAGATTCGAAGAAAAACATCACTACTGAAAAGAGAAAGAATTTTGCATAGAATAATGCTTAGAATGTTTGTCTATTTTTATTCCAATGATTTGAGGATAGGTCTATAAAACGGTACAAACTTTCGAACCCACTTTATATATGATGCCTCTGACGATTACATGTATCTCTCTAAATATAGACCTCTAAGGGTTCTTCAGTCAGGTTAGAAAATTAAGTTAGAAAACTTACATAAATTCAATTTCTCTTATCCGCAAGTTTGAGCTAAAAGTTGCTATACAGAAGAAGCTGTATGAAGATTGGAGTTTAGAAAACTCAAATGACACTAGTGATCAATAAATCTGAGATTTTGCTACACGCAACAGTAGCAGAACAAACAAAAGAGAAAGAGTTTACATATACGCAAACAAGAAACCTTTTCTTAGCCTGTAAGAAGACCGGTAAGCAAGGATTTAGAGAGAATCAAAGCAAATAAGTCGGAAATATTGTATTTTGGGAGAATAAAATCAATTTTAGAAAGATTTCGAACATACAGGAAGTGGGATAAAATGTAGAAACCGAATACGAACCATGTACAAGCGATAATGCATTAACAAAAGAGAACTTTTGCATTGAAAAGCGTGTAGTTCCAAAGTGGAAGCGGATCAGCGCGACTGGCTCCTCTCCGAGTGAACGCTTACGAAAAGAAACGTTGAGTTTTTCTGCTGGCTCTAATCTGTTTGTCCAAGGTCTCAATCACCAAATATGCATGCAGTGTACTTGGACACTTGCATCCGGAATGCTGATTTGCCAGATAATCCCATTAAGAGACCGTATCAGAGGCAAAGTAGCTGGTACGAGAGAAGTATAACTAGAATCCAGCTACGAAAGAGGTTTGAAAAACCTGCGAAGCAGCAGCGAGAAGTTAGGACAAGCGACACTAATGCTATGCTAGATCAACATCGACGCTGATTATACGATACAAATCTCTTCAAAAAGTCTTTGTTTAGAAAATGGATACCTAGAATAGCTCATCAAAAGTTCGTGGAAATTGCCCATACAAGAAAGCTGATGTACGTTTTAGTTTTCTGAAGAAAAGATAGAAGCGATATTCACTTTGAAGCGCAAATGCTGTCATTTTCCAAAAATATAAAAATCCCTAAAAAATCCCAATAATATAGAAAACCTTAAAATCCCTAAAATCCTTAGAATCTCACACAAGGGCCTCCCGGAGAAGTCCGTCTGCAAAACCCTGACTTATCTGACAAGATTTTGGGGTGTTATTCAAATATTAAGGGAAAAAGGACTTGTCTGTAGGGTGGGCTTATCTGAAGGATCTATAGGGCGGCATTAACTGGATCAAAAAAGCTGACTTATTTGCAAGATTCTAATAAATTGATTCTGAAAAGCTTCATCATATCCTTTGAAAAAAGTTCGATAACTGCTCATCATTCCCTATCATAAGGGTTGCCACCCATTGCTGATGACAATTAACGATAATTTAATCAGGATGATTACTGTAAAACAGCTTCCTTTGTACCTTTCTAGAAGATTGCGTGACTATGAGAGCTTCTGACGCCAAGAGAGTGTACAAATTACCAGATGGGTTTAGTGACGATCCAGGATGATACAAAAAAGACATAGATAACAGTGGCGGACGGAGGGGGGGGGGGGGGAGGATGCGCGAAATGGGTCGCGAAATTTAAAAAAATTTTTTTTTCGAAATTTCCTTACATGGTTATAAACATGTGCAAGTAACTTGTTTATTCTTGGAAACAATTAGATTAATTTTTTAAAATTTCTAAAAATCATATTAGCTTTGTAAAGAAATTTTTCCGGGGCATGGCTGCCGCCACCCCCCTCCCCTTTTCTAGATTTTCGGAGTTACGGACCGCAAAAATTCTGAGAAGCATCCCAAAAATGTTCTTCGGAGTGCGTGGCTAACGCCACGCACCTTCATCTTATATATAAAGCTGAATGTCTGTATGTCTGTATGTCTGTCTGTACGTATGTGCGGAATAGAAATTTTTATTTCTGAACCGATTTGGACCAAACTTGGCACACATATACTTCGGGGCAGGGAGCGTGTCATAGGCTACTTTTCGTTATCGATCGATATCGATTTTATCGATTTTTTGCAAAATTTGAGCTACGGGGCTGGGAGTTGGCACAGGGGGGTAATCGAGCATGCTGATTACGAATATAATAATGACAGGGCCGGGCGGAGCCGGGTTTGCCAGCTAGTTTGATATATTTTTGCCGCCCTCCCCCCCTCCCCCCCTCCCCCCCCCCCCCCCCCCCGGACGGATCCTGCGACCGCCACTGATTAATAAGTAAAGATTATGCCGAGGCTTTGCTCAAAACTATGCTCTACTAAGTCAGTGATGGAATTTCTTGAAACACTGATGTAAAGGTGCAAGGAGGGTATTTTACAAATTTCTTCATGAATCATGGGCTCGAGAAAGAGAGACTTTCACTAGCTGAGCTAATTTATGTGAGAGAAACAAACTTATCAGTTCTGATACGCGACATCACCGTATGCTCCTCTTCATTTACATTCAATAGTGACTTGTTATTCGTTGGCTGCAGTCAAGACTATTTTTTCGCATATCAAGATCTTGAAGAAATGAAAGGTAATCGCAACACTCGAAAATCGAGGCGAATCTTAGTTAATTGGCCAAATCAGTAACAGTAGTGAAAAAACATGATCGTTAGATTAAGGTCACGATTTTTCATTCTTCCATTTCCTCGTAGTTGGCACGATGAATGTTCTTTTTCGAGTTCGTAGAAGTCGCTTTAGTATTTTAAAGAGATGTCTGGGTTGTGACAGAAAGTATACAAATAAAACAATATATTTTTCACGATAATGGCCATTTTTGCTACCGACTATAACCTACTAATGATAATAAAGTTTCCATTTCCAAAGGCATTTCTCCGTACGAAAACGATAATCAAGGATTATTCTGCCAGATACTGTCAAGAATGTTCATGGTAGTAAATGGAAGACATGGTAATGTGCTTTAGTACTGTCAGAGTGATACCAATGTTCTCGTTCAAGAGATTAAAAATCATCCGTTCTTCGAGATTGGTGATTCATTTATTTAGGCTAACGTTTGCAATAATTCGCTTTCTTCAGAGCCTGAAATGGACGAAAACAATTTATGGACCCGATCAAACATCTCCTCAACCCTATAGGCAAAATTCTAAGCTTTCTTTCGACCACGAGCAGGCTGCCATACGCAGTACTCACAGGCTAAACAGTCGAATAGTAACAGTATTCATCATGCCGAGATTTATAGAAAGTCAAACTTTCCGATTACATCCGTTCTTCGTTGTTAAAATAAAAAAAGTGCAACGCAAATTTTATCAAAGTAATTTCAACTCATTGACGCACTGAGCTTCCTTAAGGCAGGCAAACTAATTCGCGATATACCGTCCTGTCTATTCCACACAATTGTAAATTTCCAGAATATTACTGCCAGACTATGTTGCAGGTGTTAGATTTTTTATACCTGCATTATTTGCAAATTCAACAAAATGCACATGCGGAGATTTGCCCACATTTGACGTGAAAGTATAGATAACAGTGTTTGGGTCAAACATTATCACGTCATAAAAGTGATACAGTTACTGGAATAAGCAGCAAAAAGTAGCATTAATTTTATCACTGAGAGGGATATACGGTGTCCGCTTGAGGTGAGACTCATAGACTTGGAGCACCGAGTACAATCTATCTCCATGAGGTGCAAAACCGTACCATGAAAAAGTTAGCCTCATTGGCTTCTGCAGTTTACATGCTCATCGACCTTACTGTTGTTACAGTACCAACATTTTAGTGCTAACGAACTCTTGTGGTCTTATTGATAGTTGAATCGGTTTGATCATAACAGAACCTCGCGACCTTTCAGAAAGTTTCGCAGCTAAGACAAAGTTGAAAAGAGCGTTTCAAGCTGATTTTGGCGATGCAACATTAATCTTGCGTGGCTGCCTCATAGCATATTTCTCTTGTAAGTATTAAACTGTCCCAAAAGTTCCTTCGTTTCAATATTGAAAAACCTGTAACTTTTAGCTATCTCAACGGATTTGTTTTCCTAAAATTTTCTTAGAAAGAAAAAGTCATCCTGTTTCTTGATGAGCTTTCACTATGCACTCATTGCAGAGATGAATAGAAAAAGAAATTTAGCCTTTGATCATTTTGAGTTGTGTCGCCAAAAATCTGGGACATTGCAGAAAAATCTGAAACCTTTGGTACATGGATTTTATGATCTGCATACAAGTGAGAGAAACTTTGTGCTGTTTGAATTTCTGCGAGAGCTTATATATTTTGAGTTTACCGTAGAAAACGCCAAAAATGATAAATTCACTTTTCTTGATAGTCGTAAAGTTTAAAAGAGACGTTCAAACAGCACAATTTTTCTTCTATAAAGATTAGGTCATGAAAATTATGTACTGGCAATTTCGGAGTTTTGGCGACCTAAATCAGATGAAATGTTCTAAATGTTCTTCTTCTTCCATTTTCAACCCCGCAATGAGTGCTTACTAGAAACTCTCCAAGGTATGTTCGCAAAAAGGAAGACTTCTTTTATCCATTGAAATCTCGAGGAAGCAAATCCGTCAAATAGCGAAAAGTTGCAAATTTTCAAAAATGAAATGACAGAGCTTTCGGGGCGACGTAATAAGTACATGAGGGTATGAACTAAGCCAAGTGGTTTGAGAGAATGTGAGAATTTCTTGTTTTGATTGTACCGATGTTGGTAAATTTCTGGAGTGAAGGGCATCTTAAAAAAAGAAGTGGCTCTATTCGTCGATATAAAATTTTCACTCAATTTCTAAAGCAGACGGTGGCGCTCGCGGAAGCATCTGCAACTGTTAATCTGCATGACAGGGACAGCTTAGAAAACTTCACCATCGAACGGTAAAGTCAAAAATGAGTAGAGAAATAGTGAATGAGTAAAATTTATGCCTTTTTTTTGCAAAATTCTAGTTCAAACAGCATTGAATCAGATAGAGTGAGACATGTAATCGAGTAAGCTGTTAAAATCTGTAATCGAGTAAGGCTGATGGGCACATAAGTGGCTGAAAAGAAGTTCTAAATTTATTCAGTTAAGACCCCACTTAAACTGGGTAGAATAGAAGAAAAGTATTTTCGTAAAATTTTCTTGGTTAAAACAAGCTCACAAAGTGTCTTCTAGGAGGCTGTTGCGACATTAGTTAGCATCTCCGCCAAAACACGAACTATTGCGCCACCGCGAGATGATTACTGTTTCTGGAACAGTCATAGTGACACCATGTTTTCCTACGTTTTCTTATTAGTTTTAGTTGAGAAGTCTAGTCTGAATGGTTGGAAGAGGAGCTCCACTTTGCTGGAAATTATTGACACTGATAGTTCTTTAGAGGCATCTATCATGTTCATGTGTATGTAAGGCATAAGTGTTGGAGCAAACTACAATTTCGATGAATAGCAATTATCGACAAGTACTTCCATGCTCCAATTCGAAAAACATACCAATTCTTATATAGAACTTGTAGAAAGAGCATTTTCTGACGATTCTTCGTCGATTTACGCCATACAGTTCGCAGTTGGGATCTTCTTGGAAAATTTGGCAAGTCCTCCGATGACGGGTAGAAAAGATGGCTAATTTGTCTTTCATATTGGCTTTATAGCAAAAATTTGCTGGTTAACGGCCCTCAAAATTCGAGTTTTACTCATAAACTGTCTACTCGTCCTTTCTATAGAGTGGAGAACATCGGGACGAAAACTGGAGGGCTAGGGGGAGGGGGGGGGGGGGGAGTAGGAAGGGTAGGAAAGAAGGAGAATAAAGTGGGAATGGTTTGCAATAAAATAGTCCACGTATGTATTATAACATGTCCTCCAAAAATTCGAGTTTTGCTTAATACATAGTACAATACTTCGTGCTAAGATACTATTTCATATTTTATGACAAGCACCTAAATCGTAGCGAAAAAATAACAGTGAATTTTTAATGCCGCAAAAAAATAACATCTCCCTCAACCATGAACATATTTTACGTCGAAGAATCCACAAACACCCTTACAGAGATGTTCGTCGATCTTAACGCTGTACTTTGACGTAAGTGATCTATCTTGGATCAGGCGCAGGAGAAAATTAGTTACATCAATAGCAATTTATCAGTGAGAACTCACCTTCTACTGCGTTTTTGCAGATTCGCATAGGTTGCAACTAATGTTACTATATGATGACCATCTTTAGCGATAAGAGTTGTTGTCCATTTTACCTGTAAAGATCAGACATGACTCTATATGAGCTTTTGATTTCGAGCTACGCAATTTTTCGAGTGTTTTTTAAATATCACCTTCCCAAATCGACAACTATACAAAATGTCCCAAATGTGCTGAACGTTTGATCGCTAGTAACTCTTTTGTACGAAAAGCTTTCACGGATCTTTAGCTAGCATATTACAAGGCTTCAACTTAGATTTACAACAGAGAATAAATTACTCAACGCTCTTCATTAGTGTAGGATCACGATAGAAATTTCGAACACAGTGTCGACAGTGCCAGGCGATTTTAGAAACATTCATACGTCTAAAAACCGTTCTGCTGGGTTTTTAGACTCGTTATATAGCACATAAATTTTTATATGTTTGTAGAGCGCTTTAGCTGACGACTCAGAGTTCTGGTATTTATTGGGATACGCGCTAACACTGCATACCTGTGCTAGTTATTGAACCAGAGAATACGATAGAATGAAGTACTCATAAAATTAGCAATGGTAATTACTGATAGTGAAGTGAAAGCCCCTTCGAATAACTTCAATTTAGTACAACGTTCTTACCATATTCCTACAACGATGAAAAGAGAGCAGTAATTTTCTTTACAAATTTAGATTGAAGCCAGTTTTACACTTCAAAAGCTCTAGCAAGAGAAGGTTATTCTCCATAGATCTTGGGAGGACTCTCTCCTTGCCACTTGTCAGAATAAAAATTGATGTTTGGGGACCAGTTTGACATGTTTTTCGGAATCATTTCTGGTGTGGTACGAGAGCATTTGAAATGATTCAAAAGCTGCTCAGGGCGTTTTATAGAAGCAAAACGGTTATAAACGTTCATCAAAACATCGTGGTAGCCTTCAGCAATGATTTCGAAGGATCCTGCTTTACCGGGAAAGATTATAAATGATGGCTTGAAGCACCTGGCTGCCGATTGTTTTGTCGTTTAGGTGATAGAACAACAGCTCTTTTTTTGAGGAAAACTAATGTGTTTTTTAAATGCAAACTGTCATTCTTATACTGTTGAAGCGCATTCGTGGAACTGTTGACCAAGAATGGATCATTATTGAAAAAAAAACAGACTGAACTTACACTGATAGGTAGGCTTAAACATGTAGACGGCACATGTCAAATTTTTTGACACGTGCCAGGAGGCTGATTCTCCCGATGAAGTTTCTACCAAATTCAGTACAAGGAAAGAAACAATAAAAGAAACAATATCCTTTTGAACAAAATGGGTCCGGATAACGGAAAAGTACCCTAATTTTTGCTTTCATTAGACAGCAGAAATTTTTGGGTCAATTTGTTTCGAGCTTTCTTCTGAGGTGGATGTACTGGACCACTTTTGCTGATACCTTGTTCTAGGTCGTGAAATCACATATGCTCAAGCACATCTTCGTAAATGTACACTTATTTCGAAATCCCCACTCAAGATAAAGATCACATAATCAAAATCAAGTTTAAGTTTTATGTATAACTTACGCCTGCCAACAAAGTTAGTGAAAAAAGGGCGGGGTGAATATTTACCCACATATAACTGAAAAAACACGACACTGCAAGTTGGCAGTAGACTTTCGAGCTCATAGATCCATTCATTTAGTTCAAATTTTATTCTCTTCCTCATCGGATTGGTCTTACGCTAACTAGCGAGAATATGCGAGCGATAGAGATGATCGTAAAGGTCAATGAGAAAATGCGTAACAATAAGAGTACATCTTTGAGGATAACTTGATATACCCAAAAAAGAATTGTGAGAAAGAAATAAAATGTCATATAAATCGCTTTAACAGAACTGAGAAGTGACATCATCATAAAAATATTCTGTGAATATGAATGTGGCCAATGAATACATTGAGCGAAAATTGTCGAACAACTGTACACATATAAAATTCATACTGTTTCGTTACTTGCTAGCTACCCACGGATGTGAGTAAGATGGGGGAAAGGCAGTGAAGGTCGGGGCCAGATACGCCTAGACATGGATAGCAAAATAATAGAAGGCATGACGAGGAGTAGGCAAGAACATCACCAGAGTGAACACGCTGCTCTCAGACGCAAAAATGGCGATTTCTCAGGCATTTTTCAAATGTTAAGACGAATCTGGGAAACAAATATTAGCCAATTTTTGCGTTTGAAGCTTCGCGCAAGCAACGATTTGTTTTCAACAAATCTCTATAAAAACATGACACAGTGATGATAAAGGGCAACACGTTCAGACTCTGCCACTCGGTCTGGATCGGAACCATCCGGAGTTTGGCAGAAGGATGCGAGGTGCAGCTGACAAACAATTTGCTTCGAGCTACCGAAATTGTTAGCTGCCCGGGGTGCAACGATTTGGGTGCACTGGGTCCCTGCACGATCAACGACCGTATGTCATGTATCCGTAATATCCGTTGTTGTATTGTCCACCGTAGCCATACGGATAATTACCGTATCCTAAACATGCATCTCTTTAAACTTCCTCCAAACAAATCGATATCAAAACTCACCAGCATAAGTGTTGTAACCGTATGGTACCATAGCTCCTTTGTCATAGTAGTTATTCATCATGTATGCACCATGTTTTGCCGACAATGCCTTCTCTTCCTCTTTCTGCAAAAAAAAAGAAACCCTTAAAAATACCAAATGTAATCACAGAATCGTATGTTCACCAACAAGTCCGTCAGCTTCTGCTGCTTGCATTCAGTTTTTACAACCGCGCGTATGATGAGAAACTGGTGTGTTCTACACTTGACAAGGTTCCATGTTTTCAATGCTTTCGAGCTTTAGCTAAATGCCTACCGGTTTATAGAACGCTTTATGTACAAATGCACTTCTATTCTTTGAAAGCGATTTTTTTATTCGAAAAGTTGTGTTTTGTTTCGGTCACAGTTCCAATCCATTTTCTTTTTTGGCTTGCTTCTTTACTAGTTTTTCCGTTTGCAATCCATCATAGCTTAGAGACACGATTAGAGAAAAAAGGTTAGGGAATGTGGGGAAACCAAATTAGTAGTAGAACATGTAACAAACTCTAAAAAAGTTTTTCATTCTAAATAAATGGCTCTGGGACTTGGAAAAATGATGGGATTCCTCAAACGATGACTATCCATAGTTTCGTCACCCCATCAAGCGCGCATATCCGCAGCTGCCACCTCCTTCAGGCACCCTGTCCCCCCCCCCCCGCCCCCCGTGATCCTATTTAAAACAAATACAGCATTTACATGGTGCATCCCCTCCTGATCACCTGCTCTAGGTACGTTACGCGTAGATAAATATACACACACGTCAAAACGGTCATCATGTTTGCTGTCTCGTAACCGCTCTGACTCGACTCGACTCGCATCCGATCAGAGCAGCACTCCCCCCCCCCCGGCTTTGCACACCGCTTGTTCGACGTCGCTACCATCCCCCGTCGTACGTTCTACTCCAGCGTCCCTCGGATCCCTTGCCCCCCCCCCCCTTTCCCAACGCGACATCAAACATAAGATCGGCACTCAACGAGCGTAATGCGCCGTTCGGCGAGCCCATACCAAACTCGGACTGTTGAATCGTGCGGGCATTTCGTTGCTGCTCTATTATAGGCGTGATTTTACGCCCGTTTTGGAAGTGAAGTGAGAGAGCAGTGCAAGTTTCGGGCGTTTGCATCATAAATCTCGTAGGAGAAATCTTCCTGTCAATGGGTGAAGGAGTAGGATTCTGAAACGCATCCCCGTTATATCCTCGCAGTTATAGCGTCTTATAGTGCAATATCGCGTGCCATCCTTCCACGACATCAACAGGAAGAAGAAGAAGCGCAAGTACAAGTCAGGAACAGGTTACGGTCTTAACAGCCTGTTGCCTGTAATGCGTTATCGTCATCAGGAGCACGAACGTCGCGACGAACGCGCAACCAGAGATAGCGCCGTCCCTGACTAAGAGACCGGGGTCAAGGAAGCCGCGATGTGATAGCATCGCATCGCGATCACACACACATACACAATTTGCAGGCCAACCCCATCGCGCCGCGACTAGCGCTCGCATTCCGCAACCGTCGACGTTACGACATCACATCCGAAGCGATTGCTGAGGCCATATCGTTAAGCTATCCGTGCGTAACTGACCTGCATTCGTATAGCGCACATTCCGACAAAACTTCCACCTGCCATGGGGAAATTGAACGATACGACGAAAAATTTAGGACATGACGGCCTTATTTGGGGTGACCCATAACCCATGCGTCTGGCGCAAAAATAGAAATAAGCGGGGTGATGGGATCTTGAGATATGGGGAGACTCTAGCAACGCTAGTAAAAAAAGATTGCTTGATTTTTTGTTGCCCAGGAAGGCATAGTGGAATTGAAAAATAAAGCTGCATTATCAAAACTGTTAAACTAATTTTGTTGGCCACACCCTACGAAGTTTTGCAGATTTAAAAGTGCAAGCTCCATTTTTTTGTATAAAATTACACAGAATATGGATTTCGACGTGTCAAAGGCTTACTGACCTTACTGGTTTTTTTTGTATAAGCAACCTTCTATCAATAAAGTAATTCCTCACCTTTAACCGACTAGCTGAGCAAATGAAGAATACGGATGCGAAGAGAATGAAGAGAATTCCGACCCAAGCAACAACAAGAGACCATCCAAAGTTGAAACGGGTTGTGGTTTTGAGTATCTGAACAGTAAGCAATAAAAAGAAAAAACATCAAACTGCCTGTAAGAAAAATCAAAACCAGCTCAAAAGAACACAATCCCCTGGCAATCTCTTGAATAAAACTTTGAACTAAAAGGCAAGCACTTCTTGTCCCAAAGAAACAATGCCCTCAAATCGACGACCTTGGAGCATCGACGACGACCTCAATTATTAGTTGCGGTATCGTCTGGAGTTCCGCCAATTGTTCTTCTTATTCTATTCTGCCTTTCATACATCTAGTCCTTAGAATGAATCGGGTTGCTATGGCATAGAACTTTAAGTGGCACTGATTAGTTAATTGCATGGCAGGCGCAAAAAACTAGCGCCAATTCTGTGATTCATTGTCTTTAGGTGTCTCTTCCGCACAATCTTGCCAGACAAATTCAAGATTAGCAATGTTCTTCTGCGTACGGTGCTTCATCGAGTGGTCCAGTGTTCGGTCGTTGTCCCGTTGAGAACCAGACCGGTTTGTTTTCCTCAGAGCTGCTCGCGTATCACGCGTGTGGCGCCGTTCGTTGCTCGTTTCTCGTCTCCTTCAATTTTCCTCAGATCGAAGTGATTGCACGAAGGAACCGTTATATCTAGATGACGGTCGCGCTTGGAAAGAATGCCAAAACTGTAGATATCCACATGAAGATAGCGGTCTCTCGCGCTAATCCTTGAAGCGGCTACTTTCGAGCGAATAACTGGTTGGATGCGAGACAATAAGACGTTGGACGCACCGGTTCCCAGGATTTGTAGAATGGCGCCATTTCGAGTACAGCGCGTTCGAGGTAGTTCACGTAATGCCAGCAAGCCATTGATACCGCGAAGAGGAGAACTGAAGTGATTAAATTAATTTAACTCTAAAATTCTGGACCCCTCAAAATCACGAAATATCCTACCTGTGAGGAGAAGACCGACGCCGGTGAACATGAATGCTTTACGAGATTGTCGCGCACATCCGATTCCGGCAATTGCTAGGCACACCACCACGACGCCGAGACCTATACGAGCGCATGTTGAACCCGTCAGGTACATCATAAACACCTTTCACCCATGTAACCCCATTGCGATCGTGATAATTTGCTCGAATTGGCCGCAGGACTGGATTAGCTGCACGATTGGCAAAATATTTTTTCTATTACGTTATGATGCATACCTAACAGGTAAACTATTGCACTGCACAGTTCTCACATGAGGAGGGAAACCTATACTTGAAAACACAAACACGATCTCGCCACTACAGAATACAATTGAGGTAGAAACCAGTGTCAACACAGTTGATCGCGCAACGCATAGAATACAAAACATACTAGTTAGTATCACGAACTAATAAGCGAATTGAAGCTCTCTTCTGAGTCGGTGGATCCACTTACCAAGCACATAGGTCGCCACGTTCGCTCTCATGAAGTAGAGTCGTTGAGTCTGCTGCGACGAGTAGTTCTCCTGTACAGCCTCGGCCGGGAAGTAGTCGGTGTTGTCGATGCACGGGGAGCCGTATTTCGAGAAGCTACCGATATCTGAAAGCGTACTGTACTTTGTCCTATCGGGACGAAGGTGCTGGTCATCCGATCTGACTAGCCTCCCCACACGTGCGTTTTTCTTTTCCCCAAGTCCGACGCGAGAACGCAAATAAGATCATACACACAAATGAAACGATGCGTAAACCATGGAAGAACGCACGTGTGCGGAAAAGAGGCTGTGTGTGTGTATGATTGAAAACATATGATAAAAACTTGGCGAAGGTGAAACTGACCAGATGGAACGGAATCAGGAAAACAGATTTGGAATAGACCATAGTTCCGCGAAAAATAGTTGACATTACGAACGAACGCATCTTTTAGGCGAACATTCAACTCTGGTTCTCGGTTGAACGCATTGATCACCTCCCGTCGATTCACCTGTAAAAGATCAGAGTTCAAAGGTTATTGAGAACTATTACGTGCTCATTTTTTGGTACCAATGACCCATACATGTGGGCGGAAGTTCAAATCCATCAAATGGAAAAGAATGAATCATAGAAGTTGTTATGAAAAGTGAGGTATGTGTTCACCGCATGTCAAAGGCGAAGAGTCTGGCTGTTCCAATACATGGTGTAGAAAATTTCTTTGACAAGAAATGCCTTCACTGCACGAATTTTTCTCAGAATGTATTCTATCTTATTTTCTTCTCAGATGATCCGACTGGTTGATCAACAAATTATGCTACAACTTTTTTGAAACATTATTTCTGTTCTCCTATCTCACCATCAACCGCAGCATCTACCTTCACTGAGGACCAAAAACGAGAGCAATTGTAGAGTTTTTCAAGCAATTCCAGGAACTAGTTGTGACTGCACTGAATTGGAAATTAAGGGGGTGTATTCTGTAAAATTCAAAGAGTGTTTTCAGAGTCTTCCTGCACACTATCAAGAAGGGGGGGGGGGACGTGAAAGTGTGGTGAACTATAAAAAATGAAAGCTGGTGCAACCAGGGTCAGAAGTGGGAGTGAGAGCGGGATGCCATGTTTTCCCATCAACCACCGCCGATGCGGCTTTGATCTGGCCGAGTGCATGCCGTGCCAAGCTGGTTGCCCCGTTTTGCACTGTCTGCCCCCCCCCCCGGTCTGCCCGGCCATACCTTAGGAGAAAACGCGTCCCCGATCTCGTCGCGCCTTATTTGATCGATCGAGGTCGTCGAATCGATCCACAAATGAGAGTAATGTCAAGGTGTGCGACGAGCAGCGGCCAACGCGTGACTCTTCAAGCACGGGGAAAGAAGGTGCCCGACTGACCTGTCGAGTACGGGGGGACCACTAAGCCAAGCCAACCGCTTTGGCACGAGTGCTTTGGTGGCCGGCCATCAGCCGGCGGAAGATGGCTGAAAAGAGGTTGCGTGCGCGGGTGGTGACCGGAATGTAGTGCCCTTATGCACGAAGGACTTCTGCCATCTACCTCTCTATAAAAGATCTAACGTCTCCGCTGGTAGCACTACACCATATATAATAAGAACCCACTAAAAGAGTAGCCTCTAGCTTTCCGACGGTTCGTATCTTGCTGTAAGAAAATCGCTTCCTTACAGGTTCTCAGCAGCATCACACAAACCACATGCAGCGGCACGCGGATAATTATACGGGGTGCGTGGGATCAGACGGCATATACGGCAGCATCAAATGCATATAAGACGGTGACATGAAGAGAAAACAAGACGAAAAATTGCGATGCTACGATGTAAACGATGTAAGCTGACAGGGGGTAATGATCACACTCAGTTTTGATTGCTTTCGCACTGTATTAGCACAACAAAAAAGGGGCGCGTAAGCTCATTGTTGAACAGGCAGAGCATGGTAAAAACCTGCCTGAGAGGAAACAATTACGTGGGAATAGCGTAGCACTGTGCTTGCATAGGAATGAGATTCCACGTTGAGAAGACAGGTGAAAAAAAATTATCGGATAAAGAAGAGTCTATTTTTGAGATAGGAAGATAGTGGTGGAATAAAAAAAAATGCGTGAGAGGTATTACAGTGGGAAGTGTTTACGGTAGCTTACCTGATACTCTGTCCAATTATCGGTAAGGGCAGCAGCAAGTACTAAAGCTAGACCGATGATGCCAAAAACGCTGGACAAGGAGAGGAGGATCGTCGAAGACCACATGCTTGAGGGCGCGCGCAGCACTGGCCGAGCAGGCTGGCCACGCCTACCATCAGGGTGCGCGGTGGGAACAGATACACCGGGAGGCCGCATACAGACACATACTGGACGAAGATATATGACTCGGAGCGAGCGGATCGAGATCCATGCGTTCGGCACTGCGGGTACGATTGCGGCGTCCGGCCTGGCCGGCCAAGTCGGCCGGCATTACCGGCGAAGTGGTGCGGAAGCCGCTTCGGCAGAATACGCTACTCCCATCCACTGCGTGCACCCCAATTTTGCTGCAAATTCATAACGTTGATACGAAATTGCCACTTAGACATTCTTATCATTCCTAAGAAAAGGAACACTGTACTCTGCAAAACTGCAATCCGATTTTCCGTTTGACCTAGTATGAGACGAGTCCAATGGCCGGATCTCCTTTGAAGCTACTCCGACTTGCACTCTAAAACACAGTTCGAGTTCAACCCATCGACTTCGGAGAACTTTGTCTGTTGCAAAAAAACTGTCATCTCGTTTTCCATCACGTCATTTACCCCGTTAGTAGAACATCTGCGCCCGAATGAGCGACAGTAATGTGTGTGGTCGGTGTTGTGTATGTGTGCATAGAACGATGGAGAGGTCATCGACGAACTTTGAAAATATGTGAACTCTCGAGCACGGTGCAGACAACATTTTCCATGAATTTCTATGGAAAAAGAATCGAATCAATATGACTACTGGATGTTTTTCTGGGTTCTTGGAGCTGCCAACTTCACGCTTGACAGAATGCTGTAGGGTGTCTTCTGGTATTATTGAGCAACTCCAGACTAGTCATACAGCATTCCGTGATTTTTTTTTGTGCCAAGGCCTGATTCAAATGCCCAGATTAATTGTTTAGCTCACTATTTTCTTCAACTAAATTTTACCAGAATCTTTCTGGCTCGGAGGTAAAGCTGACTTTGAAAAGCTGAATGATGGGCAGAATCTGGATTTCAACATTGACAAAGTTCTACAGCGGAGTTACTTGCTCGAAAGCTTATTTTCTTTTGATCAGTAATTTCAATAATGTAATAAATTGTTGTGAAGACGTCGCGATGTTGTTAATAGTAATCATTTATTAGTTGTTCGGCGAGCAAAATATTTCTTTTCGTCTTCTTCTAAAAGGCTACAGTAACCAAATTGTCTTAAACTAAGTAAACCTTTTGAGGCGAACTAGTCCAAAGCCCAGTGCCAAGGATCTTATATCAACAAAACCATCTTTTAAAGCAAAACACCAACAATGTTATGTGTTACAAATATTGTGCACTTTCGCTTTTAATTTTCAAAATTGCTTCCTCGATTTGCACTAATTTTTTTTTTCAATGGAACGTGAAATGAATACAGGAAAACGTGTCAACAACGCTGTTGAGAGCGAAACGTTGACCTTTGAAAATGCTAGGCTTCGATGCTTCGACACCTTTTCGTAAAATGTGAATTTTTAAGATATTTCACTAGACTTTTGAACTTTGGAAGTGGATTGGCATAAAGAACCGAGACTTCAGCAAGTTTTGATTCCATGTATTTGTTCAAACTAGATATGAAATAAAACACTGGCTCTTTACAAAATCGAGGCTGGTTATTTTGAGTTCACTAAATGGATAAAAAACACAATTGAGTGCTTTAAATGAATGTTGTTTTAAGATGTTGTAAGAAAGAATGTGTAGCATTTCTGTTCTTTGTTTATCTCAATCACGTTATGACTAAACGAACAGAAATTTTTTCCATGGAGAAAACTTGTTGAGTCAAGTTTCTGTTTTTAGCACGACGGTGAAATTTTCTCGAAGTGCCCTTTTTCTAGGGCAAGAATTCATTAGAGAGCGTTCTCATTCAATTCATAACTTTATACTACAGATTCAAAAATGGGGATGCTATTTAGACAATTTTTCATCACATTCTCACAGTTTCCAGATAATTACATTGTGAAAAAACTGAAGGATATTTTAGCCACCTTGGTCAAAATTCTCGGCTACAGATTTTTCGCAGAACATCGCTAACCAACAAATCGTAAATGTTGTGTTACGGCACAAAGCACATGCAAATTCAACTGTTCACCCTCTTCGGGGTGATTCAAGCATTGCCCATACCTGTTTTGCAAACATTACAATGCTTTGAGGAACATCTTCAGCTGAGTGAACGAGTCACAATGATTAATTAGTGTTAAAAAGCGATTTCCATGCAACAAAGAAGCCTACGTTTGCCCTCTTCCATTATCTCTAGGCTGGGGTGGGTCACGCTGCTGTGAATTCATCGCTGCAAACTTCTATGATGTGCAAATCCTATATAAACTACAGCACCCGCTAAAATTATCCAATCTTCATTTGAACTGAACTCAAATGCCAGTAGATGGGCACGGTCATCATCCCGACGGAAAATTGACTTCAGAAACACTCACTGTACGAGGTTTGCGCCGTGACTAATGCATCGAACAACTTTTTTTCTCAATTAGGCCCTTCCAAATGCAAATCGATGTATGCTCGCTACATTGTAAGAAGGCTCTGAACAATAATGAACATCACTATGAAATGCCCTTCTACTAGTTGGATAAGGGTGGAGTGAGAACTTCGTGCTTGCTTGTGTTTTTCAATGGCAACCTAATTGTGCAAGACTTCAAAGAAAATAAAAATCTCAGAATAAGTTGTTCAAATTACGTCAATGTCGACTCTAAAACTTGCCGCAAGTATAAAACTTGTTTAGCGAGGACTTATCAATACAGAAAACCAGACTCTGATAAATTACGATTTCAAAGAATTCTGTTGACTGGGCAAATAAAACTCGCTGAAAAGATATCTCGGCACCGTCCTGGCCCAATTCGCTTCTGTAACGTCCAAATTGCCACTTTTCATCGACGTATATTCTAACAGAAAAAAAAACAGAATTTGCCTCTGAAGTTGTAATACAAACTTGGAAACGATAGTGCAGCTGAAGTAAGTGAAAGCATAAAAGATGGAGCCCGGTCAGAATTTTACTTTTCTAACTTGAGACCTGATAGGTGTTTAACGTTGCGCTTACACTACACTTTTTTAACCTCAACTATTGAGGAACTAAGGTCGCTGAACTTCAATGCCGAAGAACAAGGCGCCTTTACTTTCACTCTAGAAAAAAACAAGGCGCCTTTAGTTTCTAGACAAACCTCAACCGCAAATCGGCCTCTACACAGGTCATCTTCCACTTCAACTGCCTTCAAATCCATTTTATAAGTGAACGATAAATAAACATAATTGCAGACGGCAGTATAATCGCGTCGCCGTCGAAGAATTTCAATGCCATTTTACCAAAGCGAAAGCGTTGGCCACAATGTGAAAGAAATCGACCGAAGAACTGTGGCTACGTACACGATGGCTGTTGTGTTGCAATCGGCTCACCATTCATATCTTCACTTTTCAAAGGACACCACATCGGCATCCTCATCATAAAAGTCAAGGACAGTTATCTCATGAGATTAATCGGCGGATACACGATTGCGAGACAGGTGGTGGCACTTCTTCTGACATCACACGTTACTGCAGGGTGAAGGGGGAGAAGGAAGGGGAGAGTGGGGGGAGAAGAGGGAAAGAACCGTAGGCAGAATAGCAACAATCATAATGTTCATCAGTTTTGATCAAGCCGAACCACAATGAAAATACGAAAGAAGAACAGACCGGTAAAGGAAAGCTACGGATCGACGAATTCAGCTATATGTCCTCGAAAATGAGGACACCTAAGCAGCAAAACAACTATTTCTCGTTCTAACACACACATCATCACAATTCTTCGTCTCGCAAAAAAATATATGTAAAGAAATAGAGGACCACAAACAAGCTGATAGGCACGTTATGCGCGTTTTAACGCAAGAGCTTCATGATATCGAAAAACAAATGGTATAAAGGTAAATGCGACATTTGATTATGAAGAAATGACCGGTGTCGTAAGAGAAACAGTGATCACTGTTAAGAATAAGCCTACATCCTATGAACCTGCGAGATCATGCAAACAACTGAAGATCTCATTATTCAAATATCCTCCTATGATGATTGCTTTCGAAGCAACACACATACATTCCTCAGCCCGTCTCATCCTGACGATCGCCGCAGAAGAAATCGTGCAGATTGCGGCACATACCTTTGCTGAAAACATATACATTTATTAGCTATGAAGCATTCAAGTAACAATAGGGCATCCTAAAAAGATGTGCCTACTGTTTGACTGTTAATAACTCTTTTTCATTAGAATCATTGGAGAATCTTTAGGTACTTCTTTGTAGAGCTGGCTTCAACTTACAATTAGATTTATAGTATGGAGCTGATTAAGGATCTATATTACTGTAGGAGCACGGTAGGGGAAAAAGGAAAAAAATTCCAAAAAAAAATCTGAAAAATTGTGTAACATGGTTTTCAAGCATGCTGATTTCAGTACATTAATTTTTGCGCTTTCAGAAAGCTTTTTAAATGGTCCAATCAAATTTTTGACAAAAAGCAGAAATCGGTTATTTTGGTAAGTCTGAAATCTGGAATAATCTATGAAAAATGCCTTACAGTGAAATTTCATGTTTGGAATCAGTAACTCTGATCAACATAGTGTAGTAGCTTTCAGCTTCTTTGGTTCTATTTTAGGGGTAAAATATGGCCCTTATTTACTAAAAGCCTCCTCAAAGTTCCCACCGTAA
This sequence comes from Cylicocyclus nassatus, assembly GCA_958299035.1. Lineage (NCBI taxonomy): Eukaryota > Metazoa > Nematoda > Chromadorea > Rhabditida > Strongylidae > Cylicocyclus > Cylicocyclus nassatus. The sequence continues at coordinate 3,609,317 of CATQJL010000326.1, read as the reverse complement.
TCCTACAATAATGAAGAGGAATTTCTGATTCGCACGGTACTGTAAACCTAACGTGAAGCCAGCTCTATAAAAAATTACCTAAAGCTGTTCGAAAAACCTACTTACAAGAGAGTTATTAACAATCAAACAGTAGGCACATTTTTTGGGACACCCTGTTCAAACATAAAGGATGTTGTCAAGCACCTTTCAACATCCAAAGAAATTTTCAGATAAAAAACGATGCTGTGCCACTTGCATTTCTGTATACATGAAAGCAATATTTTATACCCATATAAGAGTTAAACAGCGAGCGATGACTCATAATCATCAATCAAGGAAAAAAAACGACTTTTGTAGTAATTTTGGAACAAACTTTGAAACATGGTGCCAGCGACTATTCTTTGAGATGTTATAGATAGAGATGCAAGTAATAATACAGGGACTAAGTCAGTTTAGCTTGTAGAATAGGCGAATGTTTCAGAAACATCTTTTTCTTTTGTCGGTCTTTTAATAAAAAGCACGAACGAATCATCTCCTAGAAAAGCTTTAACTAAGTGGCTAAGATAGAGTTTTCCAAAGGTTGGCCTATGTGCTGATTAGCCCGGGTAATGAAAGAAATTAGAAAAATACGCAATAACAAATAAAAATTACTCTTTACTCTTTGCTACCCTAAAATTTAGAATCGACTTCTCCAAAGCCTGAACTCGTTACAGAGATAATGAGTAATAGCAAGGATATTATAATTCAGACAGAGATAATGAGTAATAGCAAGGATATTATAATTCAGAAAACTTTGAGATGATGTTAAGAAGGCAAGAGGAAGGATCGGCAGAGCTAGGTATCTCCTTCTAAGCATCGATGCGACTATTAAACACTCCGATAGTAAAGTTAGAGTTAGGGTTAGATGAAGGGGAAAAAAAAGCAATTTTATGCGTGGATTAAAAATTTTGGATCTCCCGCTTAATTCAACATTTCTCAAAAACTTTCGCCTGTAGAAGGCCAAAAGTTCATGGTTGAACTTCCAAAGTTTCATACAAAATTACATATGTAGGAGCAGCCAAGCGCAGTCTTGGCAAAAACAGGAAAATTATTTTTTCTCCATTTCTGGTCAAGGAAAAGACCAGCTCACAGGTACATGTAGAAGGTATGTGACTGAGCAAATAAGAAACTCGTAGGGCTTTCTTTGATTGAGAAACAATTTTTTTTGAACTTTCATTTATTCAAAACCACTTAAATTTTGGTTTCTAGTTTCAAGTGGAACCTACTTGGAGCAAATATTTGGGTGCCTTTTGTAGAGCTTGCTTTGCTCTATCGAATAGTACCCCTAGCATTTTTGGTGTTCGACTGACTAGTCACGGTGCAACAGCAAGCAAATAAAAAAGACCATTGACATCCTGATAGTTTTAATATGGGGGGCCCTTACAAAGCGCAGCATGAAAAAGATGATCCAAATTTGTGAGGATGAAAACGATTACGGGTTTTGTGGCATCGGGACTGGCTTCATAACATAAAATACTTCTGCAATTTCTGACTGATCTGCGAAACTCCCCGCCCCCACCCCTTCCTGCTCCTTAGGGAACAATTTTCAAGATGATAGTTCTCTCTGTTCGTCATAACTGTCCCGCAGACTTTTGTCGATCATCTCATTGATTTTCTTACTTTCAAATCGTCAGGTATTGGGTTATTCATCATTTGAGTTTTCCATTATTTTTACTTCAACACTAAAAAACGCGCGACAGTGGCAATATATCGTAACTTGTCAAGCATCGAAGGCACTTGTACGGCAAACAGATAGCCTCCTTATAAGTTTCAAAATCAAGAAGCGAAACAAACTGCGATGCTTCGCTCAAATCACAACAGGCGTATTAACGCATGACTGAGAATCAAAGAATGTCTGCCTGGACGAATAAGTAGACTTGTTTCAACGCTTACTTGTAAGGGCTTCGAATATCCAGTTGATGTGCGCCGACTTGAAACTGCGAATATCGATGGATATTTAGTCGTTCATTCGTCGTAACCTCCATCAGAATTTGATAAAATTGTATAGCAGTCATTGCTGATGACCATCTAAAGAAATGAGATCAGTCAGAAGTTTGTTACGCTTATATTAGGTGGGTCAGAAAGTCGCATCAGAATTTTTAAAAATATCGTAGTTTCCTCTAGTCGCGAATTGATTTGATTTTTTGAGAAAAATAAAAGAAATCTTGCTCCAATAATTCCTGAAGCAAATACCAGTACTGGCATATGACAAGATAAAGGCTCGTGAGAAGAAAAGTTAGATATTCACATTTTTGTAGCTTATGCTAGAAAGTCCAAAAGAGACGCTTTTAGAAGAAAATCGTGCTCCTCGAATGAATTTACGATTATAAGATTCTCGACCCTTTTCCTATTCGACATTTCGATTTTGCTCCTGCTAAAATCTGTAATATGCGCGATAGGATACTTAGATTTACGAGATATTTATAAATTTAGTAAATCTTTCAAACATTTTCAAAACTGATTTTTCGTACTCTTCTTGGGCACAGCTGATCTTGATAAACTTCAAACTGCTTACCCACAAACCACAGCACTAGTGATGAAAGCAAAAAGCAACCAATGATCACACATCACCATAGCTTCTACCGTATGCGCCCCACAGACATCTCGCCAGTCTGGAATAATAGAGCTTAATTTCAATAAATCAACTAAAATAGATCAAAACGCACAGAGCAGAACAGCTGAACAAAAAAGTGCAGTTGAAATAGCAATCACAACCAGATAGCAGATAAAACTTCGATGGTTATTGGCGGCGATGCAGTTATTCACCTGAAATGTAATTATTCGAGATCATGTACAAAAAAAGTTTTATAGATCAAAAAAGGTCTACATAACAGCAAATACAAATTTGTGCACAAGAAAATCAAAGTTAATTTGCAGTATGGCCTACTATCAATGCTCCTGAGATTTGAATTTCTCCGCATTGTAAAGATATAATAGCAGCGTTTTGAAGGGCGATATGAACCGATTTTGATCGTCAGCTAGTTTTTGAACGGCAATGGTGCTCAAACATTGGATTGCACACTCAAAAGCTCTAGAACTGAAGGTTTTACATGAGCTCTTGTATGTCTGGTATGGCGGTCCCAGCATCCGTTCGGGAAGGTGGGGAGGAGGGGGGCAACGAAGATTTCTTTGGATAAAAGTGCGTGGTTAACCAGGCACTTCGGAAACAATTTGGGATGCTTTCGAAAACTTTTGTCGGCCCATAGCCTAGAAATTTCAGAAAAAGGAGGAGTAAGTATTTTTCACAAGGCTAAATAAATTTTTATTTAAAAATTTATTTGAAAAACAAGCATAAACAAATCACCTGCACATTTTTATGACCCATGTAAATAACTTTTGAAAATCTCGCGACCCATTCTCTAAAGAGAGGGAATGTTCGGAACCTTTTTTCTTCGAGAAGCTAGATTGCTAAAGAACCCTTTTTCAATGTAGTGAATTTGAAAGTGCTTCTCGACAGCGGCAAGCGCAGATTTCTGCTGATTTGAGACTTTTCAAGTCAATTCACATATTTACAGAATTATGCAAGCAACCATTTCTAACATGTAAGCAGAAGTTTTTTTTCGACTTCTCAAACAGCATAATCAGCTTTATAAAAGTGATGGGGGCCCCATAATGAATTCAGCCATTTTTTTAATAGAAAATTGACCAAAGAACAAGAAGTTGTCCTCAAAAGAATTGCATAACATACTAATGAATGCCTAGATAAGAGAACAAAAATACATTTGAAGAAGCACCATCTGCAAAACATCAGCACAAACCTATTGAAAGAACAAATTGAAGAAACGTGGAGCGTCGGCAGTAGTTTTACAATTCGGAGTGACCAAAAGTAAGTACACGTTTTTTAAGCGTTTGTAATTCTCTTCCCACAATGTTGCTTAGCTTCAAGTACCGTTCGGTGAGGCAGGCTATATCTTAGTTATATGCGGATCACCCATTGCTCTTCATTACTGTAGGATTACGGTAGCAGCTTCCACAAAATGCCACTGTGAAATAAACCGTTCGAGAAGAAAAGTTCCAAAAAATCTGAGTTGTGTAACAGTGTTTTTGCGCATACTGATGTCACTGAATGACTTTTTATGCGTTTTTAAGGTTCAAATGGTTTGATTACATTGTTAAAACACTGAAAAGACGTTGTAGTTTGACATAATTTATGAAGAAAACGGTAAAATGCGATTTCCTATTTATGAACAACTCAGCTTAGCCTAACGATATAGTTATCGGCTCGTCGAGTATCTATTCTAGGGCAATATGTAGCCATTGACAGCTCAAAACCCTCTTCAGAGCTCCTAGTGCTTCTACATTGAAAGAGCGGTGAATGATTTGACGTATACTGCAGATCCAAGTTATAGCCTGCTCTTCCGGATAGTACTTGAAGGTAAGCAAAAGGCTTTGTGGGAAGAGGCTATTAACGATTAGAAAGTGTGTATTTACTGGAAACTCTGTAAGACCGGTGTTATTGTGAAAGAGGTGCAACCATTAGCAGACGATGCCAATTTGCAGCTGGATCACCGTACCAAAGCTGCCGATAAATGTTGAAAATCTTCTTACTATAAATGGTACAACTATGCAGCTTGATTAGATTAACATTAGAGCACATTTAGCAGGCAGTGGCCACATAATTAGGAGTACGGCTTTATGTGGATGCTGTTAAAGAGACCTGAAGCATGTCATCTCCCCGAGCGGCAGTTGCTAGATTCATTAAAGGCCGTAACTCAACTTCGAACTCTTACAAATCATATCGAACTAACGAGCATTTTACAATAAAAAATTCGCTTCACTCAAACTACGAAGCTAAGTTGCTACACCTCCAATGGAGTATTCGATATACGGCTTGAGCAGCGGCTAAAGATGTCCTTAAAAGTCTTATCAAAAGAAAAACAACTCATAATCAGATCTGGGGCATTGCCTTTCCAGGCCTAGCAAGAATGTGTAGAATATGTAGGCAAGAAACGATAAGATGACTGTGCACTTCTTGCGTATTCTTCCCCAAAAGGCCAAATGCGTCCAAAGATTGCCCCCCTGCTTCTCACAGATTCTTTGCGCATACCCCTCTTCCTTCGCCAGAGGAATTTCTTGCGAATCCAGTGACCTAATTCCGCACACGAAGTTCTATTTCTTAGTTAGAAGAGACGTTGAAGAAACTAAAAGACGAAGAAGGATAGGCTAGCCGAATCAAAAAATAGTCGAACTGTGGAGGAAAGCGGATGAACATTATGACTTGAGATGAAAGCAACTGGCTTGAAGGCAGTCCATCTCAAGTTAAGGGTCTTGAGCCTTTGGCAACGTATGATAGTAGGGCCCCGTATCAAGCCAATGCCCAAGGCGCGGCGCAAAATGTCGCTTCGGAAGCGAGAAAATCGCTCCAGATTAAAGAAGATGCACGAGGACCCCAGACGGCACCGCCCTCCCCAACCATGCCCGCCCATCCGTTCGCGCCCATCCAATCACCGTTCCGGAAAGTCGGTCTGTTAGTTCTCCAAAACGGGGATTGTGGGGGGTTTTCGAGCATTCTCGACTTCGTATTCGGAATCAGGGACATGAGAAGGCCCCTGAACGATCAAAACATGGAAGTCGAGAGTCTGGGTGGACGGTGCCTTTGAAGCAAATCTCTCTCTCTCCGCTTTCGAGTCACTAAACGGCATCATCCACCAAATGACTATCCCATAACGCCAGGCTGCCAATTTGATAATTTACACTATGTAGCCGATAATTTGACAAAGCTTCCCAAGTACACAAAAAATGCTTTTGTGATTTTGTACTTCATCACCATCTCAAATTTGCTTTCCCTAAATTGTTATCCGGTTCGAGGAATGAAACAATACAGATCGATATTTACACTGGAAGCATTTCTCTCTAAAAAGGAGAGCATAACTAGGTTAATGTATTCAACGGAAACCGGATGCTCGTTAGCGGCACCGCCATCGGGCAAAATTAGCAACGACTTGAGTTTGCGCTATGATAGTAAGTTTTTGCCTACTGAAAAATTCTTCCTAATTATTGGTATAGGTAACAGAAGATTAAAAAACAGGATGTTTACTGGCTTGGATAAAGGCCTCTCCATGTTAGGAGCAAGGTAACACATAGATTGCAGGAACCAATGGTTTGCTCTTGATAAAAAAATAAACTTGCGCAAAATGTCTGTCCTCTTTGATAATGAAGTAGCTGCATAAACAAAGTTTTCCAGTCCTTATGAGAAAAAAAAACCAGCGCTCTAAGAAAATGTTTGACATAAACATTCAAGTAAACTTTCTCAGCCCTTGTTTGACGAAATCTGTGGTTTTCAAGCCGTAGTACTAGTCGAGAGCTTGAGCTCTCGAGGAAGATTAGTAGTCATAGAGACTGCTCTACACTTCAAAAGTGAAAATTCGATGACAAATAATTACTAAAACACCTCGATATATTAGGTGAACTTGAATCAAACGATAAATGCACAATTTTGCAGAATTTCAAACAAACGCCAAAGAGAAAAGCTTCGACATTACAGAAATAATTTTACAATATCGAATAGAGTAAAGCTCACCCATGGACAATGATGATCGAATCTTGCGACGCAGCGATCGCAATATCGGCAGTGTTTCGACCTAAAATCAATTATTTTCTCTCACAAAGTAAAAAGGATGATGATAATGGTTACCTGGGAGGTTTCAGTAATAAACACGTTGGACAAAACGACGCAGATGGACATTTACCCTCACTAATGTTGATGATAGTCTTGCACCTGGATAGAGTACGTCAGCTTTATAATTATAGAAAAATCAACTAAAAACTGACCTCTCTTGATAATTCGTGCTAATATAACCCGGATCAGAATAGGACACCGTAAAAAAAGTAAACGGTAAGACGAAAATCAGAAGTGAAAATGCGATCTGCATGTACCTAAAAGGAAAATCGTTTCTTATTATACTCAAAAAAATAGTTACTTACCAAGTAGATATGGGCTGTAGGTAGAAAAACCAGGTGAGAATCAAAGTAACTTTAGTTGATGTTGCCACAGATGGAGGAATGGAGTCTAATAGGTCAGTGTTCGAGAACTTACTGAAGGTAAAGACAATTTTAGAAAAGAAGTATATGTAAAAAGAGAACTTACATCGGGAAGTATTTACATATTATGGCAGTTAATAGGAGGTAAGCGAGTTTTATTGAGAGTGAGGTATTGAGATGAAGAATTAACCAAATGCAAAAGTAGATAAAGAACGGCACACACCATAGCACACGTCTTGCAATAACCTGTAGAGGAATTTAATAAATTTACGAAACTAAATGTTGTAAAGAAAATTACCTACCTTATCTTCGGTAAGTTTTTGTCGCCATGTAGAATTCATTAATCCTTTTCGTCTTGCTGCCAGTTCCATCCGAGATATAAGTACCGTATCACCACGTCGTACAGCGATGTCAAGTGCGGTTTCATTATCGCGATTTGTTGCAGAAAGATCGCAATCGGCTGAAATTGAAAAACGTTCAAAAGTTGGATCAGATAAATCTTGAAAACCTGTCACATTTCCAAGGGGAAATCCGGGAAAAAAACCCGCCGGAAAATGAAGGTCTACCAAAATTCTGAATCAACCTTACCTTTTAGCAGTGTGTTGACAGCTGTGACGTTTCCGTTCGTAGCCGCCCAATGTAAGGGAGTGTTGTGATAAGCTGCATCAGCCTTATTCAGATCAGCACCAAGGGTTATCAACAGTTGCAGAGGATCAACGTGTGGACACTAAAAGTAAGGGTTAGATATATTCTAAAAAATATGAGATTTTCGAATTTTTCTTACTTTAGCCGCTGCCCACATGGCCGGCGTAATCCTGGACTCGTCGGGGGCATCCACGGGTTGTCCACGAGCCACAAGGTAACCGACAACTGGAGTCGCACCAAACTGGGCGGCCACATGTAGAGGAGTGAATCCTGGAAATTTTGGAATAAAGTACATTGAAAACTTGGGATGAAGAAATTAACAAACCTTCTACATCCCGTTTTTCCACTTGAGCACCGTTTGTCACGAGAAATGCTACCATAAGCACATGCCCTTGCCGGGCGGCCCAGTGCAAAGGAGTTGACGCCAACACTCCACCGACGGCATTAACGTTGGCTCTCCTTCGTAGAAGAAGCTCAGCTACCTGAAACAGGAATGACTGAGATCGTGACGCCTGGGGGGAGGGGGGGGGGGAGGAGAGGGCAGAATGTTCTCAAAAGTCACAGGTTGTGTTGCCCAAGGGCACTCTAGCGCCTACTTGGCGCGCCAAAAACTTCTAGAAATTGCATGAAAATTTATACAGAATTTTCCCTGCTAATTTACCGAGGTCAAAAGAGCTCCATTAAACTAGCCAGTATGGAAAAAAAATCTAATAGAGACCTTCTTTACTGAAAGACTTACAAAACTACTCTATAGAATAACTCAACAGCAAAGCAAACGACCCCAAAACACTAAACACTCACATGTAACCGGTTGTTGATGGCAGCCCAATGAAGAAGTGAACATTCATCAGAGTCAGTCCAGTCAGGAGTTATAGCACCTGTAAAATATGATGGATGAGACAGGCCACTGTCTGAGCTTCCATAGACGAAAAAAAAGAGAAAATTCGAGTGTAACAGTCTGGTTGTTACCCAGGTAACGTACGGTTTTCGCCTATTTAAATTTTCCTTTCAAAGGACAGCTTGGTTAAGAAAAAACGCTAGAAACTTCAAGAAACTGGTGATATTATTTTGGCAAATTCAAGCTGACTGGGAATAATTTCTTGTTGAGATGGCATTACGCCAAAAACGTAGCATTCAATTCGAAATGCGAGCGAACTGAAAGGGAATAGACTATGAGTCATAAGGTATTTTCAAAGTCGCTGCTACTAGTTCGGAAAAAGTTTTAGTGAAAGACAACTGGGCGACAAAGGCTGTTGTGTACAATATTCTAAATTGTGGCTTTTAACTTGTTTCAACAAGACCTTTCAATGCTCAGATGCTTTTTACCACCCTAAATCTGAATAAGTGGTCATGACCATTCCTTTCATACGGGATAAACAATCATTACACGTTCATTGATGTTTCCCTACAAGCCAAAACAGGAAGGCGAAATGAGCGAATGGGCAGCTAGACAAACCGCCAAAGGTGAGCGAAAACAATCCACCAATGCAAACTGGATAGTGAAATTCTGGATCAGCAGCGATTGTTCATCAGAAAAGTACGTTTCCTTGCAAGGATTTGATAGAGAGTTCATAAAAAAAGCATATAATCGAAATTTAGGCTATAGGTCTTTCGACAGGGTCTCGTACAGTTGTTCCTTCAATCAACACTTTAAGTTCCAAAATGTTATCAATCACATCAATAATCAGGGTATTCTCAAAAACTGACCACTATCAAGAAGTTGTTGTAACCTTTCAACGTTCCCGTATTGTGCAGCTTCACGGGGATCCATGACACAGCTTATCGAACCCCGATTCAGCTGAAGGTCATAGGTTTCTGAAAAATGACATTTTAATGCGATTAGTTAGCTGTCGAAAGAAAAGAAAGATTGCATTCAAGTGAAATGTGGATTAATCCGGAAAATGGTTGACAGTTTGGTTGTCAAGAACCAAAGGGAAGAGACTTTGAGATTTGTGTCTGAATTCCGCTAAAAGATCACCAGAAGCGTAATCATAACTATGATTGACGTATTGCGTCATCTTACATGGCGAAAAAATGTCGGCTCTAGGTTTTTGTCGGGACCGAAAATTACATGGCGAATGTACGATAGCAGTACCTGCAAAGTAGAAAAAAATCTACGCGCTAAAGAGTGCATATCTACGATCTAACCGGTCCAGGCAACATTATAAATCGTCGTACAATGACTTGCCACCAACATGAATGCAATATAATTCGCTCCACTTCTGTTGTGCCTGTGCTTAGCTAGGAAAAAGCATCTGCCTAGGTCGGAGAAAAAAGTTTTGTGCGAAGATATGCATAGAAAACAAACGGGTTGCTTGTTGTGCAGTAGCAATTTGGAAGAGCCCGGGATGTGCAAAAGCAAGACCGATGCTGTACGAAATAATACAGATATTATGGGAATTCGTGCTGCATCTCACATCGCACTGTAGGCGATCAGCAATTCTAAATAGGGCCATCAGCACACGATTTGAACATTATGATTGAGTTAGCGCTGGCGGCTGCGATCACCGTCGTTGCGGCAGCAGCACTTCGCCAAGCACTGGAAAAGCTGTACCCCGATCTTACGGGCCACGATACACACTCGCTGAGGGCGATCCTTATCGGACGACCTCTAGCATCGCGGATTTCCAGTTCGAGCCTCAGTGTAATTCTATTCAGACAAGACTGGCGCCAACAAAAAACGTAACGAGCGATGGGTCCGCAAGCGGCGCGCTCCTCGCCCCGCTGATAGCGATGTTTTGGTCTTGAGTGATGGCTCGATGATGCAGAGGTCGGGTGAGATGAGTACGTGAGCTGAAGCTAATTCTTGAAATCAGTTGCCATGGTTACATTTTCATGCCTTTTGCTGTCATATTGTCCTTTGAGCAATTTCGCCACTTATTCGCTCGTAAAATATGGACCAAATAGATAAAAAACAAGCGAGACAGAAAAAAAAACGTAAAAGCGCCGAATTTGAAAATTTACTTCTAAAAAAAACTAATCCAAAGTAATTTGTAAGACAAGACCTAGCTACCTTTAAAGAAAACTCAGAGAAGCCTTAGGTCGGAAGTCCAAAAAAAGAATAAGTTATTATATAGAGAAAATAATTCAATATAGAATGATGGGAACAATATTTTCTATTCGCTATTAGAAAAGTGGACAAAATAGATCACCTAGACTAAACCAAGAAAGCAGACGGAAAATAAGAGCATAATGCCACATGACATGACAATACAACTCGATAAATGTGACAAAAAGCATAAGTAAGTCAAAAATAGTAGGTGGTACCACTGCTGCATAGTTGAAAACAAGGCTTTGTGGCTATGAAGATCCGTAGTCCCCTAATTTATAGTGAAAGCGACTCTACAGTGCTAAGTTTTTGAACGGGTGTGATTAGAGAGTCTACAGGATCTTCTGACAGGGTCAAAAAAGTAACAAATTTATTTGGTAGCTGCGGGATATGCGAAATGATCGAGGATGAAAAGTAGCTATTGATGCTCAAACTATTTCATTTGCTGCTTTTTATACAAAATTTTTAGAAAAACAGACCCAGACATTTCGGATAAGAAAAGTAAGCCAAAACATTCACTGTGTTCTTTGTGTGTACGATGATACATATTAAATAAGCTATCATACATTATGGGAAAGCATGTAAGCGTCAGCTAGTGCCAGTTGTTGTTGCTGGTACAGGGACATGTTGGGCGGATTTACTAAAGCGATCAGATCAGGCCAAATAAACATCGGCTATGTCAAAATCGCATGCAGACTTTATAGTCTACTACCGTATGATCTATGATCCAAAGCTATTTGAGGGCTTTATAGAGAAAAATCACTAAGGTGAGAAACCATTGCGTGGATCGAAAGGAAGTTTTCAAAACAAAGAAAGTATATCAACAGTTACTGCAAACCTGAACAATCCTAAACAAGCGGCAGCTTCAAAGAAAAACCAGATCCAGTAACTACATGGGAAAATAATTTTCACCCTTTCATTTTTCAATTTGTATAAAATTATTGGTGCAGCAGACCGCGCAATTCGTAGAAGAAAATATAGTCGAAATGAAGGATTGAAAATTATTTCGACACAACAAGCCAAACAAAAAAATATTATTTGCAAAAAAACTGCTAGTTGAGCCAGTCACTGGACAAGGTCAAGAACCACTGCTATAGAATGACTTTGGAGGACATAAGGCTTCAGGAGACTGGTGTAATGATTCAATGCTGCAAGAGATCTATTCGGCAAAACATGAGAGTTCATATAAACAAAGTTTCGTGAAGAAATTTTTGAAGTATTGAATGTATGAGCAGTAAAAGAAAAATAGTAAGAAGAGAAAAATGTGCAGTAGAGTGTTAAGGAGTAAGGTATAACCTGTTGTACGAAACAGGGCTGATTGCACTAGTTACTGTTGTGATGTGTGTAGAAGTAATCGCTTATTTCATCCAAACAGAATACATTTGGTGATGATTTCTGACAGAGCAATGTCAGCCAATCAATCTTCTATGATGGAAAAACTTCAAAAGTCTAAACATAGACGAAAGATTGTTCTTTGCGTTTTACAATGGCATTGCAAGCGCAAATCTCCTGCCCCAGTAAAGAGCGGAACAAACTTCGAACAACAAAAAAAAAGCGAGCGGGAACATGTGAGAACGAATGCACGCATCAGATAAAGTGTACCGCTGATGTAATGTTTTGGTGTTCCGGGAGAAATTTGCCGAAGAATATGCCTCCGATAAGAAGATAAAGCCCGACCAAAGATTCGAATTTTACCATCTTGCATAAGGCAGCAAAATCAAAGATTCTCGGCTGGTGAAGGTACGACACCGGTTCTAACTTCCACAGATACCAAGCGAAAATACTCTAAAGTCTCTGGTTTCTGCTTTCTGCTTTCGAAAAACTCCGAACCGCCATTAACGCTGAAGACGAGAATGTCGAAAAAGTCACCAACTCTCCTGCAACGCCCATGTGACACTATGTCGCAAAACAACAAAAGTACATCGTTCAACGTGCATGAGAATCCTACTCTGTTAGACTCTAGACATAAAATGGCTATCGATTGTTCATTTCCATGATCTGTGGGATTTGGGAGAAGTAGAAGTGGTATGGAACTTTTTGTAGTAAATAATTTCCCTCCATACTAGTCCGCCTATCAAACAAAATGTGGAAACGTTGTGCTGTAACACCACCGTGGAAAGCTTTTAGATGAAGAGAGAGAGAAAAAACTCGTTCAAAGATTCAGATGAAATGGTAGATTCCGAGATATAAAGCTAATACTATATACTAAAAATGAGGAAAATATAAAATTTCCTAGTAAGCGATATAAAATTATCAAACTAACTTGGTTAATTTTGGCAACGTAGATTTCTTCTTTCATACTATTCTATCTAACGAAAGGACTGCGAATTTTTGTTATTAATTTATTATTATATATTTATTTTTGATTTATTAATTTTTATTGTAATACTATATACCTGCGAAATGCACTAAGTCGAAATGTTTTCGAACCATCAAGAGATTATAGAACATTGCCGTAATGTTAAAAGCAGAAAAACATTCTTTACTGGCCAGCATTGAGGAGAATTTTCAGCCTGCACTTCCAGAATCAATGAGCTTTCGCAATTTTATTAGGGGCATTAGAAGTGCATAAAAACGGAAAAGTCTTGACTGTTCGATATGTCAGTTATAATCACTTAATTCAAGCTTATTTTTGTGCCCTCGCGCAAGTATGAGCGAGAATTTCCAAGGAAAAAATTGTTATGTAAATAGTGTACAAGCAGGTGTAAGCCACCTCTTAACCAAACAAGTCCTATCAGTCAATAATACATGAGGCCTATTTGACAAGCTGTTTACTCCCACCGTTATTATAGTACTATTTATGGAACATGTAATTTTCAATATTCTGTGTTAATAAAAAATGCGATGAATGGAGATTAGATCGAAATACTGCGGGACAGGCATTGAAATGACGAAAGCAAAAAGCGAGTAAACATGGAGATCGGACCAGAATGAAACCAGCAGCAAGAGCTCGAATGAATGGGCATGAGAAAATTCGTTTGAAAATTTGAAAAAGAAGATGGATTTAGAATTGTATGAAGGAATATGCTGTATAAACTTGCCGCCACCAACTGCATATGTGAAGACAAGACGAAAAAGCGCTCAGAAATTTGTCAGTCTTCGACAAAACTTGTTACAAAATAATCCGATTATGTCAGACACAAATTCGGACGAGAAAAGACATGCTGTGCAGTATCGATCCAGAAAGCTCGTCTCCACATCCGTACGCATTTGACCCTCGTCCTTTCAAAGGACGGCCGTGGTGGTTCCGTTTGTGAATTGAACCAGTTCAGGGCATCATCGAGGTCGACAGCGTGTGTTTCTATTGCAAACTTTTGGAGAAAGACTGTGGTAATCGTTTGGGTCTTTGGAAATGTTCTTCTAAAAGAAACCTGAACAACTACATACTCAACTTCAAAATAATCGCTGCAAGATAAAAAGCCTTCAAAAAATGTTCTCCAACGCCCTGTGATCACGCTATACAGTTCGGTGAAAATATGAATTTACGTTTTCGTGTAATTCATCAAATTTCTTTTTTTACAACATTGAATTTATTATCTCATCCAATTTCAACATAATCCTCGACACATTTTGAAGAAAAGAAATCTTGCGCTTTCTTAGACGGTTGACAACCATTCTTGTTGACATATCGCATACATGCTGGTCAAAAGAGCTACTTAAAAGTGGTCCCTTAAACTCATGTAGTTAGAATTGATGAAACTTTCATCAGAATCCAAAAAAATTGTACACAATGAAATCTAGAAAGGAAGTCGAAACGAATTTCGTCTATTTTTGGAAAAATTATTCAGCTGTCTAATACAATAAATATCCTAAGCGGAGCGCTCAATGTTCGTTGCAAGATGCCTGATAATCAGGGCTCGGCATGAGGTGGCCTTCCGAAAATGCAAAAAAACGAAGTCCCCCTTGATCGCAAAATGTTACAAGTCCCCTTTGATGTTACGAAGCCCTTAAATCCTAAACTTAAAAACCCTAAAAAATGAAATGTTGGCTAAAGAAACGTAACCTAAATTCTGTTTTTTCTGGCACAAAAAAGGTATCCCTTTGTCCCAGAAATATCCAGCTTGTTTATAAGTCACCTGTGCCGAGCCCTCATAATAATAGCGGAACTTCTTGCCAAAAAAAGCAAAGGCTCATTTCAACGTTTTGAAATTTTGATCGCTGGATTCGCAAACTGAGTGGACTAATAGTTCAAGGACAAGCAGTAGGTTCGACTTGGTTTATGCCATCTAGTTATTCAGATTGCTCGACAAAGGACAAAGACACACGTGCCTGTCCAGAAGTGGCATCATTTCTCTGTATTAGGGCTAGATGTTTGGTGTCAATTCCTCAAAATGACCTAGAATTTCAAAGAGCGAAACTTGCTATGAAAGGAAGCAACATACGCAGAAGTAAGTGCGTGTGATTGATTATCGTGCGGCGTTTTCCGTTTTGTGAACCTGATCGCAAAATCGAAATCATTTATGCTCGCGACCTTTGAGGAAGTACATAAACTGGTTGAGGTTTTGAACTCAAATACCGTCAGAATACATATTAACAGCAAGTATTCAGGTTGAACAAGAAGAGCAAAGACGCGGAATGTGGAAAAAAAACGATGCGAAATTGCAGGGCAATGAACCACACAATTGTAACCTATTTGTAGTGGGTAATACTACTCGAAACAACCAAAGTAAACGAGTGACTTCCCAGATACAAAATCGAAAACAGTAATATGTAAGGATTAATTCGAGAATGTGGCAAGAAACAGAGGAAGACTTTTCGCAGTCAAATAACTCCCTTTTTGCCACGTTTCTTTATTTTTTTTTGAAAAAAAGACAATGATTGCTGATAGACGCTTACAGCATCCAAAAAAAGGATTCAGGAAATCCACGCAGACAGATACAACGGAGAAAACCAGGATCTTCAGTTTTCTGCTGTAAAAATAATTTTCAAACTATTTCTGGAAAAAATTGCCTGAACTACTGTAATATTAATAAGGAAGAATTGACAAAAATCGGATTTGAGAAGACAAATCTCGAAGACATATAGAAACTGTGCAGAAATATAACAAGTGTTTTTTTTTTCTTAAAAAAAACTACATCAAAGGTGTTCAAGCACATTTTTTTCTTTGAAACGGCAAACAGGAGCAAAATAATACTTCCACTGGGATTCTAACGAAATTCCAACTCCCGTCGCATGTAGAGTAATGATAATAACAAGGATAATAGCTGTTAGCTCGCAACATTAATGTCTGATTTTTAAGAATTCGATAAGAGCGCGAAAACGTGCGTAACTTGCAGTGGATGCACTCTATCACGAGCCATTAGAAGGCATGAAGTTTTTAGGAAAAAGGACTGAATCATGCTTGCTGTAAAATGTGCCGCACGAAGCTTTCTTGGTAGAAACGCCATGAGGACTTCATGATACGCAACGATTACAAAGAAAAACGCACGTTCGTGTGAAGTTCCTATAGATAAGGGTCTATATCAAGTAGCAACAATAAAGTGCTACGCACACGCTTCGGCATCAGTCGTTTAGGTCATGTAAATACTGAACGACATCGACTCATTGATTGAAGTAGAGGGAAATAAAAGTAGAACGTGAGGCGAGCCAGTAGTTTTCGTCTTCCGAAGAAAAACATCAAGCAATCAATAGAAGTTGTTGGAGGCGCCGAGCATAGTAACAAGGAACTTTGGGGGAGGGGGGAACTAGTATGATGGACGGGACCAAAAAATTCTTTATTTTTTTGCAATGCGCTGAGCAAATACATAAAGTCATGTCAATACTTCGGCAGCATTGGCTGCTAAAAGGTGGATGAAAGCGGAATTTTTATCGCAAAGCAGTCAATAGGCGAGGCAAACTTCTGCAACGAGATTGAGCTAACCGAATACTCCACATCCACGTGAATCTGGCTGGATATGTCATTGATGCTGCAACAGACGAGAGCAAAATCGATACCACCCCCCCCCCCCCCACTAGCCCACGAGTGAATGAACATAATAGCAATGCGAAAGCCGTCATGGAGGTGGCGCTTGAAAAGAAGCAAGAAATTGTCCCGAGTTTTCTGTTTTTTTTCCTCTCGCGCACGGAAAAGAGCACGAGCCGAGGCAAAAGCGAATGCCTACGTGAACCAAGGAGATGGTGCGCAAATCGCACCAGCGGGCGACCGGTTTGCGGGGGTTGTGCGGAGGAGCAGCAGCTGATTGCCGAGAACCTCCGCGCGTTCGACGGAAGTGCTGCTGAAAAGCGGTCCACCTCGGCGCGAACCTGGCGAGTGTGCGGTGCGAAATTGTCATTTCATCTCACATGAGTTCACATGAATGGTGAAGGCTGTGCGAACATTTTGGAAAAAAAATTAAAGCGCTCTAAAAATACATTTCTTCTGCGTGGGGAATTTTCCATAGCAAATTTTAAAAAACTGCGAGATAACTGCCAAATCCCTAGCTCAATAGTTAACTTCCTCAGCTAGCTCACTAGCATATTTTCTATTTGAAGCTGATGCAACAAACCCAAACAAAAACCAAAACCATCTGCTCTCACCTGCCTAGCAAAAAGCAATCGCAAATAATCTATTCATACAGCGAACGGTGAAGCATGTCCGATTTCCTGCTTATCATGCAGAACACCGACAAACACAGCAACACACGCCAAGGACAGCTGTTTGTCCGAGGTTGAATAAAAACCGCAGTTATAATAGTGATGTGAAAGCAGCCACCTCAGACAAGGTCATCTGCAAAGGGTTTTGAGGGAAAATTGAGGCTGAACCTTTGTGTGAGAACTTGTGAGGTAATACTTTACAAATATAGCCACGCTTTTCCTTATAAAAAAGCAGTATCGATTATTTTGGAGAAACGATATAGATAGAGGAAAAGTCACATCTAAGAAGAGTCAGAAAAGACTAGACCAAGAAGAAAGAAGAAAGATCAAACTATGGATCGACTCGGGTCGCCCATTCGTTCGCAAAACCGCAAATTTTGTTGAATCCTGCTATTCAAATCCTTATTTGCACATCTTGAGCACTATAATTTTAGTTTACATTGAGGACTACAGTAGCCTGAACGAGTTTAGCAAAACGTACGCATTTCGTTCAAACGTTGGCGATGAGCCAGCTGTTCTCTGTCAACTCCTACGCTCGCCTACTCTCTCGCTCTGTTCGTGTTTTAGCACCACCTCAGCTCCCATGAAAAGTATTAATTTTACCCCCTTCTACGTTACGATTCGACTCTAACCAAAATATCGCCGTATTCCCTGAATTCCATGGAAATTCTCGCTTATAAGTTACAGAAGACAGCTCTGTTAATAAGCCTTTGTCTTTCCATCATCGTCAATTTGAGATGAATCAGCTCCCGCATCGCAAGTGCTTGATTGAATTGTTCATTCTGTCGAAGTGCAGTCGTTGTATGAGTACTCGCATTTGATTAGGTGCTCAAGCAAATGCTCCAAGCAATTCTCTCACCTCATAATGTAGGCAATCACATCAGTTCCATGAGAGCTAATCGTCACACTAATAGTGATGCTGTAGCCCTGGAACTTTATTGTAGGTCATTTGCATGATTCCAAAAAATTGATTTTCCTTTTTGTCACCTTCCTCTGCTATGATTATTTTGAATTTTTTACACAGCGTTTGTGCAGTGGTAAATCAGTCCTTGTTAAATCTAAGGATGTAACCGCAAGAACTTTTCATCCTACAGCATTTTGTTCCGAAAACAGTGAACAGTCCCTGAATTTAGCGTGAAATTTAAGATTTCTCGCACTCACTGACTTCACTTTTTGCATATAGAACTAAGTAGCTACCAATCTTCCCACGTAGGTAAATTGCATCAATAGCTAAATCATAAGAATTTGTTATAGATTGTGAATTTGTGAAGTAGGAATGTACGCTCCATTATCGCACCTAACCTCACCAAAAAAATTTCGCCAGGCTGTAGTTGGTATTCACGTAGCATTGTATTTTGTTTCGCAGTAGACGATTGTAGTTCATAAACAATATTTGTGTTCATATAGTTAACCACAATCGTTCTTTATACCACAGTACCGTACTATACCGAGATATGTTCGCTTAAACTGTTGAGAAATTAAGCCAATTTATCCAGTTTAATCACAATTTCCCAATCGGTAATTCTAACTAGAACATTCGCTTGAAGACTGACTGCTAAGCTACCTTCTCTTATGGAAAGGACCATTCTGAAATACATAAAAACCAGCAAAGAAAAATCGTGTTCTTTTTTGCAGTACTAGGGAGCTGTATGATCTCTCGATATATTTTCTTGTTTGTAAAACGGAAATGATGCTGGAAATTCTATGATAAATCGTAATAAAAAAATATCTGCTTTGTGTGATTTCTCCTTTCAAACGCTATGCAGCTTTTCTCAAAATGATTTGACCTCATACAAAAATAGAAATTTTTCTACCAGTTTCGTATTATGCTGTCTCATGATTTTTTACCGTTTTTACCCTAAACACCAGCATTTCTCGATAACTGGGGCACCTACAAAAAATCCAAATACATGATCATACTTCTATATTTATGAGCTATATGATCATATGCGTGGGAGGAGCTCAGGACGTCTAGGGGCGGAGTTTTCCATTTCGCCTCATTCACTTTTTTCTTTAATTCTAGCCACGGAAAAAATTCGAAAAGTGTGCGATCGAATGTGCAATGTGTCAAGCATCTACTAGAAAAAATGGGGGATTTTTTTAGATGCTTTGGAGCGTAGATACGATTTTTAGAAGAAAAATCGTTTTCGACTACTATCAGATCTCAGCTCAAAACTTCATATGGGATATGATTTGGGCAGAATTTTGATAGCCATCTTGTAGAGCTTGCTTTGCCCTGTCGAATGATTACTCAAGCCACACTAGATGAAGGAAAGGTACGAAAAGACGGCGGTTGTAGTAAAAACGGTAAAAAAATATGAGACAACCTAATAGATCATGTATTTTATGCAGATAATAGTCCTTTTTGAAAATGTGAAATTCTCACTATCAAGTCCCTATTATCAACTGATTGAAGTCGTTGGGTGATAAAAGAAGAAGATGAATATTCTGCTCCTTTATCTTCCTAAAACAATCTCGCATTGAGCAGTGGTCTGAAATTTTCTCTTGATGCAAAAATTCATTTCATGTTGTAGAAGGCTAAGCTTTTCGCCCTTACTTTATTTTTTAGAATATTTCGATTTCACTCTACCATTACCACAAGTGCGTGATTTTTGTTACAGTTGTCCAAAAATCATCTCTCCAGCTGCCTTCCCTTGGTAACTTCTGCTACCCTGAATATTCTTTTCCCCCGATCATAATTATGTCCCGCTTGTCCTCTTAGCCGACATTCGACGGTGAACATCACATCACCGGGAGATAATCCTCTTCCCAGGGGAACCCGTGCGCCACACTTCTCCGAACTAGTCGAACCAATGCAAAGCCGTAAACGGTTGCGAATCCATCTTCTCCCCTGCTAGGCCCGGTCATTACCCAATCCTGTCAAATCGGAACGGCGCCTTCTTTATGGGCTAATTGGAGTCGCCCCTCGACCACATGGCCCCGTCCCCCGTCCTCCCCCCTCGCTCCCTCATCACCCCCGCCCCCACCCCCCTATCCGCTACGGATCGATACCGCGACCTCACGATTGTATGCAAATCACGCACTCATTGAATCACGTTGGTTATTATGCGAGATGATCCTTTCCTTCTTTTTTTTGTCGTCTTTGTCTCCTCTTCAACAACCATGTCAAACTACATTCTGGACTTTTTATCGTGGTACCTGAAAATTGCATTCTGTTTTTTTTTCGTCTCCGTGCCGCGTTCGGTGGAACTCCATTTTGTACATTTGACTCTTCAGGTCTGATTTCCTGAATTTTGCAGACATGTTTTTGTTTCCGTTTTTTTTTGGATTTTTCCCTGCGGAGTCACATACCCTAAAAACTTGTAGATGAGTCGCTTCTGAAATCCTAATTTATCTTCGAAAATAGGCAAATTATAAAAAAAAGAAAGCATTCGCCTGTCATTCGAAGCTCTCGAAGAGCTTCATCCAAAAATATAAAAGCTGTTAACTACTTTCTGCATGATTTTTAAATTCATTTTCAAATTTCTGCAAATTTGATGTTTATTTATTATGTTATGTCTTCAAACCACTAAATTTACAATTTAGACTTCTCTTTCGCATGAATATGTGGTTTTGAATTGTATTAGATCTTAACCTTGTCGTACTATGAATAATTTCATTGCGTCCATTTTTTTTTAAAATTACATCATCATCCGCTGCAAACTTTAAATAATAAACAAATCGAAACTTCCCGAGACAATGGCTATATTTCGACGTTTATTCGGCGCCACACCTGCACTTGATTAAATGAAAGACCTTGGGAGAATTTCTAATTGATTTGAAAAAGGGGACTTTCTTTTTCTTGCATTTTTCGGTAACCTTTTACTTACCATTGCATTAGCTTAATTTGACTGCTCAAAATCTTCACTTACTTTTCGGCATCCCAGTTTTTTGTCAAGTATTGCCCTTTTTGCCAATACATCTAGTTCTAGCTCCATTGAATAGTCATTTCACGCTTCTTCGATTCGTGTAAAAAATCTACACATCGAACTTGTACTAGTCATGCTGATACAGCTCTAGTGTAAGCTCCATTTTGAAAACAATGCAAATTTTTCATGTTGTTGATTTTGCTCTTTTTTTTTGTTTCGAACAAGTCCACAACCTCGGTACCTATATTCTGATTACTTCGATATCCATTTTTTCTACCATTCTATATGGCAAAAAAAATATCGAATATTTGGAACTGTGTCACAATTATCGTGAGCGATGCAGATCATCATAGGGCTAGTGATCACATCTCCGACAAATACGCTTTTATTAAACTCCGTTTATCATTGTTTTCTTCAACTTCTTTTTAAAAACAACCTATCTTCAGATAGTGCCTTCATCGCTGTTCAATATTTGATTAAACTTCTTCACTTTATTGCTTGATATCCCCATTTGCCTGTCTAAATGAAAATTTAATCAAGATTTGCAAATTCTTCCCTTCAAAAGGGGTTCTCGTGCAGACTTGTGGTCCTGGTACGAGTATTGGTACCTACTAGTGCTCACTCAATATTTATTACCCACTTAGTAGTTCAATGCTCGTTGAGTTGCAAAGTAAATGAGGTCTTGGTATGCACCAGAATTAGCTCGGCTCCGTCATTATTATTCCTCTATAGATGGAGCATTTCGCTCTGCACATCTAAAATACTCGCTTTTTGGTTGTTCTTGATGTTTACATCAGTCATCGATCAAATTTGGCTAGTGCCAGGTCCCTGAACCCTGCAACAATGGAAAAAATCGAGATTCAATTTTTAATAGCTTCAGCCACTATACTGGATCCATCCCCTGAAATGATTAATGGAAAGTCGATTTGTTTATAGTTTTTTTTCGTTTCTCTCTTTCTGCTCGTAAACGTCGTATTGTCCACATATTCATTCCTCATGCCCATATCTCGTATCAGACTAATGGTACCATTGAATGCATTTATAATGCCATTGAGTGGATGTTCTAGTACACGAATGCTGCTACTCCTGCATATTTTCTAGTATCTCGGTTGTATGCTCCATTATATTCATTGCAGTCAAGAATTGCAGAATTTTCGCAAGTTCCAGATGTAAATATTTGTTTTAGTTAATGCAGACCCTCCATGGATTAGGTTGGGAAGAAAAATATCGTTCCTTAGGCTACAGCGACTTTCAGACATGAAAAAGGACATGTAGGGTAGCATTCTATAGAGCAAGAAAAAAGCTCTACAGGATGACCATCAAACATCTGCCGAAATCGTGATTCACGTAAATTTTGAACTTGAGATGCAGGACCATTTCGGAAAGCCAAAAATCATTCTTTGCTTCAACAAGTGCTTTAATTGCTTATGGTAAACGCACGCAATCGTCATTCCCATACATAGAAATTCTTGTGGTTTGAAATTGAGAAGAAAACGAATGAAAAATCTTAAACTCGGCCTTCACCAGTCCTAGATTCCTGCCACATATTTTTGAAATTTCTGAAATTGTGGACTCTTACATGACCCCAACTTAAATATGCGGCAGTATTTTGTTTCTAACCTAATGTTATTTAGGGGTGCCCCTTCCGTAACAAGTTGAGTAATATCCTACTGGCTTTATCATAGTACAGCATTTTTTTTACAGTTAAGGGCTCTTTTTTAATTGCCTTGAGACTATTGACCTTCCATTATCGTCTATTATAGTGCTTCAATTTCCTATGTAAAATTCATTCCATTTGTTTCTCGTATTTGATATTGGCTTGATATTTTTGGCCATCATCAAGCCAGTCTGTAATTCTTGTTAACAACTCTTCGTATAGTTTGGATAACTAATTTCTCGTCTGTCATATCTCACATCTGAGAAAGAAGAGCGGAAGGTAGCAGCTTCTTTTGGACTTTTCAAACTTCACAGTTGCATTGAAATTATTGAATTGTTTCATCTTTTTTTCTGAGTTATTTAAAAAGTCTTTTGCCTTTTTTACCAATGTAAGCTCTCACAGTCAGCCACTAAGCAGTAGATTGAGTGAGGATGCAGTGCATGGCAGCATACAGGTTCTCTTCATCGTGAATGTAATAACCTGCAATAGTGTGTAGTTTTATCTGAGTGCTATTCCAGTTTTACACGTCGATATTACAGTCCTCGAGTTCATCCTTGCCTCGTTATCGATGTTGTCGATGAGGGATAAATGCTAAGATTAACAAAATTTAGAAAATAATGCACTTTTTCTTGGCCGATCAATCCCCTGATAGTGAATATTCCAAAATGGAAAGCCCTGAAGTTTTGCATGTGCTTGATTTTTGATGCGCTTCATTCAACACTTGTTGCTGTTGTAGAAGCCCTAGACTTTCACGTCAATGCTGTTGCTCATAAGGTTTTTCCACGCCTTATTGCGTATAAGCTATTCACCGCACGCAGAGAATGTACGCCACTGCATCCAGTAGAGATAGTTAGTGTTTTGAAGAGACGGCAGAGGGCATAGGAAAAGAAAGAGCCAATCACACTGTGCGCGCTTTGATTCGCCTCTACTTCTCAAGCTAAAGCTTAAACTGCTATATTTTGCACAATCTGCTCTTTACATCATTGCGAATTTTTTCGCCAAATATTGATTTTTATTGGCTTCAAAAACTATACTTACAGATCAAGACGTTATGTCGACAGTGTCCGCCGGCGGCCGTCGTGGTCCGCCGAAGGACTTCCGCGGGTCATCCCGCGGTGATCTGCGACTGATGAAGCCAAGGGGACGGGGATATTCCCAGTCAGATGTCGGGGAACCTTTTATCCCACGATTCTCAGCTGTAGCTAGTGAAGTGGGTCCTACAAGTTCTTGCTTCGTGGTACTTTCTAAGCATGATCTTCAGGGAGTAAAAATAGGACTACCGCCTGAGGAATATGGAGAGAATACTACAGTCTTGACGGGTATGACCAGTGAACACTCTTATAACGGGGACGATCGGCCCGTCTATGAACCTCCTATGGGAAGAGTGATGAGCAGGAGGTCAGAAAAATCATTTTCTGAAAATAATTGTTATCGGCTCTAAAGGTTTTTTTTTCCAGGTGCTCCAGAGTATTGTGGCTTAGCGCCGCTGGTTTGATTTCTATAATAGCCCTTGCATCGGCTCCTCTCATGTGCACATTGCCATTCGCAATTTCTTATCTAGGTTATCAATATCCACAAATCACATGTAATGTAAGTGCTATATTTCCTTCTCTTACAAGCTTTGCTAAGTGATTTGTTCTAGGTCGATTGCCAAGGTTATTTGTTATTAATGGCAATCAAAACTTTATTATTAGTCGTTGCATTATGGGCGTTATATTGGCGACGAGCTGCTGCTGATCTTCCGAGGCTGTAAGTTTTATTTCTTAAATAAATTGTTTATCAAATATTTGTGGTTTTCTAGGTACTTCGCCCGTGCAGCTCTGAGCTTTTTTGTGTTATTTATTTTATTTGCATTTTGGTTATTCTACACAGTACGAATTTTCATGGAAAGACATGGAAACTATACTTATGTGGTAGGTTGTATACAACTATGTTTTCTATCTTGCCTTAAAGAAAAAAATTATCACGACAATGCCCTGAATCGATTGCAAAAGCTGATCATGCTTTTTCAAGATGTTCCTATTCAACTGAGCTTTAACCACCATAAGTTATGAGAGGGATTCCCTTGTAAAGCTGTTTTTGTTTCTAAAAAAACTAAAATAACCCAAGCTTTTTCTCGAAAGCAAGCGGAAGAAGTTGGAAAATTTTATGTAATTAAAATTCTGATTTTTTCTGTTTTACACCTCTGAATTTTTCTTTGAGAATATAACGGAATATAGAAATAACAATGACAGAGTCATTTTTTGTTTAGGTAACCTACGCGCTCTCATTGCTAGATGCTTTACTGTATACTCATTACATCTCAGTCATAGTACTAGAACTCCGACGGTTACGTCCTGAGTACATTGTCACTGTGGTCCGCGATCCGGACGGTGAATCGAGAACTATGTCATTAGGTAATTTGCCAGCACCATAGCAGTTTCTTTGCTAATTCTTCTTGTTTTAGGTATGATGTCCTTGCAAGAAGCGGCCATACAGGTTCTGCGCTTCCACGAGTCCTACTTTCCTTCTTACAATGTTTTTCTGGACAAGGTATTTCGTATCAGAGCCTATAAAAAATAATCAGAAATTTGTTCTTAGGCTCGACAATCCAGTCATCGAATGCGAAATTCGTCACAGCCTCCAGGGTTCAAAATGTACGATATTGAAGGACTAGGCAGTGGAACTGCTGAAATCAGCCAGGTATGGATTTGATTTTTTTAAAGGATTTTACAACCGCCAAAATTTAGAGTAACCTCCGTGCACTCATGGAAGCGACATCGCGGCGACGCAGCACAAATCACAACGACATTCTTCAAGAGGAATGCGAATGGGAAAGACGAATCAAAAAAAGAAAGTGAGCAGTTTGTCCTATTTATCATTTTCTCACACAATGGAATTTTTTTCCAAAGTTTATCAATGTAGATATCGCTTGATTGCGTCGGCTGAAGAAGCATTCGCGCAGGTGCAAAGCCTTGTCGACAGTCAAGCAGGCAACAAGGTAATTTGTGTTAATTCACTTAGTTTTGACACTTGGGACCATCTGTACTCTAATCGGATATGGAGTGAATGTCAGCTGCTTCGTGTAATTTTGAATCCCTGACTGCACATAAGATAGATCCTCAAGAGAATGTTGAGTATGGGAATCTAGAAATTTCTATCTCGAGAAATAATACTATGAGAGGAGAACAGGTGGATTTTGATTGCTAGCTCAGGTTCAGAGACCTACTGAAAATGTTTGAGAGTATATGTTAGGTTTTTTGCTGAATTTGATATTCCTTTCGAAGAAGGACACACAAGCTACGAACTTTGTATTTGCACTTCTGATGGCCTGTAGTACAAACCAACTTGGGTGAGTGGAGCTGAGGTTTGCTAGGAGGCGGAGTTTGCCACTTCTGTATTTTTCTTGGGTCTGTCAGGAATAATTATAGCAAGGGTTTGTACGGTTTGAGCGAGTGAAAGTTCGTAGTTTTTTAAACCAAGATCTGATTTTGAAGTAAACAAATGTTTTCTTTCGAACTGATAGTACCCCGCTTCACCTTGTTAGTGATCATATTGTTTACGAAACGTTTCATTTTCTTTCCAATCTAGTGGTTGTGTTTTTTTTTCAATAAATAGGTTTAGTGAGACACAGCCAACTTCCAAAACAACTTTTTCACAAAGCTATATTGAATTTGGAAAGAAACAAAAACAATTCAATCATTCACGTGTAAAAACTGCCACAATTTTGCGTTTCATGCATACTAATAGTTTTCAGAATTTCGTCCCAGTTTCATCACTTGACTTCAGATTCAAAAAACTTAGAAGAGTTGGCAAAGGTATTTTTTAGAATCTTTGCGATGCCATGGATTCGACGACGGCAGCTCAAGGTGTCTTCGCATGTATCATGCGTCCATTGAATAAATATCTTCGTCAAACAAGGCAACAGCCTCGACATCCTGCCGAAGCTGTCACCCATCATATAGAAAGGTTTGCAATATTTCGGACTGCTTAAACGAGGACTATAATCATCATTCAGATGTCTGAGCATGCGGCTGAACTATCGCACGTTCTTGCAACGATTTTTCAGCGATAGATTCCCTGCTAAGGTTAGTTCTGAGTTCACTTTTTTCTTGGTGGAATTGTCTAAAATTGTAATTTCCAGGATATTGTATCGGAGTCCAAATGGTCTATAATCTCTGATGAACAAGCGTCCGCTTCTATTCAGCATGGCACCACGTTTTTATTACGTTCACACAACAAGGTGACAGTTATTTTTATTATTTTAATTTCTTGTCGAATAGGAAGAGACAATACTGCTAGCACTTTGAACGTAATTGTTCTTCTTTATTTCTTCGTGTTTCAGGATGACGATGCGGGTGTACAGTTACTATGCACTATAAGTTCGTTACCGTTTTTCAATCTCACCGAGCAGTCAAGGACTCCAAATAATAAATTCGCGTTAAAAATCAGAAATGAGTCATCAGTATAGAAATTGTTGTGTTATTTAGTATAATTTGCCAAAGGCTGAGGTTGCATCACGATTCTATCTCTTGACTTTACCTAATTTGTGGCCAGTGGCCCGAAATTCTGCTTTACATCGGCTGATTTGTGCCTGTATGTGTTTTCTATCTGCCCATACTTAGATGTGATTACGGTGTACTTTGTTGTCATTCCTCTAATATATATACAATATTAATTGATTTTTCTTGTAAAGGCGATCGTTGACGTTAAAAACATTGATCTTCTTGCCTTTTTGTAAGTACAGTATCTCGATTTTTCCACTTTCTAATTGCATTTCATCTTTCTCTACAATCTCATTTTGATGTTCTCTTGAACTAATGTGATCTTCTTGTTGTTACGGTATATTCTATACCGTAGACAATAAAATAAATAATATTGATTATGCGACGCAAGTTTCCCCAAATCGCTTAGATATTAACGATTGTATTCATCAAGGCGAAATGCAAGAGATGTGGCCGTTTTTCCGGAGATTGTACAGGGTGTCCGTAAAGTATGTATACACTGTATGGTCGTTGATATCTCTTTTCCCAAGAAGTCTTATGCCTTGCTTCAGGTACCATTTTGTAGAGCTGGCTTCAACTTAGATTTGCAGTATAGAACGAATCACCCATCCCTCTTCATTACTGTAGGATTACGGTAGAAACTTGAAACATATGGTAAGCTGCCGTTTCAAAATTTTTCAAAAAAGTGTCAGAATTTGTGCAGTAGGGTTTTTATGGACGCTGAGTTCAATACTCAACTACTCAAATACTCACAAGATTGCGAGGCTTTCTAAACGGTGTAACCGCACTTCTTAGGAACATTGAAAAAAAGGCCGCTACCTCTTACCTAGCATAATCTTCAATGAAGCATCATAATAAGTTGGGAACTTTACAGTTAGAATCAGCAACTCTAATTGGCCTAGTGTAGAAGTTTTCAGGCTGTTTTGTTTCCTTTCTGAGGCAAAATATGGCCTTTCATTGCTTAAAACCCTTTTCGCAGTTTCTACCGTAATACTACAGTAATGAAGAAAGATGGGTGAATCGCTCCATACTGCAAATCTAAGTTGAAGCCAGCTCTACAAAATGGTACCTGACGCAAGGCAATAGACTTCTTGGGAAAAGAGATATTAACGATCAAACAGTGTATACATACTTTACGGACACCCTGTATAATTCAGATTGCTTCTTAGGGTACTGTAAAATCGCTAATTCAAATCTATAGCACAAAATACTATTCTGGCGTACCCCCTTTCACATCGGAGATGGGTGTTGAATAAATTTCATAAAATTGAAAAAGGAAATGTCATTTGTTTGCGCAGCCATCACTCACGACTATCACAACGAATATGGTGAATAGACACGGTGTTCCCAGAAAAGTAGCAGCAGCAAAATTTGGATTTGCCAGCACATCAAATTGTGAGTAAAAAAGGCTATTACTGAAAAAGATCCAAAAACAGTGTGTATGCTTATTAGAGGCATTGTCTGATGTTTCCGGAAAATCAGCTCATAAAATTCACCCATGATCAGGAAATTGTTTCAGTATTTCGCAAACATCGTGAAGTCGCTGTTTGGTCTGCTTGGGAAAGATACATTACCGGTCAGAGTTTGGAATTAACTGGTTCGCAAATGATTTGAGTTTCCACATAAGAAACCCAGCTATCAAACGCCTGGACATTGTAAAAAGTCTTTTATGTTGTGTAAATTCTGCCGCTTGATTACACTTTTCAGGTCTCACACTTGTACATTGCTGTTCTCGGAAAGAAAAAAGAAGGCACTTGTTATGCCTAAAAAATTTTAAAAGTTGCGAAATTGTCGACAGGCTTGCGAAAACGGTCAGAAGACAACGACACATAGTTTTCTGTTGTGTCGTTGAGAACAAGCTGATTCTTTATCGCCCTGGCACAGTTTCTGTACGTCTTTTCTGTTTTTGCTGAAAGTATATCCCTGATTTCAGTCGCCTATTACCTTCCACATAATCTGCGGCTTTTGTTTCATCCCCTATACGAAGAAATGTGGGAAATCTTCTTACTTCTTTTTTTTTTGAACTGTCATTGGGTAATATCCAAAGTCGCTGTCATTTTGCAATTTCTACTCGTGATAAAAGGCAGGCTCAAAAACTAAGAGCTGGATTAAATTGAAGTAACTAGGTTGTTCACGAGTGTTGCATCAATGTTCAAAAAACTTTAATATCTATGTTTCCCATGATTTGTTTGTGTCAGTAGTTGGAAAGCAGAGAACACACGCTTTCTAGTGGTGTTTAATGCAAAAATTATTGTTTGCATATTATGGTGATAGCAGCTGATAATGAAAACAATCAAGCCAAAAAATCTTCAGAAAGAGTGGTGTAACATCAATGCAAGTTTTAAGAGGTAATTTAGATCAACATAAATACGTGGTCATTGGTCATGAATAATTATGTATTTGTTTTTTAACAGCCCGAATCTTTGGTATATTGAACAGAAAATCAATTGACTATAAAAAATAAATTTTGTTGCGTAAGTGTATTTTGTAGCTCTCGCATCAAGACGGATGTTAATATATTGCAAAAAATGGTCACTATCGTGAAAGTGAGCGAAAAAGATTTTTTTGGAGAACGCTATAGGATAACGAGCCCATACAGGAGGATATGAAATTTATTGTTTAGTTTCAAACCAGTTCTACCTCACTATTTAAATCGGTTAACCGCCATGGACTTATGCGAGATATCCCATTTTTTAAACGGTCAAAGCCACTTCTTCTCCTATCAATAAGTTATCTTGTGTTATATATTGTTATGCTAGAACTAAAAGATGGTGTACTCAATCACTAAGTATTATATCTTGCAAAAGTGCAATGTGGCAGTTTGTTCTCCCAAACTGTTTCCTATGTAAACAAGTTTTTCTGCATTACGATTTTCAAATATTGCCGAACGATGTAGACAAGACAAATCCTTGCGAAATCTATTTATTCAGGTTCATCAGTTGATGATACTCTCAATATAAGGAACGCTTCTCACGATTCAACACAGCTCCTATTTTATGCCAGTTTGAATTATTATCCCCTGACCCTCCTTTCTCTTCCTCCTTTTTCATCTCTACAGTAATTTCAATGTTTCAGAATGAGAACACTCTTCATTATTTTGGCTTTAGTAGCCGTTGTCTCATACGCGTACGATCCTGTATTTATTGATGAACTAAAAGATATAGTCCCTGACAAGAACGATAAAAAGGAACTGAAAAAGCTAGACAAGGACAAGGATATGATCCGGTAAGGTTCACATTCGGTAGACAGGCAAAATTTTAGACCACAAGTTTTTGTGTTTTTTCCTCCTGCATAATGAATATTACTCCTTTCCAGCTCCGAAAAGAAACAAAAACTTGATGTCATTCTGGCTAGACAAACAGATTCCATCAAGGTATAAAAGGACCTTGCAATCTCGTTTGACCTCCTATACGACACTAATTTCTTATAGAAACTTTTCGAAATAGAAGTTCAGCGCACACTTCTCAAACATCAAATGAAAATGGAGAAGAAGATGGCAGTGGATGATCCGGCAGTCAGAGAATATTGGCAAAAAGTCGAGGAAATCAACAAGGATATGAGCATTTCGCAAAGACAAGCCGATAAGAAGATAAAAGAGGTTAGTTCGCTACAACGGGCAGAGGAAAGATATGATATTTACTTTAGCTCAAGGAAAAGCTGACACCTGAGCAACGAAGATTATTGAAGAAACACTAAGGACAATCAGCTTTCACAAATGTGTTTGTTCTGGTAAATAAATTTTTAAAAATTTTGTCTCGAACTCTTCAATCCAGAAGTTCATCACTATGTGGACAAGAACTGTTTATTGTGCTAATAATTGCTTTTACGTCAAACTTATGCCAAACGCGAAGGTTTGCCACTTCTTGCAAGAACAACACCTTTACAAAAAATTGATACTAGCTAAAATTCTCGAAGGATTTGGCTGAAAAGTTTCTTAGTAGTACAAAGAAATAATGATTCAAGCTGTGTCCTAACAACGCCATATGTTACCCAGTGATCTGCGCTGTCGAGCAGTCAAGTTTGATAGCAACTAATATGAAGACGTTTCAGTAAACTTCTAAAGTTGAAAATGACCAACCTGAAACTCTCGCTCAGCTGCCTCAGTCTCCGATATGTCCCAGTTGACGTCAAGACGCTGAATTTCGTACCAGAATCTCTTAATCTGTTCATCAGAAGCACGAATTATTTTGCTTTGGATCCAGTCGTCATGTAGAAATTTCTTAATCTCTAATCGCTTTTGGTATTGCGCCTGAAATCGTTGGAATAATGTGTGAAAATCTGTAAAGAAGTTTACCTTGATGATTCGTGGCTTCTTCATGAGAAGATAGTGGATCTTCCTCATTTTGTCTCTTCTGGAATAATGATTAAATTGCTCAATAAGATGATGGGACAAAATACACACTGAAGAACCTTATCATGTCGTCATCCTGTTTCAAACTTTCTAGCTCGAGAACGTCAACTTTGTCTTCCAGTAAATCTTGCAATTCCTCCACATATGTCGGGTCGGACAGAACCTGCGCTAGAATCGCCAGCAGAAGTACGGAGTTGATGTACAAAAGCATCTGGAGCAAAAAAGCTAAGCTATGTAGCTTATGCTTTTCTAAAGATTTGGTCAGGATGTCGATGCTATTCTCAAGCTTGGTTGGAAATAGGGGCCATGACAATGTTGCAGTGGCGGTCACGGAGGGTCAGTAATAGTCAAGGAGTAACAGGCGCAAGGAGCTTGTATCTATTTATTATTGATTCAAGTTTTTTAAACCACACGGGATTCCATTCTGAGTGTCACGGTCGGCGCGTCTCGCGTCGCGAGCCGCCTCGCTTCGGTCTCTCGCCGCGTTCATCCTCAGCGGATACGATAATTCACCATGCTTGAGGTGTAGGAAATACCATCTCCTTAAGGCCGGGCATACTACATGCGATTCAGTCGCGACGCGATATGGCAATTAGCCAGAAGGCTTCAGATCCAACACCATCAAACTGCACGTGCATAACGTGTATATATAACCTACGTGGATTTATTAAATGCCCTATCTTCGGTACATTTAAAATGTGCTTACAGCGAATTATGGACAGTTGGAATAATGCCAAATCGCGCGAAGTAGACCCGGCCCTTTAGGCATCAACGGCTGACAAGCTTGATAAAATGCCCCGAGACAGGTTCGCGAACGCGTCGAATGTCTCAAGCGAGGCGGCTTGCGAGGACCCGAACCGCGTCGGCCGTGACACTCATTGGAATTCCCTGTATAAAGTCTTATTCGAGAGATAAATACCGCATATTCTCTACAGATTTTTTCGTGATGTCTAGTGAGTTGTGATTGACTAACTTTACTATCTACTCTTCACATACCACAGAGGTGCTCTACTAGTTATTAGGTTGTCCGGAAATTAATGCCCGTTTTAAATTCCAACCGCGCTAAGTCATATACTTCTCATCTCTAAATGGGTTGCAAAGCACCATTCGATAGAGCAAAGCAAGCTCTACAAGATGGCCATCTTGCTTTTGCAACAGCTTTGATCCATCTCGAGTTTCGAGCCAAAAACTAAAAAGACTCACCAGTCCGAAAAATCGAAAAAAATCGTAACTCAGTTCATAAAATTCCTACAAAAATTCTAATTTGCTTGCGTAAACACTATCCACATAAGACATCAATATATGCCGTTGCCGTATTTTTTTCTCTGTTAGAAACCAAGGAAACGGAAATTTTCGTGCATTTGCCAAAGTGATGCTGTGCCGTCCCCGCATAGGTAGTTGTATACCACAAGTCTGTAGAAGTACAGACTTAAATTTCCAGCTTTCTACAAGCTTTAGTTCTCAAGAAATACCGAATATAGCTTTCCTTACTTAAGTGGTCCAAGCTAAAATTCAAATTTCTTGAGAACTAAAGCTTGTAGAGAGCTGAACATTTAAGTGTGTACTTTTTCAGGCTTGTGGTATACAACTACCTATGTGGGGACGGCACAGCATCACTTTGGCAAATGCACGAAAATTTCCGTTTTCTTGGTTTCTAACAGAGAAAAAAATACGGCAACGGCGTATATTGATGTCTTATGTGGATAGTGTTTACGCGAGCAAATTAGAATTTTTGTAGAATTTTCATGAAATGAGTTACGATTTTTTTCGATTTTTCGGGCTGCTGAGTCTTTTTAAGTTTTGGCTCGAAACTCAAGATGGATCAAAGCTGGCAAAAAGCAAGATGGCTATCTTGTAGAGCTTGCTTTGCTCTATCGAATGGTACTTTGCTATCTATTTAGAAGTGAAGAGTGTATGACTTATTGCGGTTGAAATTCAAAACGGGCATTAATTTCCGGACAACCTAATACTAGAGATTCATACTATCTTTGCGATAGGTTCAGATTGGCGATCATTTAGAGTTGTATAAGACTAGATTCTACCCGGAGGTTTGATACCTCTCCAACTTTATCTTGCGGACGTTACACATGCAATCGAAATACGCACTGACTCTGAGATTATATCAAACGAGGAAAAATAGAAAAATGTTGAAAAAATCACCTTAGCCAGATTCACAGAGAATTTGGATGGCTTGAGCGTGCAAACAAAGATAGCGATGACTTGACCAATATGATTGATTGTATGAAAGATCAACACTTCTTCAACATTTTTTATGATCTGGCTGCCAATTACCTGAATTGAGGCAAAAATCCTCTTCATATCCATTTGCTTAGATCTTTTTAGTGGGGGCTTGTGCGATTATCAGCCGCTGCCTTAGCCGAGAATTTCTCGAAAAGCCTCCCTTTCATCCTTATTTTCCTTCCATCCTTGTTAACGTTTGAGGTTTCGTTTCGTAGTGATATTGCGGTGATTCTCAAAAGTAATGCAATGGTCGAGCTTTACTAAAATTCTGAAGTAGCAGAACAGAAGCCTACAATACCACTCTCAGAACGTGCAAAAATTCCGTAAATGTCTCGCAATTCCGTGGATTCCGCGTAAGTCCGCGACATTCACGGAAATTCTGCACGTTCTGAGAGCGGTATTGTATATCAACATTCGAAAATGCTAGCAGAAATTCCAAATTAAGCTGCTCGAATGGTTATTCCTAACACAAGTGCTTCACTGATTGAAATTTAAATGTGATAAGCCGATATTCTAGGTTGTCCTGCATCTTATATATAAAGCTGAATGTCTGTTTGTATGTCTGTATGTCTGTCTGTATGTATGTACGTATGTTCCGAATAGAAATTTTTATTTCTGATCCGATCCGGACCAAACTTGGCACACATACACTTCGGGCCCCGGCGGGTGTCATAGGCTACTTTTCGTCATCGATCGAAATCGATTTTACCGATTTTTATCGATTTTTTTGCAGAGTTCACCCACGGGGCTGGGAGTTGGCACAGGGGGATAGTCGAGCATGGGGATTCCGAATACAATATTAGTTTCCACAATTATCTATTACTTTTATCGATTTTATCGATTTTTTGCAAAATTTGAGCTACGGGGCTGGGAGTTGGCACAGGGGGGTAATCGAGCATGCTGATTACGAATACAATATTAGTTTTTAAAATCGTGCATTACTTTTATCAATTTTATCGATTTTTTTGCAAAGTTTGAGCTACGGGGTTGGTGAGGAAGGTGGGTGAGCATATTGGTTACTAACACAGCGAGAATAGAGAATTGCATGTAGAAGTGGGCACAGGGGAAGGTTGTACAGGAAAGGGAATGGAACTTTATCAATTTTTTTTGAAAGAACCGGGCGGAGCCGGGTAAGCCAGCTAGTGGGCTCATAAGCATCTTTCCAATGATTCATAACTTTCAACAAGTCCACTATGATTGAATGATCAACTGACTATACTTGATCAACTTAGTATGAACGAATACTTCAATGCAGTAAAAATGACAATGAGCCTTTTCCTTCCCTCTGAATTTATGAAGCTACAAGGATTCGGAAATAGAAACTATCCCTCCCCACGAATGTCCCCTTTACGCGTGCCAAACATATTTCATAAGAAGCCTAGATGACGCACACATGAGATAATATGATTTTCTCACTAACAAAATAATTATCAGTAAGTTTCGGAGTCGATATGCATGGCTACCCTGGACGGGCCTGATTATGAGTCCAAGGGAGAAAAAAAAGGTGCAATGTATTGATAAGGGCAAAACTACATGACACATTCTAATGTCGAAGGCCACCATCGGTAAGTCTATGATCTGATTTCAATTACAAGAAAAAACTTGTTTTTATTAGCAAGATTTCACCATAGACCTTATAGGATATGTCATGCTCTCCCTTTTCCCAAAAAAATTGACCAAAACTACAGAAACTCAGTTCAGGATTTTTCTGGATTAGTGATAGCTTTGCCAAAACCTCTTTTCAGTCTCTTTGGTCTTTTCAACTTCACTAAATACATGATTTACACGATGACGACTCATTTTCAAATTGACTCGTTATTGATCTCGAGAATTCAATGAACCAATTTTTTAAAAAACATAAAATAAAATAAAGTAACCGTACCTTTTACAGGGATAGTAGCCGCTGTGGGCTGTGTGGCCATTGCGTCGCTTGTCCTTAACATCCTCATATGGATCAAAGTTAAGGATGACTACTCTGACACGAAGACCAATTCCGAACCGAATTTAAAATTCGAACGAATTTCTATAAAAGCTGATCCAATCCCCACAGCAGTAAGGCATACAGCGCAGAAAACCAGACCAGCAAAAATAAGGCTCAGAACGATTAACAGTACGTCAAAGGGTATTCCGTTTGGTTCAAACCCAGAGCCTATGTATGTTAATGACTCACATTTTTGCCCAAGTTATGGAGAACCGGACAATAAGCCTGAATATAAGGTAAATCAGCGAATTTGTTATTTTCTTAAGCAGTCCCTCAGGTTAGCAGTTCATGGAAATTTTTTGAGGTAGCTGCTTCATACATTCTCGGTGGACTCGATCAACATGTTGATCCTTGCGATGACTTTTATACCTTTGCATGCAACACTGTAAGAGAGAAAAACTAGACAAAATTTTTTTGAAGTACCAATTAAAATTTTTCCAGTATATAAAAAACCACAACGCATCTGAGATGAAAGTTGAACGAATAGGAACTTACGATGAAGCACAGGATGCTGTGAATTTGAACATCACGGATGCGCTTCTACCTGTAAAGTTCGATGATAGTTCCTGGTCAGAGACCGAACGAATTGTAAAGGCGGTAAGTGAGTATGTTTGCAATTTTGCTTTCCAGTCATGACCTATGAGCAACATAGTACATTACAGTGGTGTAGTTAGAACAAATTTTATTTTTAGACCCTGCTTGCGTGTGTTCATCATAGCCGAGCCAGAAAGCCCATAGACAACGTCAAAGATGTGCTCTTAGAAATGAAAGAATTGTATGTAGTTCCCATGATTTTTTCCAATCTCCTAACCACGGATATCCTCAGGTTTGGAGGAATTCCCTTTCTCAACCACACCCTCAAGCCGGACCTAGATTTATTCAACGTGATGGGACAGCTCGAGCAGAACCATGCAATGGGAACGCTAATGGCATCGATGGTTTCCGTTGATTATAAACATGTCGAACGAAATGCGCTGTTCATTGCGCAGGTATAGACAGGTCCTAATGATAGTGTGCAGTTGCACACAACACACTTTTGCGCGGGAAAAACCCGATTCTAAAAAAGAAGTCAAGTACATGCGAAGAGTTTGTTTTGCGACAAAACGAATAAACATCACCGCAATTTTGACAGAAATATAAAATTTATGACAAATACCGAAAGAACATTTTAAACTTTACTTGTAAATGTTACACAATTCCGGATTTATAGTTGATAGTGGTCAGTGTGCAATTGCACGTGGCACACCAAATTTCCTACAAACTGTACAATGTTTGTTGCCAGATGAAGAGGTCGGCCTATGGAAGCGAGGCGGGTGCAAGCACTGTGCTACCTTCTTGGGGCAATAGACGTAAAGGTATAAGCGGAATCTGACATCCGCGCCGCGTCCGCTAGCGCTTACTTTGGCCGACTGCCTTCTCCAGCTGTAGATATATGCAAAAGAATGCTTTGCATTATGTTCTAAACATTAGATAAACTGATAAAATGTCAAAATGAGTTTTTAAGCCAAGTCTGCCGATGGCTCGTGATTACTACGTCTTGCCGCAGCACACTAACGTGCTCGAAGACCGTGCCAAGAATGTCCATTTGATGCTAAAATCATTTGCAGAGGGAGTTCTAGATGATGCATCACCTTACTACGATATGATAAAAGCGGTAAAACAAAACTGATTTACTCCAACAAAACTGCGTGAAAACTTTGCAGGCTGCCAGAGATGTCGTCAAATTAGAAGTGCAGATTGCTACGGCGTCCTGGCCCGACAGTGCAATGAGGTTGGTACATAATTCGATTTAAAGTTTGGTTCCTTCATGTGACTCGACATTACCAGGAATTATGCCCAACAATACAATCCATACACTGTGGAAGCGCTTAAGAAGAGGTATCCATCGATTGTTTGGGACAGCTACTTGAAAGCTTTGTTATCGTCTGTGACCGGGTACGATATACGTAGCACAAACGTGAGTAGATTTTGAACTTTGCTATAGACTAGGAGATCCGGTAAGGGGCAAACGTTGAAGGGCTCGTTAGCCGTGGAGCGCGCCAGCGCGTTGGTCATAACTAGCACCCAGCTGATGTAACCGCGGCTTTCACATGTTTTTGTTCTCTAACATCGATTTTGTGTTTCTTGTGTCGATAAAGTCTCATTTTCGTCATTTTAAAGCGAAATTGGTGCGTAATAACTTTTGGTTTGCCCGTTAAGTCAATGTGTAATTGTTTGTGTTCTCGAAATATTGTAATTTTTCAATTCTCGCTCCCAATTTTTTTCCGCTTCGTCTAGAGGGGTTACCTTGCACGCTGATTAAGAATATCGCACTTATTTTGCACGGTAATGAAATCTGGCGGAGTTACGGTAGGATTACGGTAAGGAGTCAAAATCACGGATTTGTCCCAAACTTCATCTGAGTTATTTGGTAAGCTGGACATGAATATTCATTTCGTAAGGTAGCGCCATTTTTTCGGTTTACGGTGGGTGTACGGTAAATGGCTGAAATCCGAATTCACTCAAAACTTTGCCTGAAGGAATTCATAAGCATGCTGACTGCAAATATAAAGCGCGTTCGCTGGAACAACGAACGTTATTGTAGAGCTATTGTGCGTGGAAGAGATATTTTCGCTTCTGAGCCAGATTTAGATCCCAAAATTCCAGAAAAAAGCTTTATCCTGCGATACGAGTGCGATATACGGGTTCAGCACGGCAAAAAGGGCACGTTATTCGTAATCAGCGTCCTTAGGAAATCCTCTAGGCAATGTTTGAGCAATAGCCCATCTACCGTATATCCACCACAGCCCGAGAAAATGTCGCTAACGTACGAAATCAATATGGTTTTCATGTTTAACGTGCCAAATACCCCCTCTAGAACGAAGTTTCGGCAAATTACGCTACTTTCGTTTTTTGAATCAGCTAATGCGGAATATTACCTGTTTTTGACTTAGAATATTTCTTTGGTTTCGCATCGATTATGGAACATCAGCGAATCAATTTTGTGATAAAGAAGGTCGAAATTGGGCCAACATCAGATGTCTTGCGTACTACGGCCAATGATTGCGCTGGCGCGCTACATGGCCAACGAGCCCTCAACGTTCGCCGCGTGCCGGATCTCATAGAATAGTCCCGGAGTAGGGCGGACGCAAAAAAAAACGCGCGAGCGCCGATTCCCGCGCTCGCGCCCGCTTCACAACAATAAGTCATCGCCGGGACTAGCCATTACTTTCATTGTGTAAACCTCTGGTTGTAGATCGTAATCGCCCAGCCTTCGTACATTTCTTGGCTCAACGCTTTAATTCAAGGAGGGACAAGTAACGAAACTGTTGTCAACTATCTTCTAACTAATCTTATTTTTGTAAGTTGAAGCAGCTACTCAAACTGCACTTGGAACCCAGAAGTAATTCCAGGAGGATGCCGACTTCCTTGGTGGGATTTTCAAGACTCGCATGAAAGAATCTCAATATGTTAAGTATGCCGTGAGAAGCGGCAGAGGGATTACTAGGT
Organism: Cylicocyclus nassatus; assembly: GCA_958299035.1. NCBI lineage: Eukaryota > Metazoa > Nematoda > Chromadorea > Rhabditida > Strongylidae > Cylicocyclus > Cylicocyclus nassatus. Next base: position 3,569,979 of record CATQJL010000326.1, on the reverse strand, counting down.
AATTTCTATGTCAAGTTGAGAATTTTGGTTTTGAAATAAGACCAAAACTAAGTTTTCGTGTTGCATAAATATCGTTCTCAGAATTGGAGCACAACCATTCCCTCGTGGTAGTGCTGTCGATCCCAACATTGAGTGTCTGAACACGATGATGACTTATATGCCATTTGGACCAGGTGGCCATCAGAAATATAGATAAAAAGGAGCTGGGTTTGAGAAGAAGTCGATTTAGGTTACGTCTACGTAAAATCAAAGGAGAAGAGAACTGAAGTGGTTAAGGACGTTGAACATCAGACTGATCTTGTCTTCAGAAGCTTCCTTGTGAGTAACAGCATTTCTCAAAACCTAGGGTAAATGGTGGAAATTTTGGTTTATGGGTAGTCTTTGTCGCAGAAATGATGATTAATTCCTGCCTTTGTTCAGCGAACTGTGGCAATGTCTGTCAGATTTGTCAAAACAGCAGATAATAGCACAGTAGTTTGAAACTAAACAATCAACAGAATTCACAAAACTTGTTTTTACATGACGAGTTCACCTGCAGATTATTTGCTAAAAATGCTACAAATATGAAAGTATATAGCGCAGTATTTACGTTTGCGATGTTTTCTGAATGATCGATGCGTTACAGAAAATGATCGAAAGCCTGTCATGGATGTCGCAGACATCTATGGATTTAGCAAGAAAGAAAGGTGAGCTAGAAAAAAATCAATTTACGGAAATTTGAGAGATTAATTTGAGAGATTGCAGCTGCTGCAATGATAAAAAACTATGGTTGGCCCAAAGATTTATTCGGAGATTTTAAAAACAGCGCCAAAATCGACCAGTATCACAAGGTATGTGTACTTCTCAGACAGGTACGGTCCGAAAGCGGACGTCTGGCTTAAATCATGTAGCTCTACACATTAAAATCTGTGTTATTTGTCCGCGCAGGCAAAAATCATTAGCGAATCGCACTCACTGAATCCCATGTGGACCTTCACATGTGCAATAGCGTACCTGGCGCTAGACTACACGACAGGTGCAATGGGAGCATCCACTCCAATTGGATTTCCCCCTACCCCCTAGGATTGGGTTTTTGCAGGGGGGGGGGGAGGCACTGCATTATGGAAAAAATCTGTTTGAATAAAAACGAGAGATAAGCTAGCAGCACCGTCTAGTCGGCGGGTCCACTGCCTATTGTGTAATTGCACATATGAAGATGCAAATGGCCTAACCACGGGTGGAGCACTTCCAGTCATGATTGAGCCACATTCCCTAAATATTAAGTTCATTACAGCAGGATTATGGTGAGATAATAAACCTGTATCTCGCAAACAGTACTCATAACTACTATTTGATACGGAAGACTATGCTGAAAGGATATTCAAATCGCGAATCGCTGAAGTTAATTAAAGAGCCGGGTGATAGGTGAGTACTGTTTACCAAGCCAGGAGACAGTTGTACTCTTCATGTGCCTCCTGCTATAAATGCTAACCGTGGAGCGCAGAAACTTCTACTTTCACAATGATGATAATGACTCACCGGAGCCAGCACTTTGCTTCCCTTTTCAGTGATAGCTAACATTATTTTCAAAGAAGACAAAATTACGAGGTGAAAGAGTCGTGCACTAGAGTGGAAAATTCCGCGCTCCGCGGATAATCAACGTAATCCACAAGAAGCGCGGCAATCACGGGAAGCATAGAATTTAAATCACTAAAAGAGTATACGCGAATCCTTAGGGCTGACCAAGAAGAAACTTTCAGAAATGTTTTTCTAATGTCACCCGCACTGGTAAATGCATGGTATCAGCCGGAAAGGAACTCGATCACCTTCCCCTATGCTCATTTCCAACCTCCATACTACAGGTCAGAATTATTTTTAAAAATCATTTTTCATCGAAGCTAGATTAATGTTACAGTTACGGATTCCCTCAAGCGTTCAACTATGGTGGACAAGCAGGAAGTGGTGGTCACGAATTAGTGCACGGTTTCGATGACAAAGGCACTTGCATTTTCTTGTAATGGTGTAAAATTAATTATTGATTATTTCGAATTTTTAGGCTTGCAATTTGGACCAGATGGTAGTCTTAGCAATTGTAGTTGGATCGAATGTGGTTGGATGGATGCCAAAACCAAAGGCAGCTTTAGGAATATGGCACAATGTGTTGTCACACAGTACAGGTGACATTTTAGTTTTAGAAAATCTAATTTGTCCGTGATTGCGGATCCATAGGCATCAGTTAAGTTCACTAATCTAAAGGGATATTTCAGTACACAATGCTGCCCACAGAACACCGGGAATGTTAGATGTGCTAATGGTATGAGCACCCAAGGAGAAAATATTGCAGATATTGGAGGTTTACTTTTTGAATTAGTCAAATAAATCGCTATCAGATATTATTTCTGTAGGTGAACTAGCAGCATATTTTGCTTATCGGGAGTACGTCAAGGAGCTCAAAAGCGAGGAAAAGAGGTTTTGTTTCTCTCAAATTCAAGACTACAGCATTTTTTTTTAAATTTGAAGATTACCTGGCCTTGAACAATTTACACCAAACCAACTGTTCTGGATGGGATATGGTTACTCATGGTGCATGAGCATCACACCGAGCAGGCTTACTAAACAAGTAAATGGATTATATTCCCCTACATATATTTTAGTATATCTGTTCGATTGCAGCTACTGACTGATGTTCACTCTCCGAGCATATGTCGTGTCAATAATGTCCTCCAAAATATTCCGGAATTCGCGAAAGATTTTGGCTGTTCCATCGGTCAGAACATGTATCCACCAGCGGAGCAACGATGTGCCGTTTGGATTGAGGAATAAACGAAATCACCAGATCTCATGTTTTTTTTTTGCAGATGTATTTATGCGCAGTAGTAGTCGATTTATGTTGAAGTAGCTAAATATTTCTTTTACTAAAACCTCTCGTCGTTTCTTCCAAGCTCTTTTTCTCAAAAAAAAGGCCAACCACATTCAATTCTAGTCGTCAACCAACGTGTTTTGTCGGACTTTTTTTTGATAATAAGAATAAATAATTATTTCACTGCAGATTCCCACCACTTGTAAAATTCACATCAATTTTAGTCTACTGCTTATAATGTGGAGATTGCGAAGAGATCAATGAAAAAATGATAGTTATCGTAGAGCAGTGGTTATTGTTAGTCATAAAACTCGCCAACTCGTGTCCTCTACATTCAAGCAAAGTCTCGGGACCAATCTTGCAACAGGACAAATCTTAAACTCTTCGCAAATATTCAGAATTTCACCTCGATCTATGGTGAAAATTAAAGATGTCACAAAAAGAAAGTGAGTGTCTTTCATTGGAGTATAACAACTTTCTCACTCAAAATCGGCCAAAACATGCTATGCTTTGCGAAATAAATTCCCCAGCCTAAAAATCAAATCCAAGCAAGACTTGAAGTATTTGCACGAAGGTAAGTTGCACAGAGCCATAGTACTTTTACGAAAGAGGCTAAACTGTACGAAAATCATCAGAATTAGAAGTTTTGCTTATGTAGCACCTTATTTTATTTATGCTATGGTCAACTTCTAGCATCCGTAAGTCTTAGTCGAACTTATGAGCTGTGGAGATGCTATCGGTCATTACGGTATCGACCTTATTTAGCTGAAACGTATCCAAAAAGATTAACTTGTAATTCTACATGTCAAATCATATCTAGAAAAACATACGAATCGATATTGATCGGAAAAATATTTGAAATGAACGACAAGCGCTTGATTGTGATTGTTTCTGACTAATTGCTTGCGAAACGTGTGAGGGAAAGACACTCCTAGAGAGAAGAGTAAGAAAGTGTGATAAGAGTAAACTGATAAGTAGTTACGAAAAAAGTCTAATAGAAAGATGTGATTGGTTTTCCTGCGTTTCTCATTCCGATGGCGAAAGCATCAGCCGTAGCCAGCATCTGTAAGTTTGGCAACGATTTTGAATCATTTACTTTTCCACTGATAGTAATAAGCTAAAACTACAAATTGCTGCTGCAGTTGAGACCACTTTAAAATGGTTTTCGAATGAAAAAAAACATAGAAACTTGCAGTTGAGATGAGTTTGGTTTTACCTAAACTGCACCCGAAAATTTTTTCGTTGAATTTCATATATCTACCTTAGGTAACTCACACACAGAAAGCCATTTCAGGGTTGTCCGTTCTGGTAGCGGCTCTTTGCATAACATCGCTGGTGTTTAGCATCCTAATTTATGATAAAGTTCATAAGGACAAGAAAAAGGAACCAGATGATAGACCAACAACGCGAGCCCCACCAGGTATAAGCGCTACTAGATCTGACACATTGTAGTGCCTTTGCGGTGCCAACGTTTGCCGACAACTTTTGCTCGTGAACTAATAGCTATGCCTGTAACGTCGGCAACTTGCTCCTCAAAAATGCCGGCACATTTGAGCGTCAGATCCATTAACTTAATGCCTACTATTTATGAAGATAGATTTACTCTTATTGTTTGTATATTGAAATAATGACAGCGACGACAATCTCCCCGAACTTAACGACAAGAAGTCCAACAGTAACTCCGCATCCAATATTAAGCTCAACGTCAAAGCCAATCGACGATGATGCCCTGTTTTGTCCACGATACGGACCAGCACAAGACACCCCTGAAACAAGGGTAAAGCTTTTCTTTCATTCTCAGCTTAACCTTAAGCATTGGTCACGTGCCAAGGATGTGCTGTAGCTGTTCTAGCTATTTTTGAAAAATAAGAGCGACGCAGTCGCGTATCTCGTGAATCTTCAGCTCTTTAAACAACTAAGAATCATAGTTGGCACTGAAAGTGTACAAAAATTCGGTATAGGTAAGCTTAAAGGCAGTGTCCCGGCAGATTTTGCACCCCCACCTTTTTGCATGTTTTAGGCCTTTTCGCCCCGTAGAATCCGAATTTGAGCTTTGAACGGGCTGAAAAAGCCGATTTTGAGGCGTTTTTCTAATTCCAGAAAAGCAGCTTGGACGAGATTTTTAATGGAAAGTTGGGGGAGGTCCTCAGACGAAGATCCTGCCGCCTGTAATTCTTGCTTCGAATAGCATGCATCATGGGGAAGAGCGCTCGTGGGGTCCCGCGCCGAACAGGCGGGGAAGGCCGTCCAAGCGCGCGCCAGTTGGGGTTGCGCGCGCCGGTTCAAGGGCCATTTTCTCGGCCCAGGGGGAACATTACCCGGCCGGAGCGCGCCTGGAAGTCGATGGGGTGACCAGGAACCCCACCACACGTATATCCCCCAGGACCCGAATCTGCCGGGACACTGCCTTTAAGCCTAGACCCGGTTAATTTTGAAATGATGCAATTTGGAAATTCGCATGCACATATTATACATCACATCAAGCAACGATTATGAGTTGACATAGCGTCTACAATTTTTTTTTCAACTTACCATGATCTTCCTTATCCGCCTGAGATTTCGTTGAGAACTCTCTCAAGCATCACCCGTTTGTGGTACAAATCTAAGTACACTCTTTGAGAGCTTACCACCGATTTACAAGCACACCAAGTAAGAATACATCACAAATCAATGCTACAGTCAGAAAAAAATAGTTGTTAAAGTAAAGAATTAGGCCTCGTGTTTCTTTTCTAAATAAACAGGCGAAGCTTACAGAAGGCAGCAGCTCTAATCAAAAGTGGTTTGGACGAGAATGTGGATCCGTGTGAGGATTTTTATGCGTTTACATGTAACAAGGTAACAAAGGCTTATGTCAGGCATAGATTTACGACTTTGGTTTCAGTTTATTGCAAGTCACGATGTCAAGAAGCTAAAGGTTGGCAAGGTATCGGCTTCTAGCGAACTTCAGAATGAAATCTACACGGAAATAGTAAAAAACATGGTCGGGATAAAGGTTGGAGATCAATCGCAGTCAAAAACGGAAAGGATAACAAAAGCGGTGCGTGATCGATCACTTTTAGGATGAATTGCTACCACTGCAGATCACAATCGATACATCCTTTTTTCTTGATCAAGGTTATCAAACAATATTATGCTCAAAAGCTGTCATCAAAAGTATATGATGTGAAAGAAATACCAAAGTGCATTGTGCGTTTGCCAAAAAGGCCAAAAAGTTCATGATTTAAAGCTGACTCATCGGCTGTAGCAAACGCAGATGCATAGGTTTTGTACATCCAAACGACTGCTCAGTTTTGATTGTTTTTTAAACAGCATTTTAAATGTCCCAGCGGTGCCCACAACATTCAAGCAAAAATCGTCGAGCATACATTTCAATCTGCCTGCGGCCATTTTACGCGCAGGTACAGACGGTAGCTTCAAAAAAAGTCGCTATGTATTCATATCACACAGCTTATTTTCCAAAAGGCGCAGTGTATTCAAAAATTTGGCTCTCCTTTTGTATTGTAAGAAATTGTATTTTCTAGCTTCTCGAAAGCTGCGTCTATCATGCTACAACAAAGCCAAATAGCACAGAAGTTTTCCTTCGCAAATTGGAAAGCTTGTAAGTTGTGCGTTTTACTGTCCGTATTTAGCTAATATCAACATCATCTCAGATTTGGAGGCATTCCATTCATCGGTCATCCTATATCAGAGTATCATGATATTTTCGCTGCTATGGGAACTCTAGAGCAGGAGCACGCTCTGTCTACGCTTCTGGGAGCCATGGTCACGGTTGATTACAAGAACACCTCACAGCATGCGTTGTACCTTTCCCAGGTAAATTTAAGATTATGCAGGGTTAATTAAAAAATGTGCTCACCGTTTGATCGTTGATAACTCTCTTGCTTTGCTGTCTTCCGTCGGACTCAAGGTACCATTGTGCTGAGCGAGGTTCAACTTAGATTCACAGTATAGCGCGATTCAGCGATCGCTCCTCGTTACTGTAGTACGGTAAAAATTTTTATACAGAGCCGTTGTAGAAAGGGCCGTCTGGCAAAATTTTATTCAAAAGATTTAGAAAATTATGTAGAAGAGTTTCCGTGCATGCTGATTTCATTACACAACTTTTTATGACTATCTCAGCTTTTCGTTGGTTGTAAACACATTTCTCATGAGCATTACAGAAGCACTTGTTAAGATATTTCTGGATTACTTTACGAACTAGCAATACAGTAAAGTGCAAACTTCATATTTATAATTAGCCCTTGATTAGCCAGGTATAAGAGTTTTTGACTTTTTCGGTTTACATTTGGGAGCAAGATATGGCTCTCAACCTCTGAATTCCATTTCGAAATTTCCACCATAATCCTACCGTAATGAAGAGCGATCGCTGATTCGCTCTATACTGCGCATCTAAAAGGCACCTAAAGTTCGCCGAAAGACATCAAAGCAAGAGAGTTATTGACGATCGAACAGTGTACCACCTTTTTCGGGACACCCTGTTGATGTTCTGGAAAAATTTCGAAGCAACTTCGATCACGCCCGTCTTTCCGACATAACAGCACACGCTTCTCTAAATCCTCTTCTAGTAATTCCGCACTAGTTCCTAGCCGCTTCTGTACGCGAAGTCTGAGCTTTTGAAAAGGGATAAGACTAGTTTTTACCTTGTAGACTTTCTTGACTTGAGTTGAAACAATAGCTGGTGATCAAGAAGGGAGTTTACATGATTTCAGGATTTGCAGCACGCTTTTCAACTATGTTTTATTTGAGAAATACAATTCAAAGCCAAGTTGAATATTAGGTTGTCCCATAAGTCTTTTCATACCTGACTTTTCAACGACATAAATCAGTTCTTCTTGAACTCCTGATAAATTGCAGGGTACCACTCGACAGATCAAAGTAAGCTCTACAAGATGGCTCTCAAAAGTTCGCACCAAGTCCAGTCCGCAACAAGCTCCAAGCCAAAATGAAAAATTTTCCCGAATTTCCGAAAAAACGAAAATCATCATATCTCAGTTCAAAACAGCTCTGCAAATTTACTATTTTTTCATGCATATACTCTCCTCATCGGATATTTATAAATGCACTTGCTGTATTTTTCTGATGGCTAGAAACCAAGAAAAAAATAATGCGCTCAATTTTCAAACTTTGCCTGTATCACTTCTGTATTCCCCGCAAGTAGGTGATTATATACCTTATTCGCTCAGAATTACTGCCAAAAATTTGCAGCCTACTAGGTGCTGTAGTTCCTGAGAAAAATCAAATTGAAGGTCCGAATATGAAAAAACTTATGGGACAACCTAATAGTTAGGTAGTACTGCGACCTTAGGGCCATAGGAGGCCCCTCCTTTTCGCGAATGGCTTGCGAATTTTCCGGAAGTGGTCTACATAAAATACAGGAACAAAGTACTTGTTTGCTTGCAGAAAACATAAATAACCTTGAAATTTTATTGCCGCGACCTTTTTTCCGAATTCGGAAATTGAAAAATGCACAATTTTAGAATGCCTTCCAAAAAATGGGAGGGCTTGGCTAACGTCATGCCAACTCTATCTGTCTGCCCCCCCCCCTCCCGCCACTTGAAAAAAGATTTGAAATCATCTTTTCTTTTCAAGCTCCAGCTTTGTCCTTTCCAGATTTTCAATTCCAGCGAATGTGGTTTATAAGGATTTGCTATCTCTTGCTCTGAACATCCCAAGTTTTTACGAAATCATAGCCTTTGACCTACATAAAACATTGTAAAATGTGTTGACCTTGCAGTAATTAATGAGTACTTCGATATGGTAACCAAGTGTGCAGTTTAGCCTAAGCTACCAATGCCAAGGGACTACTACATTCAACCACAGTTTACGAAAAAGCTGGCCGATCGGGAGCAGTCGATATTTGATGTCATGCGAAAATTTGCGGATGCCATTTTGGACGACCACGAAAAGTATCTAAATCTGACGCGTGAGGTGAGAACAACAGATTTTCGTATACTAGTTGAAAAGATTGAAAACACAAAACATTGAGTCTGCAAGGGAAGTGGCCAGATTGGAGATGAACATTGCCATGGCATCCTTACCAGGCTCTCAGCTAAGGTGAGGCTTTCTGATTTTTCTTTTTCGAACCTGTTGATTTTGCTTTAGAAACCACGCACAACTATATAATGTCTACGATAGCGAAGAGCTAAAGAAGGCATATCCAGCGATCAACTGGCTTGACTATTTCCGATCTCTGATGTCAACAGTTGGAACTACCGAGCTCTACAATGGCAAAAAGGTGTTTTGTCATAGCTATGCGCCTACTATTGATACCGATTTTTTTATTCTAGATTATAATAATGCATCCATCCTATTTTGGCTGGTTGAACGCTCTTTTCGCCGGAGATTTCGATCGAAAAACTATCGTCAACTATATGATTACACAAATGATCTTCGTAAGTTGAACTGAATAATTAATTTACAGTTTAAGGTGCGATTTTACAGGAAGACGCAGATTTCCTTGGTGGAGAAGTTCAGTCAGTGGCAGAGAAAGCAAATTATGTACCTTATGCACAACGGAAAGGTTTCGGAGTAACACAGTCAGTATGAGAAATTGGATTTGTAAACAAAAACTTGAAAAAGTTATCTTTGTGTGAATCTCACTCCTCTGCACTCTTTTGTTGAAAGATAGACTCAAAAACATATAGAATATCTTTTTTTTGCAGTGTAGGAGGACGTGTTACCCGGTTTAACCAACAGTCCGATCCAAATTTGCCATGTATGGACCTCATCACAACATACATGCCGTTTGGACCAGGTATTTTTGAAATTTGCCATATGTAGCTGTTTATGGAGATAATTTTTCTGCAGGATATGCTTACGTCAAATCCAAAGGTGATGAAAGAAATAATATAATCAAAGACGTCAGTGAACAGACTGATAGGGTTATTGACAGCTTTTTAGTAAGTTTTGATAATGGAGCACTTTTTTCATCAATAATCTCCAAGTGAGCTCTGGCATGTTGTTATTATTGCAGGAAATGATGTCTGAATTAGACTGGATGACGATAAAATCCAAAGAAAAGACAAGAGAAAAAGGTAGAATTACTACAGCTTGTACCATGCAATTCAAAACCGCCACTTTACAGCAAAAGAAATGAAGAAAAGCTATGGATGGCCAAACGACCTTTTCGGCGATTTTAAAGACTTTAGTAAAATTGATGAGTACCACTCTGTAAGAATGAATTATTAGCTCTAGGCCTTCGAATGCATGGTTACTTACAGGACGACTACAACCAAATTATCGATCAATACATAAAGAATGAAACTTACTATAAATTGAGGAGTATTATGATCAAGGGATACTCGAATCGAGAATCGCTGCGTTTAATCAAAGAAACACCGACACGGTATGTTTCATTAACTAAGCGACCTGCCATATCCAAAGTTCGAGTTTAGAACGAGGTTCATGTTATCCCCCGCAAAAGTAAACGCTTTCTATCAACCTGAATCGAATTCCATAACTTTGCCTTTCGCAAACTTCAATCCACCATTCTACAAGTAAGAAATTCAACAAAAAATATGCATTTCCTCTTGAATTGTGCCCTCTTCTAGCTATGCTCGCAACTCACCTCAAATCCAAGCTTATAACTATGCCGGAGAACATGCAATTGCCGGGCACGAATTAGTACATGGTTTCGATGATGAAGGTACTGCTGATAGTAGAGATAAGATACCGTAGTTAATCAAATTCCTTATAGGAGTTCAATTCGGTTCGAATGGAAGTTTAAGTGATTGCGGATGGAATGAATGTGGCTGGATGGATCGTGCATCAAAGGAAGGCTTCAAGGATATGGCACAATGTGTAGTTTCACAATACAAGTTTGTTAAATCGCATATAATCGTTGCACAACTTCGTTCTCGATTTTGAAATTCGAGTTTTAGCACTCAATGTTGTCCTCAGAAGAGTGGAACGACGATGTGTGCTAATGGTGCTACCACTCAAGGAGAGAATATTGCAGATCTTGGAGGTAGAATTTATAATATTTTCCTTACTTTTGAAAAAATACAGAACGAATAAATCAGTCAGAGTACTATGCGTGTAGGCAAGTCAAATACTTAGATGCAAAACGCAATTGCGGACGTCAAAGCCTTTCCTTTGAAGAAAGCTAAGGCCCTTTTGAGCCGTTTGTGCGCTATAAGGGGTTTACCGCGTGCGGCGCCGCTAAAAAAGTGGACGAGTTATATCAGTTACATGGGGATAGAGAAGATTGAAGCGTATTATATATCTATGCCAACTTGCACATGTCGGACAGGATGGATATTGAACGAGCATGCTTGCGTGCCCATTCTTCGCCATTGCTCCGCCTTGCTCAAATCTGGCCAATCACAGCCGACGTGCCAACCAATCAGAGGTGCGCCGCTATGATGAGGCTTTCAAAAAATGCCTTTTCCAAAATATCTTTTTTACGTCGCGGTTACATACACATTAGCATCTCACATTCTTTTCCTCTTATCGCCTACTGACTCTTACATATGCTGTCTTAATTCCCGCAAATGCATCGTGTTTGTGTTTCTAATAACTCGAATATACCGTGAAATTTGCAGAAAGTTCAGTCACGAAGATTTTTTTCTAGGTGTACAAGCTGCATACCGAGCATTCCAAAAATACGCAAAAACTCTGCCAAAACAAGAACAAAGGTAAGCTTTCTTGCTTTGCAGAAGTCTAGCACATAACCGATTGTTAAGACTACCTGGACTTGAGCAATATTCACCAAACCAACTGTTTTGGATTACTCATGGTTTTGGTTGGTGTGAGACTCGTTCGGAAGAAAATATGATTAACCAGGCATGACACTTCCTTACTTCTCTTCTGTCCAGGTTGATATGGTATGAACCACGATTTTCAGCTTCTTACTAACGTTCACTCCCCTGGCATCTGCCGAGTCGAGCAAGTCGTACAAGACATTCCGGCGTTCGCGAAAGATTTTGGCTGTACAGTGGGTCAGAAAATGTATCCCACACCTGAGCAAAGGTGTAAAGTATGGGTTCGAGATTAATAGTTTTAAGTGCGATCGGTGGATCTCATAAGTTATAAAAATAACTTAATTTACCCAGAACTTTGAGAATTATAAGGTAGACTTTCAAAATGTCGGTTTGATGCCGTGCCTTTTTGTTTTATCAAGCTTTCAAACTAGTTTTCATACCTTCTGCCCTACTGCCGTCGTCAGCAGATGAAGATGTCAGAGGAGTACGCAAAACTTATTTTTATTATTCAAGTGTGCTGTCATGAAATGATTTGCTAAATAAAAGATTACAGATAGTTTTTGATTTATTTCTGTGCAATCTGTTTTGTCTAGCATATTCAAAGCTGGAAATTTTTGTTTTCTAACCAATTCAATAGTAATGTAACAACTATTCTACTTCTGGCTCCGTCTTCGCGTCGGGTTGTCCATTTGAAAACTATTCCTTATCAAGAGAAAGTTCTGCAGCCAAGGAATGTTGAGAAATGGGTGTTTTTCTAAAAACGATCTATAATAGAGATAGAGACTGGCTAAAGAGAGTAAAACATGTTTTGTCTTATCCCAGTTCTGGATGACTTAAGTAGCGGTTTTGAACATATCCTTTACCTCTGCAGATATTCAGGTGAAAAGTTTCTCTTCGGGAGACGAAATGTGCCTTGAAGGTGTAAACACAGAATTTCTATCACAAATGTAGATGAAGAAAAAAGCTGATGATCTTACTTACAAAAAACAAGTCACTTGCAAAAATTCATAACTCATGCGTGCTGTTCATTCTTCTGGTTTGTTGAATAGAATAATGATATTATGTGTTCGAAAAACGTGCAGGAAGGACTAGTAAGCATAGTTTATACCTGTCAAGGCCTTCTAAAAACATTTACCAACTTTTTGAATATCTTGGACAGCGTCTTTCAGGATCACATATTGCACTCAAAATCAATTTTTCCTTATAAAATTCAGGCGCCAAACTCCTGTTGTACAAAACTGTCCGTAGAGACGTCGAACATGTGAGAGCATGAATTCTACTGTTGCGTTTATCTTAGCATATTTGCATAAACGAATTTTCTGAAGAACTTGCAAAAGAAACAGAGGAGGTAGGACCACGATTATGAATGAGGAAACAGGAGAAAATGACAAAACGTGGATTTTACTGGATTTATCAGCTGTTTAAGCATTCCTTGGATGAAGAGCTGGACTTTCTACAGCTGAATTGGACAAGCTCTAAAAGTTTAACTTTATTTAAAGTTAAATTTTGTTACCAGCGAGCTAGCACTGTTAACTCATATTAGTTAGAATGTCATAACAGCCATAACATATGTATCTCTGTTAACTTTTGCTGACTTCTAATGCTAAAAGATATTATGAGTTGTTTACGGTAAAAACTTTTGAATAATACAAGGAAAAATCGAAGAGAATATCAAACTGTACCAGTTCTGCAAATCCTTTTCTTCCATAAGCTACAGGAAAACACTTGGAAATCTCTTCACCACGACTGAGATTATGATTTTGCTGCGGATGTGAATAAATGACCATGGGTGTGGTTCTGACACACTTCGAACATTACATGGAATGCGTAACAGCTAAGCAGTATTTTTGATAAAACACTGATTAGTCATATCGAGAGCTGTCATGCCGACATTGGCAAAAAAGAGGTTCTTTTGGTTCCTTATTGCAGTTAATGATCAGATTTGAGAAAGTGAGGGAAGTTTCGTTCACTTACAGAACGCTGAAATTATGCATTTCTTGGCAGAAACCGTAGGCAGAATGATATAATATAACATTTCGTCTTCTCATAGCTTTCATTTGCATACTTGCATTGGTAGTCTGGTACTTCAAAGGTTATCATTCAAGCTTCCGCAACTATTAACTCTGCATTACGGGCGTGACTTCGAATAAGTCATCTTCTGATAAAGTGTCGCAAAGTGATAACGGAGTTATCGAAACTTGACTTCGTTTCAATGTCCAAACTGCTAGGACTCACCGCTTGTAAGTCTATTCTTTTTCACTTCAAAACATATAATGCAATGGTGATTTTGTGGCTTTAAAAATCATCAGCGCTACCCGTTATCAGTAGCAAAGACACTAACTCCGTGAAAATAGATTATTTTTTCACACAATCTTTGGCATGTGACAAAACTCTCTTAGTTGCTCGCAAAAAAATGAAATACGCTTAGCACACATGAGGTGAAAATGTTTCATTAAGCTATCATTTGTTTGGTTTCCTTGAAACAGCTAATTCTATCCTATGCATTAGAGCAAAATGATCAAACTTCGTACCGTTTGTAAGAAAGAATCTTAAGCAGACCCTAAGAAACATGGGGTACATTTTGAACCAAAAATCTACTTTATTGTACTTTTCAGTTCGCATAGCGAGCACAATGCCCTTCAGATAAGAATTAAGGCGCTTTGCAAACACTGTCTTCAGACCAATGTAGTGGGTTGACTTGCTATCAGAGTCTTCTAGAAACACATAATAATAAAATTTAACAAAAATTGAGTAGTATAGGATGAAATTTGTACTTTAAGTTTTTCTGTATCAATCAAGGATTCTCATTTCAGTTGCGGTTTTCGTGGCGGCCGCGATTGCGATTGCTTCACTTGTCCTGAACATCCTCATCTTGAGTCGAGTTAGCAATATTAATAACAACATCCCCATCAACGAGACGAAAGCGACTACAAGTCCACCTGCGAAGCCTTCAGCAAAGCCTACATCAACTCCTTTCATTTCTACTCCTCCTCCCCCTAACAACAACAACAACAACACATACTGTCCAAATTATGTACCTGCTGACAAATCTCCAGGATATCAAGTAAGAAAATCAAAGATTTTTGTAGCTAATATTTCACACTCCTTCATACACAGTCTAAGAATGTTGTGTCTGTTGCAGCGTGCTGCTCTTTAACTTTCCCATCCTAGCCCATCATTAAAATACTTTTGGCAGAGTTGTGTGGCGCTAATTTTTTGAAAGATACCACTGCTAACGATGTTGTGGATAAGGACGAGCCAAAAAGCAGGCACATTCCTCTCTAAGGAAATATTTAAACCTCAGAATAGCTTTTCAGTTAGAGGACTAGCATACCATAGTTTAGTAGCTTCTAATTTTGCCTAGACATGAGGAATACTGACATTTTTTAGGATTCCTAGCATGTCTTCAACCGATAAAAGCACTGTTCAAGCGTCTAGACATATGCTTACGTGGTCGTTGATGAATGACTGCAAAATAACAATCTTTGAGACTCACTTGGCTGCTGCACAAAAGTTTACTCACTGCCATGAAATTCTGCGCCCTAAAAACCCCGCTTCATTACCGTACTCTAACGCCGAAGTTACCCTTTGATTCAAGGGGATCGGCGACTGGAAGGCGGGGCTTCAAGGAGAATGATCAGAGAGCACGTGCGAAGGAGAAGACAGCGTCGATGGCGCGAGCGGTCGCCGCCTTCCAGCCGCCAATCCCGTTGAATCAAAGATATATGCTCGGGGATCCACCTCGAAACTACCATGCAAAAACATACGGTGATGATGCAGGGTTTGAGAGATACGCAAGTGAATTTTCCAACCGTGAATGGAGCATTTGCGCTATCGCTTGATCACCTCAATTAGCCCACTCCGCCCCCCCCCCCCGCGCTCTCCATTCCACATAAGCAGAAACCCCGAACATTTTGAAAAGTGCGTACGTACGATAGGAGAATATTACGCTGCGCTAGAAGCTTCTTATGCACACCTTATCTCTATTGTGCACAAAATACGATACAAAGAGTACCAAATCGTCTCCTAAAAATAAAAAAGGATTCAAAGGCACGACTAGCGAGAGGAAGTTAGCACAATCAAGTTATCGCCAAATTTTCAGGAGCATTAATTAATTGCTCTTTTTCTGAACCGATAAAAGTTTGGAGGAAATATATAAAGAAATATCTTTCTACGTTCTCAAAATTTCTTTCCAGCATGCTGCTGCTTATCTTTTAAATGGGCTTGATCAAAGTGTGGACCCATGTGAAGATTTCTATGCTTTCACTTGCAACAACGTGAGCTCTATAGCTAGCTGACTATGTCTCGATTCCAAATTTGTTGCTACAGTTCACCGCTCATGCGAACATCACTGGAATGGGCAGACTAGGGACATACGACGAGGCTCAAGTAATTGTCAATAATCAGATAGCGTTGAGCCTAAAAGCTGTGGATATAAACGACGCAAAATGGTCAGCTACTGAAAGAATCACCAAAGCGGTTAGTTTTCAGGTTTGTGGAGTGTTTATGCAGCACCTACTGCCCTGGCATTCAGGCATTGGATGCATGCGTTATCAACAGCCAGCTAACAAGCTCTATCGACAAGTCTAAACAAATTTATAACGACATCAGCGCCTGGTAACCTTGTATAAAACGCAGTATATAACCTTTAAAAGGAGATAATGGCTTGAGTCTAGGTTTGGAGGTGCTCCCTTCCTCGGCGACGAATTAACCCAGGATTCTGCCAGCATTTGGGGTACGGTAGGCTTTATAGAACAAACTCATGCTCTTGGAACGTTGCTCTCGTCTTGGGTTTCTGTCGATTACAAGAATGTCTCACAGAATGCGCTTTACATATCGCAGGTATAAATTTTTCTCAAAATAGGTTTTTTTCAATTTTTGAAACACATTATCCTGTTCAAAGAAAAGAACCTTTTCAGCCTGCACTTTCGATGCCTCGTGATTTTTACGTTCTTCCTCAATTTGTGGATAATCTGAACGACAGGGCAACAGCGATTGAGGGTGTCATGAAACAATTCGCCATGGATCTCATGTCAAATTTCACCGATTCCCTCACAGAGGTGAGGTATCAAGGAATGGGGAAAATATTGATTTCGCGTGTAACACTCTTGGTTTGACTATAGATCAAACAATCTAGCATGAAATCCGTTATCAGCCGAATCTATGTTGATCACCGTAAGCATCTAATTTCAGGCTGCCCAAGCTGTTGCAAACTTTGAAGTGCAGATAGCCATGGCTTCTTGGCCAGATGACGAGATGAGGTCAGTGTTTTCACATAGAAAAAACCTTCTCTACCGAAATTTTTTCAAAAGTCTTCCATAAGCTGTCATATTGAGATTCTATATCTTGAGTTCCAGAAATTACGACCAACAGTATAACGCCTACAAACTGGACACTTTGAACAAAGCCTACCCCTCAATCAAGTGGAGCACCTATCTGAGAAATCTGACATCATCTGTTGAAGGGGCGGCTGACGTCTTCTCTAACCAAGTAAGGATCTCTAAGCCTAACCACTTTATGGAAAAAATAAAAGAGCTTCCTATATGCTCTTGGTACAGTAATCTTTCATAGTCTATCTAAGCAAGAACAATTAGGCCTTCCTCAGCTCACAATTTCGCTGATTGCAGCTTAGCTTCTGAATGGTATTTACTAAAATCATAAGAAGTAATCGCTGTGCATATTTTCTAGGTTTTTTTTTGTTTCAAATGCTCATTCAGGTAGTGCTCTCTCAACCTTCTTACTTTGCTTGGTTGAATGCAATCTTTGCTGGAAACAGTGTGGATCGAGATACCATCGTCAACTACATTATTACTCAACTGCTCTTTGTAAGTGTCAGTTGAAGAAAATACGCCGTTGAAAGAGACTGAGACTTTGCGCAACTGCAAAGTAACCCATTGAGTAAACATACGCGCAATGGCACCACCAGTTGAATGATAACATGCTCTAGTACAGTGCATACAGTACACTGTCGATTAGATTTCAGCACGTTATCATACCCACTTTCAAGCAGGGCTTCCCTGCACATTTATATAAGACCTTCATGTATCTGGCATAATACTATTCAGGATGATGCAGGATTTCTTGGGGAACCTTACCAAAATATAGCACAACGTTCTGGTTATGTACCATACGCTCAACGAAGGGGCAGAGGAGTAACCAGGTGACTGTTAGAAAGCAAAAGTAGAGAGAAGTATAAGCGAATTTTGAGGGTTGGCCGACGATATACGAGAAAATTCGACGACCAAGATGATCCTGCAGTTGACTGCATCGACCTGATCATGGCATACATGCCTTATGGTCCTGGTAAGATCATACCACATTGGTCTATCAAATTACGCAGGCAATTTGAATCGTTCTCTTGAGTCTTTTTTAGGCTATGTTTACGTCAAAGGACAAACAAATAGGGATGCTGTCGTCAAGGATGTTAAACATCAGACTGAACTAGTCATCAAGAACTTTTTGGTAGATTCCCACACACTCTCAGGACCATAACAATAATTTATATTTTTACTACTTACAGGAGATGATGAATTCAACACAATGGATGTCCGCATATTCTAAAGAGGCAGCTCGGAACAAGGGTGCGTGTCATAAAAAAGAAGTTCGGATTTAGCGACATAATTTTCTTTAGCTGATCAACTAATCAAGAACTACGGTTGGCCTGAGCTTTTTGGTGACTTCAAGAATTCTGCGAATGTTGATAACTATCATAGCGTAAGTGTGATCCCACCTTCTCCTCAACGATCATATCCGAAGATTTCAGGACTACATGCCTATACTGGATGCATTCAAAAATGACAGTAATGATTATTACACGATCCTCAAAATATTGAAGACAGGCTTGGAGAATCGCGAAGCTTTCCGTCTTCTTACCGAAAAAGCTGATAGGTAGATTATGTGATCAAAATTGTAGAAACTTCTTATAAGATTAATTAAGGTCGAATTTCCTACAGTCACCAGCAATGGTAAATGCATGGTATCAGCCAGAGAGAAATTCGATCACATTCCCCTATGCTATCTGGAATCCTCCCTACTACAAGTAAAAAATTTAGTATGGCTAAAAATGTTCAATATCACTTAATTGCAGTTTCGACTATCCTCAAGCTTACAACTATGCTGGTCAGGGAGGTACCGGAGGCCATGAACTAACCCATGGTTTCGATGATGAGGGTAAGGCATGAGTCTTGTGGACGAGTTGTAACGGGCAAAAGCAACCTTTTTTGAGGTGTTCAATTTGGAGGGGACGGTTCGTTAACAGGTTGCACATGGAATCAATGCGGGTGGATGGATACAAATTCAAGTACTGGCTTTACTGATATGGCACAATGTGTTGTCACACAGTATAGGTAAGCTGGCATAGCTAGATAAATTCAGTACAGAATTATTCATAATGGTTCAAGCACGCAATGCTGCCCAGAGAAAACGGGCAATGTTCATTGTGCTAATGGTGCAACTACTCAAGGAGAAAATATTGCCGATTTGGGAGGTAATTGGAAAAACCTCTCTTCTAGTAAATTTTTATCGCACATTCGCTCAGGTCAACAAGCCGCATACAATGCCTACCGGGAATACATTGATAAGGAGAAGAAGCAAGAAGAACCAAGGTAATTTATGGTGTTACGCGTCCTTACTCCCCTTTATTCACCGCTATTGGTCATTTCACTGATTCAACCAATGGCGAAGAGGATCAAGCAATTCAAGCGTGGCGCTTGCCTATACTATCATCACCTTGTCAAGTTGCAAATTTCCTACCAAATAATTAGAATTTGTCGGTCTCCAAATAGCTGATCAAGCAATGTGTCGCAAAAACGTAAATCGGGGCAGAGGACTTTCTGTCGCTCGCAGGCACCTCCCGCGCAGACATTTGCTACGCACCTTACATCTCAATACACTGTGCCTCGTACCAGATGTCCTTCTAAGCGAGGCCATAGGCGACACAGCCACCTCCACCCCTAAATTTTGGTTCATTCTCCTCATTCATGCTATCACCTCTGTTGTTGTCAGATTGCCTGGTCTGGAGCAATATACACCAAATCAGATTTTCTGGATCACTTATGGATATTCGTGGTGTATGGAGCAGAGCGACGACAACCTAGTGAATCAGGTGAAATTTTTTGAAAAATCATATCACTACAAAAACTAATCTGTATACTTTAGCTTCTTACAAATCCACATGCACCTGGTTCATGCCGAACTAATCAAGTTATGCAAGACATCCCATCTTTCGGGAAAGATTTCGGCTGTAAACAAGGATCTCCCATGTATCCAACACCGGATAAACGATGTAAAGTCTGGGTTGGACAGTGATCACCTCTGAAATGGCCTGGCCATGGATCTCCTAAATTATCTACCTCCTCTGAGCTTGGGTTGACGTGTCCTCAATAAAGTATATCTAAATATTTGGGACCACTGTTCTTTAACGACACGGTTGAGTTTGAATCTGTAAGGCTGTCCAAGCATAACACAACTCCGAATTCTCTAAATCAGTGATTACAAGAGACGAGTTTCAGCTAAAATGCTAGAAATCATAAGGTGTGCCATCGTTCTCGGTGATAGTAAGCTTTGTCAGTTGGTAAAGATACCAAGATAGCGCATTTATGAGCAAGAAATTTCGCAGATTTCCAATAAAATTATGGAAACTGGGCAGCTTGTTTCCTTCATTTTTAACATTTATTACTATATAGGAACTAGGCCATGTGAAAGCGCTAGGCAAAGGCATGCGTCCTTCACTGCTTAGCCTCTGTTTGATTTGGAAATAATTTCTATTTATTACAAGAGCTATTCAGGACACTTCAACAATGAGATAAGCAAAAAAAATCGAATCACAGCTCTGATCAATACGTACAGGCGAAACGGACTGACGAAGATACTATAAACAATAAAGGAAAAAAAGCTAATTTATAGTCGCATAATACATGCCGACTTCTCCGACGCTTGATGAGAATGTTTTACTGGATCAAATGATATAACCCAGCGGGAGTTAGACTGACTCGGCCTTCCTTGATCAGCTTGTTAAGATGTAATTTCACGTTGTTCATAGCAGCCAAACGTACGGACAAGGGTGAGTCCTAGACGTACTCGAGATATTTTTTCTATGGAACATATCTGGTAAACTCTTACCGTATATACAAGGACAGTGATGTCCATGCTAGTGGCATCGCCAAGCCTGCGCAACGCTTCAACTATTTCATTTTCGCGTTTCATTCGGTGGCTAACATATTCATCTACTTTCTCATCACATTTCTCGACTACAGGACCATGCCCTACAAGAAAAAATTTCAATAACTTTGGTGCACTGGACATGCAAGCAAATTCAAAAGACATGTGGCGGAAAAATGTGACGGATAAACTAACCGGGGTAGATCCGCTTTGGATGAAAGTCCTTGATCTTCTCCAAGCTTCTCATATAGTCATGGAGATCCTCGAAAACAGTCGTTCCTTCACCAAGTATGCAATCACCACTGAAAATTGAGGAGGTTTGGTAGAAAAATTACAATGGAGATAAGGAAAAACATATGAACCTGAACAAAGTCTCTTCTTCTTCAAGATACAAGGATGCATGATCGCAAGTATGACCAGGAGTTTGTACAAACCTGTGAAACAAAAGTGACGCGTAACATGCGATATGCAGGGTAAGATATTCAAAACTCACTTTAGAGTAGCACCTTCCACATGAACTTCGTATCCATCGTCTACATACTGAAACTGTGCAGGATCTTCGGCAGCTCCCCGCCGAATTTTGTAGATTGGGACCTAGAAAAGACTTTCGCAGTTTTTATTTGCAGGTAGCCCCCTCTACGATTGATCTGGACAATTATTCCTGGAGTGAAGTGATAAGCTCACCTCGTGTCCAATGACCTCCTTGATAACGCTTGGAATGCCACCAACATGGTCATTATGCCAATGTGTAATGATTATGGATTCGATCTCGCTGTGGTCCTCCTATATGTTGGAACATTATCAAAAGATAGATAGCTATTTAGAGATGTATCATCGACAAATAATAATATATTGAACATTATAAGTCATAGTAAACACCTCCCTTCACCACCATAAGAGGGAAGGAGGGGGGGGGGGGAGTGGCGATATTGCCACAGTTTGCCATACAGAGGACGACGATTGCAGTTCTCTTAACCGTCTTCGGTCGGTCTATAGCAATGAATAGAATTTTACTGCATTTTCTGCCAGGATGCTTATACTTTTGCGAGGATATGCAAAGATTTCTTACTAGAACCAAGCGATTAGCGTCCTTCAATAAGACATCAAATTTTGCACGAAAAAAAGAATCATTGAATTGATAGAGCCCAAGGCGAATAAGTTATGAAGGTAACACGTCATCCCCAATGTATACGAAGCTGCTACTGGACACAGATGTAAAGAAGTCATCAATGCAACACAGTGACGAAGACGCTGGGTAGACTACTATCTATGAGACTAATCGGACTTCTAAGCTTGCATACATAAACCTTTATGGAAGTTACGACTTAGCTACAATGCTGACTTCCTTAGTGTCTGAAATACAGTCATTCAGAGTGGCCAAAAAAGTTTTTCTTTATCAACAAGGAAAATGCAGGGAGCATAAGAGTAGAATGGCAGCAATAACGAAATGATTGATTTTGAATATCAACTTGGTGGCCTGTGATAAAATGTACTGAGGATAAGCGCAAGGAGCTGAGGATGTTTTGACAAGCGTGCGACTCGTTCATAAGCGCGCAGGCGCTGGAAAACGTTTGGATTACAAGACCCCATAAAGTAACCTCAAGCGTAGCTCTAAGCAGAGTGACGTATTCACTGATGTTCGGTTCGCCAGTATCGATCAGAATCTTCCTAAAATTCTCAACTATGCAAATTTCTAAAAGACAAGGAAAAAAGAAATCAGATGTCATATCGAACACTAACTTCTTACCAGCTCCGACAAGATATGTATTCGTGCCTTGCAGAGTGAATGGTCCAGGATTTTGTCCAAGAATACGAATAACAAGTGGACTAAGGCGTGAAACAGCTTCTAGAGGCGTAAGTGTGGGCATTGCCCTGGAAACTGCAACTGAGATGAGACATTGCAATTACAGTAGTAAATTGGCTGCAATACTCTATCGCATAGACATCTATGAAGTGATGGAAGACAAGGAAACAGGAAACGAGTTTCTATGGTGAGAAGAAATGTAAACCGGCTGTAAATGAGTTCCAAGGTCTTCTGCTTGACAACAGAGGTGACGCTAGTCCATATGATCAAGCGCAAGCAGTCAAAACCACGATTCCAACCTCGCCCAAAGGGCACTTGGAATGGTGACCACGAATACCATACAGATTTTGCACGGTAGCTCCATTCTGAGTTTACTATGAGTCGGTAGATGGGTCAAATCTCAAATATGCTTGAAACTTTGTCTAAGAAAATTCCAGAAGCTTACAATTATGATATGATCACCATATATCGTCTGCCTCCCAGAAAAGTTCCCATAGGTACCATCAGTGTGGCTGCCTTTCAATCGTTTCAACATGCCAACTTCAGAAAAGCGTCTTAAATCTGCCGGAGTTAACGTGTTAAGACGATCGAAAAGCAACCACGCTGATGGTATTTATGGAAGCATTCTTGGAGGATCAGCTACCGATGCCAAAAGTTTCATCGGCATACTCAATGGCTCCAGACAAATTTTTGTGCCTTTTGAGATTTTCTCCATCTGCCGCGTACCCACGGTAGCCTACGTGCTACAATATACAACAAGTAATCAAAATGCTAATAATCAGGGTGCAATTAGCTCCCATCGGCAGTTTCAGCAATGGTTTTGAATTTGACCTTCGACGCCCGTTAATGAAGCAGTAACTATGAGCACGCCATGAGCGATTTACGTAGAGATACAAAAAGGAAAAGAAACAAGGAAGAACATTAAATTATTAAATTACTTACTTGTGTGCTTTACTGGCAAGAAGATAGGCTCCCGCTGCTATCGTGTAGTCCTTAGCGAACCGAAGGGCAGCGGTGACCCCGTTGAAGTACGTACCCATCCTATCTGGAATGATGTTGCGAGTGAACAACAGTTGAGATACACGGGTGCGATAAGAGAGGCAATGGAAACATTTATGTTTATGGAGCAGAATGAGCTTATTACAGCTTCGCTGACTGTCGTTCTCGGTGTTAGAATCGGCCACGTGGAAATGATTGCCTACCAACATATATGCCAAAAGAAATGGATTGCACAACTGACCAGTTCCAATAAACTGTACTTTTATTGATAACGGCTTTCTTAGTAACTCAACGAAACAGGCATCCACCGAAACTTGGATGTTTCCACACTGTAAGCGGCACTCTAAATGAATTTGCATTCTGATATCCTTCTCAGTGTCAAATCACAGGTTTTTTTATTAGAAACCACGAACTGGACCTCCAACATCCAACAATTCACACCAAAGAAGCAGGTATGACAAATCAATCCATTTAACTAAGGATAAGGCACAAAAATTATTACACCCGTGTCCTATTTCTGACCTAGACTCTGCCAAGTACATTTGAACAAAAACAGTTGCGCGCAACCTGTCGGTTCAGTTTTTCAAAACTTAATTTGCGCGGCACATTCTTTCCTACGACACGCCCGCATACACCCTTATATCCTTGGTACATAATAAGATTGGATATTTTTAAATTACTCTGAATGAAAGCAGTAAGATTAGTATAAGCAAAGAAATCGCAGCCCTAAATCAACTGAGCGCGACATAAAAGAATAGGAAAACTAAAGCTTGTCTTGCACTTTGTGTGCGTAATTGTTGCGACGTAGGATCAATTGTCGTGGTTGCGGAGTCAAATCGTCAATTTTTCAAAACTTCTCGGAACTTTACGTTCTAATTTGTTAACATATATCTCAGATATTCAGCTTTTTGTTCTTTTTTTGTATCAGATAGCATCTTCACGTAGATATAGCATGCAGCCTTAACTAATTACTCCGTAATCTTATGCTTCTTTTCTCCAAGTGCACTTGCCCAGCCCTAATCATAGCAATCGATCACTCAGAGGAAAAAATTGAGTGTCTCTGTTTAGTCCCATGATGTTTTCTTCTATCATCATAAAATATATAGCAGGAAGTGAATGAGTAAGCGTTCTAAACCAAACCGTTACGTCATCTGGTGTTGCCTCACCATGATGCAATTCCTGCGTTTACGGCTTTTCCACATCAGTCCATGTTGTACGCACCCTCTAACTAGCTATTCGTCAGTGCAGGCGCCTCTGATACTTTTAATTCATACTGTTTCTTTGCCGGTGAGTCTTCACTGCTTATTTGCATTCTATATCCAGGTTGATCCTCACATTGGGTCTAACAACGAACTCTGTTCGTGCAGTATCCGTTCTAATAGGTAGACGTATTGCGCCTGTTAATCGTTCAAAGAGCACATATCTTGGAGCGAATACTGTCAAAGTGAAAATGGTTGCTGACGATTTAAAGGAGAATATTCCAATTCAGAAAGAGGTAGTATTTGTCTGAATTGCTTCAGTACTTCTCTATAGAAGTTGTTTTGCAGAGCAAGATGTCAATGGCGCCAACAGAGATGAATCCTTGGCCTGATTTTATACAGAGGCGCATTGATATGTGGGACAAGCTGATGGCTGAGTACAAAGCTGAAATCGCGGCCAAGGTGTGGTTTTTTGTTCCGATGAGACGAATTTTTTATTTTTTATATACTGAGCGTTCTCTGTAATTGACTGAGCTTTACTGCGCTCGTGTCAACTTTGAAACTTCATTGATGCTCGATTACTAAATGGTTACAAGCGGTTGGTCTGCAGTTGAGGAAGTGTTCTTTAAACCGAATAATTTTTTTACTCTTTCATATCTTGCCTTATGTAGAGCATCAGTGAAAACGAAGTAACGAAGTAGAATGGTTCTGGACTTGGGGCTGCAGTACTGAGTACTATCACATCCTTTGCAATTATCATTTTGCGTCAGTGCGGCAATTATTTTCTAGTTTTTTTTTCCTATAGAAGGTTATGTTCCTCTCTTCCTATGATAGGTGTTTTGGTGATTTTAGGCAACACGGAAACTGTATAGCTGTCAAACCATCGTACAGATCGCACTTTTTACATTAGTTTTTGTATTTGTTTTTTCTCTATATGTGGAACATACTTCAGTTGTACTTTCCGCCGTTTAATTAGGTTACCGGCGAACTACGGGGAATTAAGCAGGCAGTTTGTTGCTATGTCGCATGTTCTTTATTACTGCACTTTAGTACAAATTCTGAGTAGAAGAAAGGTGTCTTTTCTGAAAAACGCGTCCTTTCTGAGTATAACGCTTAGGCGTACTCACCGATTGCATTGATATATTTTTTAGGACCCGACACCAATAAAAATAACCCTTCCGGATGGCAAGCAGTTTGATGGGCAGGCATGGCGTACAACGCCGATATCCATTGCGGAGAAAATTTCCAAGGGCCTGGCTGACACTACAGTCATCGCTAAAGTAAATGGAGAGGTATGCTACATCTTTTTTTTCTTCTTTTCCGGATTTGCAGCTCGTATATAGGTTTGGGATCTGGATCGCCCACTTGAGAAAGACTCTACCCTGGTTTTGTTGAAATTCGATGATGATGAAGCAAAGCAGGTAGGTTGAACTCTTGCGTATCACGGTGGTTCTTTGTTTAAAAATTATTGAAGGTGTTCTGGCATAGTTCCGCCCACGTTCTTGGTGAGGCAATGGAGCGTTATTGCGGTGGACATCTTTGTTACGGTCCTCCAATTTCTGAGGGTTTTTATTATGACATGTGGCATGACGTACGTTTGCTCCTATAATGGTAGTCTTTAATTTTCATTTGCTCTTCAGAATTGCACAATCTCACAAGAAGATTTCCCAAAGCTCGACCAGATTGTCAAATGCGCAGTTAAGGTGGGATTTTTCTCATACTAAAGTAATTTTTTTTGTTATAAAATCAGCTTTTGCAGGACAAACAGCCATTCGAGAGATTGGAAGTTTCAAAGGAAGATCTCAAGGAGATGTTCAAATACAATGAATTCAAAGTAAGCTTTGCTTCAGTTGAGATTTTTTTCTCAAATTCTTGTTCACCAGAAGTAATTGTTCAGTTGCGTATCATCAAAGAGAAGATAGATGTCCCAAAAACAACTGTCTACCGTTGTGGACCACTTATTGATCTCTGTAGAGGGCCCCATGTGCGACATACTGGAAAAATCAAGGTACTCGCCATTGACCGACATACACTTCATGATCTGCGATATTTTGAGCATTTTATTCAAAAGCTCATTTTTAGGCGATGCAGATTACAAAATCCTCGTCTTCTTACTGGGAGGGAAAATCTGACGCAGAGACATTGCAAAGAATCTACGGTATCTCGTTCCCAGATCCAAAACAGCTCAAAGAGTGGCAGAAAATACAGGCATGTAAATAGTATGTAATACCTTAAAGCGGGCTCAGTGTAGTAGTTTTTGTAGGAGGAAGCAGCGAAGCGAGATCACCGTAAACTAGGTCGTGAACAAGAGTTGTTCTTCTTCAATCCATTATCGCCTGGATCTGCTTTCTGGTATCCCAAGGGTGCACACATATACAATACCTTGATGAATTTCATGAGGAAAGAGTACCGAAAACGTGGGTTTACTGAGGTACGGTCAGCACTTGGAGATTAGCAGTAATAGGAGAATAGTAAATTGTTTCGATTGTCAGGTCATCACACCGAATATGTACAATAGCAAGTTGTGGGAAACATCTGGGCATTGGCAGCATTATTCTGAAGACATGTTCAGGTAGGTTACTGTCACATTCCTATTTTAAGCTAACAAAGACCATGTCTTTGAAGGTTCGAAGTCGAGAAGGAACAGTTTGGATTGAAGCCGATGAATTGCCCTGGACATTGTCTCATGTACAGTCATCAACCGCGCACATATAACGAATTGCCAATGCGTTACGCTGATTTTGGCGTCTTGCATAGGTATGTTGAAGAAATTGCTCAGTTTCATTTTCTGTTTGATGTTACGTGTACGTTTTGATTGCTTATCTACTTGCAATACGGAAAATACTCGTGGGCAGTTCATATTTTGGGTTTTGTATGGTTGAAGACTAACGTAGTCATTTTTTTGTTCTTCCACGCGTTCTGAGAAGCTTCTCGTCTCTTTTCAACAAAAATGTCATTGACTGCGCAAATTGTGAGATGTCAGCGTTTATTTTCTGCAAGATTAGGTGAAGTATTCGTTCCTCTCAACATGATTATTTAATCAAAGAGACTCACTCATTTACTCGTACATACCTGTAGGAATGAAATGTCTGGAGCTCTCACTGGTCTGACGCGTGTGCGCCGTTTCCAACAAGATGATGCCCATATATTCTGTCGAAAGGATCAGATTAGCGATGAAATTAGGGTTGGTATCTCGTCTTGTCATAAAGACACTTTTCAAAGGCAAAGTTTACGTTCATTTCCAGGGATGCCTTGACTTCCTATCGTATTGTTACGAAACGGTGTTTGGATTTACTTTCAAACTCAATCTTGCTACCCGACCCGAAGGGTTCCTTGGAGAGATTTCGGTATGCTTGAATGATTCTGACGTGCTGTCTTACTAGCCTTGTTGCAGACATGGAATGAGGCTGAAGCTGATTTGAAAGATGTACTCAATGAATCTGGAAGGCAGTGGGGGTTGAATGAAGGAGATGGAGCATTCTACGGCCCCAAGGTTTTAAGAATTTCTAAACATTCATTTAACATAATAGTCTCTGGTTGTAGATCGACATTACTATCCAAGACGCAATGAGGCGATATCATCAGTGTGCCACAATCCAACTGGATTTCCAGTTGCCCCAGCGATTCGATCTCAGTTATTTCGAGTATGTATGATTTTTTGTTGAACAATTAAACTATCCTAGACATCTTTATCTGACGTAATATTCACTTGCAGCGAGAAGGGTGAGAAGCAGCGCCCGGTCATGATTCATCGTGCCATACTCGGATCCATCGAGCGCATGACAGCCATCCTCACCGAGAATTATGGCGGAAAGTGGCCATTCTGGCTATCACCTCGTCAGGTTTGCCATTCGCCAATTGCTTTGTAACAATTTGCGATGGTGACTTTTAGGCGAAAGTCATCACTGTCCATGAATCTGTTAACGCGTACGCCAGAGATGTTAAGAACAGGCTGTACGGCGAAGGATTCGAGGTAGGATCCCATACGCGGTGTTTGGCTGTTCTGAATGTTTCTTTTGTTTTTGAGGTCGAGTTTGATGAAGGCTGTCCAGACACACTGAACAAGCAAATTCGCAACGCCCAGCTAGCACAGTTCAATTTCATCCTTGTCGTTGGAGCAAAAGAAAAAGAAAATGGAACCGTGAATGTACGCACAAGGGATAATGCGGTCTGTTTTCACTGGATTTGTGGTTCGACATGAAGGGAAGAAATGGATTTCTAGGTTCGCGGAGAGATTCCTGTAGATGCTCTCATATCGAAGTTCCGTCGCTTTGCTGCCGAGTACACAAAGGATACGGAAAGCGCTGACGAATTCGCTGCTTAAGAACGTTCTCGTGAGCTTCTGTTGAACATTAAGCTCAAAAAAAAAACCAGATCAGCTCTGTAATGGTTGTTTCATCTGTGACTCTTGTTGTTCTATCCTTTTTCCTTCCGACCGCTTTATGCTCTCGAAACATGGGGATCTGTTGTTTGGTGTTGTAAGTATGTCGCATCCAACTGGTGTTTTACTCCTATGACGAACTTTCTCCAATATAGTCATTGTTGTGTTTATATTTATGCCGAGCATGTCTTTGCTGTTCCCGATAAATCCATAATTATTGTGAAGCCATTTATCGTTAAACAAATGAAGGTTGAGAGTACAATTTTGTGTCGTGTTAGGATTGCTGATCGTTGAGTTTGGTAAAGCGCGCAACTTTTTTCGGAGTGTAGCAGATCTAATTACTGAGTGTCCACACGTCGGTTGGAAGTTTCTTGACAGAATGTTGGAATCCTTGTTAGAAAGCCTAAAAAAGATATGAAGAGGCAGCTAGAAAGCAAACAAAAAAAATGAAGATGCGTAAAAAAGGGGGGCGGTGCTGTGTGCTGTCGGTCATCAACTTGCTCTACGGCATTTTTGAACGGTGCCTCGCTGTTCAGTTATGCTATTCCTTCAGTTCCATTTCACAGAGCATGGAGGCTCACGCCTCTTCAGTGATGATGAGCATGACGGCTGCATTTGAGTTACATAACATTTTGCGCTTCTCATTCTACTTGCAGTTAACAAGGCACTGATTGCGATGAGGCAGAACAGAGTGAGGGAGCAGTGGTTATCTTGGGATCCTTTGTAAAGGTGAAGATCTTTGCTTTTCGTGGATAAAGGAAATTGCGGAGACCGGAAAATCATTGGAACAACATTTTCGAACTTTTAGAGAGACTAGTGTTCCTATTTGTGCCGACCAAGCAACGAGTTTTGCGGAAGTAACGAACGGCTAACGCTCAACGAATTGATTCTTCAAGTTTTTCTTATACTTGAAGGAAAGAGTTTGACAAACGAGACGAACAGGACAAAGATTTTAGAGCAAATGGGATGTCAAGTGGTGC
The DNA here is from genome assembly GCA_958299035.1 of Cylicocyclus nassatus. Taxonomy (NCBI): domain Eukaryota; kingdom Metazoa; phylum Nematoda; class Chromadorea; order Rhabditida; family Strongylidae; genus Cylicocyclus; species Cylicocyclus nassatus. The sequence continues at coordinate 3,539,916 of CATQJL010000326.1, read as the reverse complement.
CGATGCGCGCGGCGCCATAGGCTGCGCTGCCGTAGGCTCCCGCCAGAGTGCCGAAGTTATGCCAGCGCTACGCCAGCATTTCGATCGATACACGTGTGTTTCGTTGGGCGGGGCTAGCTGACGTCCCCAACGAAATACACGTGTATCGATCGAAATGCTGGCGTAGCGCTGGCATAACTTCGGCACTCTGGCGGGAGCCGTATGGCGCACTCAGTATTAGTACAGTAAGCTGCGCCCATCGCTACTACAGTAAACCGCGCTTTAGCCTTTCGTGTTAGGAGTCTTTTACGTCTCGCATCAAAAAAGACTTACGGAAACTACGGCAAAGCCTGTCGCTATTCAATCAGGTAGATGCTAATACATACAGAGAAGAACTCAGTAAGAACAAAACATGGCTAATGATTGAAGAGAATTTTTGATTCTGGCGAGGTGAATGCAGTTCGAGTATGAGAAAGCCCATGTCAATTTAGGATCTCTTAGGAATTCTGATTTTGGAATTCCGATGAATGAGAAGGTGCTCCATTATCAGAAGATGGGATAGTCGTAGATCCTGGAAAATAATTTGAAAATTACTCGAAATTTCAGCTTAGTACGACTACTCAAATACATTCTCACATGTTAGCAGCTCCCGTTCATGACAGACCGGAATTATGAGTCTCTCCTACGTTCCTGGCTTCGATCAGATGCAGACGTCCTTATCAGTCTGACGGAAGTGCTCTCACGAGTCTTATAGGACTCTCAAACAACAATTTGTACGATTGAGTGAGCGAAGAACAATAATTGTCAACTCACTGAGACATTCTTCTTGGAAACTTTGTGACTAGGAGCTGTGCTAGAGTGTTTATGAAGAACTGGAATGAACACCAGTTACTTCGGTTCTTTTCGCTTACAGATTTGCTAGGTGTTTAGCAAAATCTCAAAGCCAGTAAAGTCAAAAGTTGAAAGCGCTGCCAGAAGCTTTGAAGACGCCACCCATTTCACTTCTCCAGCGGGGTAAAGTTCGAAATCACTTACTTGTGGGACCCTTGGCACAAAGTGCTATATGTTAGATTTTCTTGCCACGTGTCCACTTGATAGCGAATGCAAAACTTTCTGGAAGAGATTCCAGAAATTTCCATAAGATAATCAGTTCACTTTGTGTCGGAAATCTATCACAAGAGTACAAGCATTATTCCTCGAAGCTAAGTAGGTTTTTTATTCTCGGGAAGATTTCTTTGCTGTTGTATTGCTTGCACTTTTCACGACATTGGGGATGAAAAGCAAAGCTTCTGCGAAAAGTGAAATCTGATCACTCGTTCAGATGCTTTCAGATACTGACGAAATCGTGAGCTTTGCTGACTCAACAGCTATAGACTCAAAGGCAGTGGCTCGGGAAAATTGCAGTTACGAGTTTTCCATCCCTTTGGCCTTCTGGATGCGCTGAATCCAGGGCCGTATAAAAATTCGAAAAAGTGCTTTTCATGGCGTTTTCCGGTCTTGGAGATTGCTGGAAATGGGCGAGCGATCGCCAACTGAGTCGCGATTGGCTGCCTGAGCCGATCAGCCAATTGCCGCCAAAACGGGTGCAGTTACAGTATTCTGCAGCCATTCGCTGTTTTTAGCGGGAATCGCTTACGCAGCCCCTTAGCAATCTCTAAAGCCGAAAATTCCCAAAAAAACACTTTTTTGGCTTTTCAAGCACAAAAGTCTCGGGCTTAGTGGATCTAGAAGGCTATTTATGTGCGAAAAGCTCGCACTCGCAATTTTCCCCAGCCATTGCCTTTTAAGCAGCGGCTCGGCAGAATGACAACTTTGTGATATTCATCGTTTTCGGTTCCCCTGGATGAGCTGAGTCCAAGAATGTGCTTTGCAGCTTCAAAAGATATTAAAAACCCGCCTTTCCAGACGTGAGAAGTGCTATTTGGGCGGACCCCGTATGCCTGCCTTTTAGAGCGCGATTGGCGCATAGGTACGGTAGGCGGTGTCTCCACTCACGAGCCAATCGCGCTCTAGAGGGCAGGCATAAGCGGTCCGTCCAAGTAGCAATTCTCACGTCTAGAAAAGCGGGTTTTTAATACTTTGAAGCTGCAGAGCACAGTCTTGGACTTAGCTCATCCAGGGGAGCCGAGAACGATGAATATCCTAAAGTTTTCCTTCTGCCGAATCGCTGCCTTCAAGCCCTTTACCGTCATAATGCAAGGCTTTAGGGTCCGTCGCCAGAGGCTTGAGCTTGCCGTTTTTGTTTTCACACCTATACACTTTCTGAAATCAGAGTTGCAAGACTTGTCTTGCAATGATAGGATACAATTGTCAAAGCTTGGTCCTTTTTCACCTTCTGGGGTATCTGTGCTTTTTTTCGCTACTGTTTCTTTAACCATGCAAAGAAACCACCTCCTCTAACTTGTTACACTGCATTTCGAAGTGTTGCAGTTGCACAAAATTCGTGAAAATGGGAGCTGCTATACAAGGACTTACCTCGTCGGGAAGCCATCTCGTCTCAGAAGATCTGGTGGCACATACCCGCTCTCCCTTCACCCCGAAACATAGCGGTACTCAGACCTGGTCGAGATAATCTGGACGATGTACAGTCTAGTAGGTCCGGCTTTTGAAATAGTGCCTTTGCGGAGTCAACAACACTTGAGCGGAATTCACTGTGCTTGTGCTGCTGACAACTCGCGCGTACAAAATAGCCATAGAGCACGTATTTTGGTTTTCTTGCCCTATGGCCACTTCACACGATATTGTCGGCGTCGCAGCAATATCATATTTGCCGTCAAATCTACTAGACTGTAAGTTCTCCGCTACGGGTACCTTGAAAGGATTTTCCTCAGGAAAGCAGAGTAATGAGAGTCTACAACATGACAAATAGTAATCAGCTGATTCTTAACCACAGACGGTCGGCGATCACTCACGTCCCTCCTACATGCTGATAACACGACACTGTTGACAAGGTGTAACGACTGTGATCCTACTGCACGAGGCAGTCACTTCACCATGTCACGATTTTCACTAGTAGTCTTCGCTATTATAGGAGTTGTTCATACTCAACAAGTCTATCAGGTATGTTCAAAAATTTTGCTACCTTTGTAAGGTGTTCTGTTCAGAATCCGAAAAACTCTGGCTACAATGGCGAGGTTCAAAAGCATGTCGACGAAGGAAAATATCACATTGAAGAGGTAAACGAGAGGGTATGTTTAGGTTATGATTTGTGGTGATTCCAGGCAGCTAAGGAGCTATACGACAAAATTATTAAAATGGATAATCGCAGGATGAATTCTATGGGAAATCACATGGGAAGAGGAGGATCTGCTCAAAGAGACAAATTGAAGGAAGTAGGTATCCCGTTTAACATCCTTTGCATGTCAGCAAACAGATCCTTTGTTGGGCTGCTACCGTACCAGTACCAAATCTGAATTACTGTACTTGGTATCATCCTAGATGATGGCTCAGTCTCGACCTTATTTGGACGAAACCAATGCAAACATGAGAAGCGAACAGGAATTAAATGAGTTGGAAGGAGCTTTGACTGAAGCGCAGAGTCAATTGTCTCAAGAATCTGGCAGTGTAAAGAGATACAATGCGGAGGCCGAAATAGCTAGAATCCGTGACGAGATCAATCGAGTTCGATATGGACTAAAAGTGAGAATCCATAGCTTTCATTTCGGAGCAGATTTTACCTTTGTTAGCTTCAGGAACGTCTCCAAAATATTATGCTTGGAAAGAAGAAACCCGTGGCTATGGCATCGCCCAGGGCTCACACAGTTTACCCGAACTACGCTAACACAGGGTACCCTTCGTACCCTATGTATGGATACGGAGACTACAGGGACTATAGGCATGGAGAGCTTTGATAATGAAGCCTGGCTGCGGTTGAAATGAAGTCGAAAATTTCATTTCTTGATTGCTTCCACCAGCTTTGCTTATTCCACTTGTTAATTGTGAAAGTGCTTCTGTTGCAGGTCTAACGCAACTACTTGGCAGACCTGGACATGGATTCTACTGGGTCTCAGTATAATCCTTGGTCTCATGCTTATTGGAATGCTGATGTGGATGGTAGGGTACTGTTGACGTCATAAGAAATGTGATTTCTAAATGTTTTCCAGATGTCAAAGAAGCGAAACTACGAACAACTCTACGGCACGCGGCAAATGTGAACACCAAGTTTACCACTGTATAGATGTACACTTACTAATTCTTCATATTCTTCATATCAAACAGTGTATTAAACCAATTATAATAAGTTTGTCTATGGTCTAGAATGATAATAAAAAATTTATGGCATATCGTTGTTGTATGAGGGAGACATATTCAAAGTTTGTAGTCGTTTTGTCTAAAGTCAACTTCTGTTGCATAACAACTCTGAGTTCATGCCATATTAGCGAGAATTTATTATTGGATCCAATAGAATTTCGGCTACTGAACTGATACGAATAGTTCTGCTCTTTCCATAGAGTATCGTAGGTTGGCTTTGGGATCTGCGAAGATATAATTGCAGGCGTTTTCGTGAGAATAGCAGGCGTTCTTATGCTTTGAAATGCTATGTGCATGGGCTTAAGTAATTAATCATCGGATTTTTTTCACGTGCACTGAAAAATGAAGATTCTGTTCAATTACTGGTTGTAAAATCATCAGAAAAATATGTGCATAAATTCTTCGATTCACAAATCGTTTATGCATGTCCCTGCACAAGGTGTACAATGTGTAAAATTCATCTTTAAAATTATTTGCGGAAGTTACTACCTGTTACTTAGAAGACTGGATGCAGGTCATGGAGTTACTACTATAGTATACATCAAGGGTGACAAAGGATCCTAAAAATGTAGCAAGCCTAACCAAGGATGTCGGGGTCTACACATTTCAGAAGACGTGAGGGTAAATCTCGATTTTGCATAACTGCTTACTAGTATAACTTCAATCTGGTACTTACAATTTTACTGAGGAAAGTACCAGGCATAGAAGTCACTGAATTCAGGAGATGTGTGTTCTCGCTTTCAAATTCAAAAGGAGTTTTGGATACTAGACCAGTGGAGGGGATGATGATTACAATTCGGAGGGCAATAGACGGTCACTGTTTCGGTTTATAGTTTTACATCACATTGTTCCAGACTGTAGTTCTATTGATGTACCATTAGGTAGACGATGGGTTGGATCAGAGCCATAACTTCTTTCCAGTTGGAACTTTTTGCTAAAAAGCAACATTGACCAAGAGCGTCCAGCTGGGCAACCATTGAGCCAAATTGTGTAGGTTAAGAATTCCAACCCATATTTGTATGGTAGATCAATGCAGCTGATATGTTTGTACTGCTTGAACAATCTATGTAGATCTGATTCACCCAAAACTTCTTTGGGAGAAAGCATGGAAGAAGATGCGAATGAAAACGTCTGACGAACTCAACCTCCTAAGGTGTGCTATAGTAAAAATTTCTTTACATTTTTGCGTGCATCAGCTCTACCCTTGCATATCAAAAGCGATTCGCGATTTAGAAACTATAGAACGAGGAACAGATTTCCTCATCGTGGAGTTTGTGATTTCGTCGATGTGTGGTGTATTATCTTTGTGCCCTAGCAAACATATAAGATAAGATTAGTATCACGTGTAGTACAGAATTAAAAGGTTAGTCATTGTCGTCATCTCTTTTGTCATTTCGGACATTCCAATATGTCTGTATTTGTTCTCCTAGTGTGTGAGAATTAATTCGTTTTTAGAAGGCGGATTAATATTTGGGAAATTTTTTTAGCTTCAACCACTGCATATAAAATAAAGCGACACTAGTTAAATATATTGAGTTTTGCCTTTTCTACGCTACGTAGTCTTTACTTTCGCGTTTGTGAGCCGTATCGCTTGGGAATGCTTTCTCAAACTTCATAGTTTCCTATTTTCCCTTACCCCAACCCTACATCCATCGGTCAGTTGCAGAAGTACTATTTCGCAGTTTAGTTTGAAACGGCAACAGTGGAAAATTTATCAGCAGATAATGTCAGAAAACATGACCTCTTCTATGTAAACATCGGTAGCGGAGCAAAGCATCATGGCGCTTCCAGCAAATTGATATAGTACAATAGATAGGCTATCAAAGCGAAACACATTTACCCATTGCAGTTTATCTAATAAACATAGTCATTTGCTCCTTATTCAAAACCTCGTCATTCTATTGGTAGGTCTGGTTATTCGTAAGACTTATATTACTGTTTTTCTTCGTAACCCTTGAGATTCTTTGGAATTGTTTAACTTCGAATGTTCAGTAATAATGGCGTAGGTGGAAGTGCTGTATTGTCTTCTTAAGCAGCAATTAAGTGGCTGGTTGCTTTCATTTCAATAAACGTTTCGTCAGTACTTGAAATTGTTAATACAATGTTCTTTAAGAGGTCAACATCACAGCTGAAGAAAATTCAGTTCTTTGAAAGAAAATTTTTGGAGGATTGTACTTACCACTAACGACAGAAGTAAAAAGTACATCGACCCCCGTTTTGTAGTTTTTGAGAACTTTTTAGTGTTTTTCGTACAGCTGGCATATATTTATAACTTTTTTCCATAATCCCTTTCGTAATATTGAGAAGTAGCCACCTTGCCAATGAGCTGCCAATAAATCGAAGAATTATCTCGAGAATTCGACTGCTGTCACGCTTCACCTGTACTGTCTTAGAAGCGGCCACGAAGCGAAAAGTCGTACTATAATTTCCTACGTTTAATGGTAAATATGTATTCTAATGCCTAATTTATCAAGCCTAATTTTCATTTTTCTACTGCTATATTGTCTGATCTTGGCATTTCGAGATGCTTTTACATCTTTTTAAGGTTGACAGCAATTTTTTCCAACTTCTTGTGGTGTTTTCCTGCAAGTGATAAGACTATTATTCTGCTAATCTCGAAGATCGGCACTTAAGAGGCTCTGAAGAGGGAGTATTTCGAAAAATTGCACTATCTTGTTAAGGGTTTTTGTCAATAAACAGAAGCATATAACCTGCCTTATCTATCCTTTGGCATTCTTGATTTGATATGGTTTCCATTATCCTTCCTGGCACTGCGTGGAAGTAGCGTGCACTCTTCGTTTTTCTGAATTCTTACGTTACAAATGATTTTCAGATGAAGGTGTTGGTTGCGTTTTGCTTGCTTATTTCATGGACTGTTACAAATGGACAAGATGACGCCAAGACATTGATAAACGTATGTTTTCTTCGTAGAATCCTTAATTCATTCATATTCTTTTTTTCTTGTCCATAGAAGCAAATGATGTTGTATAAACTTCAGTCCATACTCGAAATTGACCGTTCGCTGGAAGAAGAAATAAAAAATGACATTTCTTCGGCAACGTGAGTTTTTACAGATTACAGTCATACTTCGCAAATTTATTTTTATTTATGTATTAGTATCTTGATCAGATAGTCTCTGATGATCAATTAGCTGCTTCATATTCCGATATATATAAGTCTATTCGAAAGCTATTCTAAAAGCAAAAATGTAACTGGGTGTGGCGAATGTGTAGTCTTTATTCCATATTTCATCGCTATCGCCCTAATAAGCAGGGTATTTAAGACTTCAAGACTCATTTATCTTCAGAATTTGTGCTCTAATAATTTTAGGCAAAAAGAGCAACAATTACGAGAAGACTTTGTGAAAAGCCTTAACAGCTCAGTGCAGAGAGTTAGGGATCTCCTAGGTGCACGAATTAATAGGCTGAAGGACATTCAACAGGTATGTTGAAATTTTGATGAGTATCACTTCAGTTAGGTTTTAACCACAGGGTTACAATGCTGAAGAATCTGCGCAAAAGCAGCAAGCTACCAAAGAATGGGAAAATCTCATTAGCGGATTGAACAAGACGAAAATAGCGTTGCAAGAGGAAGAAGTGAAGCAAGTGGATCAACAACAACAAGTAATTTTTTCGTTCTCTTTTTATTGTACGGGTCGAGGCTTACTATTGCTAATAGCGAATGTCTTGATTCATAGGATATACGTCAAGTCTTAGAGCAGCTTAGAACAGCCTATCAACAGAAAAAGCAAGAAAGTGATGCCCAAAGGCAGAGGCAACAAGAGGTAGGAAATAGTTTTTTTCTTACAATTCCCATGATAGTTTTTCTAGCTACTAAGTCAAGCTTGGGATGACGCTAAAACCAAACTCGGAGAGATACAAGCAAGACTGAATCAATCTGCTGCTATTAGAAAAGAGAGGAGAAAGGAGGTGACAGCTTCGCTCCAATTGCGTTTTTGATGCCTAAGGTCAATGATTCAGATGCTGCAAAGTATGAAAGCGACTATGAACGAAATCAGAGCCATTGTGGATCAGCAAGCGGCGGCACGTCTACAGCAACAGCAACAAAAACGTCAAGAATTGCAGAACAGAATGAATCAAATTAAGAGCGATATAATGGTACTGAGAATAGCTCATGAGAAAAAAAAACCTTAGATTTTAATTATCAAAGGCACGAAAGGATGATCTGGATGCTCGTGAACAAGAGCTGCGAGACAAATACGCGCAATACCAACAGAAACAGCTTGAGTTAAAGGAATATGTCACGGTATGTATCAGCTGTTGTTAACATAAGATTCTATAACGTTTCCTTTACAGAATGCGTTGTTAGATAGCGTCAAAGCGTCTGTGGTGATGGATCTAGGTAATAAGATACAGGGCACTCTTGATAGGGTAGGCATACTTTTTTTGCGCTTCTCAGAACTCTCAGAACTTTATTTTCGGAGATTTACACTCTGCTTTATCTTACTTTTTCAGAAGGCCCTACAGAAAGTCTTATCAGAAAATCGTACACTCTTGAATGGAACAATGGCAGCTCCAAAAGCAACGGTTTTAGATGAGTAAGTTGCCTATTCACATGGTCAAAGTAGCTTAGGTCGAACGTGTCACACACAATGACAGTTTTTCACAAAACAGGGTGTGAATGTTTCCACATTTCTTTCGTTAATTCCAAACAAACTGAAGAGTAGCCAAAAAGTCGGAAATGTTCGTTGTTCTAACATCGTTTGAGCAACGAACATTCAAAGACTGTCGTGTTTCTATTGTTTGCAAGTTTTTGTGTTGAAATGTGTAATTTACAGAATAACAGGCGTGTCTGCATGGCAGACTGTAACGTGGATACTCTTGGCACTTTGTATTCTTCTTGCCATAGCTGTTATTGGGATGCTTATCTACCAGGTGATTTGTTACACACAGAATTTTCTTTACTAAGTTTTATCTTTTTGCCAGAACGCACAGGTGCTGAGTTGTTTGGCAGGTATCTTAAGTCTTTGCCTACCTTATGATTCGATTAGAGAACGTATGCGGTTGGCTTTCAAAAGTTCACTTACGATGCAGTTCTGTTAGTCTGAGTCTTTGAAATAAGTAGAGCTAGCTGGTTCATAGATTTAGGGCGGGGTGAGACAAGAGTGTCTGCTTTCGTATTATTTAAAAATATCAGATTTAGAAATAGTAAATGCATAACTTGAAGTGATAGCCAGAAAGTTTGGAACCAACTAGGCTCATAAAAACCATTTTATTTCTTAAGATGCAACGCAACACCAAATACCAACGTCTTGACGGTCGTAATGATGAACGCGTGCCAATAGCCCAACCTGTCCCTCAGCCCGGGTAAGTAATTCGAGGAGATGTTCCTTTATGAACAACCACCAAATAAGCTCTTTGATGTCATGTCTTCAATCATTCTTGATTGTTTACACCCAGTACAAACTAAGCTAACTGGCAAAGTCATGAAGAAGGCATGCAATGACAAAAAGTCCCATTTGTCTTCTGCTCTACCTAATGTATGTAGTAAAGAGAGCGATCCGGATGCTTCCTCTTTTCATATCGTCATTTGTCACGCTTTATAGGTACACTGAAGAAAAGATGTCGATGCCACCCACTTCTTCTACGGTCCCTCCTTATGGGGAAACACAACAGTTTTAGGAAGATTGTTATTACGAAACGATGTTATCGCTGTACACACACACTTGCTACCATGTCTTCTCACTTTACATATATAATCCGCCTTAACTTGCTATAAAATGTTTCTATCATGAAAGTAGAAAAGTGAATGCAAGCGCACTTTATCTACGAAGGATTTAAGTATTCTGGAAGCAAGGGCGCACTTTGACAGCCGAGAAAGAGCTCTCTAAAAGTTAGGAACTGAGGTGAAGGCAAGCCAACGCCGAGAAAGAGAGTTTTTTCTGTAAAATTCCCATTGCTTATCGTGTTTGGAAATGATTTATGATTGCTGCCATAGACACATTGACGGATTATCCAAGATTCGGACATGGTCTGGTCAAGCACGCCTGGCATGGAACGGGATCCACGACTTCTTCCGAGAAAAGGGAAAGCCTTCGTCAAAATTCTACGTCGCCGTAAGAGCAGCGCAATTTGAAGCAAACTGACAAAGCAGATTTTTTATTCGCCCCAAACAGGGACATCCCAGCTCTCCATGAAAAAAAAACGTGCTCTGGATAATTCGCGCATGCAAGATGAATGCTGATGGTGTAAGCGCTCCCGGATCCTTGTCATGTATCCCCGTTTCATTCACCACAAAAACGAATCGACATCAACAACAAAAGCAGCCACAGCACGCTAAATCGCTTCAAAACCTGCACTAGCTGATTTTCGTAAGAAAAGAAACGCTGCAAGATCCAATTACGATCTGTGCGATAGCCACTTTTAACATTTCATTGTGGTTTGTTTTTTCTGACCTTTTTTTCGGTATGGTGCTGGTATCAGCACAAAGCGCACGGATTGAAACAAGCTAATGATTTGTAAAACGCGCACCAGCAGAGCAAGAGTTGAAAATAAATTTTCTGGATTTGTGGGAAAAAACATCAAGGTGTCCATTATTCTCCAAAAAATTGTTGATTGATGTTAAGCTAGTTTGGGAATCCCGATTTTCCACCACAATGTGTAGTGCACGTACGCTTTGTGTGTGCTTAGACATATTTTTCCAAAACAAGGTACAAATAAGTTGTTGAAAGAAGTTCAGATTGAATTATATAAATTTTTGTTTCCACTTCTGGATGTACAGTCTCTTCCAGGCATAATAACTCTCGTTGAGGACTTGGTACTTCAAACGATGTTGCCATGCTCCATTCACTAAAGAATAATAAAGTGTAGAACTCATTTTTCATTCCAATATGCTGCTCTCAAACAATTCGAGTGAGTCACGACTAGATTTTGAAAACGCTACTACAAAATACTCTCTTTTCCAAGAGTTCTTTGCCCTAAATTCGTTGTCAAACATTTCTCAGAGCGGTCAAACATCAAACAGTCACCTCTGATGATCAAACAATCTTTCACACTGTAGTAAATCGTTTTTTTCTGAAGTTTTTGCAACCGAATGAACCGTTCAGGAAGAATGCGTTGTAACATTCCGTTTGATGAGTCAGTTGCCAGTTCTCCTGCCTTCAGCAGTGACGCAGCCGGTAGGATACTCTCTGCACACACTGATAGCTGACCTTAATTTCTCATGCAAGGCACTTTGCTGCGGATTTCCATTTTACGTTATAATAAAAGTGCTAAAGTCCAGAGTTAGTGATTGCTGGCTATTCGCAACATTATCTTTTTCAATGCGATCGCGATTATCGCGCTATAACCAGCTGCCCGATATCTTGCCAGCTTCACAGGCGCTGGGTTGCGCGGAAAAATTCATATAATGTGACAGCTGCCGCATTTTGATAGGTTTCCGAAATTGCTTTCGGATGCATTAGATTCTTCGGATAATTTAAGTGTTCATTTCGTTACTGTAGAGCGTTAAGAGGTTAATGACCGGTGCGATTTATCTGAGTTGCAAGTTACGCAATTGCTCAGCCTGTACAACGTTTTAAGGACTTGTTCGACAGCACAAGTGATGATTAGGTTACACTGGGCTTGTTTTAGTCATATCAGCAGGAAGGACAAGAATGAATGGAATTTGATATAATTTGATATTCTATTGCTTAAGTACATGGGGCGAAAGTTGCAATGTGCAAATAATTTCCAGGATCAGGCAAATCACATCATCACAGTCGGGCATCATTTTTCTTTTTTGCCGATTTGGTGTCAAAGTACTGTAGTAGCTTGGTGGTTCCAGCATTTGCTGGCATTGTCCCCAGATGCCAACGAGGCAAAAAGTTGTCGCATGACGCTCGTCTTCGCCCAGGTCGTGACAGTGTGTCTCCAGCGTGCTGTACTTCTCGGGCCGTGCTACAGCAGATCCCATTGACGTGTGTTATTTGCGAGAGCAGAGAGGGTGCGGTCGGCAGCGCGCACGCAAGTGCGTTGACCTTCTCGGTTTTCTCTTGGGGCTGATCGTTTCGAACGCGTACCGACCTTGACGATTAACATGCCATTCTCAATCCAACGCCAGGCGCGCACTTGAAGCACCGCCGCGCCTGAAATGTGCGCGATGCGCGACAGCAGCGGCGACGAAGGCTGCAGACGAGCTAGAAAGACCGCGCGATTCGTGCGCTGCGTCTAGCTGCTGCCTTTGCCCCCCCCTGTCGAACTCGAGTCGCCGATCAACTCTCCGCGCTCCAAAAAGCCATGTTTGTTGGGCCGTTAAGTTTGTGTGAAGATGGTTAGGTCTCGCTCTCTTAGGCTGCAACTGTTGCACTCTCATTCCACCGATGCACCCAGTAATAACAGCAACGAGTTCCCTATTGCCGATTCTCTGAGGGGCGTGCACTGTCTCAGCACTACATTGAGATAGAGAGCTACATTCTGATGTTTTACGACTTTAGAAGGCTAGATTTCAGTTCCACCAAAGATACTTTAGTTATATCGTATCGGAAGTATCTTAACTGCAATGGGAAGGTACCGTTACTTTCTTGAATACAGTACTGGAGCTTTAATGACTTGAAAGATGGTTATACGGTGATTCGATCGTGAGTCATTATCCTTGAGGTGATCCAGGACGTCAATGCAGCACCTTTGCAGGCATGAAATGCCACTAATTTGTCATGACATATGTCTGGACATATCACAGCTTATTATGGCTTAGAATTTCTACCATGATGAGAGCTTGCACCTCCTTTTGGTAGGATGAGAGAAGCGTTTTATTTTACTAATGTGGCTGCTCTTAGATTCGGAGGTAGCGCAATGGTGGACCATTTTGCACTTTCCAGAAATCACTTATAGAGGTGCAAATAATGCTCTTAGGATGTACCATTGGTAAATTTCGGTACGAAAAGTAGTCAGGAGCTGAGTTAAGTTATCGTGTTAAGTTCGTAATTTGTTCTCTGAAGGAATGTTACCTCTATAGGTCGTTTAAGATGGCATCTTATAATCTGACAGATGACAACATCGGTTCACGTGATGTTCCTGCCATTCTTCACCTTCGGCATGCTGATCTCCGCTTTCGTTCGAAAACGCGCACGTTTTTCGGAAATTTCTCACCGGACGCTCGTGCAAATGCTCGCTCTCTCATTGCTGCTAGGTTTTTCAGCGCAATGACATCGAATCGTAGTGCAGAGTGGTGATTTTCTAGTTTTGAAAAAGCTTAGTACGAGCCTTTGTTTCCCATACCCCTCTAGATAAGGACGTACACCCTAAGAGACCCATTCCTTTGAAAGTGACTATTGAAAAATACCGCACATGCTTGAACTTAGGAGAAACATCAGAGTTAATTCTAAAGACTAAACCGAAGCGCATTAGTCTTATAAAATGACATTTTTTCAAACTCTTCGCAAAGGTCAGTGTTAGTTTATTTGGAACATGGCATACAAAAACAGCTTTGGTCATACTTCAGTGTAAATAATTAGCGATAGACAAAAACCGTTGTACTTAGCGATAATTTGAACAAAGACTACGAGTGAGTGGACATCAAAGTTTCTATGAGGATCGTTTGCAAAATTTTGTTCCTGCTTCGAATATGAGGAAGACACACTCTCATCAGACGCATTTTTCTTGCTGGAAGTACAAAGAAGTCCTCTTGAGGAAGTTTCTAGAGCTGTACAGCTCTAATCTTTTCCTAGAGAGTGGAACTGATATTTTTAGTAGAGCTTATTACCAAAAATGTTTCCCTTATTGCGCAAACTAAGAGGCGATGGAAGTGATCTAATCTATCGAATTAGCACGGAAAGCGCAACGTGCTTGTCATTCGATCAAGAAGTTTCGCTTTTTGAGTCCCAAGTCCATTGGGATAACGTCGATAAGTGTATTGGAGTGTCGTTTGTCTGCATAGCTTTGTTCTAAAGTATCTTGAAGTTAGGATTACTCTAAAAAGCATTAGATTAGCATCCCAAGATCCAAACAGTGTTATAAGAATAAAAGTCGAAAATACGCGGGAAATCTGCGCCGTTAAGCTTCCGGTCTTCGATAAACGACCTTGAGACAATGAAACGAAAAGGGCCTTGATCAAGCTCAAGCACCTTTTCATAGCGTCTTAAATCACCTTTTTTGCTGAATTTTATGAGCAAAACTATATCAGGTAATGTATGATCAAGACTATGAGCGATACATGGATATTGTCGTAATGGTGACCATGTTTGGTTGCATTTAGACGATGAGGGTTTGCTTCGGCTGGGTTTGTCTTTTTATCACCATCGATGGTACTAGAAACGTTTACAGCATAGTTTCACCGTTGTAAGCGGATACAAGAAGTTAGACTCGCCCTTTTGACTGGGTGCAAGTTCACAACTAAACCCATATGGGTGGTCTGAATGAACCAACCCAGAAAGACAGCTCCTGATTCATTACCGCGAGTCGCAGAAGAACCCAGTGCGACAGGAGAATTCTCTCGTGACGACGTTAAAAAGTAAGTGCCATGTCATTCATACTATCTACAAATGGCACCTAGTACCCTTCATTGTTGTAATATTGAAGAAGTTGGAGTATTTGATAAATGTGCTAGTCACTAGATATGGCCATAAAGAATGTGCCAGTTGGTAATGATAGATTCTGCTACTTGTAAAAAAGCTCGTGTGGCACCCGAGGTGCGCAAGTCTCTTCCATCTCTATCATCTTGGAAATTCTGTAGGTCTCGAATGACACAAATCGTTCTGCACTTGAGTGATTTCCATGACAGAACTATGATAAATTCACTCAGACGATTCTGAAGAAACCGCTATTGTGTAAAGTATACCTACCAGACAGTGACAGATTTCCCACTGCATCAGAAACAAAATGCTACCGAAATGGCTACTCTGATAATTGGTCATTTCTGACATTGACATGCGATCACAATATATCATTGACGGATGGCACCGTAGAGATTTAGAAAAAAAAAAGAGACCAATGAACGTTCGTCCAAAATAAAGCGATCTTGGATGGCGCAAAATCTCTCTAAGTGCAATTCTAACTTGTGGTTACTACACTTGTCTGAGTATTAATCGTAGTCAGCTAGAGGGTAGATTCTGGTATTATAGAGCATTGCAAATTTTTTGCCTTGATTGAGGAGTGCAGCGCTGCCAGTGAACAACGCGAAATTGCAAGAATCATAATCACCTGCGATGATCAAGTCACAGAGACCACCCATGTTGCCTGTAGCATGTCGCGAATCTAGAAAACGCTTCACAAACAGGGCATAATTTAATGCGCGCTGATCGAAAGTGTGATTTCGCGCGGCTATGTCTCACTAACCCGAACAAAGCATGCACAAACTACAACCGAGCGCGCTAGCCCAGAGAGTGTAGCTAGAGTGCAACCGAAGAGACCCGAGTCTCTGTGTAGCGGTGTATGGCTAACGGCGACCTTGACGGGGTTAGCAGCTCTCGGGCAAACATTCAGCAACAACGGTTCATCGTCTGAGAATTCGCATATCTGTTACATTGAAATTGAACTGAACTTGACCTTGGCGCCTTTACTCGAAAAGACGAAGGAGATACCTTTCAGAGATAGCCAAACGAATGTGAGATACGGGCAAGCAGCGCCTACGCGCGGTGCAAATGCGTGTCGGTGAAAGTGCAGCATTGCGGGAAAGCACAGCAAGGGCATTATGCTCAGGGTTCGTACAAAAAGAGCAGACTAAGACTAGCACAAGAACTCGAGGGCTATGTGAGGAACTAGCTCCTACTTATCTTCAGCTGCAGTCAGTTTTTGCAGAATGCAACACACTCTCATCGCACTTCCGCTGCTTACGGAGTCCCTTGATGGTTTTATTCGCTTAAGACAACGCTGCGTTGACCAACACCTTTAGAGTGTGGCACGCGAGAAAACTGCGTAAGGCCCGGGCACGAGCCACACGTCTGAACTGATCATCGTACTAAATATCATCATTTACATCATCACTTATAGGTGGTCCAATTAGAGATGACACGCGTCACTGTCTTTGTAACACGTTTAAAACAACTCAAGAGATATTCTCTCTTGTTACAATAGTTGCACAAACTCTCGTGCACCCCCCATAATCAATAAGTTCTTTTTGGGTAAGGTGGAACGTCGGCGTTTTCTTCGGAAATCGTCATCGCTTCGCTTGCGGTTTTTCTGATAACCTACTAGTGGAACACAATTTCGTTTAGACAAGCGCACAAATGAACTTCGAAAATCCATGAACTGAATTTCTAGGTGAAAATTTGTCAATACGATGATTGATAGGTTACAATTGTTATTTCGAGATTATTCAAGGTATGATTATAAAAAGTGGATTGATATGGGAATTGGAAGATTGACATCAAACACTATGAGAGCAAAGAAACTCTAAAAGCGTGCAGCTTATCGTCTATTGCAGCGGTGGAGCTCAGGTGTCATGCCACATTATGGGAATGGAAACTGAAAGTTATGGACTTCTGAAACAAACGGATTATGAAGTAACCTCACTTTGCAAATAGTAATGTGCACTATGATGTATTTTAATCGCAGAATTTTAACTACATTGTGGCGTGGCGGGTCACGATAATAAAAGTTAGCAAAGAGAAAAGGCAGGAAGGAAGTCGAGCAGACTACAGTAGGATACAGTACCTCCGCCAATTACTAACTAACTACAATGCTGAAAGGCTTTTCTAGGTCCGAAAGGGAGGCCACGTTACATCAATCGCTGAATTACTCATGGCTGATCTGACCTAAAATTGACCTGTGTAGTTACTGTGTTTGTGGAAAATGCGTTGTACCTTAATTAACATTAGCCCGCTTACAAACCGGGAACCCGTCGGCGTCAAGCGTCGACCTTGGCCTGTTGTCTCGTAGAATCGTGCACTCTATCGTCGCATTTCGTTACTGTCTTGCACTATTTCGTCGCTGTCTAGCCACGGAATCACCGCCCTACTCGACTATAAAAGGCAACTCGCCTCAGGGAGATACCAGGTGGGCATAGCATCTCACACAACAACGGTAAGACACCTTACCATTTTTGTATTCGTGTTTCAAACTCTCGCTCTGCTCACTTCAACGGCTTTTCCTATTCTGCTGACTGTGATGTGATTAGATTCACTACTTAGTCCTATTTGCGATTACATTAATAGCTACGTTGATGACGATTTAACCCTATTTAGTTTTTTTTCTTAATTCAAAATTTCACATTCATTACTAAAGCCATTATGATGCTAATTTGCTTGATAATCGTTTTCGACCTTTTTATAGAATTACGTCTCATCTTTCCAGATGAGCAACGAAAAGGAGCTCGAGATTGAGGCTAACTCTCTTCGCAGAGTAGCATTCTTTGGCGTTGCCATCTCCACGATGGCTACCCTCGTTTGCGTCATCTCAGTCCCTATGCTCTACAACTACATGCAACACATGCAGTCGGTAATGCAGAGTGAGGTTGACTTCTGTAAATCTCGTTCCGGAAACATCTGGCGGGAAGTGACCCGGACACAGGTTTGTTTCTTCATGGCTTGCATTTGTAATTCTTCAAAATGTCTGATGTCTCTTAGGTGCTCGCCAAGGTCTCTGGAGGAGCGCTCAGGAGTCGCCGTCAAGCTGGATACAGCTCTGCCGGAGTTGAGGGTAGCTTTGAGTCCGCCCCTGCTGGAGTTTGCTGTGGCTGCGGAGTTTCTCCTGCTGGACCACCTGGACCCCCAGGACCAAACGGAGAAGATGGAGCCGATGGACAGCCAGGAGCACCCGGCAAAGACGGACCCGACGGACCACCAGCCACCCCCGCCCCACCCCACGACTTCTGCTTCGACTGCCCCGATGGCCCACCAGGACCACCTGGAAACCCAGGACCCAAGGGACCCCCTGGAAACCCAGGAGCCGATGGACAGCCAGGAGCCCCTGGACAAGCTGGAACCCCAGGACCACAAGGACCACCCGGACCTCCCGGACCCGATGGACAGCCAGGAAACCCAGGAACTCCCGGAGCTCCAGGACAACTCCACGAGGTTCCCGGACCAAATGGACCACCCGGACCTCCTGGACCACAAGGACCCCCTGGACCCGATGGACAACCCGGACCCGATGGACAACCAGGACAGCCCGGACCTCAAGGACCTCCCGGAGACAATGGAGCCCCTGGTGCACCCGGACAACCTGGAGCAAATGGAGAAAATGGACCCGATGGAGAAACAGGACCAGCTGGTAAGCGCTATACAAACACTTTGACCGTAGACATGTTGCCATTTGCTCATATCATAATTTGCAGGCGGATGCGACCACTGCCCCCCACCTCGTACAGCTCCCGGATATTAGGCGAGCATCGCGATTCACTCAGTGTATTGTGCCACAGAACCTCTTCATTTTCGTTTTGTTCGCTGAGCGACTTATGTCTTTCCGAACAAAAAATAAATAAAATTCTAAACCTAATTTGTTATGTGTCTGCTTGTGTAATGAGTCATGCTGGGAGTCCTCAAGAGTACGAAAAGACGGGTCGCGGTAGTGAAGTGAGGCTGTTCGATTAACAAAACCTAACGGGTTTTTCAAAAAGCATTGCAATTCCGCATTTGTCGCGAGCGGGTGGCGGAAGAAGGCATTGAGATAGTTGGAAAATGTTAAATGTTCACATACTTTTGCGTCTTATCATCTCAAGTGATCAGTGACTGTTTCAATCCGAAAATCTTGAAAAGATCATTGGCAGTCAGTACACATCGTCATCTTTCAAGCAGCGAATTTGAATTTGAGCATTTCGAGCGGTTGTGCAGCGAAGTGCGAACCGGTTCCCGCAATATCATTTGTCAAAGCATTTTTCGCATCAGAAAGAGCGCCTTTTTCGGAAAGTGAAAGAGGAAAGCTGGGAGATGACCGGTTTTCAGTTGTGATCGCAACGAAAAAAATTGCACACTGATAGTAGTGGATAGGATAAGGATGTTGCCAGTGGTAATGAGCAAAAATAGTATTTGGTCACTTGGTCAAAATGATACTACGCTCTACGTATACTAGTGAACCAGTAATCTAAAGGTGCTTTTTGGAAGAGAGTTCGCTTCGGGACCAGCCGCGGTTTCCCGCTATTGGAAGAATTTGAATTGAGCTAACGATTCTTTATATATATTAGATAGATCTTCGCTGTATGTAGGACTTTGCTGCTTCTCAATCGGATCAAAGCCAAAAATTCGCAACATAGGCACTGAACCTCTCCTCCTTTGACCATTTTTATGGGGAACTGCTCCTAATATTCGCGGAGAACATGCCGCGAATTTTTTCTAGACCTATATTCTTCACTGCCATGTGCTGTGAGACCTGCTTTTGATGTGCAATAATTCAGACTACAATAGTGGGTTACTATATGGCGTTCCGCATCTTCACTCGAATAATTCGAAGTTCCTATAGTCTCTAAAGCACTTCACTTGTATCATTGGAGATTAAAACCTTGAGTGCTTAAGAGGGAGGGCATCTAAAAAGCATCTCAGAGTCGAAACACGAATGCGTAGAGCTACATTGTTCAAGGGAGGGAAACACTTACATGTATGCACTTGAAAGTGTGTATGTTTCTACACTGAGCAGGCAAATGACTATCGCTGTTGCTTATAAAATTTCCTGGCCAACAGTCAGTAAAAATAGTAATATGATGCGGATTTTCAAAGCAAATTTACTTTGTCTCGCATAGAAGCTAGTACTCAAGTTCCATCCAGGCTAAAATCTCGCAAACACGAATTGTTATAAGGTGTTCTTCCAAACCATTTCATACCATAACTTCATGCAATTAACCTTGATACATATGCAAGTCAAGTTTTTCGGTCGTGTTTGTACAAACTTCTTACACTCTTGTAGATTCTTGTGTGGGTTTTTTGCAGCTACTTCTGTGACATTACTTGACGAGCGATGTTAGCAAGTGCAATGGAGTAATTGTACCTAGTTACGCAATCCACTGTAAATTCCTTACCTTTCTTAATGCTGGCAGTCGTCTCTGAGGGTTGTAAGTACGAAAGCCAAATTCCAGGCTCTAAAA